>CM077651.1:24625018-25225018 GCA_039707465.1 Rhabdophis nuchalis
TTCCTCTCTCTCTCCCATCCTCCCAGGCTACTGTTGGGTAGGTGAGGGAGCGAGAGATTGCAAGAATGACTGGGAAACTGTCACAGAACATTCAAAATGAGCATTATGTGACTACAGCAGCAGACCTGAGGCAGCAGCTGCAGCCCAGCAGCATTCAACCAGACATAACTTCCCCAAATTTCATTCCCTCAGAAGTCATGGCTGCCAGATTTTGGTTGCATTCTGTAAATTTACCCATTTGAGCATCTATGATACACCAGTTCAAGTTAATAAAGTTATAGACTAGTTCAGTGCTGGCTAACCTTTTTGTTGTTGGGTGACAAAAATGCGAGGGTGCGCATAGAAACAAATTTTCGGTAGGGCCTTTGGGCCAGTTTTTCGCCCTCCCCATGCTTCAGAGGCTTTCCTAAAGCCTGGGAAAGGTGAAAATGGCATCCCCCGGCCCTCCAGAGGGCCGAGAATCAGCTGGCCAGCGTATGCATGCATGCTGGAGCTGACAGCTTGCTTGCCGGCAGGTATGGCTCCGCGTTCCACCTGTGGCACAGGTGCCATAGGTTCATCATCACGGAACTAATTAAAGAATGCGCATTAGTTCCCATTCCTAAAACAAGATTGTAGTCAGATAAGAAATGGAAGCTTAGGAAAGTAAATGCAGGTATCAGACATAAGCAAAAGACACAGGGCCAAGCTCTCTGTAGAGCATGGGTGTCAAACTCGATCGCGTCACAGTCCAGATCATGACGTATCATGACGTTTTTCACCTTTGTGGAGCTGAGGTGGGTGTGGCCTGCACGTGACATATGCGCATGGGGAAGGTGGGGCAAATTGGAGAGGATGCATGGAGATATGCAAGAGAGGCCACATTAATTGGGAATGTGCTTGAAGAGCAGGCCAGATTGGGGAAGGTACTTGGAGGTATGTAACAGAAATTGCATGGGTTGATGGAGTGTGCAGGGGCTGCAGCACAAATCAGGGGCCCATGGTGGCGGTGGTCCATGGGTCTGGAAGACTATGACAGGGTTCCTTCCTCCTTGTTTGACACATCCTTCCTCTCTCTCTCCCCTCCTCCCAGGCTACTGTTGGGTAGGTGAGGGAGCGAGAGATTGCAAGAATGACTGGGAAACTGTCACAGAACATTCAAAATGAGCATTATGTGACTACAGCAGCAGACCTGAGGCAGCAGCTGCAGCCCAGCAGCATTCAACCAGACATAACTTCCCCAAATTTCATTCCCTCAGAAGTCATGGCTGCCAGATTTTGGTTGCATTCTGTAAATTTACCCATTTGAGCATCTATGATACACCAGTTCAAGTTAATAAAGTTATAGACTAGTTCAGTGCTGGCTAACCTTTTTGTTGTTGGGTGACAAAAATGCGAGGGTGCGCATAGAAACAAATTTTCGGTAGGGCCTTTGGGCCAGTTTTTCGCCCTCCCCATGCTTCAGAGGCTTTCCTAAAGCCTGGGAAAGGTGAAAATGGCATCCCCCGGCCCTCCAGAGGGCCGAGAATCAGCTGGCCAGCGTATGCATGCATGCTGGAGCTGACAGCTTGCTTGCCGGCAGGTATGGCTCCGCGTTCCACCTGTGGCACAGGTGCCATAGGTTCATCATCACGGAACTAATTAAAGAATGCGCATTAGTTCCCATTCCTAAAACAAGATTGTAGTCAGATAAGAAATGGAAGCTTAGGAAAGTAAATGCAGGTATCAGACATAAGCAAAAGACACAGGGCCAAGCTCTCTGTAGAGCATGGGTGTCAAACTCGATCGCGTCACAGTCCAGATCATGACGTATCATGACGTTTTTCACCTTTGTGGAGCTGAGGTGGGTGTGGCCTGCACGTGACATATGCAGTCCATGGGCCACCATTTTGACAGGCCTGATTGTAGAGCCATGTCCAGCTTGGAATGGATCAAATGGAGGAAGAGTTTGTATTTTAAATCAAGTTCTCCCTCCACAACAGTCATTGGGTTCTGTTAGTATACTATCAAAAACAAAACTTCCAGAAGAAACAGATTTTGTGGGGTATTTTATTGCTAGAATGGTCTTTGGTGTCTTATTTAGAGTCTGGTTTTTGCAGTTAAACTTACTGCTTCAAAAGAAAGAAGAAATTATAGACACACAGAGAGGAGAAATAGTCCTTGAAAGTGAAGGTTTCTTCTGAAGATTGATAAGGCAGGCGTCAGAAATCACCCCCTTGCCCTATCTTCTCTCATCCCAGTGTGTCTCATTATATTCTGTATATAAAAAAAACCGTGCAGCCCCAGCATGATTTCTCATAATAACATAAATGACATCTGGGAGTCTCCATCAGTCATATGACCTATGGCAGTAATGTGGATTCCTAGACCAGCCACTCTTTCAGAAACTATAGTGATTGTGTGCGTTGTCAATTTTCTCTGAAAGGAGTCCTAGTGCCATTTAAAATAGGTGCTTTGTAAAGGCATGCTTCTCACAAGTTAGGCTTTATTGACTGTCTGGTGAAGAAGTTCCTTGATTCTCTTTTACAGTACATTTTTTCCCCAAAAGAAATTGGGAAAGAATGAAGTGCTCTCAACCCAGAAGCTGGCATAGCTATTGTCTCCTATTTGCAGAAGGAACACTACCGCCACCTAGTGGCACTGATACACTTAAAATAAGCAGTTTTAGAGAAAAAGCTAACGTTTAAAGTAAACTAGACAATTGTGTGATCAGTTAGGCCAGGGGTCTGCAAAGTCGGCTCTTTTAAGACTGGTGGACTTCAACTCCCAGAGTTCCCCAGCTATGCTGGCTGGGGAACTCTGGGAGTTGAAGTCCACCAGTCTTAAAAGAGCCGACTTTGCAGACCCCTGCGTTAGGCAATAGAATAGAATAGAACAGAACAGAACAGAACAGAACACCAGAGTTGGAAGGTACCTTGGAGTTCTTCTAGTCCAACCCCTTGCCTAGGCAGGAAACCCTATACCAGTGTTGGCTAAAATGTGCCAAAAGCAGGGGGAGCGCAGGGGGTTCATGCATGGGCGTGCCACACCCATAATGCTACGTATGTGACCCCCTGCTTTTGGCACACTTTTTTCGCCCTCCCCACGCTCCAGAGGCTTTCTATGAGCCTGGGGAGGGTGAAAACAGCCTCCCCTCCCCACCTCCAGAGGCTTCAGGAGCTTCCAGAAGCCTACAGAGGGTGAAAAACGGCCTCAAAAGAAGGCCTAAATCAGCTGGCCAGCGCACACATGTGTGCTGGAGCTGACAGGACAACACCTTGCGTGCCCTAAGAAATGGTTCCACGTGCCACCTGTGGCACCTGTGCCATAGGTTCGCCATCACGGCCCTATACCATTTCAAACAAATGGTTAGCCAAAACTTCCAGTGTTGGAACAATCACAACTTCTGGAGGCAAGTTGTTGCACTGATTAATTGTTCTAACTGTTCTAACTTTGAGAGAAACGTAGTTCAGTCTGATGTGACCAGAATCCATGTTAAATTTCAAGCTGACCATATTTTTTTATAGCATATTTCAGGTACTTTGATTCAAAAATATTGTGACATCGTGCTCAATTTGAACTAACTTGGCACAAACAAACAAGTAAATGCAATGAGAGTTTTAGTAGTAGATAGATGTGTTGTATATATTTGAAAGTCTTTGAAAACCAATTTTAAACTTTAAATGTTCCCTTCAAAACAGGAATGTAGTCACCTGGACTGCCATTTGTCAGAAATGGTATTGGGTCTCTTTTTTGGGCGGGGCGGGGGGTGCGGCTGGACTAGAAGACCTATACGGTCTGTTCCAACTCTGTTAATGTTAGCTAATATAAAGATATGAACCACGCTGTGTCAACATGATTTATATATGTATATATAGTAATTGGATTTATTCTGTATTATAACATCCCTACTCTGCAGGCATATATTGATATTTCCTAGGAAAACTAGGAAATCTATACGTGTGATTTATAATTATGCCCTTAGCTGCTGTTATCTCTAGCCCCATTTTCAGGCTACATCAAATGTGTGCCTCATTTTATTCTTTTAATCACATGCAACAAGATTAGTATCAAGGAAATCCAAAGGAAGCAGCTGAAATTACCTTTTATTGTCCTCATCCCAGCGAGGGGCATCCTTACTCACGTCCTAGCATATGGGATAGAGTCACTCATGTTGATATGCTCAATATAGAACTATCACAGAAAATGAGGGGGTCCTTGGTGCTCTTTGTGTATGTGTTACAATAGTGGGTTACAATTATCCAGCAGTAGCTGATAATTTGATAGTTTGTGCAATTATTAAGCACATCAAATTATTCGATGTAGCATATGGCAAATGGTAAAGCTTAATGATATAGGTACTATGCTTTGTTGCATATAAATTTGATCATGTGACACAACCAAATGGTTGCAGAAGTTGTGAAGAGTGTAATGAGTCCTTGAAAATGGTGTTGAACAGGGGTGTCAAGCGCAAAGCCTTCGGACCAAATCCAGCCCATGGGTTGCTTAAATCTGGCCCACGTGCCTCTTCAGCCTCCAGCAGCACAAAATGTGTCCTGTTTTCAAACGGCTGCAGGAGAATTGGATCGAACTGTGTTAGGAGTAGACTCCTATATTTGGGTAGACAATATATAGTCATTGTAGCTTTAAGGCTGATGTAATGTTAGAGTGCAATTAGTAAATGCAATTATCTCTAACTATAAGAGAAGGCAAGGAGAGCGCATCTCTCTCTCTCTGCTGGACTTGCTGTGTTTGATAACTGTTTGCTGTGAATTGCAATTACTGAAGAAGAAGAAGAAGACTGAAGATTGTGTAAGATATTTGATATTGTTGAGACTTTGTTGTTTGACTCAATTTGACATCACTGCTTATTGAGCAGTAGCTTAGTTTAGTAGTCTTTTACAACCTAAGTAAAAGCTATTCTATTTTACTTAAACAGTGTCTGGTATACTTATTGTGTGTACATTAGCAACATTCCTCTGACTGCATTCTCTGCTGCACACCCTCTGCTTGTCTCCCAATGGAGATATCACCTAACAAACTGGATTATTTGGCCTCAAGTAAGTGCCTGATCTGGATAGAAAACAAGCAACATCCTATGTTAATGCTACAGTTTAATGCCAAATGTTACATGTTGTAGGTCCGTTTAATCAACAACCAACGATCTATAATTGACAGCCATTTCTATTTACTATCCTGGAAACTTACTTCTGTTGTTGGATCTTGTATTATCATGTTATGCTATTGTATTTTTATTATCAGTTGATTAATAAAAATACAATAGTATAAATCGTTTTTCTGCCTGGAAAAGGAATTTACTATTAAGCAATGGGGTATAAATTTAGAAATAAAAAGTTGAGTGGAGTATGAAGAATAAGTAATAAATGTTTGCCAGTAATATCTGGTAGAAGAGATAGGAAAACTGTTATAGTACAGAACTGCGGAAAGAAAGAAGGGGGAAAATGCAACTTGAGCCTGTGTCAAACACCCACCATGGCCACCCACTCCCAGCCACACCCATGCACCCACACTGGCTCTCCGAAGTCAAACACAACCCTGATGCAGTCCTCAGTGAAATTGAGTTTGACACCCCTGCTGTAAAAGATACATTATGTAGCATCTCTTCTACAGTGTAGGAAGTCCCCAGCTGAGGTTTTGTTCGATTTTCTTGTGCATCAAGTACACACAGAGAGACGGCTCACTGCCCAATCTTAAATATCCAAACAACTGGGCTCCTCAAACCGAAGTGATATTGTCGTAATCCTATTGGGTTGAAACAGAAAATGTTCTTTGACGTAAGCAAGGATCCTTCGTAGTTCCATCCAAAAGCGAAAACCCAGAACAGCTTTAAGCAATGTCAGCAGAAAGAATAACCACTATATCCAAATGCTACTATAAAAATAACATGGAGTGGTTTTGTAAGCAGTAAGTTGTACAGACTGAGTAAGGGTGAGTGTCCCAGCAGAAAAGTTATTTTGAGAAAGAGAGAAATGTCAGGAAGTTGATTTTTACCAGAAGTTGAAGTTACCCATGATTGGGGAAATAATATGTTTAACATTATTTTTGTCAAAACTAATTCTAACAAAAGCAGTCAATTGATATTGGTGTCATTGTTTGCTCATAAATGAACACCATAAATTCAGGTTTCAAATTTAGCGAAAGGGTCCTGGGCATAGTTCTTATTATTTGGATGTATATTTTGACTTGTGTATAAAGGAAAACTGTTCCCACAATGCTTCAGCTGCACTAATGCTTTGAACCTCTCCTGCTAGGACTGAGAGAGAATAGTTTCTACCAGTGAACTGGGATTAAAGGAACAAAGTTAATAAGTAAAACCACCTATGAACGTTTTCTTCTTTAAAAGTTCAGATGGAATAGAATAGAATAGAATAGAATAGAATAGAATAGAATTCTTTATTGGCCAAGTGTGATTGGACACAAAAGGAATTTGTCTTTCACTTAACAACTGTGCCAAGAATGGTCATAAAATGAAGCAAAATTCACTTAACAATTCCATCACTTAACAACAGAAATTTGGGGCTCAGTTGTGGCCATCAAAGTCAAAGACTACCTTTTCATATTTTTTGTATAAAATAAAAATAACAACAAGAGAAAACATGAAATAATTGAGTAATGATAGATTGCAACCTAATATAAACATGTATTATTATTAGAAAAACATAAGTGGATTGAATAAAATAATTATGATTAATGTTATCAGCTTTACTTGTATTAGACTGTATGACACCCAGGTACCACACTGTTCACGCATTGATTTGATATATTTGTAAAAATTAAATTTAAAAAACTTGGGGGGGGGGTCAAGACTACCTATATATATGTCTAAATTTTCAATGGTGAATGCCTAAAATAAATTTCAATTAAGATATCAGCAGTCTTTTTGTGCTTATTTTATATTTTCTTTCTTAAGCCTAGCTGAAGATGGCCTTTATTTTCATAAGTATGTTTAAACTTTGTTCCTTGAAAGCAAATTGACCATCTCAAAAACAGCCACGCTGCTTGTGAGTCCTATCATTTATGCCCTCCAGGTAGACATGTTAGTGGTATCTAAAACAGTCTTTGAGACAATTGCGACGTGAATCTTGGTATTATAGACAACATGCTTAGATCTTATAATTGTATTACCCGAATAGATATACAGACAGACCTAGCTTCTAAGTCTATCCTTGTAATATGCTCTATGGTTGGTGGCAAGTAGTGGTGCTAGGATGGAAATGGAACTCATAATAATGCCTCTTGTAACTGAGAACTACTGTTAGAAACCCTCCTCTGAAGAAAGATTGTCTGAAATGTGTTTAACCTGGAGTACATTTTATTGAAGGATCTCTGTTTCTTGTCATATAGATCTATCAATCAGAACCTGTGAATAGAATTGATAAGGATGAGATTCAAATTACTAATGGTATCTCTTTGAGCTGTTTGGATTGATGGCATGCAGTATTTCAGCTAGATAAAATAAGATGACAACAAAGAGGGTTTTGTTGTATTTCTTTGTATTGTCCCACAGTAGATTATTCTTTATTTTGACCCTGTTTATCTTTGTTTTCACTTTGATGAGCCAGTTGGATAATACTTAGTTTAATTCTTTAAGCAAGGATACATAATACAAATATAAACATGTTTTGAAGCTCCATAGACATTTACATTTAAACATGGTTTCCCTCAGCTCTACACTGAACTTTTCAAGAATTCTCTTCTCATTTTGAGAAATGAGAAATAGGGATAAGCCCCTCATTTCTTTTGCTTTTCACCACAGATTCACAAATTGTAAATGGTGTGACAGTGCGTGCCAATTGGTCCTGGATACGCAGCTTGCAAGAAAATTGGCGAAAGGGGTGAAGTATTTTTGAAAATTACATAGCACAAAATTGAAGCACTGCTTGAATCTGATCAGAATTAAGCTCCTCCCCGTTGAACAGTGTTTTAGTTTGTTAAATTAACCTCCCAAGGTGCTCAGCCAATACATCGAGAGAGAAAAGGAAATGATCCCTCACAAATGTTCTTTTCATGAACACTTACATTAGCAATTACCAGCAGAACAGTCACCCAAGGGCAGATCAGGCAATATGAAAAATTGTCCACTTGCTGCTATATATTTGGGGTTTTTTATTATCATTATAAAGCCATTGTTCATTTTTTTGTTGTCGTTCAGATGGCAAATTTGCCTTTGCTGGTATTTAAGGCAAAGAATAAATATACAGTATAAATCCAGTTTTTCAACTCTTTATATAACCGCATTATGGATTCCTTCTGCACTTTTCTTTTTTGCAACATTTTATGTGGCATTTGGATTTTCCAAAATGTGTGGGATAAGGGAATTTTGAGCTACTTGACTAGTCTGGCTTGGTGCCCTGCTGTATGATTCTGCCTCAAATTAAGCACTTCCATTTCATTGGCGAAGCTTGAAACTCATTGCGGCCCTTAACTATTATTGATTCATTTACTTGCACATAGAAAAGAGCTATAATCCAACACATCTATTATTTTGACTTCTCCCACCACTGCCACATTTTTTTTTAGGAATGTAGACTGATATTGCTGTGTTAGAGTCTTAAATGTCACTATCAATACTAGAACATTTGCGGTAATTTTGTACAGATACATAACTGAATTTATGCTGTTGGTTGCATCATTTTTGCACCTACAGCCTCAACACACTAGCAACGTTCGTATACAACAGACTTTCTTAGCTGAGGTTCCTAGAACACAGGGTCTTCATAAGAGGTCACTCTATGGGTTCTGTGAGTAATTGTGATTTAAAAAAACAAACAACTTTCTTTTAAAAAGCAGCGTGCCAGGCAATGCCAGTGCTTGGAGTAGTGACATCAGTAGGCTGATTTCAGGAAGATGGAATTAATTATAGATTTAGCAAAGCTCCTCTGTATTTTCTTTCTAGCTTCTGACAGTGCTAAAGAATCCTTAATAGAAGTAGCAGCGGCCATTGTTTATATCTGAAAATGACTTTCCTATCAGTACAAGACAGACTGTCTTCTGTTCTTCCTTTAATTTGAATGCAGAAAAAAACAACTGCCTTCCACTCTTCCTTTCTTCCTTCCTTCCTCCCTCCCTCCCTTCCTTTCTTCCCCCACCTACATACACTATATATCTATATATCAGTGGTGGGATTGAAAAAAATTTACTACCAGTTTGGCAGGCACGGCTTGGTGGGCAGAGAATAGATGGGTGGATGGCCAGTCAGAGGTGGTATTTTTCATTTTTATTTTTTTATTCTCTTACATACCATTTTAAGTATACATTCACATAATTGGTATTCTTCTCTAGATTTATCATTCTTATACATTCATTATTTCATTTAATAAGTTATAATGTAGTTTGGGTTGCTTTATTTACCATCCCTTCCTCCTTTTGCAACACTTTCTTATTTTCCCTTTCTTTTCTCCCTCCCTACTTTCTTCCTTCCTCCTCTCCTTCTCCTCCCTCCTTACCTTACCTTTCTCCTACTCCTCCTCTTCCTCTTCCCCTTCCTACCCTCACTCCTTTCTCTTTCTACCCCTTCCATCCTCAGAGGTAGTATTTAACGGTTCTCCGAACTACTCAAAATTTCCATTACCAGTTCTCCAGAACTGGTCAGAACCTGCTGAATACCACCTCTGCTATCTATACACTATATATCTATATGTATGTATATCTACCTCTAAATGTAACTATCTGTATACTATATGGATAGGTGTGTGTGTGTGTGTGTGTGTGTGTGTGTGTGTGTGTGTGTGGTGTGCTATCGCCACATTTTTGCTTTTTTTTTTTTGGTAATGTAACAGCTGTTGAATTTCATCTCAGAGGATTGCAGGGCTCAGTAAAGTCCCTCCTGATTTCTCTGACATCATAATTAAAACCTTGACACTTCCAGTCTGCCTACATATCCAGAAATAAATCCTCCCATAATTAATTATGCTTATATAATACGGTAGCCTTGTGGAATAGTTGAGGCCATACATCCCATCGTCAGGATTCCAAGGGGAAAAAATGATAGACAGATTGCAATATATAAGGTGTTATTTACAGGCATAGCTCATCTTCACCATAGATACTTGTCAGATGTTTGCTTCTTTTTCAGCACGAATCAGTTTCCTTAAGGAGATACAGGGGCAGAATGAAAATAAAATAGAAAGCAGAAAGTCTTAATTTACAAGAAATCCTGCTTCAAAACAGCGGATGCTGTTTTGCAAATGTCAACATTAAAAAAAAATATTTTCCAGAATGTCAGAATAGCCTCTTTTAGATGCTTTTGATTTGACATTCTGATATATAGCGATTCAGCCCCTCAAGCAAATTGTTTTTTAACTATCCCAACAACTCAGATTATATATCTCATTCTGAAGTATTCATTCATGTTCCAAATGTCAGTCTAATGACATTTATTTTCATAGTTTTTAGCAGAATTTTAAAGAGGCTGGTATCACAGGGGGGAAAAAAACCTTATGTATAAATTTGTAGGCAGAAAGTTACACAGCGCAATATAATTGAAAAGAATTTCTGGAAAGGTTGAAAAAATGCTGTTTAGACTGTAGCTTCCAGATGCAATTTAAAAAAACATACATTAATATGGTAATCACAGTCCAATAAATATAGCATATTACATGGGTTGTCTTTAAAATGCTTTAAAGGCATTTTAAGCCATTTCTGTGCTCAGTTCAAAGAGTTGGCAGGCAGTTTATCAATCATCTAAGAACGATTTGAGTTCTTTTGGGAAAATGTGTACAGTTTGCCACTTTTTAAACCAGAAATATCTTATTTTCCCTATACAAATTTTCCCAAATTAAACGAGAATGCAAATAGTCAATACATTTATGCCCTAGATGAGGGCCGTTGCCTACAACTAAATAAAGAGATGATGAGTGTTATGGAACATGGGCTGGTGACGAGCGAGGGTACACTTTTGCTTTTTTTAAACTTGCATTTAATTGCAATTGTAACTTTCTTTTCCCTTGGTTATATTTAAGCTTTTGTAACACTGTTTATCTTTTTATTGTAAACAGAGTCTCTTAATTGAGAGAGGGGCAGTGTAGAAATGTGATAAATAAAGAAATGAAAGAAAACTCTGCAGCTAAGGCTGAATCATGCTGTTTATTTATATTATATTGAGCCGTAGTGGCGCAGTGGTTAGAATGCAGTACAGCAGGCTACCTCTGCTGATTACCGGCTGCCAGAAGTTTGGCACTTCAAATCTCACTGGCTCAAGGTTGACTCAGCCTTCCATCCTTCTGAGTTCGGTGAAATGAGGAGCCAGCATATTGGGGGCAATATGCTGACTCTGTAAACCACTTAGAGAGGGTTGTAAAGCACTCTAAAGTGATATATAAGTCTAAGTGCTATTGCTGTTATAGAAAAACTGGAAGGATAAAATGAGTGCATTGTGTACAACAGTTGAATTCATTACTGGAAGAATAATATGCAACTTAACTACATGGCAAATCAAAAAGGCATTGGTTTAATTCATGGCTGTTGCTGTCACGTGATGTATCACAATGTTTTCCCCCTTTACAGAGCTGGGGTGGCTATGGCCTACTCATGGTGCATCTGACCCGTGGGCCGCCGGTTTGACACCCCTGGTACCCATCTTTCAGAGAAGGTGGGATTACATTGGGTTTGCATTTTTCTGTTGCTTCCCATCCACTTTGAATCACAGGCCTCCTTTGCCTTGTACAGAGGATAGAATTATTGAAGAAATCCACATTATTCTGGGAAATATTCTTAATTAATGCACAATGCAGTTATGATGTTATTAAAGTAAAATGATTAGCTCACTTTTTACTGAATAAAAAATATAAAAAAATAGCCATTAAACATTTGCGGTATGTGACTAGCTTTGAAACATTTAGAAGAATCGGGTCTGGTTAATACTTGGATGAAAAATCACCAGACAATATTAGTTCTCTAAATTGGATTGGATAGTTTAAAAAAAAAAATCCTGATAAAATGGAATACATTTCCATATCCTTGTAGATAAAACTTCATGGACATATAGCTTCTTCTGCTTTACACTTTACCTTTTTTATTCCTCTTAAATTATTTCTCCTTTACTTTTCATACATTGTGTAAAACTTAATAACTGCCTTAATTTTAGAATGTCAGAACTGGTGCTTTCTTTGGGAATGTGAACAAGCAGGAGGGACACAAAAGGCTGTTGTTGTTTTTGTTCTAATCCTCAATTCGATTCACAGTCTGGGCCTGGTAAAATGTAACAGTTCAAGTCCTACCTAAGGATCTAAGACAGGGGTGGGCAAACTTTGCAACTTTAAGTCTGAAGGACTTTAAGTCTGAAGGACTTCAGCTCCCAGAATTCTCCAGTCAGCTATGCTGGCTGGAGAATTCTGGGAGCTGAAGTCCTTCAGACTTAAAGTTGCAAAGTTTGCCCACCCCTTATCTAAGAGGTATTAAGATAGCGTCTGAGTATACAGACAGTTATGAGTAGGATGGGGGGGGGGGGGTTTGTTTGTTTTTTGCCATGTCAGGATATTCAGGTCTAATAAGTTCAAAATGTTCATGTATTTGGGCAGTCCTTTGGTTACTGCTCCATGGGAACCTATAACTATTGCTACAACCATTGATTTCTTCCTCTGTAATTGTTCAACTTCAATTGGTAAATCATATTGTTATTGTTTCTAGCTGTTTCTAGAATTTCCTCTGTAATCGTTCAACTTCAATTGGCAAATCATATTATTGTTGTTTCTAGCTGTTTCTAAAATTTTTATTTCTTATTATTATTCCTTAAACATGAAACTCAGTTAATTGAATATTTAAAAATGTGTCACAAATACCACTGACTGGTGCTAAAGGCTGATACGGATTGCTACCAATGTGCTAGTTATCAAACAAGTATCTTCTTAAAATATATGATGTTCCGAGTAGCACAGTTTTTTGCAGTTCCGCTGGTGTTATTGCAGGAAGCTGCAATTTATCGATGTGTTTTGTAAAATTCTTGGACAAGATACCAAGTGCCCCAATGACAATGGATATCACTGTTAATGTTTTATCCATAGCCATGTAGTTCGATGGCCAGGTTGCAATTTCGTGATTTTTTCCAGTTCTTTTTCTTAGACTCTGGCATCTCCTGGTCTGGTACAGCGATATCTATAAACTCTATGCTTCAGCCCTCAGTAACCGTGATATCTGGTGTGTTTTGTTCCAAATGATGGTCCATCTTTATTATTAACCAATTTCATTGTATTTAAGTACAATGACAATAAAGATTATACTTATTATTATTATTATATGGTTAATCTTTGGTGAGATTCACAGCCTTTGGGGCTGGTTGAAAGCTCAGCAGCTCGAGTCCTAACCAAGGACGTAGGAACTGTTAAGGTAACGTCAGAGAATATCAGCTGTTCCAAGTAGGGTGTTTTTTTTGTAGAATCAGAATGTTCAAGTCAGGTAAATTTAAAATCTCCAAATAGTGAGGTAGCCCTTTAGGTATTGCTCCAAGGACTCCAGTTACAATTGGGACAACAAATGATTTCTTTTTCCATAGTCGCTCAACTTCAATTTGCAATTATTATTATTAGTAGTAGTAGTAGCAGTAGTACTAAAAGTCATGCTTAAATGCCCGAATTGTAGAAAAACACAAATGAATATAGATAACTTAAGCATTTTTTTTTATATTGAAAAAGTTTTATTGGTTTTACATTTTTTAACAGGATAAGGTAATGGTTACAAAGAAATTTTGAGAGCATTCACGTCAGAGTCATCGGACCTTCCGAGACCTCAAAATACACATTAAAAAAGTTAACATAGAAAACATTTTCCATACCACTACAAGTTGAAAGCAAGTACATTTACCTAAATTCTCCCTTCCATGCTGTCAGACATTTACAAAAAGTCCGGATAGAAATATTATGCAAAATTGTTCAGGAAAAAATCAAGGCAAAGTTATTTTTTTTGATCTAAGTCTTTTGGCTATTGTATCTTCTTTCTCTCCTCCCTGGCCCCCCGCAGGCGGAGCCGTGGCCCCCTCCGTCCCCCCTGGATCTTCCCCCAGGGCAGAGGAATGTTTTTTAAGAAAGGCTTCCGCCTCAGCAACTGTTTTAATCCTCACTCTTCCTCCTTCCCAGAACACCAGCATCCCTTCAGGTGTCATCCACTTGAACCAAATCCCGTGATCAAACAAGGTTTTAGACAAGAAGGAAAATTTCCTTCTTGAATCTCTAATTTTTCTAGGGATCTGCTTCAAGATAGTGACCATTTCTCGATGATAAGTTAAAGGTTTCTCTCTCTGCACTTTCAGGATTTCCTCTCTGGTTGACCTTCTAACAAATTTCACATGTATCTCTCTAGGCACTTCATTCATCCTGGCATATGCAGAATTAATTCTATAGGCTAGGTCAATGTCCCCCCTGATCTCATCCTTAGGTTTTTGTAAATAGTCTGCTAAAATTGTACTCATAAGATCAGGCAGGCATTCACCAGAATCCTCAAGAACATTCTGAAATCTCAAAAAATATGTCATTCTTTCCATATCTATCCTAGACACACGCCCATTTATTTCCCCCACCTCATTAGAAACATTTTTAATCTCTCCCTTAGCCCCCTCCAACCCTCCTTCCAATTCTTCATTCTTCTGTGTATTCTCCAACACTTGCTTCTGGGTATCCAATAGTTCCTTTTTGAAAGTACTATTTTCAGCCCTCTGGGCCTTTATTTCTGATATCAAAGTCTGCATAGAGGTTTCAAGAGAAGCCATCCTTTGTTCCAAATTTACAAGTGCTGCTTCTTGTGCCATGGTTAAAAGTTAGAGTCACTGCCACCAAGATGGCGTTTTCCGGGTGGGGCTGGTGGGGCAGATCAGGAGCTCAGTTCAGTTCAGGGCCGTGAAGTTGCAAACAATTCAGAAACCAAAAGAGACACAATTTCCCAAGTCAGCAAATAGTAATAACGAAGGTATTCCAAAGAAGAAATCACAAATCCATCAAGAAATTTTTTTTCCCAAAAATCCAGAGAGAGTCCTGCTTTCAAAGAGACACTGGAAATTTTCCTTAGTTGAAATAATCAGGCAGGGACAAAGAGAAGCCACTTCCACCGCCCATCTCAGCCAGAGGGAGAGAGTAGCAAAAAAAGAATTTTTTTTAAACTCAGCCAGACCTAGAAACAATGTTGCAAAAAGTCACATTCCACTTTCCCTTGTTAGAGACCGTCCGGAGTGAAAGTTTCCGCTTTCCCTTTGCAGAGAAGCCATTTTAACGTGCCGCTTAAATCCGAGGGGTTTTTTTTAAAAAATAAACACCCCCCTCCCAGTCCGTTCAGTCTGGCTGGCAGCAGGAAAAAAAAGTTTTTTAAAGACTCACTCTCTCCTCGCAGCTGAAGCCTCGGGAGTCCTTCTGACTGAGCCGATCAGCCCTCCTCATAATTGTGAATGGCGCCGTCTTCCTTGGGCGAAGGGAAACCCCCCGCTAGCATGTTCTCCCTCACCTGAGCCGCGCCGGGAGCCGCTTCCTCCACCGCCGTGGGGGGCGCGCCCCCCGACGAGCCGGCCCTACGGGAGACCCTCAAACAAGAGGAGTCTCGCCCCCGTTGGGGGGCAGAAGAAGAAACAAAGCGGCGAGCGAGCGCTAGGCTCGCCCGTCGCCGCAGGAGCCGGAACCGGAAGCCGATAACTTAAGCATTTTTAATTCAGTGTACCCGCAGATATTTTAATATATCCATAAAATCACATAGTGATATTGTTCTTGCACACCAGATGAAAGCTTATCGAAAGAATTATAGAAGGAAAATGCATTAGCTTTTCTGGGGCACAGAAATGTGTTTCATAGATAGGCAAATGATGTTAAGGGGAGATGATGCTTATTTTTAAATGATTCATTTAATTTGTATAGAACATTTTTTTCACTTTTATCATTTACAGGAACAAGCATATTTACTGTTTATGAAGCTGCATCTCAAGAAGGTTGGGTCTTTCTGATGTACCGAGCAATCGACAGTTTTCCCCGATGGCGTTCTTATTTCTATTTCATCACCTTAATTTTCTTCCTTGCCTGGCTTGTTAAGGTACATAAGCAAGAACCTCATAAAAAGGGTAATAAGGGGAAACAGAAGAAAAATTCAGATTATAAAGCAACCAGAATAATGACATAAAAGATGCTCTGGCCTGAATACAGGTGTGTACTGGCCACATTACTATCCTGAAAGTTAATGGAGGGGGAATGTTGATTAATTGTATACATTATTTTGAGATAGTTATTATCCTGAAAGCTAAGATAATATCTTGTTTACAAAACAGACCCTCGCAAAAGTATATTGGTACTATTAGCAATTATACTTATTACACTAGGCCGGTGGCCCTCAACCTTTTGGGTACCAGGGTCCGGTTCTGTGCAGAGATGTTTTTCCATGGATCGCAGAAGGCATGGTTTCACGTGCTGCCTACGTCCCATGGATGGGGCTTCACTTCTTTGCGCGACACAATTTCTGGCCTGCCGTGAACTGGTGCCAGTCCATGAGCCAGGGGCTGTACCAGACCATCATTGGAAGAATAGTCCAAAAGAGTAATGTGTTTAAATGTTTTCCAGGAACTTTCCCAGATCTTAACTGGAATGTCCAATTGTTAACTTCAATTGCCATCACTGCTAGATTATTCTTTGGCAAACTTTCTATATCCGGCTCAAGACTTTCAGAATTTCTACAATCTCCAGAATTACAGTAGAATATACAGTATTTCACTGGTCTGGTAGAATACAGATATATAGTTGGCATATGGCAATATTGTAGAAGGAATCCAATTGAGTTCTTTATCCTGGCTGCCTGGGTAACACATGCTGTAGCATCTTTTCTCCTACACTGAAATAGTTGTTCAAACTGCCTTTTTAACCTGAGAATGTTCCATGCTGTCATTTTCCTTACATTCATTTTCTAAGCTTTGTAACTCATTTTCCCCCATCCTGGCACATTCAGTCAAGCTACCATTTGGAATGATGCCAATGTCAGTGTTTGCATAAGTTAGATACTACTGTGATTCCTGAATTATCTTATTATAAAGAGGGAGAAGACTCCTCAAAGAGACCAGGAAAACACTGGGAATGTTCTGTGGCAAGATATTCTGCTATTTTATCCAAGTGGTGATATCTTTTCATAGGGATAATTTGGAATTGATAGGAGACTTTAATATGAAGGTGATAATCAAACGATTCTAAATGTACTCTACTGAATGGAGTATTTTATAGAAACAATTTTATAAGCTATTACACTTATTTGTCCCCTAACCAAAATGTTAGTTCTGTAGAGCAATCCGTCTATTCATATACCACTTAACCATAAAAACTAATCAAAACACTATATAATTCAATTTCTCAATATCCAAAAAATATGCAGGATGAATACAACCGCTTCATTATATATATATATATAAAAGTAGATATATATATATATATACTTTTATTTACAGTCACAGACCAAAACACAAATAAACCGCTTCATTATTAGGCACACAACACTGATTGCATGTGTTTGGATGCCCCAAAATACACAAACATAACAAAGCTCTCTGTCCAATTGTATCATTACCAGGGACCTCTACCTTCGACGCCCTACGCACGGTCACTCAAGCTCTCGTCATTTCCCGCCTGGACTACTGTAATGCTCTCTACATGGGGCTCAGCTTGAGGTGCACCCGGAGGCTCCAGTTAGTGCAGAATGCGGCCGCGCGGGGGATTTTGGGAGTCTCAAGACTCTCCCATGTAACACCTCTCCTGCGCGAGCTGCACTGGCTGCCTGTGGCCTTCTGGGTGCGTTTCAAGGTCTTAGTGACCATCTTCAAAGCGCTCCATGGCATGGGACCTGGTTACTTGCAGGACCGCCTCCTACCACATACCTCCATTCAACCTGTCCGCTCCATAGGGAGGGCCTCCTTAGGGTGCCGTCCGCCGGACAATGCCGGCTGGCGAATCTCAGGGGAAGAACCTTCTCTGTGGCAGGCCCCGTCCTCTGGAACGACCTGCCCCCCGACCTCCGTACATCACAGACCTTCGCCTCTTTCGTCAGGCACTAAAAACATACTTCTTTCATGCAGCCGGCCTGGCATAGCTGTTTTATGGCTGATTTTAGTTGGGTTTTAATTATGTTTTTAGCACGGGTCCAAATTTTATTTAATTCAGTTTTAACTACTTGATTGTTTATATATTTTTATATTTTTATTGTTCCTGTGCACCGCCCTGAGTCCCGTCTGGGAGAGAGGGCGGTATAGAAATACAATAAAGATTAAAGATTAAAGATTAACATGGCAAAAGAATTAACAAAAAAGTTTGCTCACCTCACAATTGGAAGCAAACACTCCATCAATTCCCCACTAGATGCCTTCAAACATTCAGAGACATGACTATAGATGAGGACAAAATCATAGTCTCATTTGATGTCAAAGCCCTTTTTACCACCATAGATCTGGAATTAGCCAAAGAATCTATGATCACATTGCTCCATAGCACACCTGACTTAACCAAATGCATGAAGATTGAAACACCCAGGATTATAGATTTCATAAAATCTATGCCTAACCATATACTTCAAGTTTGGTGGACAAACTTGCCAACAAATTAAAGGTACATCCATGGGATCACCTCTTTTAGGACGTATAGCAGAGGTGGTTACACAAGGTCTGGAAGCCATAGCACGTCCACAAATACAAGCCAAAAGGTGGATCAGATAAGTAGTTGACACCTTCATTATAATAAAAAAGGACCAATTAGAGAACACCCACAGAACCATCAGCAACATCTTCAGAGGAATCCAGTTTACTAGAGAAGAAGAAAACAACTCACTATCCTTCCTGGACATCCTGATCAGCAGAGACCATGATGGCAAACTGGAAACACAAGTGTGTACTGAAAAACCACTCACCCCAGTGGTGGGTTGCAGGCGGTAAGCCCTAGTACAGGCGTACCAGAGCCTGCCCAGAGCACCGGGTACCGTTCCGGTACAGTGCTCCGGAGGGTCCACCCACCTGCCCGAGCTCCTTACCTGCCCTTTAAAGCCTTCAGCGCTTCCTTGCATGTGCATGGCGCATAGAGCATCTGAGCAATGCTCTGCCGAGCATCTGGTGCGTTGCGGAGGCATCACTGGCAGGTACGACACATGCGTGTGCCGCGCACCTCCATGTGGATGACGACAGGTTTCTTCCAACCATACTGGTTGGAACGGGATCCAGAACCCACCACTGACCCACACCAATCAAGTGCTTCGCTATCAATGTAATAACCCTTGGCGATTCTGTGGCCCATGTCTCTCCACATCTTCCGATCTTGCACTAATTCTTCAAGTTACTTTCAGCTTTGATGGTATCCAGCCACCATGTTCTTTTTTGGCCTCGTTTCCTTTTACTGCTAACTCTTCCAAACATAATTGCTTTCTCCAGTGAATTCCCCCGCATGACAGGGCCAAAGTAAATGAGATACAGTTCTGTAAATTTGCTTGCCAGTGACATGTTTGATATTGTCCAGTACCTTTTTGCTAGTCAACTTTGCTGTTCGAGGAATACCCAGGAGCTTTCTTCAGCACCACAGCTAAACAAGTTACCCCAATCAAGGAACTGATTACAAGTAACCACAAACAAACAGTAAACAACCCAACCAAAGAACCTCCAAGATCATCCCCACCAGCACTGCTAGACCGAGCCACCAGAATATAAATTGAGAACAAACCCTTACTAGCCCTGATGATATTACCTAGTTTTAGAATGAAACGTTTGCAGGAAAACAACCAAGCTCAGAGAGCATCAATTGTTATATGTTTTCCAGCTCTTCATTTTTGTTTATCATTGAAGATGCTGCTATCATAGATGCACTGCTATTTGAAGTGTCAGGTGATGGTGCTGAAAACTCAAATTAATCCATTTTTTTCCTGTACTTGTCCAACTGGCTTCGACTCGTACTTGTCCAACTGGCTTCGACTCGTACTTGTCCAACTGGCCTCATTCCAGTTTCTTATTAAGTTCTATTGAACCAGTCAGTTTTTGAACTAACCCCACCCAGTGTCTGTATTCTGACACACACCAAAAGTATCTTCATTATTTATTTTCCTTCTTTGCTAGTGTGAACTTTTCAAGTGATAACTATTATACCTGCCATTAACATGGCTTTTAATATTTTAAGTCTTTGGAGAATCTTTTTCAACTTGGGAAATAATTTAAAATGATGGAGTTGGGGGTGGTTTTTACACCATCTACTTCTTCTGTGTCATTTTCTGCTTCTATTTCCTTCAGCTCTTCCCTCTCCTCTCTTCCCAATCATCCTTGGGAGGATTAACTGTATTAGCAATTGACCTTGTGAATGACATACACAGCACCTTATCTCAGACTAGGAATATTCTCTCACATAAACCATAATTTTCTTCCCAAGCTTCAATGGGGGATGAATATGTTCTTCACCAAAAACCCAGAGAGAGAGAGAGAGAGACCATTTGAAATCCCCTAAGAAATTCTTTTATTCTGATTATCATCAATAGCAAAGTGGAACATTTAAAATCCGGTACAACTCTCTTATTTTCACGATAACCATAAAGCCAGGAGATAACTTTCAAGCCACTATCATAAACCTGGCAGGGTAAGGTGGATAAGAGGCTGCATTATTACTCATCCTTTGTGCCATCTTGCCTTGAGCATCTCATTTTTAACTATCAACTAGGTTGTAGTGTGCTAGAGTTAGCACTATATTTAGGTAATTGTAAACCCATCTGAGAAAATGAAATCCCTGCTCTGAAGCAGAAAAATCACTTAGGGGCAGATTTTTCTCCATGTTTTATAGTAGACTGCTCTGCCTTTTCATTCTCTTTAGCAATTACATTTCCTCACCCCAATTTATTATTACAGCAATAAAGTTTTTACTTCTTTTCATTCGAGTTTTCTTTTTGAGCTTCTCAGCCTTTAGCTACTCTACAAACAATGAATTCATGAGAGCATATCCCTATTTTTCAAGGGAGAATATTAACTCATCCATTTTAGTATAATTTGTTTATATTGTATATGTTTGTTTGTTTATATAGCCACCCATTTGATGGAAAGTGATTGGTGGTGTACAGCACTCCCAAAAAACAGATCAAAATAAATCAAATAATACTGTTGGCAGTAATTAATTGGTCAGAAAGTTCATACAACCAAAGTTTTAACCAAATCAAACACATTTATTGAAGGGTAAAATAAAGGTAAAAGTTCCCCCACACATATGTGCTAATTATTTCTAGCTCTAGGGCGGTTGCTCATCTCTGTTTCTAAGCCAAAGAGCCAGTGCTGTCCGAAGACGTCTCTGTGGTCATGTGGTTACCTTCCCAGCAAAGTAGTCCCTATTTTTTTCCACTTCTATTTTTACGTGCTTTCGAACTGATAGGTTGGCAGAAGCTGGGACAAGTAACAGGAGCTCACTCCATTATGCGGCACTAGGGGTTCCAACTGCTGAACTGTCGACCTTCTGATCAACAAGCTCAGCATCTTAGCCACTGAGCCACCCTGTCTCCTCTTATTGAAAGATAGACAAGGGCTATTGTTGTCTGTACTCATCTTGCTTCCAATTGTTCCCCAACTTCCAAGCAAGAAAGCTGTTCACTTTCCCAATTGAGGGGAACATATTCATTAGAACATAAGAAAGTCTGTACCTCCCTCATTTGTCCTTCATCCAGCACCCCTTCCTTCCTTTCTTCCTTCCCTCCTTCCTTCCTTCCTTTTAGTTTTTCTAGAACTTCTATTATATTTCTAAATTTGTGACCTCTTTCAGTGCCTCCTCTTGTGTTTGATTTGGCCCCATGGTTAATTATTTTCCTTTCTTGTGCTGGTGCTATTCATATTCTTCCTCTTCATTCCGGTGGAAAACAGTGTGTTGTCATATTGAAAATAAATGAAATATCCTGACTTGCTACCGAAAAGGGAGGGGTGATGGAGGAAGCAGAATAGCGAGTAGCACAATAAATATTATTTGTTATTTAAAACCAAAAGAGATTCTCCTAGGCACCTGGAGTAATGGCCTTGTTGAGTGCTGTTGTGGTGATGGATCCAATTAAGAAGGCTTTGAAAATAATCTTTGTCTGCCCCCTTACATATGTGTTCTTTCTTTTGTAGAACGTATTTATTGCTGTCATCATTGAAACATTTGCTGAAATTCGTGTGCAGTTTCAACAGATGTGGGGGTCTAGAAGCAGTACAACTTCAACCGCAACTACGCAGGTAAACACGGCTAAATGTTTATATGCACAAATGGATGTGTATGGTAAAGATTAGCTTTTATTTGTCTAAAGCTACTAATGGTGTGTGTGTTTGTGTTTATACACATATAGGTAGGTAGGTAGGTAGGTAGGTAGGTAGGTAGGTAGGTAGGTAGGTAGGTAGGTAGGTAGGTAGGTAGGTATACACAAAATAGTTTGTCGTGAATGCGACTGCTTGGAAGGCTCCTGGATTGGGGATGAAAGGAGAAAGGGGAGCAGTATGTTCCTTCCCATATTTGGGTACACCAGGTGATCTGACAGAAGAAAAAAACACTTAATCTCTCCCCTGGTTCAGCTGATAAAGCGAGGAGAACTTGTGGCTTAGAGGTTAATACAACTGCCTAATATGCAAGCAGACCAAGTTTGAATCCCAGAAGGGTATGGCTAGCCGATGAGAGCTAAATAGCTTGAAATAAATCTATACTAGTCTCCCTTTATTTGTTTATCAGTAAAATGTGTGTGTGTGTGTGTGTGTGTGTGTGTGTGTGTGTCTTGCCTTGCCTTGCTTATTTATCATGGTGTGGGGTTTAATTTCTGTGGGGTTTGGTTGATGATTTGATGCTTCTTGGAAAGCACTTCTGTGTGTTTTTATTGGTGATCTGACCTAATGTTAATTCTGTCCTGATTATTAATGTGTTGTGAATGGTTTGGATTACACACCTTGGTGATAAATCATGCCTTGTTTTCTTGTTGGCACTTTCAGGAATTATCTGGCTCCAATAAAGGAGAATATTTCTAGTTGAGGTTTGAAATGAGAGGTTCTTGTTCTCTGAGCTTGGCTGTTTTTTTGCAGACATTTCATTACCAAACTAGGTAACATCATCAGTATTAGTAATGAACGGACTTTGAATCCTCATTCAGTTATCTGGCTTTTCTGCAATTTATCTGGTCAATTTTTCTTCTATTTCCCCACTAAGATGTGTGGTTCATTTTGAGAGGGTAAATAGTATTTTTGGTGTTCTTCATTGCAGTTCTGTGTACCTTCATCCTTGCTGTAATTGATATCCTGTTTGTCCAGTGTAGTGTCAGCTGCACATGCAAGAAATTAAACTGGTTCCTGTTTGCAAGTCCCATGTTCAGCACCATCGATAAAATCTGTAACTAAAAATCAGTGGCCATTCCATGACAAAGGACAAATATAGTATGAAGTCAATGAAGTCTGCACTGCAATTCTCTATAATAATAAGAGATTTTTGAGAAGAAAAGAATGCAATGTAGAGAAAAGGATGGTCACAAAATAAGCATCACACATTTTGTTTGTAGATCTGAGCGCATAAATAGATTCTGACAAGTGTTTTCCCCCTCCAGATGTTTCATGAAGATGCTACAGGAGGATGGCAGCTGGTAGATGTTGATGTGAATAAGCCTCAAGGAAGAGCACCAGCATGTCTGCAGGTACGTTGTTTTTTAAATAAAGCTATCAAAGTAGCAAACCAAGTGGGGATCTCGCTGTTTGAAATTGACAGTAAATTAAAATTCCCCATAGCCACAATTTAAAGTTAGAAATTGGTCTAAGTTTAATGTATATTCATTTGGATTTTTAAGCTTTTGTTTTGCACACTATAAGCAAATTCTTTCCCTTTCTCTGAATCTGTCTCCATAGAGTTTCCATAGAGACCTCTATCCATTTCTTACTATATTAGACTGTAGATATAATTATGGTTCGCATGTTAGAGGAAAATCAGTTTCTTAAAACATTGATTTGGAACAGGGTTTCCAACCTCCTGGCCCGTGACCAGGATGCATCATGTGCTACCCAAGGCCCGTCCTGGTTTAGCGAAGGATGGGAAAGTCCCGATAGGTCACGTGACACTGCCAAGACGATGTGAGTTTGACACTCCTGATTTAGAGGTTATGCCTTCTCCTGTTCTGAAAACAATGTAAAGCAGGGGTCTCCAACCTTTGCAACTTTAAGTCTGAAGGACTTCAGCTCCCAGACTTTTAAGTGTGAAGGACTTCAGCTCCCAGCAAAGCTGGCTGGAGAATTCTGGGAGCTGACGTCCTTCAGACTTAAAGTTGCAAAGGTTGGAGACCCCTGATGTAAAGGACAACAAAGATTGCATTACTAATATACATGTGAAGAGAAGATAGCCATTTGAGAAGCATCTTGCCCATTGTTGGATATATGAAGTAAAAAAATATAAAGAAGAAAATAGAAAAAATCATAAGTCTAAGTATAGAGACCAGAAACTCAAGATATGTATAATCAAGTAGGTCCTTGGGCATGCATTGAATGTTTTTGCCTTCATTTGGAAGATGTCATGCGTAATTCTTTTACGTACTTCTTACAATATGTGAATAGACTTAGGTCTAGCTAAAAGCTAAGGTAAACTTGAGTATACTGATCTAAATAAACAATGGGAAGAGCAACATGCAGAAGTTCGACATAAATTGAACTACAATAATTTCAAATCATGGTTTAGAAGAAACTTTTTTGCATGTACTAGAGCTGGACTCAAATTTAATGCCTTCTTGTAATTCCTCACCTATGTTAGCAGACCCTTGGAATTGTAGATCTGATCTATGATAATAATAAAATACTTTGATTTGATTTAGTAACACGGATGATGAAGCTGCTGCTGGCAATAATCTTTGGACAGACATATCTGAGTTAGCTTCATGAAAGTGCAATGCTTATTTATTATTTTATTCCATTATATTATAAAGCAGATGGTTTTATTTTTAAAATGTTCCTTTCCCCTACTTTTTTAAAACGTAGATTTTTTTAAAATCAAGTGGTTTTATTCACAATTTATATATCTAGCCCATACCGTTAAACTTGTTAAAAATTAAACTACCTCCCTTAATATATTCTTTCTACACAGTATTCTGTTTTTATTCTCCAGTCACTTCCAACTTTTTGTGACCCAATAAATGACATATTGTGATGTTTTACCCCTTCATTTGCCAGTTCTGTCTGTCAATAATTCCTTCATTGAGTTTTTATAATACTGTTTGCTTTCTTCTTCCTTAAATTAGAAATTAACAATAGGTTCATGATCTATGCCTATCAGTATCAGATCTTAATTTGTTGGATGCAACAGAGTTCTTCCAGCTTTTAAATGAAAAGTAAATAGTCAAGTTTATTTTGGTACCTGTTTGGTGCAGTCCACATCTGAAAGAGTTGTTTAGATTGCTGGAGAAAAGTATTTATATTATCTCCTACAATGTATGGTAATGCAATTTATTAGTTTTTTTAAAAAATGCAGTCAGTTCTATGGTGTTTTTACACAACTTTCCCAAGTCTCTGCTAACTTACACAAATTTGATACACTAAAAGAATTGGATAATTGATTTTTGTTGTATTTCTATTTCAGAACATTTTTAACATTTTTAATACTAAAAGAATAGATCCAGTCTGGGTTAAAAGAGCTGATTTCCTTGAGGGTTTGCTGGGTTGGAAATACTGTAAGAAATTCAGCCACGCAGTCATGCAGATCACATCAGAACAGCTGTTAAAATAAGTTTGCACAATCAGTGTCGTACCTGGAGTCAGTACTTATAGAGCACATTGCAATGAATGGCAGAAGGGAAGAGAATTAGCTGTTAATATTTTCATTCACCAACATTTTTGGTGACTTCAGAGCATCTGAAAACTAAATGCATATGTAATTTGTATTTTATTTTCCCTCAATTTGATATAATAAGACTATAGTTACTAATAGTCTATAGAAAATTAGCATAGTCTTATCTTAAATCATGAATAATGCATACCTGGAATTTTATATTTACTTTTATATGATTTCTTTAGCCAACCCTTATAAAAACATTTATTGAAGGTAAGCATCATGTATGTGAAGAGAACATTTCTGAAAAGAAAGGTATGCCTTGCTTCACAGATGTGTAGGAAAAGATGCTTAATGAAACCATAGTACTTCAAAGCACAAACACAGCAAGACTGTAGTAATCAAATTACCAGGTATCTGTCTTCCAGGAAATAGCTTTGATAATGCTTGATTTTGTTCTGCGTTGGATGTTCAGGTAAAATCAGTAGGGGGAAAGCCCTGACAAAATAAAAATGCAATGTCTATTTTGCCTGAGAATTCTATAATAGAGAAAATGTAGCTGGAATAAGGAGCTCATATATTCAGTATTGACAAAGAGAAGTTCCATGTCAAAAATAGCAGATGATAAGGGACCATATTCTAAGCCAGTCCTAAAGGTGCTTTTTCCAAAAAGCATTTGGACTTTCTTAGGGTTTTTTTTTTAATGTTTCTCTTCTCATCCAAGAAGTCTCTTTAGTTCTTCAAAGGAGGTGGAGGAGATATATGAATATACATAAACATGCACTGTTGTGCTTTAAAATATGTTGGCCACAGGAGAGGGGTATTCACTTACTTTCCCTACCAGTTTGCAAATGTGAGCACGTGCGTCCACGCATGCACTCGGCCTTCCTTGCGTGCTCTTTGATCGTACATGCAGCTTGGACGCATGCATGGATATTGAAAAAGTGCCTAAATAGGTCGGCACAAAGCCAGGGCAGGAGGAGTAGGCCCATCCGTGATTTCCACTACCAGTTTGGGCAAACCAGTCCGAACCAGCTGAATACCATCTCTGGTTGGCCATGTCATAATGTTGAATACAAAGAGATGCTATATGGACTTTCAAGGACTGATACGATTGGCCTCTTGAATCCAAGGGTCTAGATGTACACATGGCACATTCAAGTAAATCTTTACTTTTACCAAGACAAAAGGAAATGCATAAAATGAATACACGGAGACAAGCATCCCCTCTTCATCTTAGTCATGTTTGGGTTGTTTCTGATTTTTTCCCCAAGACGTTCTCTGTATTAGTTTATCTGGCTGATTATACACTGACTGTTCTGATACTTTTGATTTTGAGTGCATTTGAAAAACATGTCGAGTGTGTGAATTCGGCTTATTGAGTTTACTTGTTGGTTTCTTTCTCATGCCCTGTTTGGGCAGACTTGAGAACATGGTTTAGAGCAGAGGTTCCCAAACTTGGCAACTTTAAGACTTGTGGACTTCAACTCCCAGAATTCTCCAGCCAGCTCTGCTGGCTGGAGAATTCTGGGAGTTGAAGTCCACAAGTCTTAAAGTTGCCAAGTTTAGGAACCTCTGGTCTAGAGTGAATAGATGCTAGACTGAAGATAGGTTGTGACGTGTTGTTTTATAGTTCTTCTGTCCCTTTGCTTTACATGTAAAAAGAGCCTTACTAACATGTAGTTAGTAATGCAACGGCAGACCCCTCGCATCCTAGACATAAACTGTGTCAACTTCTCCTCTCTGGATGCTCCTATAGGGCATTGCGTGACAAAACAATTAGACACAAAGGTAGTTTCCCCCCCATGCTATCACTCTGCTGAACACTTGATTCCCACAGCACTATTTTAGGCCTAAAGATATTTACGCATGTAGTAGGACTGTACTGATATGATCGTTCTCATCTTTCTCATTTTCACTACTACCTTCCCCAATTGGTATCTATGGTTTATCACTTCTTGTTATAAGATTAGCAATTGTAATTATGATCTATGATATATGACCCATCACTTTGTTGTTGTATGTACACTGAGAGTTATGCACTGGAGACAAATTCCTTGTGTGTCCAAGCACACTTGGCCAATAAAGCTGTGCTGCTCTGCTCTGCTCTGCTTTGCTCTGCTCTGCTCTCCTCTGCTCTGTTTGTTCAGCAAAGGTACATCTGTTTTGTTCTGGGTTGCTGAGCATATTAAGATTTGCTGAAGCAAGCAGGCAGTTGGGGAGGTTTCCTATGAGCAGGAATTAACTGTCTTTGTTAGCAACTCTGGGTTCAGAACCAGTGTCACAACTCTGGTCCCTTAACCAGTGTTAGCAAATAAATGCGGAATAGTGTAATTCACCGGACAGTAAAGGGATACGTTGCTGTAGCCTCTAAAACAGTGATAGTAAGAAAATAAATAGTTTTTACTTTGTAGCAACTATCAAACAATAATAACAGTCCGTCACCAAACAAGAGTTTATCTC
The DNA here is from genome assembly GCA_039707465.1 of Rhabdophis nuchalis. Taxonomy (NCBI): domain Eukaryota; kingdom Metazoa; phylum Chordata; class Lepidosauria; order Squamata; family Natricidae; genus Rhabdophis; species Rhabdophis nuchalis. The sequence goes on from CM077651.1 coordinate 24,653,155, forward strand.
ACAGTGATGCAAAACAATACTCCTTCTTCTTCTTCAACTTCTCAAACGGCAAACAGGAAAAACACAGGAAATCACAAGGAATCGAACAGGGAAATTGACTGTGTTCCTGCCTTGCTTATATGGTAAAGCTGAGCAGCACAGCCAATCAAACACAATCAGAATTCAAACACAGTTCTTAAAGCTACATAACTTCTTAAGAACATAGGCTCATATATATTGCCAACCCAAAATAAGGCTGAATATCCTAACAGTCTTATTTTTGCTTGTTTTCATTCCAGAAAGTAGAAACTACACTCTCTTTGCTTTGGGGCAGCCAGGCAGCACCCAGCACTCCTTGCCCCCACACCTCCTCCAAATAAATGATGCTAAATCTGACTGTTGCAAGACTTAGGCCACCTACATTAACAGTATTAAAACAAAAAATGTAACCCTACATGGACTGACATTCATTTTCCTGTTTGACCTTGAGGCAGGTTATCCTACCTTGCCTGGTATCGTGTAATTAGAATCAATGTAGATATTAAAAGATATACATGTATTCTTTTAAAAAGAATGCAAGTCCTCAATTTCATTTTCCCACCTGTTAACACTGCTACATGGCAAAGGAAAAAAAAATTGCCAGAATGTTGGGGAGGGATAGAGAGACAGATGGATGAATGGGTTTTTTATAAATTGACTGACTGGTGATTTTCATCAGGAACTGTTAGCTGTCTTTCTTTTGATGGAAAACAAGGCTATAATATTCTCTGGCTAGAATATTAGAAACAGCTCAAGTGTTGTTCCTCTGGATACAGAACATTCTAGCTCTGTTGTTCCACTGGAACACCACTAAGGTGGAACACTTCCAGGAAATATTCTCCAAGGGATTAACTTGTTTTGAATTTCTTGTTCTTTAGAAGATGCATTTTTCATTTCCTGAACATTCTCACCTTGATTTATTTATTTATTTAGCATATGGCATATCATACATGGACTTGTAATATATAGTAACAGATTAAAAAACAGAATAAAATATGAATGTTAAAAGGATCTATATTCAGATCCCAAAGTCTAGGCCAGAGGTGTTAAGCTAGCAGCCTGTGGGCCAGAAACATCATACGCAGGCCACGCCCACCCCAGCTCTGCAAAGGGGGGAAATGTCACGAAACATCACGTGACAGTAATGGGACGCTATGAGTTTGACACCCATAATCTAGGTCATTTATTGAAGCGCAGCATTGTATATTTGGGGGGGGGGAGCAGAAACTGGACCAGTGTATGCCCTCAGTTTACAGCAAGTCACAGTGTGATCTACAGTTCAACGTGGGACCCCATGGTCGCACTGAGGGGAGGATACTGTGCCCCATTTATACAGTGAATCCCTTCATTTGAGGTGTATCTCACCTTGATTTTTTTTTCTGTGAATAAATTGGCAATATGACTTACATACCCTTAGTTTAATGCTATAGATAAGGTTGTGTATGAGAAGAACAAGCTAAACTGCAAATCGGACTTAAATGTGACATTGGTTTAGAGCAGGGGTGTCAAACTCAAGGCCCATGGGGCCATCCTGGAAAATGTAAGGGGCCATCCCACATCACTTTGGCCCGGTCTACCTGTGTCCCTTCAACCTGGTCTACCCAATGTGAAGAGGAAACATTGGGGCAGTGTGGCTTCAGCCCAGTCTACCCGCATCCCTTCGGCAAAGAGGAAACATCAGGCCAGTGTGACTTCAGTCGAATCTACCCATGTTGCTTCAGTTTGGTGTACCCAATGTGAAGAGGTGACATTGGGCCAGCGTGGCTTTGACCTGGTCTACCCAATGCAAAGAGGAAACATCTGACCAATGTGGCTTTGACCCAGTCTTCCCAATTCAAAGAGGAAACATGCCAGCAGTTGGGGGAGTGGTGCCAAGCTGGCCACGCCCACCCAGCTGGTCACACCCACCCAGTTGGCCATACCCCCTGCCTGTGGTCAACCACAGCTTTGATGTGGCACTCAATAAAATTGAATTTGACACCCCTAGTTTAGAGTCATTACAAGAGACCCAGGTCCAGCCTCTGGTGAATTCTGTTGACCCTTACATAGCACCAATTTAGCCTAGACCATCAGTTGACTAGATTCCTGTGCATAGGTAGCAATAATAAACTCTTCTGGGTTTTGAACTCAGTGAATGCTCCTGGTTTTTTTACAGGTTGTCATATTTCATTCTGAAGACTGAACTCAGTTAAAAATTGCCCTTTATTAAGAACATATCATTTATACCTAGATATATAAGCACATATATTTCTGTATAGGGGTGTGTGTACACATTTAAACACTGTCAACAAACTCTTAGAAATATTATTTGCTTTTGATATTATCACTAGAACACATATAAGTACCATAAATTACTGCTGCAGTTTTGTGTCTCAGGAAAATAGTTAATTTGAACTCCAGGTTTCAAGAATTTATTTTCCTGGCTCTGTTGGAAATAATGTATTTTTTTTTATTTTGTATGATTAGCTGTTGTTATTATTTCCACTCTTAGTAAAGGGAAGGGAAAAATCTGTGTTTTACTACTATTTCTTCTTCTTCTCTTCCTTTTTGTTTCTGCTGCCAAATGTATTTTTGATAACATGGGTAGAACATGCTTAGTGTGAAAAGCAGATCTAAATTCTATCCAAAATTCTTTTCTCTTGTAATAACCAGCAATATGATTTGTCATCTGAGTTAATGACACTGCCTTTCAGACACCTTCTATCTCCAACAAATCATACATGAGTAATGCACAATTCAAATTTTGAGCATAGAAAGGGAAGAGGAAATTTATGTTTTACCAGCCTAGCTGCTTATGTATTGAGCTACAAACTTTCATGACAGTGAACTGCGTAAGTCATTTCAAGATCAAGTCATTTATGACTTTCAAACATTAGAGACAGTTGAAATTTAGACAAAATTCAGATTCCCATGAGTTAAAATTTCAAAATGTACACTATGAATTAGAGATCATTTTTTAATTAAATCAGCAAATGTGTTACAAGTACGTACATACATACATACATACATACATACCGTATTTTTCAGAGTATAAGACGCACCTTTTTCCCTCAAAAAAGAGGCTGAAAATCTGGATGCATCTTATACATTGAATCAGCATATTTTGCCCCCTTCACCAAAGTGGCCGTGCATGGCCTTTAGGAGGCTTATAGAGTGCTCCTGGAGACTGGGGAGGGCAGAAATGAGAAAAGAAATTGGCCTTTTTTTTCTCAATTCCCCACCTCCCAGGCCTCAGGAGCACTCTATAAGCATTCTAAAGGCTATTCGTGCCCTTTTTTTGAAGAATAAAAATGGGCCCGTTTTGCCAAAAAGTGGGCCATTTTTTGCTTGTTTGGGGGGGCACCCCAGGAGCACTCTACAAGCCTCCTAATATTCAGGCTATTTGTGTCCTTTTTTTGAAAAAAAGGGAGGGGCGTTTTTGGGAGGTCTGCAGAGTGCAAAAACTTTTTTTTTTAATTTGCCTCTTCAAAATCTTGGTGCGTCTTATACTCTGGTGCGTCTTATACTCCAAAAAATACGGTACTTCCTGAGCTGCTTAGAAAATCAAGCATGGTAATTCCTACAGAAGCTCCAGAAAGCTACAATGTAAGAGCTACAATGACATTGCCATGCTAAAGGGGAATCACTCTTTTGTTATCCATTACAGTACTGATATATCTATAATTTTTTCAGATTAGGAACAGTCCTGGAGCAACTCTAAATGACTTTGAGTTTGTTTATGGGAATGTTATAAAGATTGCCCAATTGATAATCCAACCCTTTAAAATGTAGGCAAATTCATTTTCTTAATTAAAAACAACAACAACCACAGCAAAACCAGTGTTGGAGAAACCTGAACACAATACGCTTGTCAGAGCTAGAAAAGACTGCACTCCAGCGGATGAGTAGACTGATTCTGTGAGGGGCATTTGAGGAACAGCCAAAAGCAGCTTCCTCGGTCTCCTTAATGGTATGACTTGCTCTGTCCAAAGTAACAATCTACTTTGCAGGTGTTGGGCATAAATGAAACTGCAGACATCTGCAACCATAACCTTCATCTTCCTATATACGTATATAAGCTATATATTAGACATATGTTTCCATTTCTCCTGAAGGATGGATGGATCTGTGCTTTATTACTTTTACAACATTACTGGTCTTGGGTAGGGCTAACAGAACAGTCTCATACTGTAAAGTAAAGGTAAAGGTTCCCCCGCACATGCGTGCTAGTCAGTGGTGGGTTCCAGATCCCATTGCAACCAGTACAGTGCAACAGAACCTGGTGCCCATCACATGAACGCATGCAGCAAGCGCATGTGTACTTACCACCTGCGATGCTCCAGCTGCTTGGCGGAGCATCGCGCAGGCACCATGCACTCTGTGCGCCTCCATGGAAACCCCAAAAACTTCAAATACCAGTAAGGAGTGTGGGCCCTCCGGAACACCGTACCAGAATGGTATCTGGTGCTCCCGGCAGGCACCGGTACGCCTGTACTAAGGTGTACCGGTTGTAACCCACCACTGGTGCTAGTCATTCCCGACTCTAGGGGCGGTGCTCATCTCTGTTTCTAAGCTGAAGAGCCAGCGCTGTCCGAAGACACCTCCATGGTCATGTGGCTGACATGACTAAACACCAAAGGCGCAGGGAGCGCTGTTACTTCCCACCAAAGTGGTCCCTATTTTTCTATTTTTTATGTGCTTCCGAACTGCTAGGTTGGCAAAAGCTGGGACAAGTAACAGGAGCTCACTCTATTACGTGGCACTAGGGATTCAAACTGCTGAACTGCCGACCTTCTGATCAACACGCTCAGCATCTTAGCCTCTGACCCTAACCTTAACCCTCCTCATACTGTATATATACATTAAACATAGACCCACTGAGTTCGGTAGAGCTTGTTTCAAGATGTCTGAGTGAATGGCTGGCTGGACAGGATTACAACTTAACTATCTTTTACTTGGTGGTAACCATCTTTAATTAGTCACCCTTAATCAACTAACTTAGTAGCTATTTGGGATCATTTTCTAAAACCAGAAAAATGGATGTAACAGGCATCTAGTACATATCACTATTAAGATTTTCATTTTTACTTACTGCATTTTGGTTACTGTTCTTGTTCGGAATTGAAACCAAAATTCATGTAATCTGTTTGGAAAAATCAGTTACAAGAAATTTGAGAGATATCCAAAGAATAAATATGTTAAATTTTCAGAAAGACACATTAATTGTTGATAGCATGTGTCCACATATCTCCTCATTTCCCCTCTTTGAAAACAGCATTCTAATTTTTCTTTGTGTACACACTCAACCTTCCATTTTATCCAAACCCATCTTCCATTGTGTCTCTCAAATGCAACCAATTTTGTCAGCAGCACACCTTGATTGCTATAATTGTATTAAAAGTCAAGGGGACTCTAAGTGTGATTGAAATGCCTGTTTTCAGCTTGATGAGGTTTGAAATATCGGATATAGTTAACCTACAGATCAAGCTTTGTAGATGAAATTAACAATTAATTCTAATGGTACTGCTGAATTCTCCTAAAATCCAGCATGACTCAAAAATAATTTAAAACAACAAATGACCACTGGGTAAACCAGAAGATTATCTCAGCATTGAAAAGAATTCTAAAATTAGGAATGTTTATTCCAATTAGTCTGTATTATGTATGTGTGTACTTTTACACAGTTTAGAGCCCATTCCAGGCCACCAGCTCTGAGCAGCTCTGAGCCCTATGAATAAATAAGCTTTATTTATTTATTCAAACTATAAATTATATTCTCTTGCTTATCAAGTGTTAAAGGGAAAGCACATTTCACTACCTAAGAACTTTCATCCTCCTTGCTCTTTTTGGTTTGAGGGTGAGCTCGTGGGTTGGTTTCCGAACATTTCATTACAAGGCTAGGTAACATCTTCAGGGGAGTTTAGGGGATGTCCATGTCAGTGTTCTTCTGTTTATAAGGGCTTCAGGTGTGGGTGTGTCAAGTGAGGATCTTGTAATGGGTCTTGTGATGGGGAGGTTACATCAGGTCAGGATCATTGAGAGGTGAACTGCTGGTTGTGGGGGCTTGCGTGGGTTGATTGAGGGTCAGTGCTGTCTCTGGTTGGCTGTATGGTTGATTTGCATTCTGAGGGATTTGTAGACTGTCAATGTGTCTGTTGATAGAATTGCTTGTGGACTGCCTGGTTTTGATGAATGCAGGAGTGTGATGGATGGTACCATGGTTGATGATTTTCATGTTGCTCCAATCAAACAGGTTGCTATTTTTGTTTTCTCTGAACACGTCTGCTTAATTCTTATAGTAATGGATATACTTTTAAAAACTGTAATAATTGTCTGCATTAAGAAGACGTGAAGATTCTGTTTCATTCCCAGATCTTTAAGAAAAAAAATATTTAGTAGATTATAAATTCTCCCTACCCTTTCATATTTGTGGGTTATGTGATTTTTTTACAACCCTAAAATGTAAAAGCTAAATTTGACAAGGCAGCAACCAGGGACTCTCAGAATAGATAGGACTTTTATGTAAAGATAATTGGATCACCAAGCAAACTGCCAAATATCAACTAACTCAAAAAGTAGGAGGGGAAAAACCTTAGATTTTCAGTCTTTTGCATTCCAAAGAGTAAATTATAAGCATATATGTTGAAATTCTTTAATGTATAGTCCTTTTAAAACATGTATATTATATGACCTCTGGAGTTTTTTATGATTGGGAAAACAATTAAGGTGGCAGTGAGCCTCTGCCACCTTAGCAGAGTAAGTAATTCTTCCATTTATTTGCAGCTGAGCAAAAGTGATTTTGATTACTTTAAGTTTGTATGAACTGCATTCTGTAAAATTGTCTGATTTGGGGGATCATTATGTATCCTTCTTCAGAACCATCCCTCCCCTACATACATTATTGCTTCGAATCCCACATCGGAAGAGGCAGCTAAATTGCCTTGATTTCTTTGAAATAATAACCTTGTATAGGTGGGCCTGTTTTTCATTTCAAGACAATGCTAAGAATTTTCCGTAGAAAAGAATGAGTTATTTAAAGTGACACCATAGCAACCTCAAATTACTGATCAGAATTGCTACTTGAAACTGAAAAGGAGGTGGAGTGAGGACAATCTGAGTTTCAATCTCAAAAGTCCTTGAATTATTGGGAAAATACTTTCTCCCAGTCTTACTACTCTCCAAAACCCTTCATGCTAAAATTCAGACAAACATTCAGCTACTCTCTAGCATAGTGATGGCGAACCTTTTCGGCACCAAGTATCGAAAAGGGAGCATGCACACGTGTGTGCTTCACACTCATGCTCCCACACTCCTCAGGGAAGGAAGAGGAGCTGCCCAGGGGGCATGCCGGAAAATGAACTTCCAGTTTCTGGCATGTACATGTGTGCCAGCCAGCTAGTCTTCTGTTTACTAGCACGCATGCACGCACAACGATCAGCTGGCTGGCATGCATGCTTATGCCGGAAAACAGAAGACCAGCTCTTCCAGTTTCCGGCACTGCCACATGCACGAAGGCCAGCTGATCATCGTGCACACTTGCACGCCAAAAACCTGGAAGCAGAACGGATGACGCACGTGCCAAGTGACCTGGCTCCATATGCCACTTCGGCAGGGGTGGGTTCCTGCCAGTTCTAACCTAGAAGAGGTTCCACAAATCTACAGTGCCGTTTAGAACTGGTTCCAGCTGCCTCCCCTCTGTCCGTCCACACATCATCAAGAGGAAGAGCGAGAGGAGGAATTCTGGGAGTTGAAGTGCACAAATCTTAAAGCTGTCAAGTTTGAACACCCCTGAGGTTAGGGGTGCAAGGGTCTTGTAACTTGACAGCTTTAAGACTCGCGTACTTCAAATGCCAGAGTTTCTGAGCCAACATTTTGGTTGCTAAGTAAGAGCGTTGTTAAGTGAGTTTCACCACATTTTACAAGTTGGCCATACCCACCCAGTGACACGACTGCCAAGCCACTCCCACTCGGTTGCATGGCTGGCAAGCCACCCCTATACAGTCACATGGCTGGCAAGCCACTTCCCCAAAGCAGGCCACACCTACAGAAAAGGTTATAACAAATTTTGAAACCCACCACTGCACTTCGGGCACATGTGCCATAGGTTTGCCATCATGGCTCTAGCACTTCCCTTTCCTTACTTGCAAGTGACAGATTTCTGTGTGCGTATATCTCTGTCTTTCTTTCTCCGTTTTCTTCACTCTGAGGATTTAGATTTTTTTTCTCCCAAGATGTAAGATAGTTTTCCTGATTCATAGTCTCTCTTAAGAATCCGTCATCTATGGTTACCAGACAGGTCCACCAAATTGGCACCTAGGTCTCTAAGCAGTAACAGAGCACAGAATTTGATGGAATGTGGTTGGAGTACACAGCTGAGCCAGTTTACTGAGATATGTAAAGGAAGAGAAAAGTGTTCCTCAACAGCCTAAAGTTGAGCTTAGGTGACAAAGTTGTTTCACAAGTTCTCTCCTTTCATAGAAGATTGATTATCCTTAGTCAAGGATTGCAGGCTTATTTTAACTGGCATTACCTTAGGAAAAAAAGAAGTTTCCATAGCATATCTAGCCAACTATAATTGTCTTGTTCCAATTTTGTACAATTAAGTGTATTTGGATTACTATGATTATATTGAAATGTAACCAATTTTGTGTATTTAAGTACAATGATAATAAAGATTATACTTATAATATGTGTGTGTGTGTGTTAGTTTTTATGAGCTGATCAATAAATAAATCAGAGAGACTAGTATAGATCTATTTCGAGCTTATTAGCTCTCATCAGCTAGCCATACCCTTACTGGGATTCGAACCGGGGCTGTATTGCATATCAGGCAAGAGCCTTTAGCCATTCAGCCAGCCAGGCTGTCCCATTGCATCAGCTGAGACAGGAGGATTAGTATCTATATAATTGTTCCACAACACCCTGTTAGGGCCCCAATTAAGGGAGGAGACATACTGTTTCCTTTTCTGCCTTTTGACTCATCACCAGAGACCATCTAGACAGAAAGCCAAGAATTCCGTTGTGTGATTTTTTTTTTTAATATGTGTTAGTTTTTATGAGCTGATGCAATTGGGAGAGCCAGGCTGGCTAAATGGTTACAGGCTCCTGCCTGATATGCAATACAGCCCCGGTTCGAATCCCAGTAAGAGTATGGTGGATATGTTTACTGCCTGAGTTATTTGTAAAAATAATAAAGGTGGGATACAAATAAATAATAACACCACTGTTGGCATTGACAAAATCACAATCAGTCGATTGCAAAAGGCAGCTGTTCTCAGAACAGCTTATATTTTGCAATAATATCTTTAACACTAGCAAAAATCAACAGCTATGTATCCCAGAACCTTGGGAAAGCTGCTGTAGATACAAATTCAGGCTGAACGTCTGATTGACTGTGCCACAAACTATAATAATAATTTTCCTTAGGAACCTAAGAATTATATCAACAATCACTTCAAATGTCACCCAGAGTAGAATCCCTGGCCAGCTTCAGGCTGTGCAATAACAATACAGAAATGCAGAAATCCATGCTTGTGTACGTGTGTACCAATATTCTATTTAATAGGCTACTTTCCTTCTTACCAAGCCTATCCTAGGCTGTGGCCTTGAAACCATTTCTATTTGCTTTGGTTCTGTATAGCTAGCCTTGCTTCCAAGGCAATTGTCTAGATTCAGTTTTTTTTCAGAAGCAATTTGCTAACAATGTGGCACCTTAATAATTAACAATAAATGTGTTAGTCTTTAAGGTGCCATACGTTTTTTCTTGGTGCTGAATATGAGATAATTTTGCTACTTCTGACATTTGTTAGGAAAAGAAAAGTATCTTGAGTGAAATTTAAAAATAAGTAGATATTTATAATGTTAAGAAGGGCATTTATTTAGTTATTGCAAATTACTGTATCATGCAATACTCTTCAAAATTCTCCCACAGGAAAGAGATCTCTAATTGAAATTTGTAATTAAGAATTTGGGGGGAGGGGGGGGAATGCAAAACAAAGCTTTCTCATTGAAGGGTTTTAATTTATAGCATGAAATATATTTTGGTCAATATAGTTGTTTTAAAAATGTTTTGAAGCTAACTATTAGATACATTTATACCAGGGGAAATAAACTGTTGTTCCTTCTAATATTTTCATCAGGAACAGAAGTTTAAAAATTGAGTGGTATCTATCTAGATTTTTGTTAAAAAAATCTAGGTTCCTTAAGTAAAGACCATATTTTTATTTCTATTTAAGTGCTTCATCATCTGTAACTCCTCAGAAACTAAGGAATTAAATCTATTCTACAGATTTGCTCAATTACATTTGTGATTAATTATACTAACAAACAAAGTCACCTGCTAGGTGATGAGTGATCATATTTTTTGTACATGCCATTCCTGTCCAGATTGTAAAGAGCCAAACAATAAGATGGTTGAATAAACATTGTTTATAAGCAATGAAACATTTCTGTCCCCATCTCATTTATACACAAATGATTATCTTCTAATCCTCAACTATACAAGGAAAAAGCCTGCCATAACTATTGGGACCAATTTATTAGAGAAAAGTTTATTATCATCATAACCATGAAATCACATTACACAAGATAGAGTGTGGATCATCAAAATCAGAGAGTATGGAATTTTAATGCTATTTCTGACATCACCACCAGTGTTAATCATGAATAAAATTGATTGTAAAGTAATCTTAATTTTAAGTTATCTGCCTTTCAAAAGCAAGTTTTATAAAACCGCAGTCCACCACAATAGCACTGAAAAAGAAAAATAAGAAATCCAAAAAGAAATCAGCCTGGTTGCATAACTCTCTGATAAACTGAAAGACCAAAAGGATACCATATTTTTCGGAGTATAAGACGCACTGGAGTATAAGACACACACTCAGCAGATGGTTTCAAAATCCAGAAGGATCTTGACAGACTTGAATACTGGTCGCTATCTATCTGTTCCTGACTTCTTGCCAAGTAATTGCTGCTACAATTACGTTTGGAAGATGTCGGCCTGGCAGCTCTCCAATAAAGGTCTATAGTTGTGGAATCTCTTGAAAGACTGTTGGCCGATATTTTGCTGGAGAGGAATTCACTTTAAACTAAATAAAAGGGATTTCATCAGGACGAGGAGTTGGCTTCATGCTGCTGGGGAAGCCTAGGTCAGAACACTACAGCATTCAGAAAGCCAAGGGAGATGAGAAGGATTTTTCCCTGGCTTCCTTAATAATCTGATGGGAAGTTGCCTTTGTTACATAAGCCAACCAGTTAATATCCTGAAGCCAAAGTTTCCTGCTTCCTTCTGCTATACTGGTAGTGGCTTCCTGATCATTCAGCTGCCCCTCTTGATGAACATAAGCAGGAAATACTTGGGAGATGATGGTAAAATAGATCCATCCATTCTTCCTACCACGGCAATTTCTTGGTAATTGACTAATGTGGTTTAGTGGCTAATGTAATAATTGCTATCAAGAGGACAATGGATTGGTGAAGGAAGAGTCACAGATAGTTGCCTTCTCAGAATAGAAAATAGTAGCTTACTATATGAACATTCAGTCCCTTTCCAATCAGAATGCTGATGGCAGACTGCAGAACTGAAATTCAATACTACAGTAATTCACGGATTATGGATTTTGTGGATAGGTTAGCTGTATCCAAATAATTGTATCTTTTTCTAGCATTACTCTGTGGAATTATACTTTATAATGCTACAGTGACATAGATTTAGACCTCATGCCATGACAATTGTATCATAGCATTAGCTCATTCAACTCAACCTAAATAGCATTAAAGTATAACATCTCTTAGTGTGAAAGCGATTCAAAATATTAAAGGGATGTATTAATTTATTTTATGCTGGGATCACGACAGGATTTATTCTGGAATATTTCTCTTCCTTTTCCCTTTCAACTGCGAGTCAAAAAGGAAAAGCTAAAATCAAAATAAAGCATTAAGTTCAAAAAATGAACTTAATACTCAGACATGCTTAGAAAACGAAACTGCTTGATAGGAAGGTGGATATGCCCAGTTACTTTTCAATTGCTTCCAGAAGGTATTGGAATCATCAAGATTCCCCCTTAGTCTACAACAGTGGTGTCCAAACTTTTTTCAAAGAGGGCCAGATTGGATGAAGTGAACATGGTGGAGGGCCGAACATTTTTCCGAACATTCTTTGAACCATTACAATTAAATGCAAATAAATTATTTTATGCCAAGTTAATTGCAAATGACATACTTTTCATTTCATAACATTAAGATCAACTGACAGTTGAGTTTTCACAATGTATTGAAAATAAATTTTAAAAAAAACTTACCTACCTCTTTCTCTCTTTCTCTCTTTTTTCCTCTCTCTCTCTCCATTTCTCTCGCTCTTTCTCTCTTTCTTTCTCTCTCTCTCTTCCTCTCTCTCTCTCTCCATTTCTCTCTCTCTCTCTCTTTCTTTCTCTCTCTTTCTCTTTCTTTCTGTCTCCCTTTCTCTCTCACTCTCTCACTCTCTTTTTCTCTTTCTTCCTCTCTCTCTCTCTCCATTTCTCTCTCTTTCTCTCTCTCTCTCTTTCTTTCTGTCTTTCCACCTCCCTCCCAGCCACACAGCCCCAGAGACAGAGGAAGGAAGGGAGGGCCACATTTACACAGAGCAGGGAGGGCTGTTGGAGGGCCATATTAAACCGACCCCCAGGCCGCAAATGGCCCGCGGGCCGGACTTTGGACATGCCTGGTCTACAATCATCCAAAAGTTGTCTTGGATCACTCCTAAGTACTTTCATTCAAAATCAGAGAGCAACATTGCCAAAGAAGCAGTTTTAGCAGTAAAATCAGCAGATCACTGGTAAGAGGGTGGGAAAGCAAACCCCTTACCTTGCAGCAGCCATCTTAAGCGGAAATTTATTATTCTATATTTCAAAAGAAAGTAGTTACAATTAGCAAGGGATCCTTCTTCTGTTTATTTTAGATCCTATCAGTGATATGGAGATCAGAATATCTATCATCTTCTGCTTATTTATTTGCACAGCAGCTGTTCTGCTTGAGATAGACTGTGAATCTCACTTCACAGAACCTTCTAATACAAATTAATCATTTTCTGGCTACTGGTGTTGCATTTGATTATCTCCAAGTATTCCCTGTTTTATATGCAGAGTTTGTCCTAATTTTTGCAAAACGTTAGAGTAATTAGGTATTTTTTAAAGTGATAGGATGGCAAAATTTGGGAAACTGTCTTGCCAGGCCAATGATTCATGTTGTTTAATGCAAATATGAACTATTGATTTTCAAACCATCAAAGTAATTACCTATTCTGGAGTAACATAGGACTGAACAATAGTTTCTTCTATTATCCAGTTGGGATCATAGAGGAAAGATATAGACCTAGGCAAACACTGTGAAGAAACAAGAAGGAAAGTAATTATGAAGTACAAACAGTAGAAATGCATAAGCAGATTCATAAAGTGCCAACACTGCTTCTGACATATCACAGTCTCAGTTGCACAATGATAATTAGTCATCCATATGGCAGTCTAAACATTCAAAGGAGTGAAGATTGAGCTGCTGCTGCTATGTCACTTTCCAGAGCAATGTTTCCCTTTTGTCTGGAGCCCAATATGGCAAAGATGTATTGACTTCATTGTCTTAAACCAGGGGTCTCCAACCTTTGCAACTTTAAGTCTGAAGGACTTCAGCTTTGCTGGCTGGACAATTCTGGAAGCTGAAGTCCTTCAGACTTAAAGTTGCAAAGGTTGGAGACCCCTGTCTTAAACTATAGGAAGTCCTCAACTTACAACAGTTCACTTAGTGACTGATCATGTAGGTCACAAAAGGTGATCACGTGACCCAGGGGTGAATTCAACTTACCTTTGCTACCTGTTCACAAATGTGAGTGCGTGCAGAGCATCAAAAAACGGATGCGATGATTTCCGGGCGGGTGAGTGGAGCCTCCCACCACCATCGCTACCGGTTCGCCCGAACTGGATAGAACCGGCTGAATTGTACCACTGACGTGACCCTAGAACACTGCAATTGTCATAAATATAAGCCAGTTGCCAAGCATTTGAATTTTGATCATACAACCGTGGCGATGCTACAGCGATTGTAAATGTGAAAAATTGTCATAAGTCATTTTTTAGCACTGCCGTTGTAACCTCAAATTATCGCTAAGTGTAAGTCGAGGACCAGCTATATTTAAAAAAAAAAAAGATTCTCATTAATACTTTTTTCAGCTTTATCCAAACTTGTCCAACTGTTTGTGGTTTGTTTCCTTTAAAATAAATGCATAGAAACTAGGTTCATGAAGGCAAATTAGTCAAATGAGTCTAATTTATGATGCTTTCATGAAGCCATGAACTTCACCACACTGACAAACAAAACTGAATTAGATTGTTCCAGAAGTTGCCATTTTCTTATTGGTGGTCATATTGGTTATGTGTGGAACCAGCATTTACACTCATTCCATGTGCAATGGGTTTTGAAACATGTACACAATAATCACAAAAAATCGATTATGTTAGGAACCAGTGAATTCCTTTACTGTCCAACATTTCTATTATTAATTGTAGTACTTTTGGTGGCATTTTACTTTTTTAAAAAAAATGGAACCTGGTATTTAATTAGTGACCTTCTAATTAATAGACTCTGATGCAGCCCCTGCTGTCATGCTTCTCCACAAAACCTGTGCAAGCCACCTTCCATTGTTAATACTGCTCAGTACAATGGTATTGATAATAATTGACGTATCTACATAAAATGTATAATCACATAAAGATTTAAAGAAAAAATTCCACTTTTTAAACTTGGTCATCAAATGTATTTAAAAGCTGTTATTCATTATCATAATCTACATTAAATATTGATCCCGGAAGACAGTAGATATATTTCCCCTGCTAATCCAAGCACTGTTTCTCATTTATTTCATAGAGAAATTATTCAGGGACATGGTTTAGATCCAACATTCTCATTCTTTCTAGCTATGTTTAAAACTGAAATCATGATTCTCATGTATTCATATGTTGCTTTACCTGCTCTTTCTGCTTAAATTTAATTTTGAATTTTAATGAATTTTTAGTCTGATCACACTGCATATGCTTTATTTACTGTATTTCCAAAAGCATTTCAGTGATTAAACATGGCTTTCTATAATTTGAAGTTTACTTTTAGGGATACAGCATATTTAATCAGCTGTTCAAATACCCTTTGGGCAGGGAACAATCCCACCCCGCTTTCAATAAATAATTTCTCCTAATATAAAGAAACTGCATGTGGGTAAGTCCACACTGATTGCATTAACGTTTTATTTGATGTAAGTATGTCAATGATTGCAACTTTTTTTTCCTCTAGATGATTAGCAAAGATAAAATAAATACTGGAAATTAGTGCAGCTGATATTGGGCTCAGTTTTATTATGCTGAATATATTTTTTTTCAAACAGTTCCCTGGCATTTACATTTTAATATTGCTTTCATCTTATCCCTTATGGTGTTCAATAAGTTATTTGAGGGCCTTGACAATTTTAGTCAGAGGTTCTATCATGAGAGGGTGGAGGAGAAATGCCAGCTCTGGCCATAAAGAAAATTAAACATTGATGTCTACTTCTGATTTTTTTTGTTTACTCTGAAATCTGGAATAATTGCTACAATCCAACAAAGCAGGGGAATACTGATTTGGCAAGTGGTGTAAAGCAGGACGAGACAGGCAGGAATTCATTAAAGTTAGGATGTCTGAAAAGTTGAAGCTAATGACATCATTTTTTAAAATCCTAAACTGATTAAAGAACCAGAGCAGGCAAGTGACAAAATATGCACAATGGCATCATTTATGTATATACTCGGTATATTGTTACAGATATCGGGGCATAAATATATAATCATAGTATTTACATGATGATGGTCCTCTAGTTTGCTGTTAACACCTCCAGCCTTGTTGCTAAATGAAGAATTAAGAAACTGAAGAAGCTTCTTGGATGAGAAGTGAAACATCTTCAAAGTAAAACCAAAAAGTCCAGTTGAAAAGCACTTTTGGGACAACCCTGGATGACTGAGAATCTCCAATTGCAGTCTTTAACTTTCAGTGAAGAGACTTTCATCCTGCAGTGCACTGATTCGGTTCAATTAATAGCTGTAGGATTAATATTTGTATTATCAGTATTTTCAAATTGTAAGGTTTGTAGATTTTTTTTTAATCTTTTGTCAAAAACTGCATAAATAAAAAGTTTGGGTTTTTTGATTGTTTATTTGATTTCTACAGCCGCCCATCTCAGCAAACCATTCTGAGTGGCTTGTTTGTTTTCCTTATTAGTATTAGTATTTGGATTGAAGACTGTAAGCTACAGTGGGAGGTGTGTGTGTGTATGTATCTAAGTGTATCTATATAGATACGTATATATGGATGTGTAAAATCTCAGGTGAAAACAGTAGAAAATCATTTTGATATGGTTCCCAAGAAAGCAGCATAGATATATTGATGAACTCATTAAGAGCTGTGCTTGTCTTTGTCAGACTTTTGTTGCAAAAACCAAACCCAGAAAGTGCACACAGATAACTGATTCAGCAGGATTGATTTAAATAAGAAACTTCTTTATATACAACAATATATATGCACAATACCAACAGCAGTGAACACTTTCATTTCAGTTCAGATCAGCAGACAAGTCCAGTCTAGTTTCGTTTTAGAGCTGAGCACAGAGCTAAGCCATGCCCAGATTCCTTGCTTACGTTTCTGTTTCCAAACAGCCCTCATTGGCTGACTTAGTTGCCATGCCTGTTCATTGGCTGACCTTGATTCCATGTCTCTGCTAGTTCATGAATGTTCTGACAATCTTGAAGGAGACCTTTGACTTTACTATGTCATATAATCAGTTTCTGGTTCATTAATTCATAATTCTTACCTACAACCAGCAGAAGCAGAAAAACCTGAAATATATTAGAAAGACACAATATATTTAGTGGTAAGCAAAAGTAGCTGCAAACTACAATGAAGAGAATCAGAATAACACCCAGGTTTCTGTGTATGGAAAGCAATGCATCAAGATTGAAGTTACTATGTATCTGTATATTTAATTATTTTTATACATTTGTATATATTAAAGACATTCTATTTATACAGTAATTTATGAACAAATGGCATTAAAAAAACATTCAGATACAATGCTTCTGGCTGCTACAGTTTTCAGAGAATAAAATCATCTCTTTTTTCCCCCAAGATAAACATTTCTCAGCCCACCTATGTTTTAACTCTCTACAGAGAATGATGAGGTCCTCAATTTTCCATATGTTTATCCTGAGCATGGTAGCTGTGGATGTCATCGTTGCTGCTAGCAATTATTACAAGGGAGAAACTTTCAAGAGCCAATATGATGAGTTCTACCTGGCAGAGGTGAGTTTTACTTTCATTATAGATTTTTATTGAACCAAATAAATTTTCTAACAGTGGGAGTAATTAACCAATGGAATAGCTTGCCTTCAAAAGTTGTGGGTGCTCCATCAGTGGTGGCTTTTAAAAAGAGACTGGACACCCATTTGTCTGAAATGATACAGGATCTCCTGTTCAAGCAAAGGGATGGACTAGAAGACCTCTGAGGTCTCTTCCAACTCTATTATTCTATGTTCTATGAAACAAATCAACATTATTGCAGATGCCTTGACCAAGATAAGACTGATATAATATGATTTAAATGATGATGGACAATGGTGATGGGGCTGGGAATGGTTGTTTCAAGTTACATATTTTAACTTTATATGCAACCATAAAGCTTTTTAACTGATATTGATTTGATTATTTGCCATCAAGTTATTTTTGACTTCTAATGGCCACATACAATAGACATTCTCCATGATAATTAATAATAATTTATTAAATTTCTAAACCGCCCCCTCTCCCCGGAGGGATGATGATCTATCCCTAACCTTTCACGTTTTGTATTCATCACCACTGTAACTGACTCTATCCACCTTGCTGCTGGTTATCCTTTTCTTCACTTTCCTTCTAACTTTTCCAACATTAGAGTTTTCTCCTGGTTTTTGCACAATGTATCTAAAATAAGATAATTTAAGCCTGGTCATTTGTGTCTTGACTGATAACTTTGGGTCGATTTGTTGGATAATCTATCAATTTGTTTTCTTAGCTGTCCACAGTATTCTCATAATTCTTCAATACTGATGTTCAAAGCATATCCATTAACTTCAAATGCCACATATATGGATACAGCACATCATATCTATTTAAGTGTGTAGGGGGGTTAACATTGGTTTGTGTTGTTTAAATGTTGATGTTTCATTCAAGAAAATGTTTTGCACTATATATATGTTTAGCTTGCTTTTGACAAAAATCTGCCAAGCAACTTTCAAAAAGGGAAAACGTGCAGGACAAAGAAATTTCCTTTACAATATGCCTTGTTTTAAGACAAATATTGATAACTACTGTTCTGACCTAGGTTTCCTTAACAAACATGAAGCAGAGTCTGGGTCCCGGCAAAACCTCTTTTATTTACACAACTGTTAATTCCTTGCATTCACAGTCATCAAGGCTTGGCAAACAGTCTTTCAGAGGAATATTTATCAACACGAACCTTATCTCACTTGGAGAGCTGCCAGATAACTAGTTTCCAAATGCAGGGCAAGGCAATCATCTCCAAGGTGTGGCTTTACTCCTAAGTCAACCCTACTTTCATAGTTGTTCTTGTCTTCTGGCAGCTCTGCGCATGCACACACTAGGGACAGGCTCCTGCTGTTCCTCTGCCTCACTGCTGTCTAGCTCCTTCTCCGCCTCCGAGGCAGAGCCCTCGTCTGAGCTTCCCTCAGCCCCCAGGACTGGCCCATGTTCCTCCCCAACCTCCTCACTGTCTGATTCTGCTACCAGCTTTGCTGGCCACTGGCGGGCCACAACAACTATGTAGCAGGTATTTTTCTTCTACTCTGCAATTCTGAGCAACTGGAAGCTAGGCATGAATGTTTTCGGGAACAAGGGAAATACTCTTGCAACTACTCAGCTTTCGATAAGCAGATACATCCTAGCCAGTTTACCAGTTGCTGCAATGCAAAGTACAGTCTTTGCAGATATTTCTTTTCCCCTGTTTCAGAGATTTGATCTGAATCTGAGGTTTTCTTCTTGGAAATGTTAGCAAGCCCATGAGCAAAAAAATTTCTCATGCTATATGATTGCCAACAAATAGTAATTCCAAGAAATTCTGCTTAGGCTCTTTTTGTCCTTTTCTGTTCCCACAGGTGGCCTTTACGCTCCTCTTTGATCTGGAAGCTCTCCTAAAGATCTGGTGCCTGGGATTTACTGGATACATCAGTTCATCTCTTCATAAATTTGAACTGCTGCTGGTTATTGGAACTACTCTTCACATTTATCCTGTCCTCTACCATTCACAGTTTACATACTTTCAGGTAGAGTGCTAATTTCCACTTCAGTATACCAGAGGAAAATATGATTTGAAATCACTCTGAAAAGTGTCTAAATATTATTGATGTTTATTCATTTATTTTGTGGCTTTATTATTTTCATTTTCAGCATGATGGTCACCTGTCAAGTAGATATTTCTCATTGAATTATCATATTTGTTGTGGCAATATACTTTTTTATAATTGAATCCAAAGCACTGTAAACTTTATATGCCACCTTTCAATTTTATTTGAAAGGTTTTCAACTTTAACCATAGCTTTTCAGATAGCTAAGCCCTCCAAATATCGATGTGCTTAAAATGCAAAAATATAATCTAACCTAAAAGCCAATAATTAAAACTGTTAAATAAAATTTCTTTTTCTGATCCTTTGAGCTTCTGAAACTTCCCATTCTTCCAACTGGTGGGAGGTGTTGGCCTGAGTGCACAGGGTCCATCAAGTCCCTCATGGTGGGGAAGAACTCTGAACCCAAAATTAGGTTGAAGGGGTAGGTGTTGTTTTTTCATGGAGCTGAAGTCTTGTTAGGAGGCATGGCCTGGCTCATCCATACGGATCTGGATGGGTAGTAACAAACTCAGGCTCAACCCGTCCAAGACTGAGTGGCTGTGGCTTCCGGCACCCCGGTTCAGCCAGATTATTCCAACTCTGGCCATTGGGGGCGAAACACCAGCCCTCATGGAGAGGGCGCGCAATTTGGGTGTCCTCCTGGATTCCCGGCTGTCCATGGAGGACCATGTGGCGGCCATGGCCAGGGGGGCTTTCCATCAGGTACGCCTGATGCGCCAATTTTTTAAATTTTATATGGTTTTTGTATGTATTTTTAATTTTCCTGTGCGCCGCCCTGAGTCCGTTTGGAGAAGGGCGGGGTATAAATTGAATAAATGAAATGAAATGAAAATGAAGCCACTGCAGGATTCTCCTCCTGTTCAGAGTTTCATGGACCAGGTTCCAGCCATGGAGTGACAGATAATTTGGGGCATCTCTAGAAGAAAGAATTGTACATATTCTCAACTCCAATATGGTATTGAGTTTTTCCATATGATAATCAGGCTTTTATTCATTATATGATACATCAAAGACCCTTACATTTGGATCCTTAAGAGACTTTAAAGTTTTGCAGTATTGAAATGCATTAATTGATTCATCACAGAAATTCTGAAGATCAGTTAGATCCTTAGATTTAAATAGATATTCTGATTAAGACATAGCTTTTTAAATAATATATAATCCATTCAGTATTTTATTTTAAGCTTCACCACAACCTTTAAAGGCGTAATCTTTAAAATGACTGTTTAAGATTTGAAAATCAAGAACTTTTCATAAATCAGTGGATGAAAGGGCTATATTCTCAAACCAGTCAAAATATAGATTTTAGGACACCACAAAATGAAGAGTGCATATCTTCTAATACTTGCTTCACAGTCATCTTTATTAAATTTCTCCTGTGTAAAGGTTACATAGGATTTTTAGGCGAAGTATCAGCATGTTGACAATTTTAAGTTACCTTCTGCAGTGTAGGCTTCCTATCCTCAAATGATAGATGGAGGATTTTAAAAAATGCTTTGCCTTTGCTACATGAGTTATCCCTTCTGTCCATTGTGGCCAAAATTCATTTCTCAAAAGCCCACAGATAGATTTTAAACTGTAATCATGCACGCACATACGCACGCAAATATATAGCCATAAATCTTCCCGGCAAATGAAAATGAAAATCCAGGTTTACCCTTGATGGATGACTGTTTGATTAAAATTTTAACATTTTAATTATAGCAAATTGAATTCTTATTGGAAAGAAATAATTTTAGAGATGAACAGAAGAGCCAAATTAATTCAATCAACAGGCTATCTAGAAGGCTATAGATATTCAAAAGCCTATGGATGCTAGAAGAACATAGGAAATGAAACTACAGTTTAAATATATCAGAAATTTTTACAGGGAGTCCTCAACATAAAAAAGTTATTTAGTGGCCATTCACATTTATGATGGTGCTGAAAAAAGTGACATGAACAGGCTTCACAAACAAACATTACAGGGCTCCACAGTCACATGATTGCAATCTGGTTGCTTGGCAACTGGCATTTATTTACAATGGAACACTTGTCCTTGGGTCACGTGATTGCCATTTTTCCAGATGATTTCTGACAAGGAAAATCAGTGGCTGAAGCCACTTAATGATCACAATGATTTGCTTAATGACTGTGGCAAAAAAAGGTTGTAAAAATCAGGTACGGTCGTGTGATGACTCACTTAATGACCGCATCTATTAGCAATGGAGGTTCCAGTTTTGATTGTGATCCTAAATTGAGAACCACCTGTATTGCAGCTAAAATCACAAAATAAAGTAGTTGAAACAACTGTTTCCCTTCACAATGATCATCATCAATGTTTTGAATAATGTTGGGATTATCCTTCCTAATATTGTGTGTGTGTATCTGTATACATATATTCACACACACACACACACACCAGTGATTAGTTTCCATTTTTTTTACTATCAGTTCGCTCGTGAACATGCATGCGCTCATGGGCGCTATGCTTCTGCGCAGAAGCATCCAGGCAGGTTTGCAGAGCCTCTCGCCACTACTGGTTCACCTGATCTGGGCCGAACTGGGAGCAACCCACCTCTGACACACACCACAAAAACAAAACAAAATCTTTTTTTTTCTATATAATGTGGTATAAATTGAAGGAGCCAATCATCTCACATTACTGATGGTAATATAAGTGTGTAGCTTTTCTCAGATATACCAACACTTCAGTGGTGGGTTTCAAATTTTTTAGAACCTACTCTGTAGGTGTGGCCTATTTTGTGGGCGTGGCTTGGCAGTCATGTGACAGGGTGGGAGTGGCCACCTTTTAAAATGTGGTGAAACTCATTTAACAACGCTCTTGCTTAGCAACCAAAATTTTGGACTCAATTGTGATGATAAATTCTTTCTTTCTTTCTTTCCTTCCTTCCTTCCTTCCTTCCTTCCTTCCTTCCTTCCTTCCTTCCTTTCCTTTCCTTTCCTTTCCTTCCCGTTGGGTCACTGGCAGCGGCGGGCCAGATTTACTTCCAGGTACGCCGGTGGAACCCCCTCTCACCGGTTCTCTAAATTTCACCAACCGGCTCTCGCGAGTAGGTGCGAGCCTGCAGAAACCCACCACTGCAACACTCTGATGCACTCATATATGATTTTTTATATGGAATAAGAACCATTTATCATGTGTTGGGGAGAGAGAAATCTCCAGAATTGATTGCAGTCCCTTGCCTCTAATCCTCAAAAAAATTCAAACCACGCTCAAACAAATATACAGACTTGTAAAGGATACTGTTTGAAGCTTGTCCTGTTTCTCGCTTGATGAAAACAAATGGCCTTGTAAGCTGGTTTCTGGAAAGATTAATTGGATACTTAAATGTCAATTAAGGTAATATAGCTATGGATGGAAGCACCCACAATAAAACATTTAGCAGAACACTAGTCAAGCATGAAACAAGTAACTTGTTTTTACCATTTAAAGAAAACTGGAGTTTCATCTATTCTGATTAAAATATATAAACAGATATTGATTGATTCATTGATTGATTCATTGATTGATTAAAAATCAATTAGCGTCGGAGATATGATACTTAGTGTGACATGGAGATACTATTTTCAGGGGGCAGATTATCCATTATATACCTCACAATTTCAGAATGGGGAAGAAGAGAGCTTCCTCTTTTTGGTGAAGTTTGGGATTTAGGAATGTTTACGAAGAATTTTTTTGTACCTATTGTAAACCTTTCCTGAATCTCCCATATGTAATGTATTTTTCTGTTAGTTTCTTTTTTTTTAAAGTGAATGTTTGGGCCCCACCTGCTGTACTTACTCTGATATCAGCAGACATACTGTAGGCATACCCTCTACTCCTTCAAAGCCAGTGATAATGTAAGAGACTCCGTCAAAAAGACTGACAAACATATGGGAATTAGAAGAGATTTCAGTATGACTGACATTCAGGCATAGACAACCTGATGTCCTCTGAATGTTAGACTTTTCATTTTTTTGGTTAAGCTGACTAAGGCTGAAGGGAATTTAAGATGAAAACATTAAATTTTCCCATCCTGCAAACTCTTTAGTTTTCATGTAAGAATCAAGGTGGAATTTTAGAAAAACTGAGACGCCTCGTAACTCTTGTAACAGTAACCCTTGAAATATTTCAGTTCTGACCTAAATACACAGCTCTGACCTAAATTTTTGTAGAAATTGCTGTCTGTTTCTGGAAGTTACTATTGGCTATTTAATTTGGTGTTCCTTCTATCATGTTTGTACTGATTACAAGGTATCATATTTAGACACAAATTAAAGAAAGTATCAGCATTCCAAATAGCATCCAAAAGTAAATTACAATCCAAGGCAATGTATTGCTCAAAGTTCCAATTTATTAAGAGGGCCATGTTGGCACACCTGGAAAAACCCAAATCTGAAAGCTTCACGGTTTCCCCCATCCAGTTAAAAGTTCAAGATCTTGCCCCTACACCCACAAGTCCATCACAGGGTGCAATATTCCACTGCCATGCTGGCAGTTCCACCCATCCAATTCTGGTCTGGGGTGGAGGTGCAGAGACACAAGATGACCTTGGCTTTCTAGAAGGAATTTTGTTATGGCTACATAGTATGTAACGTCTTACAATCCCCCCTCCCATTTTCTCACAATAGAAAATGCATAATAGAAAGTGTGGCAGGCCAAAGATCCAAAAGAAAAGATGACTACAGGCCTGACAGAAAGAGAGAAAAATGAACTATAATTCACCATAAATTTCAGTTTTATGAATACAGAAATGCTGAAAATTTGGCCATCATCTTGAAATTATATAAAATAATACATTTAATGGATGTATATCATGACTTAGGAAAGTATTTAACTTAGGTGATTTGGCAAGCCTTATAGTGTGAACAGAGTATCCTTTTCCCAAGCACAATTTTTAGAAACATCATAAAATTGTTTCAAAGTCCAGTTGTCACTCTCAAGAATTCCAGTGAAGTGAAACAGCAGAGCAGACAAAGACATGCACAGAGTGCCAAGGGTGTTTCAAATCAGCTGAGCAGACCTGTCAAAGGGGCAGAGTTTCTTAAATGCTTTGCACTTCTTTTGAATGTTTTGCTCATCCCTATCACTGCAGTAACCATTCCATCTACTGTATAATTTTCAAGCTATATATGCCATAGGTGTTACTAGAAAAAGAACTAATTTGTTTCATTTGTCAACCTGCGGCTATTTCAATTTAAAAAAAACATTTTTCTCTGCAGGTACTTAGAGTTGTTCGACTTATCAAGATTTCTCCTGCCTTGGAAGATTTTGTGTACAAGATTTTTGGACCTGGAAAAAAGCTTGGGAGTTTAGTTGTATTTACTGCCAGTCTATTAATTGTAATGTCAGCCATCAGTTTGCAAATGTTCTGTTTCGTGGAAGAACTAGACAGATTTACCACATTTCCAAGGGTAAGTTAAAAATCCCATTGCAACCAATCAGATTATGGCTGTTTAGAACTGGCTTTATACTATAATATTATTAATGCCAGTTCCTTGGCTTCTGTAAGAATACATTTTGTTGCAAGGTCACTCTGTCTGAATTGTTAGTTTCAACAGTAACCCTCCACTGTCACACAAAAAGAGCAGCATCAGAACACTATATATTATGGCAGTATCTATTTTTAATTAGAACAGAAAGATAAGCAAAATATATCATTCCTACAATTCTGAATAAAGAAAAGTTTATTTTCCAATTTAAAAACTAATATATCAGTATAATTGAACCTGAAAATGCAAGTTTGCCCTTTCGTTGCTCTGAGAAAACGATCACTTCTAGACTGAAAAGTACAATTGCTTTCAACGAATTCTCCACCTTTATTAAACTAAAATCAATGTACATGTCAAATTACTAGGTAAATATAGATAGAAAGAAAGGTCATGTAAAGAAATTTCAAAATGAAAATTTCAAAATAATTAACTAGAAATACAGAATTTGTTCCCTAAAGATATAAACCAAGTGAATACAATTTTGTCATTGCAGAATTGTCCCTAATCTTGATATATAGATTGGGAAATTCTTTAAACATTTAAATCATGTTTGAGGGGTGGGCTAACTGTTTATTTTTTACTTTATTATTTTATTCAAAAGATTAAGATTCAAAATCCAAAGGAAATGAGTTGAATAGAAACAGAACAAAACTAAACAAAAACATTGAAAAAATGTGAATTTAAAAAACACAAAAGACAGAAACATATATTATCTCCCCCAGTTGAGCACTGAAAAATCTATTGCAAGAATAATAGCTTCTCTTCCTGCAAAGCAAGTCCAGAATTTATAAGTTTGTACATCTATTTGCAACCCGATTGACCTGTCATACATTACATATGTGAAAGGTAAAATAATTAACATTTGAGGCTTTTGAGACTAACATTGTAGGTCACAAACTCCTACTGATTAGATTTGCCTACTTACTTTAAGTCTCTTACTTTTTAATGTCTCTTTTAGCTTGGAAAATTGTTACATGAGAATTTATTTCCTTACCTCTATTTCAGAGGAAGATTAGCAAATGTGCTGGAGTATAGTCTTTATTTGCTTTTTAATCTCATTCACACCTTCCCCTTTTGCAGAATAAGGAGGATTACATTTAAACCATCTAATGAGTAGAAAATTAACATAATAACAATGAGGTGTGGCAGAACTTTGCTTTTTTTACCAGCAGGATACTAAAACAAAATATGAAATAATAATTCAGAAATGATATGTCCCATCATTACTTTAAAATGGTTGTGTTTTGTTAATATCCTCCAGGACATCTTGTTATTCTAATTCCAATTCTGTATCACTATGCCTTCTGCCTTTCCCCACTTTTCCAAAAGGGTGCTGGGAATTCTTTTATGATTGGTTTTTAATGCAGCCATTTATTTTAATTTTTTTTAAAAACACTTGTTATCTGTATAGTTAAGTGACTGAGTAATGTATGTTTTTTAAAAGAAATATAGAGCTAGATTCTAGGTGAATGAAGAAGAGGAATCCTGCCAATTTATGTTCCATAAATGTGAGAATAGAACTCAAGTTTACACTGAAAATGATTTTCCAGATTTTTCTTTGAGTTCAGTTCTGGGCCTGGCTCAAAGTAACATCCTCCTTGTTTAATAGATTATAGCAGTGCTTTGCAACCTGGACAACTTTAAGATGAATGGAAGCTGAGAATTTCCCAGCTAACATGGAGAATGTGGTTGGCTGGGGAATTCAGCGAGTTGAAGTCCACACATCTTAAAATTACCCAGGTTGACAAACACAGGAATGCAAAGATAGAAAATTGCCACTTAGAATCTTCTGGAATGGGTAGCCATATTAAATCAAATAATGAAAGTTCCTATGGGACTTTGACATATCAGACCAATGGCAGCAGAACACTTTGCATATCAATACAATACAATAGCAGAGTTGGAAGGGACCTTGGAGGTCTTCTAGTCCAACCCCCTGCCCAGGCAGGAAACCCTATACCATTTCAGACAAATGGCTATCCAACATCTTCTTAAACACTTCCAGGGTTGGGGCATTCACAACTTCTGGAGGCAAGCTGTTCCACTGATATCCAAACACTCATTATGGACAAATGTTTTGGATTCAGAGGAAGAGGAAGACAGGCATTTTAGCTGGGCACAGTACCATTAAGTAAAAGCAAACTTAAAATAGTCAGCATGTTCTGACATGGAATCTTTTGCTCTAGATGCCAAAAGACTTAGCAGAAAGAACAATTGATTATCACATCCATTAATGTCCTTGAAGTACAAGCCCTGTAGGAACATTATATGTTTTTAAGAGAAAAGGAGAAAAGGCAGACCACTTTTATTTCCTAATGCCTCTAAATTCCATGCTTTCACATGGTATCTTGACAAACACGACATAAATAGAAGCTTATGGTTGCCATGGCTACCATCTACAGCATTCTCTAGCCCATTTTTCTCAGATTGCAAGGTCTCTTATATTTTGTTTTCAGGTGAATGGGGGGCTTTTAAGATCCAATTTTGTAATGGGTTTACTTCTTTTCCTTTTTTCCTTGTTTTTTAATTGTTGAAATTATGGTTTAACTAAAAATGTGAAACAGGCCTGGAATTTTAAAACTGTCTTAGAAACTTAGCATTTTTGTGCATTGTGCTTTTTGGGTTGGGGAATAATTTTTTCATGAGGCATAGTTACTTCAGGAAATGGAGATTAATATTCTGATTAATATCACGCTCAAATATGGGATTCCTCCTTTAAAAGGTGGGGAGAAACCTAGGCAAAAAAGGCTCTTTTTTTAAGAAAATAATGTATTTTAAAAGAGCTATTCTTAATATCCTTGCTTTAAAGATGAGATGGTTAAAATATGAAATAAAGGTGTGAAATATATACCAAATGTAAAAATAAGACCACAGAGATCAAGAATATCAGAAATTCATAAAAATTATAAAATGTTATTAAAAATACAGGATCCAAGCTTGAAACTTCTGATAGTGCTTTAGATTCAAAAAATGAGACTGACTACACTGGTCTACAAATTTTGAGAAATTATCGGCCTTCAAGATAAAATGTGTTAGTTTTACATATTTTGATTAGATGCCTCATAACCTCTCGACAAAGTAGAGTAGAACAATGAAAATGGTACCAAATGGAAGCGTATACATTTATCTTCACTTTGAGAACAGCAAGGCAGATGACTATGAAAAACAGGTGGAAAATTTGGTTAGATCCTATAAAGCAGGGGTCTCCAACCTTTGCAACTTTAAGTCTGAAGGACTTCAGCTCCCAGACTTCAGCAAAGCTGGCTGGAGAATTCTGGGAGCTGAAGTCCTTCAGAGTTAAAGTTGCAAAGGTTGGAGACCCCTGCTATAAAGCACTTGCTGCAAACATGTCACTGAAAATGCACTTCTTACAATCACATTTAAACTAGTTCCCTTTGGGTCCTTTTTTAGGAGAAGGGCGGGGTATAAATTTAATTAAATAAATAAATAAATAAATAAACTGTGGAGCAGTGAGTGATTAGCATGGGGAGAGAAGATAACAAGGGAAATGGAGTCCATCCTTGCTTGCCGATTACTGCTGGAATCTCCCCAGGGATGATCCTATTGCAGTTCAGAAGAGAAAAGCCAAAAAACGCAGTTTAGATACCGAATAAAGATGGAACCTTGTCATTTAATCTGATATCAGAACTTGTAAGTTTTTTATGTGAAAAGCATAAAAATGTTACATGAAAAAAATTTATAGCGATTCATGTTGCCTCATTCTCATTGCTATATCACATTTTGCAGAAACATTGTGGAGGATAATCACACACACACCCTGTAATTTTGAATTATTTTGATGCAATTTTGACCTGAAGCTGTATTTTGGAAATTGGAAGCAGTTTCAGGACTTAATTTTCATTTATTAGTGACACAGTTGTGGTAAAATTAAGCTACTTTTTCCTCATAGACCAGTGTAATGTTTAATATGATGGAAATGTCTTCTTTTTGTCATCCTCCTTTTTTCTTTCCTGTGCTTTCTGAATCTGTTCGATGGGATCAAAGAAGATGCCAAAAAGTCAAGATGGCAGTCACAACCATATAATCAAATCCCTGGCCTGTTTGTGCACGCATTACAAGAAACAACTTATTTGATAACATAGTTGTTGCTGCCATCCTGATTTTTTTGACCCCATTCTTCAGACAGTGGTCCAAAGACTGAGGAAAGAAGTCTGAAGATACCAGGCCATGATATAAGTGATGTTCTAGATTTTCCATGATCTGATATTTGACAAGTCATACCTTGTAGCTAAAAGTAAAAAAGTTGCTGTTGAACCACCATTATGAGTAGCATTAACTAAACTTAAAAACAATTAGAATGAATCTGAAAGGTTCTTCACACACATATACTGTACACACACAATTTAATTTTTTTTAAACCCTCTATTTGCATAAATCTCCAGGTCTCATTTTCACAGCTGTTCGTTGTTCTGACAGCAAGATAGCTACATTTCTGATTCCTTTTAGCATAACTGGTGGGAAGTATATCTTTCAACTAAAAATATCTTGCTCTGAAAGAAAGATTGCTACTTTCCAAAGTTAAAATCACTGTATACAGCCGTATTATCTTAAAACTAATGTTTTTCCAATGCAGAGGTTGTCACTTATAGGAAACATCTTGGAACACTGTTAGAATGAATCATATTATAAATGGTGGTTTTGATTTTCTTAGACAAAAATATACGTTTTTAAAAAGTTCAAAAATAGATGCAGTCCCATTTAATACCAGAACCAGATAGTTACTACTAAGAAATAATGTAAATGATATTAGTCTTCTTTTCTGTGTTTTACTATATGATATATTCTATATCCCTTCTATATATCTCTAGAAGAGTTTAAACTATTGCATGTTGGTTTGACCATGAATCGTATTATGATCTGCATTCAAATGCAGAGTTGAGTTCAGACTTAGTGTTTAACATCTCAATGGAAGTTTTATAATCATATGGATATGGTACCTATGACATATTAGAACAGCAGTTCTCAACCTGTGGGGGTTGAACGACCCTTTCACAGAGGTCACCTAAGACCATTGGAAAACACATATTTTCAATGGTCTTAGGAACCGAGACACCAATTTTATGGTTGGGGGTCACCACAACATGAGGAACGTTATTAAAGGTTTGTGGCATTGGGAAGGTTGAGAACCATTGTATTAGAAGCTATAAATCTGAGAATAGAAACTGGAGAACTTTTTTTTCCCTATCTGAGGAATAGTACATGGCAGTGGTGGGTTGCAGGCGGTATGCCCCAATACGAGCATACCGGTGCTTGCCAGGAGCACCGGATACCATTCCAGTATGGTGCTTCGGAAGGCCCACCCACCCTCATTACCTGTTTTTGAGCTCTTTGGTGCTTCCGCGCACACGCATTACACGTACAGTGCCTGCACAATGCTCCGCTGAGCAGCTGGAGCATCATGGAGGCATCGCAGAGCATTACAGGAGGCAAGGACATATGCATGCATGCTGCGCACATTCATGTGGATGCTGGACCCCGTTGCACTGTACCGGTTGCAACAGGATCTGGAACCCACCACTGGTACATGGAACCTGGTGGTGAAATATAGTCTGCTAGCTATAGATACCTTTATGAATGGCACTAAACTGTGCTTTTACAACTGTACTTCTGAAATTCAGTGGTGCTCCTTGGATTTTACAAAGGTTTATTGCTGTGATGTGGTTTGGATTAAAAAAAAACATGGTAAAGAAATGATGTTTTGGAAGTTATTAGGAACTCCTGCTAATAAACAAAAGCGTACAATTTCTACCAATAATAGCATCAGCAGTGTATGACTACTTGTTATTAACCGGATTGTCCCTTCAATCAAAAGCCTGGTGCAAGGGGAGAGCTTAAAAGTATTAATAATGAAATAGGAGATTTAACTGGTCATATGTCTAGGATGGATTTTGAAAGGATGTCATATTTTTTAAGATTTCAGAATGTTCCTGAGGAGAGTGGTGAAGCTTTACCTGATTTAATGTGCACAATTTTAGCAGATTATGTACACAAGCCTAAGGATGAGATTAGGGGGGACATTGATTTGATATATAGAATAAACTCAGCATATGCCAGGATAAATGAAGTACCCAGAGAGATACATATTAAATTTGTAAGAAGGTCGACAAGGGAAAGGATCTTGAGGGCGCAGAGAGACAGTCCTTTAGTCTTCTTCGGGACCTGCCATCTTGAAGCAGGTCCCGAAGAAGATTAGAGAGATAAGACGGAAGTATTCCTTCTTATGTAAAAGATTATTTAAACAGGGGGTCTGGTTCAAGTGGGTGATGCCAGAGGGAATGTTGGTGTTCTGGGAGGGAGGAAGAGTAAGAATTAAAACAATTGCAGAGGCGGAAGCCTTTCTTAAAAAACATTCCTCAATCCTGGAGGATGAAAATGGGGGAGCAGGGGGTGCCGCGGCCCCGCCCACTGGGGGCCAGGGAGAAGAAGACACAATTGCCAAAAGACTTAGATCTCAAAAGTGACTTTATTTTAGTATAACATAATTTTTGTTTGGATGTTCATATATGATTGCTAGCATAGTTTTTACAATGATATATTTGCATTTCTTTCCACTTTGTAGTATCAATGAAAATTTAAGGTATTATATATATTTTGTTATGAAGCCTCGGAAGGGGTCGACGACTTCGACGTGAAAGTTCTCACAATATCTTTTATACACCTTACCCTTTACCCTATTTGTAAAAAATTATAAACTCCAATAAAACTTTTTTTCAAAAAAAAAAAAAAGCCTGGTGCTATTAAGGAGTTTACAGCATTTGCTTATTTCAGTAAAGGATATCTAACTGGCTTGTTCGTTTATGTTTTGATTCAGGCTTTCATGTCAATGTTTCAAATTCTGACACAGGAAGGATGGGTGGATGTCATGGATCAGACTCTCAATGCTGTGGGTCACATGTGGGCACCAGTTGTTGCTATTTACTTTATTTTATATCATCTTTTTGCTACCCTGGTAAGTTGCATGCACCAAATACATATATCAATTTTTGAAAAATACTGAGTCGTGAGTGCAAAACTAGCTCATTTGGTGTAACATTGTCAGTAGACCTCCAAGGACACTAAATATGTGCTCTATCACTTTAGGTTACATGTTAAGTAGATGGACTTGCAAGGCAGAAATAATTCAAAGGAAGAATGGCTCTTTTCTCTGTTCCTCTACTGATTGGTTCTCCCATTCAATTGCTTCTGGGCATTTTAAGTTGACTTTTACAGAAGAAAAATGGTCAGAGAGAAAGCTGTCAGTAACAAGAGGAACTTTTTTTTGATTGATACTTACTTTTCTCTATTTCTTCAATATTATACCAATCACAAAGTAGAAGTCAGTATTTCCCAAGATAACTTCTAGCTTTGCCTTGTGCTACCTTCCTACAACTTTTGGGCCTTGCCAAAATCCATCTTCATTGACTGCTTAGAGATACTCAGCTGTTGAGTTAGGGTCTGATCATCACTTTTAATTTTATTATGTGAATGTTTTGCATTTGAATACTATTCAATAGGATTGTTTTCATTTATTACTGTCACTTTGAATAAAGATTGCCACTTAGATCCCAAGAATGTATACCCATTGAGGCAAATACAGTATCTGTGTAGAACTGTTTGGCTGAGATAACTCATTGATTTTCACTTGTCAGTAAAGACAACTATGCAGAGGTGGTACTCTACCCGCCCCAGCTGTATGGCATCCCATTTAGGCCCTTTTTTAGGTAAATGCACATGTACGGAAGGCTGAGCGCATGCGCGGAGGTGGCGAGTGCACTCACATTTGTGAGCCGGTAGGGAAGGTAAGTGAATGCCACCCCTGCAACTAATTCTTGGAAAGAATCTGGAGTTCAGATCTGTAACATGTGGTGATCTATGTTTACAAAAAATGCAAGGTGTTTTTAAACAAGATCGTGCTTCCTCTTTAACCTAATATTTATTAACATCCTGAATCACACCAAAACAGGGATCGTAATGAAGCAAGAACATATATTTATTAAGCAACGTTTTCTATAGTTTCATTGCACTGCAATCTTCCCATAGCTGTAATTAAACAGAAAGCTAATAAAAGATTTGGGGCAACAGCTGATAATTAGAAGTGAGTACAGTGCGTCCCTATTTTATGATGTCCGAATAAGCACATGAAAAGTGTCGTGGTCTAGCATACTAACATAAGAGCAAACCAGCAATTAATTTCATATATAGATAGAACACAATGAAGGGATGCAATTTTAGCAGATTGTCATTGCTTTCCACTTCTGGGATATGGAACAGGTGCTTTTTATAAGAAAAGAAGTGTCCAATCCAGTGGAACATATGTGAAAACGATCTCATTAAATAGACAAAACACAAGGACTGATGGTGTTATCTGGTGCAAATTTGGCAATTGCAACCATGGCTTCTATTCAAGCAAATATCCAATTCATTAAGGGAAGGATTATTCCCTTTTGGCCTAATGTATAGTTATCCGTGATGTGGGCAGAAATTGAGTTTTCTAGAGTTTATATTCTCTTCTATCTTTGAGACCCATACTCTTGTAAGGAGTACAGATTTTCCGGCATCCCTTTCCAACATTCATGTTATCCCAGGATGTTCAGATTCATACATTAATGTCAGTGCATATACATGTATACATGCATACTTTAATAATACCACTATTCAGAGGTTGTTGGCACAAACATGTATGAATGCATACTTTAATAATACCACTATTCAGAGGTTGTTGGCATATATATGTATGAATGCATACTTTAATAATGCCACTACTCAGAAGGGATCAGAGGGAACAAATGCTGAAAACTACCTTAATGAAAGCTCCAGCCCATTAACATGCGCATCGTGTCATCACAAGTACATATGAAAGGGACAGAACTTGCATCAGGAATGCCCCGACAATGTTATTATCCTTTTTAACAAAAGCACCTGTCATAATTAATAGTTATTTAGGAGTCCTGTAAAACTTCAGTAACCATGACAAAAAAAAAAGCTCTAGGAAATAGTGACAGGGAACACAAGCAATAAAACAGCAGGAAAACATTGCAGCAAATGATAACTTTCAGAACTCAGAATGAGAAGGCGGGTAAAGTTCAAAAGTGCTAATTGTATGCACTTGGAAACAGATTCTGTAGAGAGCTGAGAGAAATGAATAGTTTTCACAGCAGAGGCTAAGATAGAAGTTACATTTGAAAAGCAAAAACTGTGTTAGGAGTGAAGTCTATTATTAAAACTCAAAAGGGGATGGTGAAGTTAAATAATAAGCTGTGGTTTAACTGTTCTTTTGTGATAATGCTCTAGACTTGTTTTTGACATTCAGTAAAAATCTTCCTTCTATGCCTGTCGTTCTCAGCCATAGAAATGGGAAACAATCACTCTAAACTGCACGATATTTTGCACCCAAGGCACAATTCTTTGATCAAATCTTGGAACAATTTTTCATTAGGTTTTTAGCTGGAGCAGTGGCTGAATGAGGGTTGAACTATTATTGAGTACCATATGTGCATGTACTTATGTACTATATGTTCTACATGTTTGTATATACATAAGCAATCCATAAAACCCCTGTCCAGAAATCCAAATAGTCTACAACTATATCTCTCCTCTATTTTGGACTTTTTCTTCATATTTTCTTTACTAAAAGGATGTTAATTTATTTTAAAAATATTAAGTATTCAGTTCTGCTTTTTTTTTATTTTGTAGAT
This sequence comes from Rhabdophis nuchalis, assembly GCA_039707465.1. Lineage (NCBI taxonomy): Eukaryota > Metazoa > Chordata > Lepidosauria > Squamata > Natricidae > Rhabdophis > Rhabdophis nuchalis. The sequence goes on from CM077651.1 coordinate 24,687,761, forward strand.
TCTGCTGAGCTTGTTTGTTGCTGTTATTCTAGACAATCTGGAACTTGATGAAGATCTAAAGAAGCTTAAACAAGTAAGGTTGTTCGTGTTGAATGCTATTTATACCAAAGCTGCGCGATGATACATTCACTTTTCTCTTGAAAATGTAGATGCCATCTTCAGAAAGTAAAATAAGAGCTGTGTATAGTTTACTAAAACTGGATATGCCTAAATATTAAAGATCAATTGAAGAGGCAGGGGAAGGATACCCCATGATTATATTCGTTGAGCATTCAAGAACTCATTTTCAGTAGTGTTTAGCACAATACTGTATTGTATTTATCAAAATAATTACTTGAGAATCCAACCGAGACTATCACCTCACATTTCCTGAAAACATTAAGCACTGTGCATATGGGAAGGTAGACTGTGGACCTGCCTGAGCATATTGCAATTACTGGTGCTTCTTCCTCCCCCTCCCTTCTTGGCCCTCCTTCATCATCAGGATGATCTAACTGCCAATCAAACAGCAACACTGGGCAGCAAGAGAGAAGAAGACAAGATGGCTGCCCGGGAGCTCTGCAGTTACAGGATGCATGAGGAATTGCTTGAGCAGAGTCAAGGCCCAGGAATAAAAATAAAGCCAAAATTCAATTCAGTGAACCTTTATTGTCAATGCACCACATGTGTACAATGAGATTGGCTGAGTCTTCCTTCGTGCACATCCCCCCAACATAAGTACATATCAATAACTCACAGTGAAAGAAAGAAAATCCCTAACCCAATAAATCATACTAACAACACACAATCCTCTATACATATATGTGCATAACATTACATTATAATATATTGCACGAATATGAACATGTTGCATCGGCCCTGCAAGTCTACCATACTACATTCTTATGATGTTACGGCGCATTCAGGAATCTGACAGCCCATGGATCAAAGCTAAAGAGAGGCAGCCGTCAGTTCCTACAGCAATTTTCTGAACAATAAGGAAAATAAATTAGGGTTTCAACCAAGCAAATCACTCTAAAATATAGTGTATTAAAAAAAATTCTTCACATCTATGCTTTGGCCTTATCTTGTCCCTGACAATTATGATTCCAGAATAATGGATCTTTTTATGTTATGCCTAACATGTTTATAGTGAGATAGATATGAGACTGGAGTTTTTAGTCATTCCATCCTCAAACATTTTATATCAGATATTAAACAGAGTTGAGCCTTCTTAGAAATTGAATGGTAAGAATAAATCTGAAGTTTGCATGTTTTTTTCTTTTGACTGGCCCCAATTCCCATTGCATATTTAAATACTAGGATTGATCAAATGGTACTTTATTTCATAGAGTGTGGGTTTTCATAGCTGGTCTTTATTGTGAAATAACTTTCAGGTAATGCCACATGAAAAAGCAAACAGTATGGCTAGAGAAATGTCAGTGGTTATTCATTGTCTCACACAGTATTATTCAGTGCTTTCTGAAGACTTATGATCTTCAGAGTTCAAAGTGCATTATAACATCATCATACAAGTTCATCTTTTCATGATGTCACAATGTATGTTTCAAGATTTTCCCTCTTTATCCATCCCTCTCCTGAAGACACCTATGTCAAAGTCGTTACCCACATTTTATATCTGGTTCACATTCTTTTTTGAAAGATCTGTCTTTTTACACAACCTCTCATACCTCCCTTCCTATTAGTATTATATATTGAGTCAAATACAACTTTTTCTACATTTTTGCAATTATATCTTTAAAGCGCTCCATGGCTCGGGGCCTAGTTATATGCGAGACCGTCTCCTGCCCCATACATCCCTTAGACCGATCCGCTCCCACAGAGAGGGCCTTCTCAGGGTGCCGTCGGCCGGACAATGCCGACTGGCGACACCCAGGGGAAGAGCCTTCTCTGTGGCGGGCCCTGCCCTTTGGAACGACCTACCCCCTGAACTCCGGACCATCACCGACCTCCGCCTCTTCCGCAAATGTTTAAAGACATATTTTTTTCCATCAAGCCGGCCTAGCCTAACCTCCCATGGGGACTTTTAGAAAAGTTTTAATTGGGTTTTTAATAATTGGTTTTTAGCACAGGATTGGGGATTATTTAATATATATTTTAAATTATTTGTCTATCTTCTATTGTGTATGTTTTTTAAATTTCCTGTGCGCCGCCCTGGGTCCTCTGTGGAGAAGGGCGGGATATAAATGTAATAAAATAAATAAATAAATAAATATGCTGCAGTACCTATAATCATGTATAACAACTCCACCATCATTTAAACATCATTTTTCTCTGTATATATTAGCTAATTTTAGTCAATATTTTTTTCAAAATAATTTTGTTCAACTTTTTATAACAGTGGCCACAGATTTGACATACAATAATCTTATATTTCCCAGTATGACTGTCTTTTAAGCTTTTCCATGTTTTATAGTTATTTTCTACACACATACACTTACACACAGACACCCACACACAAGTTGCTTAGTGATTCTGTGTAATACCCTACCAATTTGAACAATTACACCCAACACTCCTTCCATTGTACGTGGTTCAGAATAAAGTGAAACGGATCATGGCCACCACTGCCAGTACAAGAATGCATTGTTTGCATGTATAAACTTCCCAATGATGCCACTTGACATCATTTCTTAAAATATTCTAGATACTAGAGTTAGGAAACAGTTGAGCTGAAGTTTGGTCCTTAAAAACATCCAAAGTCCATTATAGAGGGGTCTAGCCTCACTTCTAGTGGGGAGCAGCTATAATATTGTTTTTCTATTGCACTTCCTTTCTCTGTAGATGAATATAAATATAGCCAATACAATTTAAGTCTTAGCGTTGTTCAAAAATTAGCTAATCACAAATAAGTGCCACTTTTGGAATTTATATTTTTAGTCAGTTAGTTAGTTTGTTTGTTTGTTGAATATGTACAACAGGTAAAAGTATAAACATGGATATGAACAGGGGAATTAGTAAAAAATAAATGGGGACAGTAGGCATGCTGGTGCACTTATGCACACCCCCTTTACAGACCTCTTAGAAATGGGTTGAGGTCCACGGTAGACATTTTAAGGTGGAAGCTGTGGGGGTTAGAGGATGCAACAATAGAATCAGGTGCAGCATTCCAGACGTTGACCGGTCTGTTGCTGATGTCGTATTTTCTGCCATCAAGTTTGGAGCAGTTTACCTTGAGTTTGTATCGATTGCTTGCCTGTGTATTATTGAGGTTGAAGCTGAAGTAGTTGTTGACAGGTAGGACATTGTAGCAGATAATTTTGTGTACTATGCTTAGGTCAGACCATAGGCGGTGCAGTTCCAGGTTGTCCAAGCCCAAAATTTCGAGCCCGTTGGCATAAGGGATTCTATTGTTAGAATATACCGTTAGCATAGAATGTGTCGGTTTCCCTTGCTTTGATTCCTATGTACAAACAGGGACATGTCCTTTATGTATTTAGGGTCTGATTGTCAGTTAATAATAAAAGTAGACTTTTAGCCTAGTGCAGTCATGCAGAAGCTTTCCCGTATAAACAAATAGGCCACAGCTATGTCATGACAGAGAGGTATCAATAAGCAGCACTCTCTCTGCGCAAGGAAATGAAGTGACAGGAAAGGTTATCTCCTTGGTGGCTGCTGGGCGTGGGTGTGTGTAAGAGAGATGGTTTTCTTGAAGGAGATGCCAAATACTTTTGAGTGAATGGGGAGAAAGTGCAATAAAGAATATACCATCACCATAGCTTTTCAAGTTTTATTAGCAGATGTGACATAGATAGATTTTTACGGTCTTTTTATGGTCTCCTTCTGTTAACAAATACTGAAGAGAGACTCACTTTATTCCCTTTCTCAAGCCTTCCAGAATTTAGGGACCATGCCACTTTGGATTCCATAATATTTCTTTGTTGTATGGTTTTGTATTATTTTACTGGAAAGGGATGCAGTGACTCAGATGCCGAGCTTGTCGATCAGAAAGGTTGGCAGTTTGGCAGTTCGAATCCCTTGTCCTTAGATTAATCAAATTTATTTCATCAATCAAATTAGATTAATTAGATTTTCAGGAAAAAAAAGTTTAATCAATCAAATTAGATTGATTAGATTTTCAGAAAGGTTGGCAGTTCAGTGGTTCGAATCCCTAGTGCTGTGTAAAGGAGTGAACTGCCATTACTTGTCCCAGCTTCTGTCGAGCTAACAATTTGAAAGCACGTAAAAAATGCAAGTAGAAAAATAAGGACCACTTTGGTGGGAAGGTAACAGTGTTGCGTGCGCCTTCGGCATTTAGTCATGCTGGCCATGTGACAATGGAGACATCTTTGGACAGCACTGGCTCTTTAGCTTTGAAATGGAGATGAGCACTGCCCTTTAGAGTCGGAAACGACTAGCACATATGTGTGAGGGAAACCTTTACATTATGGTCTCCTTCCCTTAACAAATACTGAAAAGACTCACTTTCCCCCTCTTTCTCAGACCTTCCAGAATTTAGGGACCATGCCACACTGAATCCCATGATATTTCTTTGTTATATGATTTTGTATTATTTTACTGGAAGTCAGTCCTATTGGGATGAATAACACTTACTGTGTGTAAAGACGCTGCCAGAATATGAAATCACGGAAGCAACTTAAATGATTCAAAAAATAATTGAGTGCGTGGTAAGTATATCTCCTTGCAGAACTCTCATCCCCTCCGCTATCTCCAGGGATAAAAGGAAAAAGGGCTTTAGATAATAGTTATTTAGTGAATAGCTAACTTCAGTGGCAAACCTGAGATTGTAGGATGCTTTGCTGTTTTGTTTTGCTTTCCAGCAAAAAATAAAGGCACCCAGCATCATCCTAATGGCTTTTAGAACATTGTAGTTTTCATTCTCATGGAGTAGAATTCTTAATGTATTTCTTTGGGAAATCTTTTCTTGCTTATGAATAGAAAAACAAACAATTTTATGAAGTACAGTTTATCACTTAAGGGTGCTGAACTAAACCCTATCCTGACGTAAACCTTCAGAAATTAAATTCAAGCGCATACTTCAAAGTGAAATGCATGGTTTGGTAAAGGATAAATTTCAAATTAAATTATTTTAATCACTTGGGATGTTGTAAATAGTATACTGGCAATACTGGCATTTTGTAAAAATCCATTTACAAATTTCACAAATATCAGTCTAGTACCTATTTCAGTAGTAACAAAATTCATGTAATTCTCATCTATACATAAAAGTGATAATAGATTATCGTTTCTTTGTTTTATATATATTGCTACATGTGGCATAGTGGTTAGAGTGCAGTACTGCAGCCTACTTCAGCTGACTGCTAGCTGCAGTTCGGCAGTTCAAATCTCACCGATTCAAGGTTGAATCAGCCTTCCATCCTTCCAAGGTGGATAAAATGAGGACCCAGATTGTAGGGGGCAATATGCTGCCTCTGTAAACTGCTTAGAGAGGGCTGTAAAACCACTATAAAGCTGTATATAAGTCTATTGCTATTGCCATTGAGCTGGTTAGTGTTTCTGATGGCATTGCAAGAAAAGGAAAGGAAAGGAAAGAAAAAGAAAAAAGCTGTAATATCTTTAGGTAAAAGTGTTACAGCATTCAGCTCAGTTTTTTTTTAAGCTAGTGAAAGAACATGCTATTTTTATAAATACTGCTAGACACTACTGCTGCCACTGGATTTTTTTACTTGATTGTCTACAATTTAGATGAATATTCTCCAGGAGTTCGTAGCTTTGGGGATTTTTCCCCCCTTAAATATTTATTTGTGAACTCCTAGATCTTTCATGTATTAAAATAGTTTTGAAATGAAAATGAATACTTTTAGTAAAAATAATTACACTGAAATGGAAACAAAGAACCTATTCTCTAAAGCAGCGGAAGCCAGGACAAGAAGCCATGGATGGAAACTAATCCAGGAAAGAAGCAACGTAGAACTAAGCAGAAATTTCCTGGCACTTAAAACAATTAACCAGTGGAATGACTTGGCTCCAGAAGTTGCATCTGTGCCATCACTGAAGATTTTTAAGAAGAGATTGAACAGCCATTTAATTGAAATGGTATAGCGTCTCCTGCTTGGGTGGGGAGCTGGACTGGAGGATCTCTGGCATCCCTTCCAATTCTATTATTCTAGTTTGTTATTCTCTCTGTGATCATGTGTATCCATCCCATCAAGCCCAAAGAAAGTCCAGAATGGTATAGGATCTCCTGCCATGGGCAGGGGTTTGGGCTAGAACAGTGATGGCTAACCTTTTTGCACAGGGGGGTCATGCACAGGCGTACCCACATCCATAATTCTATGCGCGTGACACCCCTCCCCTCCACATGCATGCGCACGCTTCCCTCAAGCCTCCAGAGCAGGGGTCTCCAACCTTTGCAACTTTAAGTCTGAAGGACTTCAGCTCCCAGCTCTCCAGCAAAGCTGGCTGGAGAATTCTGGGAGCTGAAGTCCTTCAGACTTAAAGTTGCAAAGGTTGGAGACCCCTGCTCCAGAGGGTGTAAAACGGCCCTACAGGCAACCTGCAAGTCCATTTCCAAACTTCTGGGTTGCCCATAGGGCTGTTTTTTTGCCCTCCAGAGGGTGAAAAATGGCCGAAAATGAAGGCCGAAGTCAGCTGGCCATCGTGTGCATGAGTGCTGGAGCTGACAGGACAACGCCTCACGTACCCTAACAAATGGCTCTGCGTGCCATAGGTTCACCATCATGGGACTAGAAGATCTCCAAGGCCCTTCCAACCCTATCATTCTATATCTATGTTCCAAGTCCTGAGGGTAGAACTTTCTTGCTTAGGCAATAACCAGGAATAACTGGATAAAGCAGGCATCTTGTTCTCCATTTTTATTCTTTATTCATTGTCTATTTTCTACAAAAACTTTCTAATGCTAACAGCCTTTCTCTTTTCTATTGAAATATCTTAGTGCTTCAAAGCATAAATGTCTCTTTAGTTACACAATAGCCAAGCTCAAGTATTGGAACAAATAGTACAAAATGTGCAGAGTATATTTGGTGTTTCCAGTTATCATAAAGAGTTTTAAATTTTTCCAAGTCTTAGCAAGACTCTTTTATCTCAAATTAATCAATTTTGTGAGTATATGTTTATTTTTACATGGCAATATCAGACGACTGATATTGTTTTATAGTATAGTCTTTATTGTCATTGTACAAAATAAATACAAGGAAATTGGTTTTGGCTCATTCAGTCACTTCTGACCAGTGGTGAAATTCAATTTTTTTTAATATCGGTTCTGTGGGCGTGGTTTGGTGGGTGTGGCAGGGGAAGGATATTGCAAAATCGCCATTCCCTCCCCACTCCTGGGGAAAGGATATTGCAAAATCTCCATTCCCACCCCACTCTGGGGCCAGCCAGAGATGGTATATGCCAGTTCTCCAAACTACTCAAAATTTCTGCTACCAGTTCTCCAGAATCTGTGAGAACCTACTGAATTTCACCCCTACTTCTGACTCTTTGTTAACAAATGGAAATACTTTGCAAGGTTTTCCTGTCCATAATAGCTTCATTGCATTCTTGTAAGTCTATGCTTGTGTGTTCCAGGATACTATCTAGCCACTTGTCTTTGATCGGCTTCTTTTTCTATTACCTTCAGAACCCAAAAAAAAAAAAAATTTTTTTTTTAAATGTGTTGGTTCTTTTCCAATGTCTCTTGTCATTGCGTTGTTCAATGTCTTTTATCACTGTGCATCCAAAATATTTAAATGTTGGTTGCATTATTAAAGCTTGAGCAGCCTGATTTTACTTCAAATTATATGAATTGTTTGTTCTTCTTATCATTCAAGATATTGTAGGAGGAGAAGCATATTAGCGTATGGTGGCAGACTCAAATTGAGCTTGGTAATAGCTTTTCAAATACATTAACAGGCATAACATTTGAGCAAGACTGATGAGGACAAGTTGGTTATATAGAGGCCAGTTATGAAAACATGCCTATATAAAGTTTATACACTTCGTTAATTCAAAAGGTTCTAAAATACTCCTGATTTTTTTGCTGTTTGGTATTCTCAAGAATTCTTTCCAGTAGCACAATTCAAGGCCTTAGTTTTTAATTCAGCCTGTCTGATGGCCGAGCATTTCCAGTTCATATATTACAATGCTATCCTGTGAAAATACTTATTTAATTGGCAGGTTGATACCTCTGCATTTTGCTATTTTGTATAGATCTGTGGTAGTCTTAGTCTCATCTATCAGATGTCTTTTTGAGGGGTCCTTGGTGCTCTTTGAGCTTGCTTGTTTTCTTGCAAATGTTTCATTACCCTAAGTAGGTAACATCCTCAGTGCTAGTAAGGAGTGCTGTTTGCTATCAGTTTATATTCTGGTGTCTTGCCTGTCTGTGTGACTGCAAGACTACAAAGTTTAAACTGAGTATTTCCTGAATACTCAGACTGAATGAAATATTATACTTAGTTTGATGTAATACACTATAGAGAAGGAAGCAAAGAACAGTTTCTTGAGTTGGGAATAGACTTTGAAAAAATCACAGCATTTTCATAACTTATGTGAGTTTAAAAATTCTCATGCTTAAAAACTAATTGTATAGCATAATGCAAACCTAATTCCACCTCAAGGAAGTCATTTTATAGTTAGTTGTTCTTGACTTATTGAAACAAGCTTTCTTTAAAATTCTAGCACTTCATAGAAGTAATTCCTGAAAAATTCTGCATTCTATTATGTCCTAAAAATAATATGTAGACCCTGACAAAACAAGATACTCTCTAGGCTATAACATAAACAGTATATTTTAGACAAAACACCACCAATGAAAATATCATGAGAAGTAGCTCTTTATTCCCCCTTTCCTATCCAATTTAATTCTGATATTTGATAAAACAGAAACTAACAACAGATACATTTTTTCAAGGCACTACAGTACTTTTTTTTTAATCATGAACATTCGATGCATTATAAATATATTATTATTTTACCTAATACTAAGCTTAGTCCAGATTGTTTTCCAGTTAAAGCAGAAAAACTTCTTTTTTCTACACAATAGAATAGAATAACAGAGTTGTAAGGGACCTTGGAAGTTTTCTAGTCCAATCCTCTGCTTAGACAGAAAACCCTACATCACTTCAGACAAATGGCAGTCCAATCTCTTCTTAAAAACGTCCAGTATTGGGACATTCACAACTTCTGGAGGCAAGTTGTTCTACTGATTAATTGTCCTAACTGTCAGGAAATTTCTCCTTAGTTCTAAGTTGCTTCTCTCCTTGATTAGTTTCCACCCATTGCTTCTTGTTCTACCCTCAAATGCTTTGGAGAATAGTTTGACTCCCTCTTCTTTGTGGCAACCCCTGAGATATTGGAAGACTGCTATCATGTCTCCCCTAGTCCTTCTTTTCATTAAACTGGACATACCCAGTTCCTGCAACCGTTCTTCATATGTTTTAGCCTCCAGTCCCTTAATCATCTTTGTTGCTCTTCTCTGCACTCTTTCCAGAGTCTCAGCATCTTTTTTACATCATGGCGACCAAAACTGGATGCTGTATTCCAAATGTGGCCTTACTAAGGCATTATAAAGTGGTATTAACACTTCACATGATCTTGATTCTGTCCCTGTATTTATGCAGCCTAGAACTGTGTCAGCTTTTTTGGCAGCTTTTTTGGAAATTCACCACTTGACCTACAGACCATTTAAGAAACTGACATGGAGGTTGGTGGTGGTGCGAGATTATGATAATATGTAAAGTAATTTCCCCATACTAAGTGGCAATCCCAAGAAAGATTGTCAAATTCTACTTATGCTCTCAATATCATATAAATAAATACTGTAGGAAAGGTTTGGTTCTGATTAAACAAAGAAACCAACTGAGTTCAGCGAACTATGAATATATGCTGTCAAAGTATGTAAACAATCAAAATGGAAAGAAAGGCCACGAGAACATTATGAAGGAGTTCTCTGGGTTTTTTTTCCTAATTCTTCTTCCTCTACCTGAATAACATATTCATTGTCATGGTTATGATAATTCTCTTCCACACTATTACATTGTTAAGTATCTGATGTTGCAATCAGGAAAGAAGATGCAAAGAACCGGTTTGCTTTTTCTTGCAACTAAAGATAAATTTAAAAAAGGAGAAACTTTTTATTGATCTTTTCCAAAGAATGAATTTGTCCTTTGCATGGCTATTGCTTGTGTATCTTTTCGCCCCCAAGTAGCAACTTTTCACAATATATAGAATACCCTGACTGTGGATATGTTGCTCATATTTCTTGATTACCCGATATTATACTAGATGCTTGAAACTTTAGATGCTAGATTCTGTAGCCTTGGCTAACTGTAGAATTTTCTTGAACTTGCATATGAACTGTTCTGTTTCCCAATTAAGATAAGATCAGTAAAGAATAATTGTTTGATGTTAACTGCGGGATCGGATCCTGCCCCATACATCCTCACGGCCGATTCGCTCCCACAGAGAGGGACTTCTCCGGGTGCCGTCCACTAGACTTTGTCAGCGGGCGACGCCCAGGGGAAGGGCCTTCTCTGTGGCGGGCCCAGCCCTCTGGAACGACCTTCCTCCCGACATTAGAACAACTACGGACCTCCGCTCCTTCCGTCAAAAATTAAAAACACACTTTTTATGCTTGGCCGGCCTAGGGTAGTTTCTTCCTTAGGGTTTTTTAGGGAACATTAGTTTTAATGGGGATTTTAGTGCAGGGACAATTGGTTTAATTTATTTTTATTCTACTGTATTATTGATGTACTTATTTTATGTGTTTTTAGTTTTCCCTGTGCACCGCTCCGAGTCCCTCTGGGGAGAGGACGCGGTATATAAAATAAAAATATTATTATTATTATTAATATTATTATTCCATGTTGATTTCATGAAACACATATCAGTAATCAAGAAAAAAAAAACCTAGTAAAACTAGTTGAAATATAGCTGTGGAAGCTCTTAATCGGAATGTGCTTGTAATATAAAAGAGAAGATTGTATGAGTGTTATGCCCATTCTGATCTTGCATGTTATGTTGTGCTTTCTAGTGATTTAGCTGCAGTTCCCATAATCATTCACTGTTGGATTAGCCATTGCTGCAAGCATTTTGTGAGTTTTTGGAAATACATTTCTATAAACCTGGCAATGAAACAGATAAGAGGAAAGAGAACAACTGAAAATTAACTCCCACTGTAATGTTTGTATGTTAAACAGGGATGTTTACAAAATCAATTCAAGTCCTACCCTAACTCCCACGCTCTTTTGGAAAGTGGCAATCCAATTAATGTTAAGTTGTTGAAATACATAATCTTTCATCATCAAGCCCTATTCATTTGAAATGTCCCCTCACTTCCTAAACATTTTATTCCATACATCCCTGCGGCCGATCCGCTCCCACAGAGAGGGACTTCTCCGGGTGCCGTCCACTAGGCTGTGCCAGCGGGCGACGCCCAGGGGAAGGGCCTTCTCTGTGGCGGTCCCGACCCTCTGGAATGACCTGCCCCCCGATATTAGAACAACTACGGACCTCCGCTCCTTCCGTCAAAAATTAAAAACACACTTTTTCTGCTTGGCCGGCCTAGGATAATCAACTGTTTTTAGGGTTTTTTTTTTTTTTTTTTTTTAATTAAAATTTTTATACTGTTTTACAATATATCACCCAGTGCTGTACAAAACAAAAGGAAGAGTTGGTTTCAAGTGTCGTCTATTATCTTTAGGATCTCCAAAATCCACGTTCCCTCGGTACAGGCGTCGAGACGTCCAAAGTTCCAAGTGCATAGTCCACAAATGGCTTCCAAGTCTTCCAAAAGATATCATTTTTATAAACCCCCTCTCTAAATTTAATATCACACGTCATTTTATCATTTAAGGCTAATTTCCACATTTCACAATACCATTCTTCTATTTTAATATTTACCTCTATTTTCCAATATCTTGCTATTACAATTCTACCCATTATAATCATAATTCTAATCAGTTCTTTCTCGTGTTTTGTTAACTCTGGTTCATTAATTATCAATAACAATATAGTTTCTGGTCTCAATATTATTATTCTTTTCATCATTTCACACATTGTTCCTTCTAATTGCTGCCAAAACTTTTTAATTTTCACACATTTATACCACATATGCTCATAAGTTCCCAATTCCGTATTACATCTCCAACATTTATCATTCATTTTTTTATCTATCAGTGATAATCTTAGTGGGGTCCAGTACCATTTCCAAACAACCTTAAAATTATGTTCTTTAATCCTTATAGATAAAGTCCTCATAATCCGACTCTTCCAATTCTCATTCCAATCCAAATCCAATATTTTAATCTTTAGATCTTCCTCCCAATTCTTTTTCATTACCATTTGTGGATTTCCATCAAAGTTTATAATCCTGTATATCTTACTGACGAGTCCTTTTAACCCGGTTTCATCTTTAATAATTTGAGATACTAAACTTTCAAACTTAGTTTTACTTCTATCTATGTTACATATTCCCCTTACTTTCATATTCCATTTTTCTACCTGTATTTTTTCAAACCAATTTAACTCCAATTTTTGAATTACTTTTTTCTTCCTACTTTCAGTTCCTAAGGCTCTTAACCAATCTACTATATTTCCTATATTTTCATCTTCAATTACTTTGTTCCGACTTATATTGGTTTTAATCGGCCAACTTTCAGTTGTCTTTCCCAAAAACGTTATATCCGGAATCAATTTTTTAACAAATTTATTCCAAGTTTTACTCAACCCTTTTAACCAATAACTATTAATTGTCTTTTTTGTTTTTGCTCTATCTAAAAACCATATAGACCCAAATCTCTTAATATCTTTTAACTCCAGATCTCCCCAATGACCATCTCCACCTTTAAGTATTTTTATCACAGTTCTAATATTATATGCCCGATAATAATTAAGTAGATTGGGAATTCCCAATCCACCCTCTTTTTGATTTTGATACCACAGTTTCTTCATTAATCTTGGTCTTTTCCCACCATTACAAAATTTATCTAATTTCTTCTGATATTCTTCTATATCTTTCTCTGTCAAGTTTAATGGTAGCATCTCAAATAAAAAGTTAAACTTTGGTAATAACATCATTTTACACATTGCAATTCTACCAAACCAAGACAACTTTATCTCTTTATATTTATCTATCTTTTTTTCTACTTCCTTCAGCATCACCTCATAATTAATTTTTTTTAAATCTCTAACTTTAAGTGAAAGTGTTATCCCCAAGTATTTCAATGTATTCTTAGCTCTTATCCCAAATTGTTCTTGCATACTCTCCCACTCCTTACCATCTTTATTCATTAGTAATTCAGATTTTGACCAATTTACCTTTAAACCTGTCATTTCTTCAAATTCTATCAAATGTTTATTTATCCTCTTTAAATCTCTCTCTATATCTTTCAAAATAATCAAAGTGTCATCCGCATACAAATTTATCTTATATCCCTTATAACCTTCCAACTCTTCATCTGCTTCTATCAATTTAATCAAAATTTCCATAACTAACAAAAATAATGTTGGAGACAAGGGACATCCTTGTCTCGTGCCTGCTTCCAATTTAATCTCTTCCGTCATTATTCCATTCACCTTTACCTTTGCACTGCTTTTTTGATACAGTTTTGAAATAACATGTATAAATTTATTACCAAAGCCTAATGCCTCGATAATTACTTTTATAGTATCCCATTGTACAGAATCAAAAGCTTTAAAAATATCTAACGATATTATACCTAATTCATCTCCATTATTCTCTGCTACATCTATAATATTCAATACTCTTCTAATTATATCACTCATATATCTACCTTTAACAAACCCTACTTGGTTATAACTTATATATTTATCTATAAAACTATTTAATCTATTACTTATAATAGCTGTAAATATTTTAGCATCTTGGTTGATTAAAGAAATAGGTCGATAGGACTCGATCCTCTCAAGATCTTTATCCGGTTTAGGAATTATAGATATTACTGTCTTATTCCATGACATCGGGACTTCTCCACCATGTAAAATTCCATTGAATAATTTTTGTAGTTTTGGTACTATTAGTTCCTTGAAATCTTTATAAAATTCAGCAGGTAATCCATCTTCTCCTGGGGTCTTCCCTAATTTTAACTCTTGTATTATTTCATTAATTTCCTCCTGTGTAATATCTCTTTCCATCAAGTCTTTGTATGTTTGATCTATCTTCATACCATATTTTCCAAGATGATTCTTCAATTTTTCTAAATCAATTGATTTCTTTAAGTATAATTTTTGAAAAAAGTTCCTAGCTACTTCACATTTCTCCAATCTCTTATAACACCTTATACCTTTATCATCTATCAGAGAACCAATTTCTCTCTTTTGAGTTTTATTTTTCGCCGTCTTTGCCAATAACCTAGAATTTTTATTACTAAATTCAAAAAAATCCCTATTCAAATATCTTAATTTTTTTTTAACCAATTCAATATCTTCTTCTATCAATTTAGTTTTTAATAAGGTCAATTCCTCCAAACATTTTTTATCTTTCGTAAGTGAGAATTGGTTCTCCAATATCTTAATTTGTCTTGTATCCTGATCAATTTTTGCTTTGTATTCTCTATATTTCCTGCTTGACAATTTAATACTTTCTCCTCTAAATATGGCTTTCATGGTATCCCAAACAATTTCAAATTTGACCTCTTCATTATCATTCAATTCCCAACTTTCCTTCCATTTTTGGAATATCCATATTTTATCCTCCTCCCTTTTATACAATTTTTCATCATATCTCCAACCTCTTTCCTTTTTCTCAAAATTAAAATCTATTTCCATCATGACTTCTGCATGGTCAGAATCCTTAAAAATTCCCACATCTATTCTATCTACTTTATTCAGCAAATCTTTAGAAACAAAAATATAATCAATCCTTGAATAAGTATTATGTACCTTAGAACAAAATGTATACACCCTTTCAGGGCCTTTCAACTCTCTCCAAACATCTGCCACGCTGTTTTGAAACATCCAATTATTTAAAATTTCCCCTTTATTTGTTTGTCTAAAGCGGGTAGGATTATTACTATCAATTTTATCCCTAATTAGGTTGAAATCTCCCGCCACAATTACTTTCCCTTCACTTTCTATTTCCAAAATCTTAGTAATTTTATCCAAAAAACCCTTTTGTTTTTCATTCGGTAAATATAAATTAACCAATGTCACTTTTTGCTCGTTAATATTCCCTGTAATTATTAAATATCTGCCTTCCTCATCTCTAATTACTTGTTTTTTCTCGAAGTGTACCCTATTTGATATCAATATCGCAACTCCTCTAGCTTTGGAAGTCCCAAAAGATTTTTCATAAATTTGCATACCTTTAATATTCATTCTATTAAAATCCTCAGATTTTTGATGAGTTTCCTGCAAAAATAATATATCTGGAGAATCCCTTTTAAATTTAAGTTCCAATCTTTTCCTTTTTATATGATTGCCTGTACCTTTCACGTTCCATGTCATTATTTTTATAAACCGCATTTAAGCGGTAACTTTTTTAAGCCTGACCCCTCCTCTTCCTTTATGTGCACACCAAACACCAAACAAAAAAGACATACAAAAACATAAAACTCCACAAACAATATATAACAAACAACATAAACAAAAAACTCAAATATCAAACACAACAACCACAACAAATAACAAGCAATCTTCATCCCCCACATCCTCAATCAGATATCGCCTCTATATAAAGAGTGCGGGGGAGTGGGACGTGCCGATGGTCGGATCACCTCTTCGGGCTGTTCTTTAAATTCCACTTTCAAAAAAAGAAGACAAGGCTGGCTTCACCCCGGACTCAGCTTCCTGCTTTTTACTAAGATCCTCCATCTTGTCTGGCGTTCGTTCAGTATCTTCACGAATTTTCTTATACTCAGAGACTGCCGGGGAAATTTCTTTTCTCTTTAAACTCTTGGGATCCTGGCCGCCAGTTGCACCTCTTTCTTCCAAAATTGGGGATTCCTCTTGTACTCCACCCGTCTTAAGCATATAATCTTTAATTTCTACCAAATCTTCCTCTTTCTCAATCAGCCCAAGCCCCCGAATTAATCTTAATACATCTGTTTCTGAAGTAATAGTATGCATCCTTCCTTTATAAAAAAACTTAAGTTGCTGTAGTGGCCTCCAATTGTACTTAATATCAGGAAAGAAGATGCAAAGAACCGGTTTGCTTTTTCTTGCAACTAAAGATAAATTTAAAAAAGGAGAAACTTTTTATTGATCTTTTCCAAAGAATGAATTTGTCCTTTGCATGGCTATTGCTTGTGTATCTTTTCGCCCCCAAGTGCCATCTTTTCACAATATATAGAATACCCTGACTGTGGATATGTTGCTCATATTTCTTGATTACCCGATATTATACTAGATGCTTGAAACTTTAGATGCTAGATTCTGTAGCCTTGGCTAACTGTAGAATTTTCTTGAACTTGCATATGAACTGTTCTGTTTCCCAATTAAGATAAGATCAGTAAAGAATAATTGTTTGATGTTAACTGCGGGATCGGATCCTGCCCCATACATCCTCACGGCCGATTCGCTCCCACAGAGAGGGACTTCTCCGGGTGCCGTCCACTAGACTTTGTCAGCGGGCGACGCCCAGGGGAAGGGCCTTCTCTGTGGCGGGCCCAGCCCTCTGGAACGACCTTCCTCCCGACATTAGAACAACTACGGACCTCCGCTCCTTCCGTCAAAAATTAAAAACACACTTTTTATGCTTGGCCGGCCTAGGGTAGTTTCTTCCTTAGGGTTTTTTAGGGAACATTAGTTTTAATGGGGATTTTAGTGCAGGGACAATTGGTTTAATTTATTTTTATTCTACTGTATTATTGATGTACTTATTTTATGTGTTTTTAGTTTTCCCTGTGCACCGCTCCGAGTCCCTCTGGGGAGAGGACGCGGTATATAAAATAAAAATATTATTATTATTATTAATATTATTATTCCATGTTGATTTCATGAAACACATATCAGTAATCAAGAAAAAAAAAACCTAGTAAAACTAGTTGAAATATAGCTGTGGAAGCTCTTAATCGGAATGTGCTTGTAATATAAAAGAGAAGATTGTATGAGTGTTATGCCCATTCTGATCTTGCATGTTATGTTGTGCTTTCTAGTGATTTAGCTGCAGTTCCCATAATCATTCACTGTTGGATTAGCCATTGCTGCAAGCATTTTGTGAGTTTTTGGAAATACATTTCTATAAACCTGGCAATGAAACAGATAAGAGGAAAGAGAACAACTGAAAATTAACTCCCACTGTAATGTTTGTATGTTAAACAGGGATGTTTACAAAATCAATTCAAGTCCTACCCTAACTCCCACGCTCTTTTGGAAAGTGGCAATCCAATTAATGTTAAGTTGTTGAAATACATAATCTTTCATCATCAAGCCCTATTCATTTGAAATGTCCCCTCACTTCCTAAACATTTTATTCCATACATCCCTGCGGCCGATCCGCTCCCACAGAGAGGGACTTCTCCGGGTGCCGTCCACTAGGCTGTGCCAGC
This sequence comes from Rhabdophis nuchalis, assembly GCA_039707465.1. Taxonomy (NCBI): domain Eukaryota; kingdom Metazoa; phylum Chordata; class Lepidosauria; order Squamata; family Natricidae; genus Rhabdophis; species Rhabdophis nuchalis. The sequence goes on from CM077651.1 coordinate 24,705,190, forward strand.
GGGCGACGCCCAGGGGAAGGGCCTTCTCTGTGGCGGTCCCGACCCTCTGGAATGACCTGCCCCCCGATATTAGAACAACTACGGACCTCCGCTCCTTCCGTCAAAAATTAAAAACACACTTTTTCTGCTTGGCCGGCCTAGGATAATCAACTGTTTTTAGGGTTTTTAATGATTAATTTTTAGTTTTAATATGGGATTTTAGCGCAGGGTTAGTTTAATTTTATTTTATATTGTACTATGTTTGTGATTTTATATGTATTTTAAATTCCCTGTGCCCCGCCTCGAGTCCCTTCGGGGAGAGAGAGCGGGTTATAAATTAAAATTTATTATTATTATTATTATTCCTTTATCTGCTTGTGTATTGACTGATTCATTTTTGTCGTGTTCATACCTCATACCATAGCCAGAAAGGTTCTCAATAAAAAAGTTTCCAAAGTGTTGGGCATCCACACCATGAAGTCACTCAGCGTAACTAGCCAGTTTTAGGAAAACTGTGCCTCTTAGTAAAAGCTCTTCATTCTAAATGCACCATTGATTTCAGACAGATCTGACCTTTTCAAAGACTGTATAATGTGGATTAAAATAGAACATATTCATAAGTTCCTGTGAACATTTTATTTGTCAAATATGTGTGTGCCTTTTTCATATATTTGGCTGTTTAACAAAATGACAAATACATCTTTGAAATGTGTAAATGTAACTTCTCAACCCATGATAGTGACTCATAAATAAAATCGGAGAAAAGATGACGATGAAAAAAGTTACCCGTTATTTAGTTGGCTATTCAAACTTGTTAGAAACTGTTCCAGGCGTAGCTTGTTTCTGGTTGATATTGTTACATACAATCCTGACAAAGTTTACAAAAGTTAATTTAGAATATTAACATTGGACTTAAGCAATATTATTAATATTGCACTTAAATAGACTCCAATAAGGATTATTAGTAAAAATATTATTTTTCAGTTGTTCAAATGTAATCCACAAATTTTTCTAGTCATATCAAAATATTATTTAAAATGCTGGGATTTAAAAAAAACAGTGTTCACTCCAGGTTTACTGATTGACTGAATGTTGTTTCTCCTTCTTGTATTTCCAGAAAAAGGATTCACAACCAATTCATTTTATACATACATACATAAGAACATAAGAATAGCCTTGCTGGAACAGGCCACAGCCCATCTGGTCCAGCATTCTGTCTCACACAGTGGCTCACCATTTGCTTCAGGGTCTTCCCAAGCAGATGTCTTCACCTGCTTATGATTCCCTGCAAATGGCATTGAGAAATATCCTGCCTATCTCTCCAACCCGGAGGGTGTCCTTAGGCATCCATAATGATAGCCATGGATACCCTTGTTCTCCATGAACTCGTCTAATCCTTTCTTAAAGGTGTCGAGGCTGACAGCTGTCACCACTTCTTCTGGCAGGGAGTTCCATAGATCAGTGATATGTACAATATGTATGTATAATCTGACAGTATGTCAGAAATCCTTTTGTCCCGTTTCTGGTAATTCAGTGTAGGATTATAGCCTTTAAAAAATTTAGGGAAGTAAATATTTTGTCCCTTTGCATTTTCAAAATCTTCTGTCTGATCCTCCAAAGAGACTTGGGGGCATATGTGTTACTGCAGAGGGAAGGAGAATGGAAAAGTTTATTTTTGTCAGGTAATATTAGGCATCCTAAATTAATATTTCATGTTTATCTTACACAGAGGTTTAAAGTTTGATGAACCTGCTCTCTCAAAGCCCCACTTGCTTAATGAACATCACTGATAAATACATGCTACCTGAAAATTCCAAGAAACTTTTACCAAACTCTGACAGAGTAAACTAAAGTGCACTAAAGCTTAAAAATAACCAAACTCAGCTATGAACAAGGTACAGAATTTGAAACTAGAAAAGTTATTGTCAAGAATTTTTGCGGATTTTGAACCTTTGGAATAGAGCTGTAAGCCATTGGGTGGAGGAGGTTAAAATAGTAATGCAAGCAATTTCTATAAATTGAACAATGCAGAGGAAGAACAAGATATGCATCATGCTGAGCAAATATTACACCCAAAAGTGTTCAAAGGCACTAAGTGAAGTTAAATGCCTTATACTTCCCAATAGGTAGTATTATCTCAGCATGACAGATGTTGTGAGGCACTGCAGAATGACTTTGAGCGTAGATTATTTTTAAAGCATATTATTAATCATTATATTGTTTCAGCACGATCCTTTTTTCCGACCCTTGCTTATATACTCTTTTGTTAGACTGTCCCACAAATCAGTATTTTTATTGTTCCTCAGTTTTGCCTGTATTAAAATTGGCCACACTTTGCGTTGCCTTGTGCAAAGTTAATTATTTTATTTGCTTTTGGCTTATAAATGTATCCAAAACAGAACATGTGAAGCTGCCACAAGAAAAGGTGGCATGGGTTAAAATGGTAAAGGATGGGTTTGCCTTACTATGGCTTAGTGTAGAAGGAATTTCCAAACTCGTGGTTGGCAGATCGATGTTTTTAGCCTATTTGTGGGGAAAGGACTTGGCATGAAGTTTGTAATGGGTGAAATGCATGTCAAAATGTTTGCAGCTTTGAATCAAAACAGCAACAGACATTGGCTCCAATGTTCTACATAAGAAGCCATCCCTCTCAAACTTTGAATTAAAGCTGTGACCCCTGTCAACGCGCGCACACACACACACACACACACACACACACACACACACACACCAGTTCTGGTTCAACATGAAAAGTAACTTTAGTCCTATAAATTTTTTTCATGTTTTGGGTATTTTTAAATAAAGTGGCGTTCCATATACTAGTCGTGCCATACACCCAAAAAGCTTATTTATATGTACCTAAAGGCTTTACTGTGGGATGAGATATTTCATTCCTTTCCTTTCAATAACCAACTGATCTGGAAAAGCGAAGCAGGGCACTTGGGTGGGAGATCACCAAAAACTACTGGGATATAGGCTAACTAAAAACTTCAAGAAGAAAACAATAGTAAACCCATGCTGCATTGCTGCCAAGAAAACTACATGAAAACAGTAGAAATGGTCCCCAACTGAAAGAGTGCCACTTGAGATATAAATTTGATAAAGTCTGTGGATAGGTTGCTACCACTGAAAATGTCTCTTACCTTATTTTCTATTACCCAGGGGCTTTTTAAAAACAGGAATGTTGTAGAACAGTTATCTGCCATTCTTGCTTTTTTGGCAGTGCAGTTTTATTAAAAGCTCTCCTCTCTTCCTCCTTCATTTTGTATTCTTCATTGGGGGTGGGGGGGGGGACTCTAAGCTCTATTTATGTTATTTTCTCATCTTTGATGCCAGTTTTTCTCTTCCTTTCCTTCTGAAATACTAGATTACCATTTGGGTGAAGAGTCTTTGTCATTGATTTATTTGTCTCATTAAGAACAACAGACAGGCTTTAATTTTTAAAAAGAACACCCCAAGCAGAATCTATAGGACCACCATGTCACAACATGTTCTTAATGGACTTTTGAGTCTGTAATCAGCAGTTTCTGAATCCAGTACAAATTCACTTGCAACATTTCAGATTCACAATGGTGTTGTGTGGAGAGTCTGTCTCTTTTTAGAGAAGTGTGTATGTATGTATAAGCAGATACACTTCAGTTAACCTTGCATATGTACCTGAAATGATCTCCTTACTACCTCCCATCTCCCTCAAAGACCCAAGAAGGGCTGAGGAAAAGGGGTCACGGGGTCAACTGCCTGTCGGCAACCTGAAAGGAACAGCACTTCTATCCCTTTCAGGAAATTTTGTTTTTCTGAAATGCTTGTCGCATCCCCTGATCTGTTCTGAAACTGTTTTAATTAGTATACTAGTACTTTCATGCTAAGAATTCATTGACGATAAGATTGAAGATAATTGTAGCCCTTCCAATGCCCTTAAAGATCTCCTTATCCTTCACTATGCTATCATTAAATATGTACCTTTTGTTTATCCTTCAGCTCAAGGTGTTTCTAGGGTACGTGCTGTTTGCTACAGCAAGAGCTATTTGGAGGCAGTTATTCTTCCCCACGGAAGGTCGAAAGAAGAATCTGCCAATTAGACACCTTCAAATGATCTATGTGTCAGGGTTCCAATGGAGCCTCGAGCCAAGCTTCAAAAGAAATCCAGTTATTTATTAGGAGCAACGTGTCATACCCAAGTGAAGCCAACTCTGACCCCACGTAATTTATGGCCCAATTATGACCCTGTTTCCTTCCGCCCCACAAGGTGTGTCATAAGTCACATTCTCCAACAGAGCACTTTCCTGGGCTGTAGAGATCCTCCTCCTGCTGCTGTGGAGTAACCTGGGAGACAGCCTTGAGAAAGATATGCCTGGAATTTGCTTCTGTTTGTGGCTGCTTCATCAGTTTCCCATCCCCCTTGCCTATGGCAACTCGAGAGCAGGCCAGGGATGCTTTGCGAGTTGACATTATGATTATTTATTCTTCATGAAATTTCCTAGAGAGAGCATGCTAAATTCAGCTATATGCTTGGTTTGCTTTAGTGAGACACTTCATTTGGTCAGCCTTTATGAGGAAGGCACCCTGGTGTATGCAGATTCTGTGATATAAACAAATATCTATGTTGAATGTGAATGGACGGGTGTGGTCTATGCAGTGCATCTCGTTATGTATGTTTTAAATTATCACCCTATCATCATCCTCTATTCTGAGGAAATAGGATATCGGAATTTAAGTTCCTTTTTCCTTTATTGGTTACATTCTGCATCTGCCAAGCAATTTCTTTCAAATTTTTGTACAAGTTAATGGGTGTGTTAGTTGCTGAGTACCCACCATGGCTCATTTAAGAAAATATATTCATCCCATGACTGCTGTAAAAGAAATATCTTTACCTATTAGCTATTGAAGTGAGGATATAATTCTCATTACAATATGTTCATTCCTTTGGCTGAAAATATCTAGGAAAACTGCTTAGCATTAAGCTTGTTTAACTGCCTGGGAAATATGTTTTCCCTTAGTCCTTTGCCTATGTTCTTTCTTCTTCCTATTTTCTTTCTATTGACCATTTATCTATTTATTTAGAATTCATACATGGATGCCCATTTTATATACCCAGATTTTGGCAGCTCACAGCAACAGCAATAAAAACACGCAGGATGAAAAACAATTTAAAAACCAAACATTCAAAAGATAGCATCTAGCTATTCTTTGAAAGGAGCTAGAAGAAAAATTAGCTTTTCTTTGAGAGACAGAAAATAAAGTCTTGAACCAAGTTATGTAGCCTTCAAGTTTCTTTACAGTGCCACTCCCTATCAATACATTCCAAATCAAGATTCCTTGGTTTACTAAGAATTCAATAACTTCTAAGTCAACAGGGATTCTGTTTGCAATCCAAGTCCAAAACATAATTCTATTAATTAATAACAGATGAGTTTAAATTGAGTTTATTTTTCTTACAGCATTTGGAGAATTATGAAAAAAAAACAAATATTTATGCAACATCCTTTGCATTTAATATCTTTCGAGGCTGCTTGAATTCCAACTGTGACAGTATTCTTAAAATAGAGAGAAACTGATATTAGAATGATGTCTGAATCTTCTGTAGTTCTTTCCTGCCATCTGGTGGCTTTTCAACTGCTTGCATTTGTTCTGGAAAAAAAATGCTCTGAAAACGTTTTGTTCTGAAAAACAAAAACAAAAAACGAATTCCCTAAGATTTTAGATTATCCAGGGTTTTTTTTTTTTTTCCTTTTAATTTTCAGCTGAAGCAAAGTGAAGCAAATGCAGATACCAAGGAAAAGCTCCCATTACGCCTACGGATATTTGAAAAATTCCCCAACAGGCCTCAAATGGTAAAAATCTCCAAGCTGCCTTCAGATTTCACCGTTCCCAAAATAAGGTAGTAAACTTTTTCTGCCCCCTTACTGCAAAGCTGACTTTTTTTAACGTCATAGGCAGAGGGTTTCTTGTTTTTAATTTTCATACTTTGGGGTCTGTAGTAGTTTGTGTTTAAATGTGTAGGAGAGTTCTCCTTTCTCCTGTCTCCTGTGCCAAAATTTACTGAGCCACCGGCAGTTGGTCAGCATTTGTTGCTGTTGAAAGTAATCTTATAGTAATGTGTTCTTAAAAATAACCCCTAACAGTGTCCATAGGGTCTTACTTTAATTAAATAAGTTTGGTAATTAACACTATCATATAAGGAAGAAAACCCTGGTGACCTACTTCAGTTTTCCCCACCCAAAAATGGGTCAACTCAAAGGTGTGGAAGATATGGTACTGAGCAGAGTGTCCCCCTGGCTGGGACGTACCAGTAATGCTAGAGGGGAAGAGCAGAGAGACTATCATAGTAGCAAGACCATCCATGAGGCAGATGGGGTAAATCCTAATGGCTCTGCAGCCATTGATACAGCTCCTAGTGAAAACATGTCTCTCCACTGTTGAAAGCCAATTGCCCCAGGAGTGAATGGAATTCATTTTAAATTGCTGAGACCACTACCAACAAAAGCACTACCAGCACTAAGTGTAGGGATGTCTGGTCAGTGGCCAAAAGAATGGAAAAGGTCAATATTTATACCAATACCAAAGAAAGATGAAAGAAAGCCTTGATACCACACTTGTATAAGATAGTCTAGCAACAATTGAATCCAACTGCCAACAGAGAACTGCCTGATGTACAAGCAGGATTTTGAAACAAGCCCAATTGATAGAACATGCAAAAACTGATTCAGTTCCTATTGCTTGCTACCCTGTTTATTATAATAAACTATTGAAAAAATAAAGTACATTTTATTGGTATTTTAAAGTCTGGAAAACATTATATCAGATAACATAACAAAGAGCTTTGGATGATATATGATATAAAGGATATATTTATTCAAATTTGGTTGTCATTTATTCGTTATACCTATATAAAGGAAATATAAATAATAGGCAGTCTTTATCTCTCTCTCTCTCTCTCAAAAGGGAAAGCTTTATGAAGCAGTTTATTGATCGACAGCAGCAAGATACAACTTGTTTATTGAGAAGGCTTCCATCAGCTTCTTCTTCCTCCTGTGATCACTCTAAAAGGCTGGCAATTGAAGACAGATACATTGACCAGAAGGCAAGTCACTAGATACAGCAATATATAAAGATCTCCACTCATATTATGATCTGACATCTTAAATGTATGTGGGGTGTCACTGTACCTGGTGGTTACAATGAACTCATCATTTTTCTAGCCAGGAATGTTTGGGGTCTAGAACCTGTGTGGGGTTGGGGGAAGACAGAGCTTCTTTGAAAGGTTTATGATTGATGCTATGAATAATAGAAAAGGTCTTCAGAAAGTGAGTTTGTGTATTGATGTATTTTTTTAAACATTTAATGGTCTTTCTGAGTATTGATACCTCTACTGTTGAAGGGCAAATAAGGACAATATTATTTTGTTTACCCAAGCTCTACAATAGTCAATATCAGTCAACCAACAATGAATGTTCTCTGTACACAAAGTCATCACTTCTAGAATCTGTTTTTTTTTAAAAGATCAGAAAAATATCAAAATAAATGTCAGTCATCTAGGAAGGATCTTTTCTGAGGTCTTGAACACTACTGTGAGATAATATTGGGCTTCACGGATTGACTTAGTTTCCTGCACTCAGCAGGAATTTTATCTATGTGACTGGAACATTAGGTTGCATTTTGTTAGATGATTATAGCTTTCTACAGAGGCAATTACCATAGCAACCTGACATTTAAGTATATCCTCCGAAGTGTCTTCTTCTCTCTAATACTCATTTGAAATAACAATTTTTAAAAATGAACATTTGTCTGTGTGCACAGCAGAAGAGAAAGAAAGCACAAGCTATAGAAAATGTTAATTAAACATACATCAGTGAAAACAAAAACAAAAAAATGGTCTACTGACAGCTGTCAGATTTTTGTGTGTGTATGCTATCTGTGGTTCATGCAGTGCGAATCAAATAACTCAGAACACGGAATGATATTACGAGAATGATAAAATTATGAGAATTCGATCACAACATTTAACAGAAATCAGATTTTAACTGTGGCTTCCAGAAGTCCTTTTGAGAATCTTTCTTTATTCTGGCCCCTCTCTTTGTAAAACAAATAAAATGGATGTTGACTCATCTCAGCTTTATTGCTAGAATTAATTCTACTTTAAGCTATTTTAAGAATATTTGTCACCTCTTAGGTTAAAGACCTTCATTAAAAGAAATCTGACTGAAACCTCTGAAGGTTTTACCAACCAACTCTGAAAAACTGAGATAGAATGAGATTATTTAGAATACCTACTGAAATAATGCAACATTTTCCTTAAGGAAGAAGCAAGGTGTAATAATAGCCCAGGGAACATGGAATCATAATCAAGTAAATAGAAAATACAAATTAGCACTCTGTATCAATGTTTCTCAACCTTTGCAATTTTAAGTTATGTGACTTCAGCTCCCATCATTCTGTTCACACAGCTTAAAGTTATCCATGTTGAGAAATACTGCTCGATATCAGTGGTCCCTGACCTTTCTGGTGGGCTTTGTGTACCGCCAGGGAAGAGAGAGGGGTTGGTTGCGCATGAGCCGCAGGCATGCGTAGCTCCATTTGCATAAGTGGTGAACACGCACATTGTATGCGCAAATAGAGCTTTGTGTAGATACATGCTCACCTGCTGCTCACATATGTGGAACTGTCCACACGTGCTCACTCGCCACTTCTGTGGCCCAGTTCCAAATGGCCCATGGCCTGGTAGAACCCCTGCTCTATATGCTTCCTTCTCCTGTAAGAAGAGAATATATCTTTAAAGCATAGGGAATATTGCATCTTCCTCCTCCTCCTCTCTATTGCAACACTGAAGTGACATAGTTCTAAATACCATGGTAAATACCTCAGTTAATGAGCAAAGTCTTGTGCAGGAGGCTTTACACAATATTTCCATACAGAAATTCTAATCCATATAGTCCAGTCAGTTCCGATAACTCACCTAATATTTGGATTGTGCTTGCTGGTCACCAAGTATCATTTCGTTCATCTGGCAACCATGCTTTAATTTATCTTAGGTGATAAGTTGATTTATCAAGCTAAATCATGCTTGATTTAGTTTAGTAAAAAGAAGGACATGGGGAGACATGGTAGCAGTGTTCCAATATCTCAGGAGTTGCCCCAAAGAAGAGGGAGTCAAACTATTCTCCAAAGCACCTGAGGGCAGGACAAGAAGCAATGGGTAGAAACTAATGAAGGAGAGAAGCAGCTTAGAACTGAGGAGAAATTTCCTGACAGTTAGAACAATTAATCAGTGGAACAGCTTGCCTCCAGAAGTTGTGAATGCCCCAACACTGGAAGTCTTTAAGAAGATGTTGGAGAGCCATTTGTATGAAAAAGTATAGGGCTTCCTGCCTAGGCAGGGGGTTGGACTAGAAGACCTTCAAGGTCCCTTCCAACTCTGCCCTTGTATTATTGTATTATTGATAATCAAGCAGCCTTTGTGTGGCCCGTCATTCTCTGAAGCATTTTTCTCGCAAACCATCTTTGTAGCATTATTATTATCCTCATTATCAACAACATTGCATTTTATATTCATGTTTTCATTTAGAAATGTATTTTTTTGTTTTCTATGACATCTGGATTGTTGTCAAATATGATAGCTTCCCATTCATATATCGAATGTATACTTATTTCTTAGTTCTTTTGAAACCATCTGTCTTCCTTGAAGCGATTTTATAATCCTTATAGGTCTGGCAGATTTTCTCTCTTAATCAGTGTTTTTTTTAAAGGTAGGTATTTCTATATCCTTAAAAGTGGATTTAGTATATTACAAAATAAGCATGGGAAGATTTGGCATTAAAAATAAAAAGAACTTTAAACTGCTTTTCTATATTTCAATAAAAGTTTCTGGTGTAATTCTTGTGAAGATTTTTCAATGTGCATGTTAACATACTAAATCCTCAGAATGTTCAGAGTCTGCATAGAAACTAGATGGAATCTTTCTTTCAAAGGAGCCTGCAATATAATTCCATGGGCAAAGTTTCATTGGAGAATTCCAGCATCATATTCACAAAATAGCAGCACAGTAGATGTCAGTCTTTCTTACTGAAGAACATGATGGGAGATAAGGCTCTGAATTCTTTAGATACAAAATTTCCACAACCCTGTCAAATCCCCAACACTGGGACCACAATAGAACAATTGGCCACAGGTGCCTGGTCCCACCCACTTCACCCCAGCTCCCCTGCTCTAGCCAACCCACAAAAGCCTTCCTCCCCATCTGCCCTTCCCCTGCCACTCATTGGCTGCAGCTTCCGCCCCGCCACATCGCCCTCAACAATTCGCCACGGAATGATTAGCTATGGACAACTTGCCATGTGGGACAATTAGCGACACATGTTGAGATTTCATATTATTGAATATAGAGATTGGAAACCAGATGGAGAGTCTGATATCGTATTTTATTATTTCAGGACTGTCCTCATTTTTGAAAGAGAAATCTTATTAATTTGTCATAAAACTGCCTGAATAATTTATAGATGGCCATTAATTGTACTTATTTATACATGATCTTTATTTTCACCAGTGATGAGCATAGTATGCCAATATACTAAGGTATATGGTAGAAAATATGGTACCATATAGTATAGAATAGAAATTTACCCTAAAATTATTGGTCCTAAATCATCTTCCAGATGAAATCTAAATTCAAAACAAACAAAAATAATTCTTGGTTCACCATAATAGCGTTTGTCTGCTTCCATTTGATTTCAATAGCTAAGGTTTTAAACAATATACTCTAAGCACTAAGACTGTCAATAAAGTTGGTTTCCTTTTCTTTTACAGCTTCGCAAATCTGTTTTCAGCATTAGGGCAAGAAACCTTCTGGAGAAGGAGTCTGCAATCAATAAAATTCTTAGGTATTAAAGAGGGATTTGAGGGTCCTTTCATTATGACTAGATTTCATGTAAAATGAAAGCAATGTAAAATGCAATGTATCACAGTTTGCAGCTTGAAATCCAAGTTCCACACAATGGCTAAGTCTAAATCAAGAGTGAGACGAATGGAGAAGGTTGCCATTTTAGTGGTGAGATTTATTGACAGCTGACTTAGTGAATTAGTCTTGATCTAGCTCTTTTCATCCTATCTTGAAAAGTGGCATTTATTATTCAAACTTTTCCGTCCCTTGCAGAGACAATGTTTGAGAAAGCTGTCTCCTATCCTTCCTGAGAGCTGCATGACACTATCTGCAGTTTCCTGGCAATGCATGTTTCAATTTTAAAACAATGCTTTGGAGCATGATGGTGCAGATGTAAATCTGGAATTCTTTAAGACAACTGTGTCATTTCCATGATCCCAGAAAATTATGTAGTTCTTTAAAAAGTTGCCCACCAATGTTACATTCAAACATTCAAAGTTGTTTCCTAAATGCTGTATATCCCTAATTATTACTTATCATAGTATCTGTTTACCTAGAGCCTGTACTCGTCAGCGTATGCTTAGTGGATCTTTTGAGGGACAGCCTGCAAAAGAACGATCTATTCTTAGTGTTCAGCATCATATACGCCAAGAACGCAGGTAAGCAGAACTCAATAAAAATCTTTTAAGGACATGTTAAAAGTATATACATTACACAGCAAACATAAGTAAATTAGAATTAGTACATAACAAATGACAGCTGTATTTTTATTGCAATAATAATGAAATTATCATAATAGAAAACTCTTATATTTTAAATATAATTGTTTTCAAAATATCCAAATTCTGGTTGCAAACAGTCAGGAAAAAAACTCTGTAAATAGGGTGATCCAATCATGACCTTCATTGTTCAACTGCCCTCAGAGGATTTATCGATTACTTCAGCGATGTACATATTAGTTAACCTTTCCACTTTTCACATCATCACTTTTTAAATCATTTGTCTCTCTTGAGAAGATCCGTTAAAAAGAAAAAAAATGAACTGTTCCACTTTCTCTTTGGATTAGTAAAGGGCTGTCAAACTCCCAGCCCATGGGTTGGGTGCGTCACCCACTGGCCATGCCCACACCTGGTTTAGCAAAGGGGGGAAAGTCCCAATATATCACGTGACACCTCCATGACAATATGAGTTTGACACCCTTGGATTAGCACAACTAGGAATTCTTCAATGCAGGTACAACTTCTTACTTGCCTACCACCTTTAATATCTGTTCACCTTCTGCTGTCATGATTCCCAGCCAATGTGGGAATTATAATCCAAAGTCACCAATATTGTAGAAAGCAAGATGCAGCTGAGTGTAATGCAAAATCAAACCCCTAATTGCAAAGTTTGTTGTCCCACTAATGCACACTCGGTGATCTCATTTTTTTTCACCAAATAAATGTCATTATTTCAGGTCATTAAGGCACGGCTCCAACAGTCAGCGAATCAGCAGAGGAAAGTCTCTTGAAACATTAACTCAAGATGTAAGTGTAAGTGAATAGTCTGATTCATACCTAAGTAAAACTGAAAACAGAATGAAATTTAAAATACCTTGGATATTATAACACAGATTTTTTAAAACCCTGTAATGTTGGTGTTACATTTGAACGCATTCTTTTGTGAAATAATCCTTTCGAGTACAAAATCAGCATTCACAGTAATTTCACATTACAGTTACTGAATCTCAGTTCACAAATGTGCAAAGTACATTGTTCCTGGGAATTATAATTTGGGATAAAAGACATCTCCAGCTGGGTCAAAATTCATAATAATCCATCACATCTTTCCTGGACTACTACAATACTTGGGCAAGATGACAGCTGCTTCTACATTAGCAAAATTGCATATGGGCAGACCTCATGTTTGGCCAGTAGACAAATCCTTGTCTTACTTTATGCAGATGATACTGCCTACTCATTCCTTCCCAGTGGTGGGATTAAGATGTGCGTTATTGTCCTTCACAACTAATTGTGAGAAAGAAAGATATACCATAAATTAAATCAAAGCTGAACTTAAATTCCAGTCAAAAATATTAATGGTAAATGGAACATTAGTGAGCATGTTCCGAACAAATGAGATAGTGATAGTCTGGGCATATTTATGGATATTCAATCATTCATGTTACGCACATGAAAAGCCAAGGTAATTATCTACAATGTGTGTGTTTTTTTCTGTCTGATTGAAGGCCCTTATATCCTCAACCCTTTGATGATTTCAGGACAAAACAGTGCTTATAAATATCTATACATTTTGAAAAAACACCAATACAAGTGTCTGAGGGTGATCTTTGGATCTCTCTATTGCAGGGGTGGGTTGCTGACAGTTTTACTACTGGTTCTCAATCCACCCAGCCTCCACGCGAGCCAGACACACACTGTGTGTGTAGGCGTGTACTGTTCAATGTAAATTGTTCTTCGCCTCTGTGCAGAACAATTTACAGTGAACTGCACATGTGTACTCACTAAAAACCAAAATGATGGTGGCCTAGTGGCAGCGAGGAAACTGGTTTGGGGATGTGGCAGGCCTGGACCACTGCCGGTTCTGTGACCTGGGCCTGAATTCCACTACTAGTTCGGCCAAACCAGGAGCAACCTACCTCTGCTCTATTGGGTCCCAAATGCTGTTTCATAGTGAAGCCAACCTTATTTCTCTAGAACCCCAGTTGTGACAAAGTAAACTTGTCATTCCTAAAGCTATTCAAATGTTCCCTTAACCTTCTATAATCAACATCCTTCCAAGTGGATCAACTCTAGGAAACTAAGAATATCCCATCAGAGTGGGGAGGCAGAGAAGGTTCCAAGTCCCATCCCCGAGGGAGATACACCTGGTGGGACCCAGAAGAAGAGCCTTCTCCATCATTCCTCCAGAGATTAGAATGGCCCCCACTCTAATACTCTTCTGGAAGGCGCTGAAGACCTGGTTCTGCCAGCAGGCCTGGGGAACCCAGAGTGGGATGAAGCCCATTAAATGGCCCGTGTGATCTGCTGTTGCCGGAGTTTTTATTGTTTCAAATCTGGTTTTATATTCTGTAAGCCTCCTCGACTCGCCATGGGCAATAGGCGGTCATATAAATTTAATAAATAAATAAATAAAATGATAAATATTTGGCTTTTCACCATCTTTTATGGCATTTAATTTAAATACTCTCTTAAACAATGTATTGGGGACATGTATAAAATAGCCTGATGCTGTGCAATTGGAAATTTTATCAAAATCTCGGTCCTGTTCTTACTTTTTCAGTGATTTTACTTCAAAACATTGCTATGCATTTCTACTATCCCAACTAAACATTCAGCTTTCTGTAATATTCAGAATGGCTGCATTCTGAAGTCAGGGCCACTTGTTCTATTTTATTGGATTGATCATTGCTCCTTAATCATAATTAATTGTTGCTTAAGATTCCTTATTACCAATCATAGAAATTAAATGAACTTTCTAACTCACTAATAGCTATTTCAGTGCTGAATTAATATTAGTAATAGTAATATCAGTAATATCTTCAAACATGCTTAAATTTAACTCGACTAATGCAATAATTAAAATGCAGAATGGTAGACAAAGTGTTTAACAATAAATAGCTGATCATAAATACTGATAGTCATTATTTTCTCCCAACCCAGGTTAAAAACTTTTTTTTCTTTTAAAAGTTTTATGCAATTGCAAAACAGATTGAAAACATTTTTCTTCCAGCATTCTAATACAGTGAGATACAGAAATGCACAAAGGGAAGACAGTGAAATAAAAATGATCCAAGAAAAGAAAGAACAAGCAGAAATGAAAAGGTATTTTAAATGTAACTTTTAAATCATTATATAAGGCAGATCTGAAGCCCAGTTAGGCATTCATTACTTTGCGAATTTTAAGTGGTTGCTCCATTGATAGATAGATTAAATCTGAACAAATTGCTTATGAATGGAATCAAGCATATTTTCTTTATAGATATGCATAAATCTCAAAGGCCAGCATCATTTTAAAAGGGGCATCCTTTGCTGAACGTGCATCTTCTGAGATCTTGCAATTATAATAGTTAGTGGCATATTTAGGCCGTTATCACTCAGTGTCCAGCCTTCTCTATGGGAAGAAGAGGTTGGGTGTTCCAACCTAGGCTGCCCAGAAGCACGAAGTCAATTCCTCGTCACAATATACCCCTTCCATTTACAGTGTTCCTCTCCATCAAAGTCCCAGCCCACAGTCTTTCAAGATAGTTCACAATTACTGACTTTTATCAGGCTTGGAGAGTGGCCAGGCCCATATCTTTCAGATGCCGCCATACTTGGCAAGAATGCAGGAATGAATTCACTGTCTCCTGCAAACACCCCTCCTGTTTCGCTCCTCTTTTATTCCCTATGGGAGGGGCCATTCACCATCCATCTGTGGCTTTACTCCCAAGTTGACCCTCTTTCCCTTCATCTGGCAACTCTGCACATCCGCACACTGGGAACAGGCTCCAGCTGTTTGTCTGCCTCCTTGATGTCTGACTCCAAAGGCAACTGACAACTGTCAGATGGCCCTGACCCCATCTCTGCCTCCGATGCAGAGCACTCATCAGAGCCTTCCCCAGACTCCAGGACTGGCCCATGTTCCTCCCCAACCTTCTCACTGTCTAAATCTGGCGAGCCACAACATTGGGATAGTATTTAGCCACATAAAATCCTAAAGAGTATCTGAATGTTTGTTGGCCAGGATTCAGGCCTGGTTACAGGATAGAAGTTGCAGTGCTCATTCCAAGATATGTGATGGAACCACAATGGGGGAGTACAGCTTTTCCAGTCTTACTGAATCTCTCAACAACCTTCAGTTCAATTGAACATGGTATCCTGCTGAACCATGAAAGTTGCTTGTGAGAAACACTGTCTTTGAAGACTGGTTTCAGGAAATGTTTAGTGCCCAGCTACTTGATAGTAACCACTGAATCATCATTATCGCTGACAAGATCAGCAGTGGGATTCACTTAACCTTCTGTACCAGTTCGGTAATGTGACCGCACATGTCTCGTCTGCACATGCGCAGTGCTCGCACATTACTCAGGATGGGTGGGTGGAGCCTCCCGTAGCCGCCGCTACCATTTCACCGAACCAGAGACAACCGGCTGAATACCATCTCTGGACGAGAGGCTTTCTAAAGCCCACATTTAACACGGTCTCAATTATACCATACTGTGATATTGCTGCTATCCAAAAGAAATTAAGGGAAAAATGTGTTTATTGATTGCTGACTCTGTAATCATGTTGTTCTTGAAAGAAAAGTTCAGGAAGAAGAGTTGCGGGAGAATCACCCCTATTTTGACAAGCCTCTTTTCATTGTGGGTCGGGAGCACAGATTTAGGAATTTCTGCCGAGTTGTAGTTAGAGCTCGCTTTAATGCGTAAGTATATGTGTAGCTTATGATTTGATTCCCTTGTTTTGATTCACTGTATTCTGTTATTAAAAAGCTTCTGCAAAATACCGTCAATAACTAATCAGAGACATTTTAACATATCCAGCAATTATGTATTTTGCAAATGTTTCTTGGTTTTATTATTTGTTTTATTCTTTCAACCATAAACAGAAACTGTGTGCACTGTTTTTGAAACATAAAGTGACAAACTAATGTTTCTTTTTTCAACATTTGCAAATTAATTCAGGGATCCGAATGTCATGACGACTTCTACGCAGATTGCCCTTGACGCCCATTTGAATATTGTGCAAGATTTCAAATGTGGGAGCTGATAGAGGAGAATATTCCCTCACTTTGTACTTTATAGCAGGAGTGGGCTTCAAAAATTTTAGCAAGGGGCTCTCTGGTTGCTGGGTGGGATGACCATGGTGGGCGTGGCATAGTTGGCCTCCTGCACCATGGCGGGGGGGGGCTGTTTTTGCTCTCCCCGGGCTCCGGAGGTTTTCCTTGAGCCTCCAGGAGAGTGAAAATGGCCTCCCAAGCTCCAAAGGCCCCCTGAAGGCTGGAAACAAGCCCGTTTATGGCCTTCCCAAACTTCCGGTAGGCCCATTTTTCACCCTCCCGAAACCTTCATGCACGCCCTGCATTTATCTGCATCCAAAACGGACAGTGTGGGGACTCCTGAGAGGGAGTGGGTGGAGCCAGCCAAGAGTGGGATTTGGGGGTTCTCCAAATTGCACAGAATCTTAACTAGAGGTCCTCCTGAACCCCTGCAAACCCCCAGCAGCCCACCCCTATTTTATAGTTCTCCAAAAGCCTTCCAGTCAGCCAGCAGCATGCCTGGACTCCAAAGCCCTCCCTGAGAAACTCCTGAAGGAGGAAACTGCATGTGCTTGGCTAAAACAAAATTGATTTGGGGATAGTCATGACAATTTAAACAGAAGTGATGTGGTGCAAACCCAGAGTCTTACAAACTTTGGAACAGTGAAAGAATGCCTGCTGCCATCCAGTTCTCTCCAGGTGATTCCCAGAGATTCAAAACAAGATATTGGACAGCAAAAAGGGTTGAGGAAAAATTTAGAGACTTGGATTTGAACTAAAAGTATAAAATACAATATAAATTGTCTTGAGATTTGAGAAGATATATTAAGTCACAAATTCTTTTTCCATTCATGGATAGCCAATGTAGCTGTTAATTAAGGAGACAAAATTTGTCCTTATATGTTCCCAGTGCCTAAAATTAAGTCTGTTTTAAAATTAGGTCTCTGTCTAAACTATATCTATTAACATTAGATTTAAGAAACTGGTATGACATTTTAGCCAATTTCTGTGAACTGTGGGGTCATAAATGAAAATGTTCAATCCCCAAATGACTATGAATTTGTAGTTTTGTTATTGTTTGTTTTTAAAAAAAAATGCTCTTCATTTCAAATGCACATTGTATATTTATAACACAGTTTTGTATAATAAAAATTGAACGATAATATAAACATTTTTCTCTCTGTTACAGCTCTAAAACAGATCCTGTTACTGGAGCAGTTAAAAACACAAAATATCACCAACTTTAGTAAGCAAAAATGAATGTATGCATTTTCTATATTGATGTACACTTTTTTCCAAACTCTGGAAAATATTTTCTTAGAATAATTATTTTTAAGATTCAACATTGTGAAATATTCTCTTATTTTCACTAATCCAACTTATATTTGATTGATATTTATAATTTCTGGAGTCTCATTGCCACTTAGTGTGTTCCATTTTATTTTGCAGTGATTTGCTAGGATTGGTTACTTATCTAGACTGGGTAATGATCATTGTCACCATATGTTCCTGTATTTCAATGATGTTTGAATCCCCTTTTCGAAGAGTAATGCATGCACCTACTTTACAGGTAATTTTCTGAAAATTGGTTTGGATGTAGTGTTTTGTAAATCCTATTGCAGAGGTGTCAAATTGGATTTCTTTGAGGGCAGATCAGCATTGTAGTTCTTCATGGGCCGGCAGGAGGATGGCAGGGAGCGGGGTGGGTGGGAGATGGCATGGAAGCCTTCTGCAGCATTTAACCAACCAAAATGGGGCGTGGGGGGGCTGCACTCCCGAGGCCCCCGTGCAGCCCCTTTTCAGTCAGCAGAGTACTGCTGGAGGCCATGGAGGGCGAAAACGAGGTGCGGGGGGTGCAGGCATTTTCGGTGCATTTTCGACAGCAGAGGTACCCCGGGCTCATCCTTTGATATTCCCAGGCCGGCCCCGCGGGCTGGATTTAAGCACCCTGGCTCACGGGCCATGAGTTGGACACCCCTGTCTTACTGTTATTCTGTCAATGTTTTTTCTTTGTTTTTCAGATTGCTGAATATGTTTTTGTAATATTTATGAGTATTGAACTTAACTTAAAAATTATGGCTGATGGATTGTTTTTTACACCAACGGCAGTCATCAGAGATTTCGGAGGTGTCATGGATATTTTTATATACCTTGTAAGTTTTTGTTCTTAAATTTAATTCAAACTATTAAAATGTAGGATAATAATAATAATAATAATAATTATTATTATTATTATTATTATTAATAATAATAATAATAATAATAATAATAATAATAATAATAATAATAATAATAATTTTATTTATAGACCGCCTCCTCTCCCCAAAGGGACTTGGAGCAGTGCACAGGGAAGTTAAAAAGCAAATATAAAAATACATAAATAGTTAAAATAAGAATTAAACAACTTATCCCTGCGCTAAAACCCACTATACTAAAACTAAACTACAATCCCCTAAAAACCCAGTTAAAAACGGAGGACTAACCTACGCCGGCCAAGCAGAAAAAGTGTGTTTTCAATTTTTGACGGAAGGAGCGGAGGTCCGTAGTTGTTCTGATTTCGGGGGGAAGGTCGTTCCAGAGGGCAGGGCCCGCCACAGAGAAGGCCCTTCCCCTGGGCGTCGCCCGCTGGCATAGCCTAGTGGACGGCACTCGGAGAAGTCCCTCTCTGTGGGAGCGGATCAGCCGCAGGGATGTAGGACAGAATCCGATCCCGCAGATAGCTAGGTCCTGTGCCATGGAGTGCTTTAAAGATGATAACTAACACCTTGAAGCGCACCCGAATCTAGGATAAGAGTTAAAAATAATTTGTATCGCTATTGATGTCAGTTTCATACAAAGTTCCAAGTACCTTCAATTTAATATTTATAATTTATAAACAATTAGACTTAACATATTTGCAAAAATACACTGTCTGGAGACTATGAATATTTAAAATAAACAAAGAAGTTCCATTGCTTTATTACTATGTTATTTTCATCATGGTGCTAAAGGTTTTATTTTACAAATGACAAATCGTACCCAATGTGTAGTCCTCAACAGAATTAAATCAACATGGAGGGAAGTAAGTACAGGTAGTCTTCAACTTACAACCACAATTGAGCCCAAAATATGTTACTAAGTGAAAATTTTGTTATGTGAGTTTTGCCCCATTTTAAGACTTTTCTTGCCACATTTGTTAAGTTAATCCTGCAGTTGTAAAATTAGAAAAATGATTGTTTAATGAATCTGGTACCCCATCGACTTTGCTCATCGGAAGTTCGCAAAAGGTACAGAAATTGGGTATATCTAGTCTAGTGAAAAGAAGGACAGTATTTGAGGAGCTGCCACAAAGATGAGGGAGAGAAACTATTTTCCAAAACACCTGAGGGCAGGACAAGAAGCAATGGATGGAAAGTAATTAAGGAGAGAAGCAACTTAATGAGAAATTTCCTAATGGTGAGAACAATCAACCAGTGGAATGGCTTGCCTTCAGAAGTTATGGGTGCCCCATCACTGGGGACTTTCAAAAAGAGACTGGACAGCCACTTGTCTGAAATGACAGAGTCTCCTGCTTGAGCAGGGAATTGGACTAGATGATCTCCAAGGTCCCTTCCAACTCTGTTATTCTATCAGATGGATCCAGGAAGATTCCCATGCTCCAACCCTGCTCCTGGAAAAAAAAAAGTTCATGTTCTCCACCTAAAACAGACATATCTTCTGAGCCCTGAGCATCAATAAAAACTAAGTGGAGTTTCAGCTTATTCTCCCACATTATAGTTTTATGGTTTGGAGGCATTCATAAGGCCCCCAAAGACAACCTTGAATTCCTACGAAAGAAGAAACATGGCTGAGAAACATTAGGATATTAGAAACACATTTCTACTCACTGCATATTTCTACTACTGAAAACTATATAGAAGTCTGCAGATCCTTCAAGATAGTTCCAAGAAAGTGAAAGCAGAGGTTTCCCAATATCCAAGCATTGAATCGCACCCAATGAGTAGATGAGTTGCCATTACAAAGCAGTATTTCCAATCGTCAACTCATTCAAGTGCTCCAAAAGCATATCGTTATCAAAAAGGTCACAAATTGCTATGAGTGAGTATATTCTAGGAAAATAAACAGACTTGCAATACTCCATCTTTCTCTCCTCAATGTAAATGACCCAGTAGGATTTCTAAGGTTGTTTTTCCTCTACATTTAGATCTGAAACAGACCAAGACAATCCATTTGATCCAAGAGTTCAGTTTTCTAATTTCTTTCATGCTTTATAGTATTGTATTATTTGAATTGGCTTTGATTGAATTTTTTCCCAAATTGGAAGCATTATGTAAATATTGTAAACTAGCTGATAACCTGGTGTTGTCTGGGTATGTATGTATCACAATCCTACATTAGAGGAAGCCCCCCTTGTGGAGTGCTGTGAAGCCGTTACCGTGGCAACTCTACTGTGCTGTACAGTAGAAGCCATTTAAGGCACAACAGGCTATATCTTAACAGAACCTGAATCCAAAATGTACACTATCGCTATCAAACGTACTGTGACTTGACACTATAGATATAATTTGGAATTATGCTGGAACACACACACACACACACACACACACACACACACACACACGGTATTAGGGATGTCTTACCCCCACAGTATTTGTTTCCAGAAAGTAAGTCATCTGTGTACCATGTTTGGTTAAAATTGCTCGAGGCGTTCCAGAGTTATGCTGGAACATACACAAACATACAGCGATATATGCATACACACATACAGGTAGTCCTCAGCTTACAACAATTCATTTAGTGACCGTTCAAAGTTAAAACAGCCCTTAAAAAGCTATTTATGAACGTTTTTCACAGTTACAACCTTTCCAGCATCCCCATGATCATGTGATCAAAATTCAGATACTTAGCAACTGGTTCATATTTATAACCATTGATATGTCCCAAGGTCATGTGATCTGCTTTTGTGATCTTCTGACAAGCAAAGTCAATGTGGAAACCAGATTCACTTAACAACTGGGTTACTAACTGATCAACTGCAGTGATTCACTTAACTAAGGCAAGAAAAATAATAAAATGGGACAAAACTCACTTAACAAAGACCCTACTTAAACAACAGAAATGTTGGGTTCAGTTGTGGTCA
Source organism: Rhabdophis nuchalis (assembly GCA_039707465.1). NCBI lineage: Eukaryota > Metazoa > Chordata > Lepidosauria > Squamata > Natricidae > Rhabdophis > Rhabdophis nuchalis. Next base: position 24,726,900 of record CM077651.1, read on the forward strand.
TCAGTCAAGGACTACCTGTAGTGTATGTATGAAACACATTTTAAAACTCACATTATATTTCAGGTTATTTTCCCCCTTTCCAAAGGTAAGCCTGATATTTCTATGCTGGATGCCCCAAAATGTTCCTGCTAAATCAGGAGCTCAGCTGCTAATGGTTCTACGGTGTCTTCGGCCCCTTCGGATTTTTAAACTGGTGCCTCAGATGAGAAAAGTTGTTCGGGAACTATTTAGTGGCTTCAAAGAAATTTTTCTAGTGAGTATTATGTATGGTTTCTCTTTCCAAATGCATATTTTTTACAAAGGAAACCATCAAAATATATTTCATAAGAGCTCTCCAAATACATTTAGCGAATTAATTTATTTGGTTCTTGTCTCTTGTAATTGCCTCTAAATCAGGGATGTCAAACTCTATTTCATTGAGGGACACATCAGGATTGTGTTTGACCTCAGGGGACGCATGGTGGGCATGGCCAGGGTGGGGGTGGCCAGCTCGACATCACTCCTGTCGGTGGAGCCTGTGGTGGCCCGAGCACTCTGCCAGCAAAAACAGGCTCCCGAGCTCCATTTTCGGCTGCCACAGCCTCCTGCAACCCTCTGCCAGTAAAAATGGAACTCAGGAGGGCTCCCAAGCTCCATTTTTACTGGCAGAAGGTTGCAGAAGGCCGTGGCAGCTGAAAACAGAGCTTGGGAGCATGTTTTCACTGGCAGAAGCACCGCAGGCCAGTCCTTAACTTTTTCCAGGGTTCTGCAGGCCATATCTAAGTACCCAACAGGCCGAATCTGGGCCCTGGGCCTTGAGTTTGACACCCCTGCTCTGAATCGACCCAGTTATAAGCTCTGATCACATCCATAGATTAGTGGAAATATACATCAGCTGGCTCTAGTGTTGAACATAACATTTATTTAGCTATGTATTTAAAGTGGGCAGTTTTTTTTAAAGAATGCAATATTACTACTGTATAGGTATTACATTTTCTTAAAAAAATAATAGGTGATATTTTGTACTGGGAAAAATGCTACATTTCTTAGAGAATGCATTAAATTTTATCATGTTCACACAAAGAAATGAACTGCTCTGGTGCTATGCTCCATGTTCTCCCAAGTTCTGAATACCAAATTTTAGCAAGTGTTAAAAGTAAACTTTGTACGTAGCTATGCATGGGTAAGATGATTTCATGTAAGCATAGGGGTTGCTTTTAAAAGAATTATAGTTCAATCTGATTCCTATGGCTGGCAGAATAAAACATTTTTGGTTGGGCACATGCTTGAAGAGAAGATTGTATGAATGCATGACATATAACAAGTAGATTGTTATTTGAACAGGACGGGGACTAAATTTGATTATAGTAAGCTTACTTCCTAGTTGCATATGAAAAGAAGGATGAGAAAATATGGAAATCCTAAAAACACCATTATAGTAACCAGTGGTGGGTTCCGGATCCCGTCGCAGCCAGTATGCTGCGACAGAGCTGGGCATTCACCACAGGCATGCCTGCAGTGCACGCATGCGCATCCACTGCCCTGTGATGCTCCAATTGCTTGGTGGAGCGTCACACAGGCACTGTACGCAAATGGCCCAGTTGGCTTAAATACAGGCAAGGAACGAGGGCAAGTGAGTGGGCCCTCCAAAGCACTCTTCCGCTACAGTGGTTATTACTCCCAGCAACCACCGGTATGCCCATACCGGCCGGAACCCACCCCTAGTAGTAACCCATTCTCCGGTGGAATCACCGGTGGGATTCCACTGGTGTAACAACTGGTTCACTTTGCATGCATTTTGCATTTGAAATCAGCACTAAATCTTACCATTTCCTGCAGCCCCAGTGAGTAAAACACCTGAGACGCAGCAATCCACTCTGCCACGCCAATCAGCTGGGCTTCAAAGGAAATATAGGATGGAATAGAGCAGAGGCGGGTGGGTTGGGCCAACTGATCACCTAAACTATCGTTTCATCTGAACCGGTCCAAACTGGCTGAATCCCACCCCTGCTGTTCCCCTTCCTTGCAGTTTTCTAATGAAAGCCATTGCATAGCTATTGTTATAGAAAATGTAAGAGAAAAATACAGGTGCACTGGAAAAGGTTTGACTCCTTTTCATGGTTTTTTTTTCAGGTTTCAATCCTTTTATTGACATTAATGCTTGTTTTTGCAAGCTTTGGAGTTCAACTTTTTGCTGGGAAACTGGCTAAGTGCAATGATCCTCATATAATTGCAAGAGTAAGAACAACTTTTATGTACTTAGATAAATTCCTCCTTCTTCTTTTGCACATTTTCATCAACCGTTGAGGCTTAATGTATGGTGATATTATGTAGAAACTCCCCCAAAAAGGCATAGAAGTGAAAGTATATATTCTATAAAGCAAAGTCACTTCTCTCTGTTTCTAATGTTTACAAATATTTCTGCACTCCCTTTTAGAGTGTTGTTCTTTTAGAGTGTTGTCCTCTCACAAGGGTTTCTATCATATATGCATATCTAAGCATAAACATATATACATCAATGCAACTTTCAAATAATAATAAATTATCACAAAATGCAATAAATACAAGCAAGGATCGGCTATGTAATTGATGAGGTTTAGTATTTAGCTTAGCGAGAACAGTAAAGTCCAATAATTGTGCCTTTCCCAATAAGTAAGAATTTCAAGCATTGCGAGGGAACAGTTTAGCTGAAAGAGTTCCAGAGTCCAGACGGTCAGGGTAATGATGATTTAATAACTGACCAGCTGCTGTAATGTTGTAGTACTGTAACACTGTAACAATGATGCAATGGTAGCAATGAGTCAGCAGGGTTATTTGACTGCTACCACCTTAAGAGACTTTAATATAAGAGAGGCCTTGTGAGACCGTACGTCTCTCTCAGTATGTGCTTCTGTGCTGTGGCGGACGATTGATTGCCTGACTTTGCATAGTACGCGTATATTCCTTGTAGATAAACCACTATTTGAAAGATAAACCTCTATTTACTGTATTTTGCTCCTGGGTAGTCTCAAAATAGTCACGCTATGCGCACTCTGACAGGTTATGGGACCGGTCCAGAGGTCCCATAACAGAAGGCCAGAGTGACTAGAGAAACCAGAGAGAAGAATAACCCAGTGAGAGCTTGCACCAGAGCCAGAGGGACTGTGCATCATGGTGTGTTAGTGCTTAGTGTTTGTAACGGAACAGGCTACATGGATTCCGTCAGCGTAATGGGAGGAGGTTCCATGGCTGAATGAGACAAATTGTCTCTGTTTATTGTATTTTGCTCCTGGGTAGTCCCAAAATAGTCGCACTATGCGCACTCTGACACAGACTTATTCTTCCAACTCTCCAAGCAGATGACTGGTGTTATAAATCTGTTGTTTCTCACAATACATGTGTGGTCTCAGTCTAAAAGTCTGGCAAAGAGTTTCTCATCATAACGTCTGTCTTCTTCAGGCATAGATTAGCTTCTCTGCATTCCTGAATATAAATGGCAGATTCCATAAATTAACTCTTCTCTGTTTGCAGTATGCTTTTGTGATACACAGTATTAAAATTTTGGTTTCTATACAAAATGTGATGATGTTATATTTCTGACAGGAAGATTGTCATGGTATATTCCGAATAAATGTAAGTGTTTCCAAAAATCTGAATTTGAAGCTAAGACCTGGTGAAAAAAAGCCTGGATTTTGGGTGCCTCGGGTATGGTAAGTAATGTGTTTTTGGCCTTAAATATAGGTTTATTGTTGGAGTTGATGAATAGAATTACTCCAGTGGATTAATCCAATGGAATGATAATTTCCAATCCTAATTCTTTAAATTCAACAGCCACATTGGAATGTGCCTTTCATCCAAAAGACAGTATATCTAGAGATTATTATTGTAAGGTAAATAACAAAAGAATAATGGATGACCATATTTTTCAGAGTATAAGACGCACCAAGGTTTTGAAGAGGCACATTTTAAAAAAAATATTTTTGCACTCTGCAAACCTCCAAAAAAACAGCCCATTTTTTGCAAAAATGGGCCTATTTTTTTCAAAAAAAGGGGGGGCATGAATAGCCCTTAGGAGGTTTGTAGAGTGTTGGGGGGGGGGAAGAACCAGCAAAAAATGGCCCGTTTTTCACGAAAACAGGCCCGTTTTTTGTCAAAACAAAAAAGGCATTAGGAAGCTTATAGAGTGCTCCTAGGACTTTCAGGGGGCGGCAAAATTGAGCAAAAAAACAACCCATTGTTTTGCTTATTTCTGCCCTCCCCAGCCCCCAGGAGCTCCCTGAAAGCATCCTACAAGCTCTGCACAGCCATTTTTGCAAAGGGGGAGGGGTTTTGGGAGGCACAAAATACTGTATTCAGTTATACTGTAAGATGCACCCAGACTTTCAGCCTCTGTTTTGAGGGGAAAGGGTGCGACTTATACTCTGAAAAATAGGGTAATCACATTGCTTAATTTTTTTTGAGTTGCCATTTGTCAGTTTCTTCCCATCAAACATCCCCCTTTCCCCCTCCCAAGAAAGGATTCTTTTTCAAAATTAAGTAGTACAAAAGATCAATGGCATGGAGGGAATTTCAGGACAGGCTGGAACAAGAGAGTCACTTACATCAGGGAGTAACAGGTTACTAATCTGGCAATGTTTTAGGACCATGATGGCAAACCTATGGCACACGTGCCACAGGAGGCATGCAGAGCCCTCCCTGTGGATACACCAGCCATCACCCCAGTCCAGCTCCACCATGCATGCACGTACGTCTCCCGGTGGCCAGCTGGTCTTTGAGTCTCTGCTGCACATGCGTGGAGGCGGGGCCTTCCCCGAACTCCACAGTTTCCTTCCAGCACATCCTACCTTTCTCCCCCAAGCGCACCCTAGCTTTCTCCTGCATTTCTGCTGCCCTTGCCTTCCCTAATCTCCGCAGTTGCCTCTCCATGGCAGAAATGGAGCAGAAAGCCAGGATGCGCTGGGAGGAGAAACTGTGGAGATTGGCAAAGCCAAAACGGGGTTCGGGGATGCCACACAAGTCCCCCCCCCAAACTCCATTTTGGGCCTGGAAAGCCTCCTGCACCAACCTGGAAACCAAAATGGCCAGGGGGCAGAGCACATGTGCTGGGGCGCTGGTATTGCATTTTGGGGATTGAGGCACGTGTACACTTTGGGCACTCAGCACCAAAAAGGTTAACCATCATTGTTTCAAGATATATTGTCGGCAAACAACATTGTTTTTATTCCTCATTTCTGTGTTGCATTGCAGGGCTAATCCTCGAAACTTTAACTTTGACAATGTTGGTAATGCAATGTTGGCATTATTTGAAGTCCTGTCATTAAAGGGGTGGGTAGAAGTCAGAGATGTTATCATTCATCGTGTGGGTCCGGTATGTATATTCCTCAATTTGTTAGACTTGTCAGATTTTTCCTATGAATTCTTATTAAGAAGATAATAGTAATGTTAATAAAAAAAATTGTGTTGCAGATTCATGGTATCTACATTCATGTTTTTGTATTCCTGGGCTGCATGATTGGACTCACCCTTTTTGTTGGGGTTGTCATTGCTAATTTCAATGAAAATAAGGTAACACTTCAGATTTTCTGTTTTTCTACAGTAATCATGTTTATATTGGGTTACTTTTGTTTTCATGTGTAATCAAACAATGTAGTTGAGCTAATGTATAGTGGTGTTTATATTAAACACCAGAAATATTATTTTAATTATGAAAATATTTTTGCATCACATGTAAATATAGTGTATATCTAAGTATTTCCAGGCTTAATTTATAGTAATGGCATTCAGAATAATATTTCTGAGCCTTGCTGTAAGCATTTCTTTTTCCTCTGGTTGTTTTTAACCAGGAAGGCAACTTGGATTTGATTTAACAAATTTTCAGTAAGATTCTTAATTTAAAAAATGGACAACACACACACACACACACACACACACACACTGGAATTAGAAAACAACCCCTAAAACGGAAGTAAAAGAGAGCATTGTTTCTAGTGAAAGACTCCATAATGATTATTCATTCAAATAATGAATATGATAAGAAATAAGCAACTATGTTTTGATGGTAATGGTTCCTGTTCTTTTAGGGAACAGCTCTACTAACAGTTGACCAGAGGCGATGGGAAGATCTGAAGAGCAGATTAAAGATAGCACAGCCTCTTCACCTCCCACCACGCCCAGGTATCTAGATTTTTCAAATTCAGATTCAAGAGATAATGAAACCACTAAGCAATAATGCATACTGATCAAATGCTTGAGTCATTATGTGCCATCAATTTAAAGTTGAGTCTTAGCAACCATATAGACCTCTGGGATTATCCATCCCCAAACTGATCCTTCAAGTTTCCAGCAACACACTCATCACCATTATAACTGAATCATTCATATTGTTGCTGGCCATCCTATTCTCTTTCTTTCCTTCCCACCATTAATAGACTTCTCCAGGGAATTGGGCTTCACATAACATGTACAAATATTACAATTTGAGTCTTATCATTTATGTCGGGAGTGAGAACTCTAGATTAATTTGTTCTATGATCCATTTTTATTGACATGATATTTTATTGACTGTTCCAATATTTGCTACAAAGAAGAGGGTGGTCAACCTATTCTCCAGAGCACCTGAAGGCAGGACAAGAAGCAATGGATGAAAGCTATTGAAGGAGAGAAGCAACTTAGAACTAAGGAGAAATTTCCTGACTGTGAGAACAGTTAACCATTGGAACGGCTTGCCTCCAGAAGTTGTGGGTGCTCCATCACTGGAGGTTTTTAAGAAGAGATTGGACAGCCATTTGTCTGAAATGGTATAGGATCTCTTGCTTGAGCAGGGGATTGGACTGGAGGACTTCTGGGGTCCCTTCCAACTGTATTATTCTGTTCCATTTCCCAAAGATGTATTTTCAAAAGGCAACTGGACTTTGTTTTTCCTTGAAGAAATTTCACTTCTCATCCATTTCTGAAGAAGCTTCTTGGATGAAAAGTGCAATGTCTTCAAGGAAATGTGTCTTCAATTTTCATTTCCATAGAATGTCATAGAGGAAATTATTGCCTGCACGCTTCAGACCTTTGAAGCTATAGACATATCACAGTCTGCAGTGTATTTCTGGACTACTAGTTATTTTACTGATAGTCAATCCTAAAAGGCGGAAATTATCTACCACTTCAATATCTTCACTGTCAGTTTTAAGGTTGAGAATGGTATATGTTATCATTATTCTTTACATTTAAACCCACTTTCTCTTTTTTCATTGTGCTCCTTGACTTTCATAACTAGAACTTGCAGATTCTTTGCATTTTCAAGATATCGTTGTAGTTTTATCACTATAGCTCAAGTTATGGATGTGTTTTCCTTCAGTTTTAAAAGTACACTCATCTTCAATCCAAGCCTGCTTCAATATATATTCAGCATATAGACGGAATAAATAAGAGAGCATACAGCCTTGTCTCACTCCTTTGTCATCTGGAGCTAGTCCGTTTTGCTATTATCTGTCTGGACTATATTTCCATCATGTGTGTAAGTTGTTCATTAGGACAAAGTTCTTTTGAGATTCCTATTTTCCTAAGGATATTCCACATCTTGGCATGGCCAACACAATCAAATGCTTTTTATGATCAATTAATTCTTTTTTGGGGTGTATTTTTTTATTAATTACCCAGTATTCATCAGAAATAATGTCTCATGTTCCTCAACTTTTTCTGAAGCCAGCTTTGTAGGGCTCAAATCTGTCTGCTTTGCTAACATAGTGTATTGACTAATATGTGCCCACAACTAATAGTTACACTGGGGTGGGGGATTCTTACAAGCAATAGGGGCCCTAAATAAACTTTTTCTTTTATTTTGTTTTTGTTTTTTTCAGATAATGATGGATTCCGAGCTAAAATGTATGACATAACCCAACACCCATTTTTCAAGAGAACCATTGCAGTTCTTGTACTGGCCCAATCTGTGCTATTATCTGTTAAGGTACTTTTAAGGTGCTTTATTAATTAATAAACAAACAAGCATAAATAGAAAATCACTGTGTTTATAATAAATAGGAAGCAATTGTGGTAGAATATTAAACAGAAAAGAAAAAGAGATTTTTTTTTCATAAACTCTTTTTATCTTTTGCATAAGTGGGATGATCAAGATCCAGTAACTGGTCCATTAGCTGCAATGTCAGTGGTCTTCACCTTCATATTTGTTCTAGAGGTAATATATTTAAATATTTCTATAAATAAGTTCAGATTAGATTTGTCTTGTATCATTTATTATACATCACAATATTAGAAGATAATGTAAATACTATTTATTAATTGGTCTTGTTGTATTCGGGTGTTTTCCCGTGTAAACATGAGATTGTTTTTGCAACGTTTTGGCAAGATCTCACTTGCTATCAACTTTATTTAATTAATCAAATTAGATTAATTAGATTTTCAGAAAAAAATATTTAATTAATCAAATTAGATTAATTAGATTTTCACAAAGGTCAGCAGTTTAGTGGTTCAAATCCCTAACTCCATGTAATGGAGTGATCTCCCATTACTTGTCCCAGCTTCTGCCAGCCTAGCAGTTTGAAAGCATGTAAAAACGCAAGTAGAAAAATAGGAACCAGCTTTGGTGGGAAGGTAATAGTGTTCTGTGCGCCTTTGGCATTTAGCCATGCCAGCCACATGACCACGGAGACATCTTCAGACAGCGCTGGCTCTTCAGCTTTGAAACGGAGATGAGCACCGCCCCCTAGAGTTGGGAACGACTAGCACATATGTGCAAGGGGAACCTTTAATTTTTACCTAGATTTGTTTTATCCTTAGAAAGTGGTAGATCAAACACTAAATACAGGATTCTTTTTCTGCACTAGCAATTGTAACCAAATTTAGTAAAATATATACAGTATATCTTGTAACATTTTCTTGTTTGTTTTTTCTCATATATATTTTAATCCAATAGTCAAATTAATTTCCAGTAATTATCCATTTGAATATTATTGAAACAAAACTTTGAGGAATCGTTCATGACTGTACAAAGAGTGCATATATATTAAATATTTTCAAGGTTACAATGAAAATTATTGCCATGTCACCTGCTGGATTTTGGCAGAGCAGAAGAAATCGTTATGATCTCTTGGTGACATCATTAGGGGTCATATGGGTGATTCTCCATTTTGCCATAACGGTAAGTTTCAAGAACCACTTTGTCTATTCAAAGTATGCAGGATATTTTTCCTCTTTTTGCGAATCTGTAAAATGTACAATTCATTGAGGCTTGATCTTGCCTGGTTATGGTCATTCCTGAAAAGACAGTATTTTTTTTAAATTACAATTAATATTATAACTGAGCTCATTCAGGCAGCCTCAAATGATTTAAACTAGAATTAATGGAATGTAATCTTCAAAGAATTCTTCCAGAAAGTAAACACAGTTCACTAAATATTTGCATTGGGCTTAGTTGTTATTGTCATAGCATATCTGTTTATAAACTGTACCATGTCAGGCGTGGAATGGAAATTTACTTGACTGAATATTCCTTCGTGCTAAAGTATTCCTGTCTAATAATATTTTTCCCTAGTAGTAAAAATCAATGCTATAGAGAAGTTTCTTAGTCCTGCGTATATTTTATGTTAGCAATTGTAAAGAAAAATAAATAAACTTGATGAAATGTATTCCTACAAAAGCTGCTTACATGATTTTAAAAGTAAAGTTGAGAAATTCATGGAAGATAAATTATGACTTTAGAAATAGTGCCATTATATTTTGTATTGGTCAAGTCAGTGTTGAGTGCTCTATCTACCATATACATAATAATAATAATAATAATAATAATAATAATAATAATAATAATAATAATAATAATAATAATAATAATAATAATAATAATAATAATAATAATAATAATAATAATAATAATAATAATAATTTTTCTATACCGCGTCCTCTCCCCAGAGGGACTCGGAGCGGTGCACAGGGAAAAAATTAAAACAACATAAAATATATACATATATAAATACAGTAAAAACAGATTAAATCTAATTGTCCCTGCACTAAAATCCCCATTTTTAAAATTAACATTCCCTAACCCCTAAGGTAGAGACTAACCTAGGCCGGCCAAGCAGAAAAAGTGTGTTTTTAATTTCTGACGGAAGGAGCGGAGGTCCGTAGTTGTTCTAATGTCGGGGGGAAGATCATTCCAGAGGGCTGGGCCCGCCACAGAGAAGGCCCTTCCCCTGGGCGTCGCCCGCTGACAAAGTCTAGTGGACGGCACCCGGAGAAGTCCCTCTCTGTGGGAGCGAATCGGCCGGGAGGATGTATGTGGCAGGATCCGATCCCGCAGATAGCTAGGTCCCGAGCCATGGAGCACTTTAAAGATGAGAACTAGCACCTTGAAGCGCACCCGAAAGACGACAGGTAGCCAGTGCAGCTCGCGCAAGAGCGGTGTTACATGGGTATACCTTGCGGTACCCATTATTGCTCGCGCGGCTGCATTCTGGACCAGCTGAAGTCTTCAGGTGCACCTCAAGGGGAGCCCCATATAGAGAGAGTTACAATAGTCCAGTCGGGATGTCACGAGGGCATGAGTGACCGTGCAAAGGGCATCCCGATCCAATAGGGGGCGCAACTGGCTTACCAGGCGAACCTGGTAAAACGCCCTCCTGGCCACGGCTGTCACTTGATCTTCCATGGAGAGCCGGGTATCCAGGAGGACACCCAAGTTGCGCGCCCCATCAAAGGTGCAGAAAAATTAGAATAAGGGCAGAGAAGATCAACAAGGATTATAGGCAGATTAAAAATTACGTCTAATTTATGTTTTGATTTTGTTAAAGCAAAGATAACTCAGAGAAACATATAATAGAGCTTTTCAAGTATCTGAAGAGTTATCCATCAGAAGACAGCTAAGACCTGTTTTCTATCATCCCATAGAATAATTGTCTTAAATTACAGGAAAACAAATCAGTCAATTTCTATGGAACCTATATATCAGAAGCAATATGCTTTTAGATATGGATACCAGAGGACGGGAGCAAAGAATGGAAGAGAGCTATTGTCTTAATTTCTCTGATTTTTAGAACCAGTTGTCTCTCCATTTCTCCACAGTAGGCTGAATCAGTAATCAGTAATTGACACATTGGGTTTTATTAGCTTAAATCTAAATCAGGTAACAGATAAAACTAAAACTGCAGGTTATAAATTAGGCAAAGGAAGACCTGCAGAATAAGTAACTCTTACCTGAAGCACATAGCTGTGGCTTAGACATGCCCAAGAACAGGTCTTGGTGCAGTCCAGTAGTCAGACCCATTACAGTCTACAATGCCCACTCCAGAATTGTAAGCCAAAGATCAATTTCAGAAACGAGTCAGGAATGAGGGGCCACAGGAACAAGGTTTAACAACGGAGAAGTGTTTCCAAAGAGGGGGATACTTTTAAATAACTGGAATTTGAATCCCTGTCTAATTAGAGGATTCAATGTAGTTCACTCTTAAGAAGGACTGCTGATTTCCATGTCTCTAACCTCCTTTGCTTAGTGTTCTTCTAAGTTCAGGAACTGACTTCTTGTCCTCTGAATCAGGAGCCACCTGTGCTGATTTTGAGTCATTCTGAGTGCGTCATTATTCTCAGTTAGTTGACAGCTTATTGACGCTCCAGCCACAGGCTGAGTCTTTGCCAAGTTCTTTTCAGCCTCAGGGTCAGAGGTTTCCATTATTTTGACTGAAATAGTTCTCTTGGGATAAGGAACCTGTGATTTAACAGATGATCTGTTGAACTGTTAAGTGCATTCCTATATGTATATATATTCACATTTATGATATGAAGCTATTTCTTTCTAACAAGTTCCAAGTAATAACACCTGAATAATGCAAGAACTATGCACTCAATCATTCAATGTATTATATTAAAGCTGTATTGCCTGTTGTGAAAGTAAATCCTGAGTAACTCTGAATAATTAATAATCAGTAACACTGATAAATTTGTGTTTCAGAATGCCTATACATATATGATGGGAGCATGTGTAATTGTGTTCAGGTTTTTTTCAATCTGTGGAAAGCATGTAAGTACACATGAGGATTTCCCCCCCATGCTTACAGTAATTACACATTGAGTAAGTTGGACTGCTTTATTTTACTGAGTTGAGGCTCTTATTGGCTTAAACCAATACTCTGTTATAGCCTAGGAGTAAATAATAATGAAAAAGGAACTACACAATCAGAATTAGAAATATGAAAAATTGTTTAGTTTTCATGCTGCCAACTCCATACAGATGGAAGCTTACAACAAAAAACATCCACAGAATGAATGAGTATATAAGTGTTCACACACAATAGTAAGTTCTTCAAAAATAAACATCAACATGAGACTTTTAAACATCCTCAGCAATAAATTAACAAAACCTTTACCAATGACATTCTGGAGTGGGGTAGGAATGGAGATTTTGCAGTATCCTTCTCCTGCCACGCCCACCAAGCCACGCCCACCGAACCAGTAGTAAGAAAAATATGAATTTCACCACTGATTCCGACACAAATACATTCTAATCCATTTCACTATATCCATTTCGAAGTAATTATTTTGTTGAATTTAAAATGCTTTCCGTTTAAAATGAACAGTTCCAAATTCACAAAACAATGTTCTACATCTATGTCAATTTTGCGGGCTTGAAACATTGCCTGGATTTGTTGCAGAGGTTCTAGCAAAGTTAGAGCATCCTTGGAACAATCCCAATGAGGTTGGAACAGGGTCCACTTGAATTTCAGCACATTTCCCTTTTGAAACATGTCTCATACCAAGACTCTTTTCCCCACTGATCTCCAGGTGACTTTGAAGATGCTGCTGTTGACAGTCGTTGTCAGCATGTACAAAAGCTTTTTCATCATTGTAGGAATGTTCCTACTGTTGCTTTGCTATGCTTTTGCTGGAGTAGTTTTGTTTGGAACTGTGAAATATGGAGAGAACATTAACAGGTATGATTTCTGTCACTTCATCTGAAAATATTTGATACTGTGATCTTTTTTTAGACCATCCTAGCTTTGATGGATGCCTGTATTGTTGCATTACTAGAGAGACAGTCCCATTGATCTGTGACTCAGAAAATCCACCATCAAATATCAAAGGAGTGCTTATACAGCATTTCAGGTGTACATGAATCCACTCGGCAATGACTGCTTGAGTATTTGCAGAACCTGCAAGCCAGGGGAACAACAGGGGGTTTCATTTGGCCTGTTATTATGAATAATAGATAGTCTAGGTTCAAGCTTAAGATCCAAAACAGCCCCACAAAGAGACATATTCAAGCAATTTTCAGGGCAGTGCTGGTTACCCTGTCAGGTGACAGAAAGGTGTATGTAACACAGCTAGTTCTGAACAATCTTAAGCTATCCTGCTGCTCTAAATAATGTCGTAAACACTACCTTACTTCCAACTAGGGAGTCTCAATCAGATACCAGACCAGTTCTTTTCTGTGCAGATTGGGGAAAATATACCCTTTTACCATTCATCTCAGGTAGCAGACTAGACTTGTATAAGCTAGCCTGGGTAGGGAGGTGGGGGGGACTTACCCAAATACCCTAAAGGATTGTTTGTACATGGTTTTAGTTATGGCATATTGAATAATATTTTTTATTTGTTAAAAACAGACATGCCAATTTTTCATCAGCTGGTAAGGCCATTACGGTACTCTTCAGAATAGTCACGGGAGAAGACTGGAACAAGATAATGCATGATTGCATGGTAAATTGACTGATTAAAACCATGTATCATTTTAGCCAGTAGAAGCTTTGCATCTTAAAAATAACTTACATTTTATTTTTAAAATGTTATCTTTCACTCAAATTTTGATTTATTGACTTTTGAAAATACAATAGAAATAAATGCATAGGTACTTGACAAATTTTATTAGCAAATATTTGTGCTATATACAGTACCCAACTAGGTTTATGGAGCTTTATTGCATTTATTAAAATTAAAAGTGACAGGTTTTCAGTTCTAGAGAATATATTAACAATTTTGTTCAGTGGAATATATTAACAATAATAAATAATTGTTCTTTTTTTTTTGCTGGATCATTGAAACAGTCAGTGAGAAATACTGTGATATAATATTCCCTTCTCTTCCCCCAAATTATCACTCACATTGATGTAGTAATGGACTCTAAGCTAGGAAACATTTTAAGTGGGTGTTGTATAAAAAGAATAATATATTATATTCTGCATCAAAAGAATAAATCTGTTTAGGAAGAATATACAGTATCTATCTATGAAGGTTAGCTGAATAGAACTAAAAATATAAATGAAAATATGCAGTCCAAACAATTCAAGTTGGCAATTCTGTAGGAATATTTGGTCATTATTGGAAATAGCACTTTGATTGATATAATCCATCTTCCTCTCTTGTCAATTCAGAATAATCTTCGTCTTTAGTCATAAGGGAAAATGGTTTAGTCCTTTAGCAAAAGAAAGGAGATGATGTGTTATACAAGCAGTACAACGATTGACTTCCTACATTTCATGGTGACTGATACACACACACACACACACACACACACACACACACACACTTTTTGATTCAGAGGTTGAGAGAATGCTTGGTTGGAAGAAAAACATGGGGAGTGGACAGAATCAGGGAAAGGAGGGAGTTGATCCATTCTGCTGTTAAACATGAAATTCATAATATATGTGTATATGAAAAAGGGGGTGGCATATCTACTTTTGTACCCCTGTTACATGTAATATGGCTTTTTGTTTCATGCAGGTTCAACCTCCTTTTTGTACTCCAGATAACAGAACATACTGGAAAACAGATTGTGGGAATTATGCCGGTGCTCTTATGTATTTCTGTTCATTTTACGTCATCATTGCATACATAATGCTGAATTTGCTTGTGGGTAAGTTTTAGTCATGGAACAAAGCAATAAAGTTTATACTGTGTGTTTTAACTATATTGTGGACTTGTGATCAAGACCAAGTCATACTTAAAAATAGCCATTGGGTTTCAATCAGTCAGAAATAACAAATATTACTGATGTAACCAGTTCTTCCCTATGTATGATCAAACCCCCACATGCATTAATTTTATATATTTATAATTCACTGTTCAAATCTGACAACCCCCATAATTATTAGTGAAAAAATGAAATAATTAAATAATCTGAATATAAATAATTAGTCGTGGCTTAATAAATGCAATCAATTACGCCATCCAAAATAAAATTAGTAAATACCCCATAAGCAGTAGTGGGATTCAAATAATTTAACAACTAGTTCTCTGCCCTAATGATTGGGTGGGTGGCCATGGCCAGGGTGTGTGACAGGCTCCTGCGCCCCCCTGGGAGGAAAATGGGACGCAGGGGCGGACCCCCCACACGACCCATTTTGGATCTAGTAGCCTCCTGTGAGTAAAAACAGGCCACAGAGGGGGAAACATTTAATCCTCCCCCCATGCCCCATTTTGGGCCTAGTAGACCTCCCAGCACTTACCTGGGAGCCAAAACAGGGCATGTGCGGACTCCTGGAAGGGGCAGGGCAAGAAGGGGCATAAGCCCATAATGCTTGCTAGAAGTTCAACCATCTTCAAAACATAAATGAGTTCTACATCCAAGATTTCATGTCTGTTCAGATGAGTCTCAGGAAACATAATGAAAAAATGCTATCACAGAACTGCTTACCTCACCTAAGAAGCAAGTGGAACAGAGTCTCACTTCTGGCTTTTACCCTACTCTACATTACTTAAAATACTCATATGAAGCATGAGTATGAACAACTTCAGACTATGCAGTATATGTTCTTTAAGTTTTCCATGCTGCCATCCAGCTAATCTCAGATATCCTAAGTAGAAGTTTGTTTCAGATTTCTCAAAAGAAAACCTATTTGTGAATTAAATGTGGATCAGAAAGGCAATTATCAGAGAGAAATTACTGTTCTCACCAGTTTGGGAGAACCAGTAGCGGCAGCTGTGGGAGGCTCCACCCACCTGTCCCCAACATAATGTGTGACCTTCTGCACATGCATAGAAGACAGTGTGCATGTGCAGAAGGTAGCATGCACAAGCGAAGCGAGTGCTCGCACACATTTACAAACTGATAGGGTAGGTAAGTGAATCCCATCACTGCATTATGGTACCAGGCTAGTTTGTAACTTATTCAGCTTCTAATGAAAGCAGCAGAAAATGGGGGTGGGGTGTTTTTTTAAATATGGCGGTCTATTATGATATTAAAATGATACATTTGTACATCATGTGCAAAAACATGAAGAATCAAGTTTTTTGTGTTGCCTGCTTGTGTATTGCGCATTGGTGCTAGATAAGAGTCGATGGAATTAAGAGGGGATGGACATGTATCGCTTGTGGGAACGTAATGACTCCAGCCAGGTTCCTTTCTTGATTCTGCCCCTAGGCTTTGCCTCTCCTCCTACACAGAGCAAAATCCTTTTTACGATTTTTCAAATTTAAGTTAATGTACAATTATAAAGACTTACGAACTTAGGAACCTCTTACTTTTTAATATTTCTGTCTTATACAGCTGTAATTGTGGAAAACTTCTCTTTATTTTATTCTACTGAAGAAGACCAGCTCTTAAGTTATAATGATCTTAGGCATTTTCAGATTATATGGAATATGGTTGATGACAAAAGGGAGGTAAGACATTTCTCTGGAACATTGTAAATTTCATTGACTTATTGCTCTACGAATCAACTGCTAATATGTATTAATTAAAGTAAAAATGGAATGTTAAAACCTTGGGAGAAGTCTATGTCAACTTTTGTTGCTTCCCCATCGAGTTTTGTTATTCATGCCAGGTTAGTCTTCCCATCCATAATCAGGTCTATAATATGAAATACAGCACAATATGACACATCAAGGCAGTCTTCCTTGAGAACAATCCATCCCTCTCACCTTATCTCCTGCTGCCTATCACCAACATGATGTTATTGCCAGTCAGTCCAATTTTCCCGGGCCCATCACTATCCCAGCTTAAAGAGCGCCATCTGTCAGCTAGATCACAGTATACATTTTCAGTCAGTTGCCCAAACTAGCTCTTTCAGGTCACTTCTGCAATAGATACTACACTGCTTACTGTATTTTTCGGAGTATAAGACGTACCTTTTTCCCTGATGAAAATCTGGGTAGGTCTTATACACTGAATACAGCATTTTTGGCCTACCAAAACCCTGCTCCCTATGCAAAAATGGACATGCAGAGAGTTTGGGAGGTTTCCAAAGTGCTCCTGGGGGCTTGGGCGGGCAAAAATGAGCAAAAAACAGACTGTTTTTCTGTGTCCCCCCCGCAAGCCCCCAGAAAAACTCTACAAGCCTTCCAAACCCTCTGCATGCCCTTTTTTTTTTTTTTTGCAAAAAACGGGCTGTTTTTGCTTGTTTTTGTTCTCCCCCCCCCCCCCAAGCCCCTAGGAGCATTCCCAAAGCTCTGCATGCCATTTAAAAAAAAACAAAAAAACAAGGTATGCAGAAGGTTTGGGAGGCCCGCAGAGTGCAAAAACTTTTTTTTAATTAACCTCTTCAAAATCGTGGTGTGTCTTATACTCCGGTGCATCTTATAGTCCAAAAAATATGGTAATTTTAGACAGCCAGCTGCCGCTACCCTATCTCAGCACCTATACAAAGACTATAACTCCAGTTCCACTCCTGCACTAACATAAACAGCACCCTAACTCCCATCAACAGACTGAGCCACTCTGAATGTGACTCCTGCCCCTTCTATCTTTCATCCAGGAAACCAGATACCTTTTAGCTTAGGGAGAGAATTGTTCAAGTGACAGGCTCTATGACAGCTGCAGAATTCAGCTTGGCATCTACTTCAACATCTGATTTGCTCCTGCTGCAACTCACCTCAGCCACCCTGTCGGCCAGGCCCTCCAAAACACCTCATATTGTAATTATAAAAGCAAAATGACTGTCAAAAATGTTACAAAATCATTTATTTGGAGAATACTAAAAGACAAATATAAAGCTCTTTACCAGTGTGAGTATTTTTTTTTAATTATGGCTTTCTTCCCAGGGAGTAATTCCTACTTTCCGAGTCAAGTTCTTGTTGAGGCTATTGCGTGGAAGACTGGAGGTAGATCTGGATAAGGACAAACTTCTGTTCAAGCATATGTGCTATGAAATGGAGAGGTTGCATAACGGTGGAGATGTAACATTCCATGATGTACTGAGGTATATTGAGCAGCACAGTTGGCCTGCAAACCTCAATGTCAGAATTAACTCACAAGCTTCAGGTCAGGAAAGTTTAACCAAGGAGATAGGACTACATCTGTTAAGGTTTCATTGTATCTAAACAGACGAAAGATATAAGTACAGTTTATAAAAATTACCTGTGTTTCCTCAAAAATAAGACAGGGTCTTATTTTCTTTTGACCCCCAAAATAAGCACTTGGCCTTATGTTCAGGAGGTCTTATTATTTTTGAGGTACAGGAGGCAGCAAGCGTGGTCACCTCATGGCTGCTGCTGTGTGGCGATATTTTCATGGAGGGCTTATTTTGGGGGGGGGAGGGCTTATTTTAGCACATACGCACAAAAGCCCGATTGGGCTTATTATCTGGGGAGGGCTTATTTTTGGGGAAACATGGTACATTTTTTTAATTTAGGGATCTATTAAATGTATTTATTAATAAAATGCATATCTAAATTGCCTTTTCTTATTACTCTATTATTTACTGTTCCTGTAAAAAGTGCAACTTTCATATTATCAATAAGAATGAAAACTTCAACAGAAACAAAGTTTTGGTCAGACATGGAAGCAGTTGACTTAAGTGGATCTTCACCCACCAAACTTTTTCTGCTCTGATAACATATTTCCTTGTAATGTATAATTACTTCAACACTCTATGTAATTATCAATGGACACAGAGACTTTAAGCATTGTTTTACAAGCCAAATAAAGATTCCAAAGGAACTGTATAGTTTTGACACAATCTCATTTTCCTTTTTTAAAAATGAATATTTACTAATATACATTTCCTCTAGCATGCTGTCATATAGATCGGTGGACATCAGAAAAAGTCTTCAGCTGGAAGAACTCCTTGCAAGGGAACAACTGGAATACACCATAGAGGAAGAGGTGGCCAAGCAGACGATACGCATGTGGTTGAAAAAATGCTTGAAGCGCATTAGAGCAGTAAGTTTAACATTAGGGTGTTATTAATATGTTTTTGAATGTTATTTTAAAAGTCAGAAATAACATGGCTTGACTGTTCTTCACAGCTTGGGGCATAATTTTTTGGATTTTATTTTATATACCACAGAGTTGTCATTCATTTCAGAAAACCAGCATTATTTTCTTTGATTTGGAACTCGGTCAGAGTCCTTTTGTAGATCTTCATGCAAAGTTTCTTGCTCTAACTCCGTGATGGCAAACCTATGGCACCGGTGCCAGAGGTGGCATGCAGAGCTCTCTCTGCTGGCACATGCGCCACACCCCAGGTCAGATCTCCATGGCATTTTTCCATGCAAACGACGAAACAAGCTCACGACAGAAAAAGATCTTACCTCTTGCCGCGCTGCCAGCATTGGGATGCCCTGCCTCCCGCCAGCCAGCTGGTTTTCAAGTCTCTGCTGCACATGCACACATGCCTGTGCATGCGCATGTTCATGCATTTCCATGCATGCGTGTATGTGTATGTCTGCACATGTGCACGTTCGCACACGTACACCTTTCAGTTTGGGTATGCACACGTCTGTAGTTTGGGCATTCGGTATCTAAAAGATTCGCCATCACTGCCCTAACTTATTTTGGAAAATCAATATTGTCTCATCAAACTTTCTAAAAAGAAATTCAGCTAGGAGCTGCATACCCTTCCACCCTTCCTAGATGGATGGATGGATGGATGGATGGATGGATGGATGGATGGATGGATGGATGGATGGATGGATGGATAGATAGATAGATAGATAGATAGATAGATAGATAGATAGATAGATAGATAGATAGATAGATAGATAGATAGATAGATAGATAGATAATGTGTGTGTGTGTGTGTTTAAAACAATTAGAGTCCAACAAGAGGTTGAAACAAATCAACATTCAGCCATTAGTCAAGTTTTAAAGCCAGAAGCGAAATGAAACAATAACTTCAAAAGTTAAAGTTAAAACTTGGGCGTGCTTAAGGTAATGAAATTGCTGACAGGAAGATTTATATGCCCAGTGACTGCTATCACTTCCAGAAAGAATGGAAATCTTCGAAGCCTCTTCCAACCAGGTCCACAATCATCCAAAAGTCATCTTCATC
The DNA here is from genome assembly GCA_039707465.1 of Rhabdophis nuchalis. Lineage (NCBI taxonomy): Eukaryota > Metazoa > Chordata > Lepidosauria > Squamata > Natricidae > Rhabdophis > Rhabdophis nuchalis. Next base: position 24,747,059 of record CM077651.1, read on the forward strand.
ATTTCTGAGTGCTCCCATTCAAAATCAGGGAGCAGCACAGCCAAAGAACCACTTTGGCAGTGAAATCAGCAGATCATTGATAAGGGGAAAAATAAGTCCTTATCATGCAGCACTCATCTTGAGAGGAAGTCCCTTTGAACTGGCAGTTACAATACTGCAAAAAATAAGAATCCTTGGGATACCTAAATTAAATAGTTTATTTTGTCTTCTCTTGCCCAACCCTAAACCCAATGAAATCACCAGTTTTATTTATGAAAGAGAGTCACACAAATTCATATATTATTTTAGTGGTTGCAATATCCTATCTTTGAAATGCCTGTAATACAGATTATGAAAATTAAATTCTACTATGCAGTGGAACCAGTAAATCAAAAATTCCCAAGTTTTTATTTTGATTCCATCCATCTACCATCACTATTAATTACGCTTCTATATTTATTTATTTGGGGGGGGGGGGGGATTAAAGAAAACAAAAAATATCATGTTTGTCTTATTTTCCTAGAAACAACAGCAGTCATGCAGTATCATCCACAGCCTCCGAGAGAGTCAACAGCAGGAATTAAGCCGTTTCCTAAATCCACCAAGCATTGAGACAACACAGCCAAGTGAAGATATGAATGCTAATAACCAGGATAACAATGCACAGCCGGAGGTATGGGGTCATCCCTATTGTTATTCTCAAAAGTCTCAGCTAGTGGCCCTCCAACCAAAATGTTGGAGATGTGAAGGTGAAGATGCTACCTATTATCATATATGGTGGACGTGTAAGAAAATCAAAGCATTTTGGATAAAAATATGGTGGATTATGCAGAATATTTTGAAAAAGAGGATTAAGTTTACCCCACAATTGTTTTTGTTAGGTATAATAACAGATTGTATGGTTATAGAGTCTAAATTGATATTAAATTTAATAACTGCAGCTAGACTTTTGGTGACGCAATACTGGAAGAAGGAAGATTTGCCGACTATTGAAGAGTGGACATTAAAAGTAGTCAACCTAGCAGAAATGGCAAAAATCTCAGCATACTTGAAGGATTATTCTCAAGAAAGATATCTACTGGAATGGGAAAGATGGATTGAATATATTCAAAACAAATATAAGACTAATAAGTTTAAAATAGCTTATGAATAAATGGAAGTGGAATGTATTTACATTTATATATAATTGAAAAAAGGGGAGTTAAAGTGTCAAGGGAAGGATTGGGAATTACAGATAGTTAGTTAATGTTAGCAAATGATTGTTAGATGTTATATCCTGTATTTTGCTCTGGGAAGTCAGGGAGGGGGTCGGGGGAGGGAGGGAAATACTTGTAAAATGATAAAATGAATAAAACGTGTTTATAACAAAAAATCTCAGCTAGTGGCTTAGAAAGAAAGCCAGTTTAGTGTATGATGAAGGCATCAGTCTAGAAACTGGGAGGCCATGACTTCTAGTCCCACATGAAGCCCGTTGGATTATTTTGGTCCAGTCACTCTCTCTCAACCCCTCACTCTCACTAAATAAAACAGTTCCGAAATATTGCCATGAAAACTGCAGGGACTTGTCCAGAAACTTGCCAGGAGTCAACATTGACTTGAAGCCGCCACCCAAAAACGGCCTAGAAGCATTAGAAAAAATCATGAGTCTGTGCAATAGTACACAACATATGGGAAAACATTCGACTGCATCTGACCACGACATATCATATTTTTCAGAGTATAAGATGCACCAGAGTATAAAATGCATCAAGGTTTTAAAGAGACAATTTTTTAAAAAAAAGTTTTTGCACTCTGCAAACCTCCCCAAAATGACCCGGGTTTTTTTTTCCAATAAAAGGGCATGAACAGCCCTTAGGAGGCTTGTAGAGTGCTCCTGGGGGGTGGGGGAGCATTTTTTGTCAAAAAGGGGCATTAGGAAGCTTATAGAGTGGTCCTGGGTGCTGAAAAACGGCCCATTTTTCACTCACTTCTGCCCTCCAAAGCCCCCAGGAACTCTCTGAAAGCCTCCTACAAGCTCTGCACAGCCACTTTGGTGAAGGGGGCAGAGTTTTGAAAGGCAAAAAGTGCTGCATTCAGTGTATAAGTGTATAAGATACCCAGATTTTCAGCCTCTTTTTTGAGGGAAAAAGGTGTGTCTTATACTCCAGAAAATATGGTATTTGGTAGATACCCACTAGGTCTAAAGCACTTTGACAAACGAACAGACCTTTTCATTCATTCCTGCCCCAGAAATATGTGTAAAGGACCCATACTGTTTGTAGGCCATGGAAACTTGCTTTTCTTTCTTTTTTTCTTTTTCTTTCTTTTACTTCTCCATTCTTCAATGCTTAATATAATTTTTATGTTCAATTTTATGAGGCCTAAAAAAACTTAATTTCTGTGATTCATTATGCATAAGGGAGTATTATAATGCTCAGATATAAATAACCTACATTCTGGAATACATTTTCCTAAAATGTTTCTAGAAATAAATGTTGCAATAAATGATATTATCAATAGGTTGTAGCTAGGGGTGTAAAATAAATTTAACAGATATTAATGGGAATGAAATGGCTTGATCTACCACAACAGATTCTATTAGTATCTTAAAGGAGACAGCAACATTTAGAGTCTAAATGTTTACATTTTGAGTGAAACGTGTCTGTTAGATCGGGTGATGGAAGAGGCAGACTCAGGCCCAGAGTAACAAACAGCTCTTTATTAGTTCAGCTCAACTATGTACAATGCAGCAAGGTTCAGTCTGACAGCAGACCCTTCGACCAATCCGATTGAATCTCTGTTCCCGCCAAAACAGAGGACCTTGGTGGGAACCATTATTATAGTTTCTAGTATCTAAGTGTCAAAATGGATTGAGAAAATTACATACGAAAAAACATGCATAGAAAACATTCACATTTGAGAAATCTGCATTCAAATCCGCCAATAATAATAAATATGGCTTTTAAAAAAAATAATAAAAAGAAATTACATGAGGGCTGAACAGAAAGATCTACACAAAATTTCAACTGCAAAATTTGTGAAACAAGGGCCAGAAATCAAAGGTCCTTTTGGGGTTTTTTTTCAAGTTCTAATTCCTCTTCTCTCTCATTCTATTCAGACAAGTAGTGAACAGCAACTGCTTAGCCCCACACTTTCAGACAGAGGTGGATATCGACAAGATTCTGGTGATAGTGGTAGACCTCAGCGAAAGCTTGGACAATGGCGTTTGCCATCTGGTAAGTGGCGAGGGATATAAAGCACATTCCCAAACTGATACCTTTTCAGAATATAGATATAGTAGCTTTCCATATCAAAGAGAGTACAAAATAAATACGAAATACCTTCGGTAAATGCAGTTTGGAGTTCTGGCTGATACAGCTCTGAAAATCATTAAAAGAATGTTTAGTCATATTTAGAAAAGTTACATGGCTACCTATCTTTTATGCATGATCATCCTAAGCATTTTATGGCAACATGTGTCGAATATATTCTCAAGAGGAAAGGAAAGGAAATTTCTGATTCATATTCTAGCCTAACATGAGCCAATTTCAAACTTCCTGTCCCTCAAAAGAAACGATGTGCTTGAAATGAATTCTGAATCACTTTGGGAACATTTTCATCTACTTGGTACACCAAACTATTCTAATATTAGTCTATTTTACCCAAAAAGTATTTCGCCGTAATGTCTCCTCTCAGATCATCATTGATGAATCAACACATTATTCCTACAGCCATAGTTTAAAATCTACCTACTCAAATGGACCCCCCCAAATTCATTGTCAGGGCCTATCCTGATTCGGTCTCTTAGCAAAGAAAGACCCCCATTTGTAGTGAAAAGTATCCTTTTACTAAAAGCCAAGTGGATTAACTAAAGCAATGGTAAAAAGTTGGCAGCCAAAGGTTCCCTAGTTAACATTCCAGTTCCCATTCCTCCCCTTGATATCTCTCTATTGTCCAATCATATTCAAAGGAATTGTTTTGGTAATGTTCCCTGACATTGTTGACATAACAATGATGGTATTGCTACAGCATGCCATCCTTATGTTCCCAGGCTCCATTGATTTGGAGATGATGAGAGGAACTGAGTCCTTGGGAGGTCACCAAGAGCTTTAAAATTCTTGCCAAAATAGGAAAGTAAATTGCACAAACACTGGTCTAAAATTATTGTGGTCAGAGCTCCATGGAACTGGTAGATATGTTGCACAAAGAGTTTTGCAGGGGTCCATGCAGAAGGGATTTTGGGACAAGCCATGAAGTGATCCTGTTTAGAGAAGAGGTCAGTAGCAACCCATATTGCTAAGTTCCCAGAGCTATCAAGTAGTTCCAAAGTAAAGTCCATAGAAATCTCCTTCCAAGGAAACATAGGGTTAGTTATGGGTTGTAGTAACCCTGGTGGCTTTCAGGGGTGACCCTTCATGGATGAACTCACAGGGCAACTGGCAACATAGCTTTTCTCCAAATAAAGCAGTGTGAAATATGGTCTGAGAGAAAGTAGGTGGCCCAATTTAGCAAAATAGAACTTCAATTCAACCTTCCCAATCCCGGTACAATACTCTAATTTCATGTTTGGCTACCAGAATTGGCGCCTCACCAGGTGTAAGGTTTTGACAAATCCAAAGTGTCCAGCCAGTTTGGAATCATGGAATAGAGGGAGCTCCCCATTTGAGCCCAGCTCATACTTTCTCTGGCCCATCTCTACCCTTCTGTGGGAAATGTGATATGCTAAGTAATCTAGCAAAGTAAAGCTGCAGTTCAGAATGGCAGTTCATACACTATAGCATTTGTGTAGAATCCATATTTTTAATTATTAGGCATTTGGTGACACCAGAAGGAAAGGAAAGAGGAAAATCCTAGCTCTGAGTGCCTGGATAGAAATCTATTGTTCAATAAATACTGTGTGTTTTAACTACAGAATATGGGGAATGTTCTCTTGAACTGAGATTATGGCAGAATAATGTCTGTCACTCAAACTGCTCAATAGTCAAATAATGATTACAATGAATAATAATTATTCCTACACAGAATATCAGAAGCAATAACATAAACAATGGCAATAGGTGAAAACTTTATAGATTCAGAGAATTAATATAAAAGGCTCACCTTGAAGATCTATGGCTACCATGAGATGCAGTCCTGGGTACCAGCTTGATTGGTTTCAACAGAGGGTTGGACAAATTCATAGAAGTCATGGGGATCAATGGCTCTTAGTCTTGATGGCAAGACTTCTGAAGGCCATCTGCTTGGAGTCTAATTGGCTTCCTTGTCATGTAGGTTGGCCACTGTTGTTATAGATTGCAGAGTCTGATCCAGTAAGGCACTGCTTATATTTTTATGTAGTGATTTAAATGCATAATGACATCTTATGTAAACTTACAATTAAAGGAAGCAGAACATCAAGCTTGAATGATTAAAGAAAAACCTGCTTATAGTGTGACATTTTTATATAATATCTTTTTAGTATACATTTATAATATATATTGGTAAAAGTCTACATTGTTAACATTCTCATTATTGTTAGCAATAAATGTTAGTCATCATTTATTGTTTTATTTATTTATTTTGTTTTGTTTGTCAAACATGTACAAGGTAAGTATAGGTATGAACATAAACATGAACAAAGGAAGTAAATACAGATAAATGGGGACAGTAAGACAGGGACGGTAGGCACACTGATGCGCTTATACATGCCCCCTTTATGGACCTCTTAAGAATGGAGTGAGGTCCACGATAGACAATTTAAGATTGAAGCTGTGAGGGTTTGAGGCTGAGTCAGGTAGAGCATTCCAGGCATTGACCACTCTGTTACTGAAGTCGTATTTTCTGCAATTGAGTTTGAAGCAGTTTACCTTGAGTTTGTATCAACTGTTTCCCCGTGTATTATTGTGGTTGAAGCTGAAGAAGTCATTGACAAGCAAGATGTTGAGGCAGACAATTTTGAGTACTATGCTTAGATTGGACTGCAGACGACGCTGTTCCAGATTGTCCAAGGCCAAAATTTCAAGCCTGCTGGCATAGAAAATTCTATTATGAGTAGAGGAGTGGAGTACTCTTCTGATGAAATACCTCTGAACCCGCTCAATCATGTTAATGTCCAATATACAGTGTGGGTTCCAGGCAGACAAGCTGTATTCAAGAGTTGGTCTGGCAAAGGTTTTTGTATGCTCTAGTTAGCAATGCAATGTTACCAGAGAAGAAGCTTAATGTTGTTTAATGATGTTCAGCAACCATTCAAACTTACAACCACATTGAAAAAATGGTACTTACACCTGGTTCTCATACTTGCAGCTGTCACAGTTCTTCACTAGCACATGATCATGATTTGGGCATTCATAATTACAAGGTCAAACCATCCCATGTCATACAATTGCCATTTGGGATTTTCACTGGTTTCTTTCCACAAGCAAAGTCAGTGGGCAAGCTGACATTGAGGTCAAGACATTGCAGTTAATTAGTGTGTGAATATCACTTAACAACAGAGGTGCCAAAACTGCCATCACTAAGCAGCATGGTCACATGATGTCATGCTTTATGACCATGCTGCTTAGCAATGGAAATTCCAATCCCAACTGCCATCATTACTGAGATGCTCTGTACTACTCTTGCATTGTGTCCTGTAGATGCTCAGCTTTGTCTGATAGTGGGTTTTTTCTTCTTCAAGTAAAGCAGTGTAAAATATGATGGTCTGAGAAAAAGGTAAGTGGCCCAATTTAGCCACATTGGACTTGAATTCAGCCTTTCCTCTCCCAGTTCAATACTCTAATCACTACTGCACTAAATGGACTGGGCATGAGCTTATTAAAATTTTGTTTCCGATGGTTAATAATGCTGCTTTAACGTATGAAAACTTTCAGTTATCTATAAAAACAGTTTCACTGTTGTAGAAAAAATGTGAAAATACAATAAAGTTCTATAGTTTATCAGCTTACATCAAGCGCCTGGAAAGATGTAGTACCTATCAGTACAGAAACCCTCAGAAAGATGGAATTGTGTTTTGGGGGAACTCCTCTGTGTAGATTTAACCCAATAAGTGTTTTGCTCTCAATAGAGGAGAAAGTGTGGTGACAAGGGATACATAATAGAAGCCTTACATTCATAGAATCAAAAGTTTCTAATTTCTCTCACCAAAGAAAATAATCCATAGAATTAACATTGTGTTTCCTCTTTTTGGTGTTACTAAGTAATTAATGATATAGATATAGATGATGTCAGCCTCCGCTTTATTGCTTGCTTCGGCTGCCATGTGAAACGGGGAGGGAGGGGCTGTGGGTACTGGAGATTAAGTGTGCTGGAGGAGGATGGAGTCAGGGCCTGATATCGCCAAGGCCAACGGTCTTGCATTCCATTGTGATGATGCTCCTGAGCATGGTGCCCACCTGACATCGTGGATGAATCTGCATTGGATACTACGCTGGGGTCAAGGGGTGTTAAGGGATGGGTTATGCTTTGATATGTATGTTGCGCGCCTAAATATCTCATTCCTTGCTTGACTTTCGCTGCAGTCTTATCATAATCAGTAAAAGTAACCTTAAATTTTCAAAATGGGTTTGAGCGTGGTCTTTCTTGAATTATGATGGAAGCAGACCTGACAGATATAGATATAGATATAGATATAGATATAGATATAGATATAGATATAGATATAGATATAGATAATATAGCTGATCTGCTGAAAGGCAGAAAAGGAAACAGTATGTCTCCTCCCTTAATTGGGATCTAACAGGGTGTTATGGAACAGTATGTATGTATGTATGTATGTATGTATTTATATGTATACACACACACACACACACACACACACACACTTTGTTCCATAACACCCTGTTAGGCCCCAATTAAGGGAGGAGACATACTGTTTCCTTTTCTGCCTTTCGGCAGATCAGCTCAAAAACATAACACACACACACACATATACTTTTCATTAGGCTTGAAACCAAAACCATAAATCCACTTTCCATCATACCAGAATTGCTTAGCATGATGACAAATTGTTTGCAGTGAATATTTTTCTCTTTCATTTCCTAGCCCCCAAACCAATAAGCCATTCAGTGTCTTCAGTCAACATAAGAATTGGTGGTCGGACAACTATGAAATCTGTTGTGTGCAAAATGAATCCTATGTCAGACATGGCTTCATGTGGATCCGAAGTTAAGAAGTGGTGGACAAGGCAACTTACTGTGGAGAGTGACGAGAGTGGAGAAGACCTGCTTGAGATCTGATTGGGAAATGATTCCTGTCAAAGACACACTTATGCAACACAACTGGGAAGGAATAGCAACTCTGAACATGGCTGCTTTTTAATAAGCAGTTCTAATTGATTGTTTATATCAAGATAAGCCTTGGCACTCACTGTCCTTCAGCTTGGCAAGATTGACTGCTTAATGTTTATGTTGAACATCCAGGAGTTTTCGCCTTGTTCCCATAAATCATGAGAAACGCTTTAGGCTCTCAGGCAGGGCTCCCCACTTTCCAATATTGGTTCTCAGCGAACATTTGAAACGTCAGGTTTTTCTCAACGTATATTGTTGCTTCCTAAACAGCAACACAGGACTAATAGTAAAATACAACATGCCATGATGTGAACCAGGTTGATATTCTATTTTAATAGTATGGATATATTATGAGGACACAATATTTTTGTTTAGAGAGACTGGGACACAATTGTTGTGGAAGTAAAAGCACCCCAAAGACAATATTGGTATGGACATGCTGCTAGTGTTTCACATCATTAAATATTTTTGTTTAGCTCAGGGTAGGTGACTTCTTTCAAGCTAAGGCACATGCTGAATGGTTGGGTTGGACTGTAAACCCAAACACAGATAAGCCAAGATAAAAACTAAGATACTTTTAATTTGATTGTATTTATTTTAGTTAAAGAATTTCCTATTAAATATGGCTAACTTTATGTATTTTATAATTTTTCCTTTTTTCAAATTAAATATTGCAGTTTAGTAGCAATTTTGGGGAAATTTCTGAGGACACCATGCAATACACTTGACCTCAGGTTGTGCCTCTTATTCAGATAAATAGTATTCATAGGTTAATTCACATGTATCCTTGTCTACGTATATCACGATCATTGAAAGTAAACAGTATTTCATGAATTTGATTTGTGTTAAAGTTTACAATCAGAAATAGTGTGACAATACTTTCCCTGATATTGTCAGGATTTCCTTTGCCCTAAAATAATCATTTAAACAAAACAGCAACAGTGTTGATTTTTTTTCCCTTATAGTATATTATCCATCAATATTAGTGTTGTTTAATGATCTGGGATTAACTCAGAAGGAGGTTGTTTATTTTCTGTTTTTACAATATCTATATTTTAATATGCAAGCATAATGTGGTTGGTTTAAAAATAGGGTTTCATTGTTCATTTTTATAATGTGCTTAATTGACGTTCACTTATTTTTATCAATGCACCTGTTTAATAGGTCCCCTGCTTTTTCATCTCTGTTAATATCTATCATTCTATCATCTATTAGAAATGAAAGAAAAATAACCAGTGTCGATGTAACTACTTAACTACATTACATACATACATACATACATACATACATACATACATATTGTACATACATACATACATACATACATACATACATACATACATACATACATACATACAGGTAAGTTCATACTTGATACTGGGTATTAGACTCATGGCAGGCCTAAAAAGAAATCTGATTTTGTGCTTCATTATCTTTGTTAGAAATTAACATGTTTTTCTCAGAGATTATTTCTAACTCTCTATTTAAAGGTTATTATATTATTATATATAAGTATACATTATATACTTAGTCATTAAGTATATTATGTGACATTAACTAAAGTATGCTCTTGTAAGTAATCTATTTTCTAGTCATGCTTGAAATGTCTTTTTAAAAAAACAATACTTTGATACCAATCACTATTAAGGTAAGTATGAAATAATGCATTAAGAAAAGAAAATAGTTGACAATTCTAAGATTCTATTTATAAAGATTCTGAATTCCAGATATTTAATGAAGGACAGCAAATGAACATTTAGGAGCACACAATTATGAACCTTCATTATGCATCTAAGTATCATAGAAAAATGAGCCAGACACATGAGCATTGGGGGAAATTAAAGACTATGAAGGCTGAAGAAAAAATTGGCTCTAACCACTGCTCTGTTTCAACTTCTTAATTAATGGTTATAGAAATGAAGATCCAGCAATTGACAGAGATGATTGTCATCTCAAAGAGTAAAGACAAATAGACAGTCTTTCTAATTTTAGTTTTGTATTGGCCACAGTAATGAAGAGTATGTCTTTACTACCTCTGAAGTGCTTTTACCTTCACCACAATCACTCGTTCAAAACTTGAACCAGGTGGTTTTTAAATACAAAATGGAAGAGTTAAGATTTTCTTCAATTTGCCTGTGAAGGATAAAATTTGGCAGGCGTCATAACTGATCAGAATATGAGATCAGTTAATGGTTCCTCCAGAGAGTGTGACCTTCTTTTGTATGTCTTTGCATTGTGCTTTAATGGTGTGCAAAATATTTTATATTTGAAGCTTTAATGTATGAAATTTCACAAAATGTCTGGTTCTGGGTGTAAAACTGCTGTTTCAAATACGAAACAATCTGTTGTGAGCATTTTGGCTATAAACAGAGGTATTCTCAGTATTTTGAATGTTTGTTTCCAAATCATAAATGAATGTCATATGTAGTATGACCAAACGACAGCCATCTTACTATTTCTATCAAACAATTAAATGTATGGGGAGGAAGAAAAAGGATTCTGATGCCTACACATAGACAATGGTGTTTGTGGGGGTTTTTTATCTGCTTTCCAACAGTGGCATCTTTGGAGTGAAATCTTTGCCACTACCATCATTTCCTATGGAAAATATGTTGCACTACTATGACAAATCCAGCATGAAAGCATCAGAAACATAAGAGTTCACCCTAAAAAAAACCTAAAAACTGTAACTTGTCCATGTTCTCCAAGAGCCTTATGGACATAAAAGTCCCAGCAAAACTAACAATCTTGTGTTAGGTTGATGCACGCTTTTGTTTTTAATGCAGGTTTGATTTTAACCAAAAGATATGTATCCACAGACTTGTATTGCATATGATTATTTTTGGTCACAGATTACTGTCTTTATGTAGTTGTCCATGTGTACATTTTGCTGTTTAGAGTTAACATTTACATGGAAACTTCCTACTATCGGTTTACTAAACCTGTGCATTTTGTTGTTTAAACTAGATTACATCAAAAACCTTCACAAAATATCATTCCTACTATTGTCAAATATATTATTTGTCTTTTCTTTTATGTCTACTTTAACTTAATATTTTTAAAAAATAAAATAAAAAATGAGCGTTATTCAGATTTATAAAATACGTTTTCTTGAATTTTCAATGCTATGCTGAATTACAGAAACTTTCCTAGTTATTATTACAGCAAATATTATTTTTAAACCTCTAGCAAACATCCTTTGACATATAATGTCAATAAAAGGAAGTTGCTTTCAGCGATTGGCTGCTTAGGATTTCATTCTCAGTGGTTTTGATACATTATTTGATGCAATGTCTATATTTCATCTCATTTATTTTAAACATTTTCGATACATCACAACCAAATAACAGTAACTCAGAATAGCTTAATAGATAAAGAGTAGATATTAGATTGCATCAAGAGAGAGACAGTTTCAAGATCACATGAAGAAATAATACCATTTTATATTGCACTGGTGAGACCACACTTAAAATACTGCATCCAGTTCTGGTCACCGTGATACAAAAAAGATGTTCAGATTCTAAAAAGAGTGCAGAAAAGAACCCACTAAGATGATAACGGGTCTGGAGGCTAAACCATAGGATGAATGATTGAGGGAACTAGATATGTCTGGTCTAGCGAAGAGAAGGACCAGGGATGATATGATAGCAGTCTTCCAGTACTTGAGGGGTTGTAACAAAGCAGACGAGGTCAGACTATAATACAATACAATACAATTCAATACAATACAATACAATACAATACAATACAATACAATACAATACAATACAATACAATACAATAGCAGAGTTGGAAGGGACCTTGTAGGTCTTCTAGTCCAACCCCCTGCGTGGGCAGGAACCTTATACCATTTCAGACAAATGGCTATCTAACATCTTTTTAAAGACTTCCAGGGTTGGGGCATTCACAACTTCTGGAGGCAAGCTGTTCCAGAGGTTAATTGTTCTAACTGTCAGGAAATTTCTCCTTAGTTCTAAGGAGATTATTTTTATTATTCTAAGGAGACTATTCTCCAAATCAACTAAGGGCAGGACAGTTAGAAATAGATCATTAAAGAGAGATCCAACTTAGAACTAAGAAATTTTCTGAAAGTGAGAACAATCAGTGGAACATCTTACCTCCAAAAGTTGGTGCTCCATCACTGGAGATTTTCAAGAACAGCCATTTGTCTGGAATGGCATAGGATTTGCTGCCTGAATAGGAGGTTGGATTAGAAGACCTCCTAGGTCTCTTCCAACCCTGTTATTATATATACTATGGTAATAATTGCAATTTATTTAATTTTAAAAGGGGGGTGGGGTGGGAACTCAAGCAGAAACTAAAACAAATCAGGTTTCTTTAACAGGAAAAGTTGTGAATGTTCACCTTGTTGGAGGCAAAAGTCTATATAATTTGATTCCCTAAGGTTTTCTACTAAAAATCCTATAGATCAGAGCTTGTGGTTTTGTTCCAAGTGATTTGACCCATGTGCGTTACAGCCCTTTCAAGAAAAGGCTACTCATAGGAGGCTTAGATCTCCCAATTGTCATTGGCTATAAGGAAGCAGTTGATCATAGAGCCTCTTATTTCGTCTCTCCTTCTCTCCCCAATCAGCTCCATGGCTTTTTCCTTAGCAACAGCCTTTTGCGCAAACAGGTTTTAACTGTGACGTATCTGCATGTTTAACTAATCTAAAAAGTAGCCAAGCAAAGTACTTTCTCAACATGTTACTCTATCCTTGGGCTGTCAGACTTTTAAATACAACCACAATCAGTCCATGCACACATGGAAATGTATGACTAGTTTTTTTTCTTTTTGTTTCTTTTTTCGTTTCTGCTATAATTTTGCACCAGTGAGACTAAAACCAATTTCGATGTATTTATTTTGTACAATGACAATAAAGACTATACCAGAAGTTCCCAAATTTGGCAACTTTAAGACTTGTGGACTTCAACTCCCAGAATTCTCCAGCCAGCTCTGCTTGAAGTCCACAAATCTTAAAGTTGCCAAGTTTGGGAATCTCTGGACTATACTATACTATATTATTAGCTTGCCATATAATGTACGTGCAGTATCTAAGTGCAGCCCAGTTGGTTTTGTTTCTTCATCAACAACTATGTACTATGAGAAAAAACATTTTCAAAACCATGTACTGAGAACCATGTGAGCTGAATCAAGCAGTGGAAATGTAAAAGTAGGTTACATTATTTACTATTCCAGGTTTACTATGATCAGAAGAACTGCCAATGTTCTTGTGGACCATCATTTCGCCTTGCCCTGAGCCATCCCACCTTTTCTGAGTTCTCACCTCTTTATTAGCCTGCCTCCTGTACATTTCCATGGTATCTTCAACTGGTACCAGTTGGTTGCCATTACCTCATTGCAGCAGCAGCAAATTTTAAACAAGGACATATGAGCTATGCCTAACCAAGAATAGAAGAATCATTAATGATCTAAGATCAATAATGTTCTAAGAATCAGGCATACAGTATATTTTAAGGGGTCTGGAGTCACAGTAGTATATTTCTGTTGCTCGTTGTTTTTATTGCTAGACTTTTCAATCCCTGTTCCTTAAAGAAGACCCGGGTTTTGTCATCAGCTGAAGAATACAAGGAAGAAAGTCAACTGTTACGGCCAGTTTTATACTCTGCACTGCAAACCATCTGGCCCCATCTGCCACAGTGCAGAGGAGACTATTCTAACGTACAGCAGGTTGAGAAGCAAAAAAAAATGAGAAATTAGACAGCACCTTTGTGGACAAAGCTGCATTTGCCATCTGCCAGACATCACTGCAGTGCTCTGGAGATCCCTGCCTGCCCGGCTGGCTCCTAGGTTGGCAGCTGGACATGCTGTGTCTTTTAATTCTTCCCCGAGCATCATTCGTGCTTCTAGGCCAGAATAATCATGCTGATCTGCCATTTACATTCAGCCAGATATTGGTTTCTCATGGAGTTTTAGAAGTACTAATAAACTATTAAGAAACCCTTTGGTGTAATTCCTTGGCTTAACGATCAATATATAACTGGCAGGAAATAGGTCTAATTCTTTCTTCAGCAAAATACTGGTACCTGGAATTCAATAATACAATACAATACAATAGCAGAGTTGGAAGGGACCTTGCCACTGCTGGCTCATATTTAAATGGTTGTCCACTAGGACTCCAAGATCCCTCTCACAGTTACTACTATTGAGAAAGGCGCCACCTATACTGTACCTGTGCATTTTGTTTTTCTTGCCTAAATGTAGAACCTTACTCTTTTCAGTCAGTCTTCTTCTTAATCTGAAGAACTTTCCTGACTTTTAAGGGAGGAGGATGCAGTATCAAGTTTTGCATTTGAAAACAACCCCCACTCACCCACCCAAAGAAAACCCCAGTAACATTTCTGTAGCTACGTGCTGCAGATCAAGCTACTGCTGCATAGATGAGCTTCCAGACATACAGGGTGTCGGTCATGTGCCAACATGACTCTCTTAATAAATTGGAACTTTGAGCAATACTTTGCCTTGGACTCTGATTTAATTTTGGATGTTATTTGGAACCTTGGCGCAGGGAGTTTTCTGTGGGTGAGTTGATACTTTATGCTACGTCTTGATTAGTTCAGCATTTAGCATTTAGTTTAGCATCTATTGAATTATCAGCCACGATTGCCTGGCTTTATACCCTGTGCCAACACCCCAGAAGATGGGCTCAAGGTCCAGATGGATGCCGACAGACTTGAACACTGGGCTCTATCTAATGAAATGAAATTCAGTGTAGAGAAAAGTAAGATTTTACACTTAGGCAAGAAAAATCAAATATACATTAACAGATTAGGTAAAACCTGGCCCAATAGCATTAGCACTGAGAGAGGGATCTTGGGGTCCTACTTAAATAAGTTAAATACCATTAACTTAAATATGAGCCAGCAGAGGATGGTAGCAATCAAAAAAGCCAATGCAATCCTAAACTGTATTAACAGAGAGATACAAACAAGATCATGCGAAGCATTAGTACTGCTTTATAAAGCCTTAGTAAGACCACACTTAGAGTACTGCATCCAGTTTTGGACACCATATTATAAAGAAGATGTAGAGACTCTGGAAAAAGAGCAGAAAAGAGCAACAAAAACGATTGGGGGGCTAGAGGCTAAAACATATAAAGAACAGTTTATATGTTTTTTCTTCACATTCTAGTGAAAAGAAGGACTTGGGGAGACATACTAATGTTCCAATATTTGAGGTGCTGTCACAAAGAAGAGGGTGGTCAACCTAGTTTCCAAAGTCCCAGGAGACAAGACAAGGAAAAATGGGTGGAAACTAATCAAGGAGAGAAGCAATCTAGAACTACAGAGAAATTTCCTGACAGTGAGAACAATTGATCAGTGGAATGGGTTGCCTTCAGAAGTGGGTGTTTCATCACTGAATGCTTTTAAGAAGTGTCTGGACAGCCACTGCCTAGAATGGTACAGGTCCGTGATGGCGAACCTATGGCACGCATGCCCAAAGTAGCACGTGGAGCCATGTTGCCTGGCATGTGCAGCATCACCCATTCCTCTTCCGGGTTTCTGGCATGCATGCACTCATGGCAATCAACTGGCCTCCCTGCTTGCGGCAGGGTTGGACACTGGAAGAGCTGGTCTTTTGTTTTCCTGTGTGAGCATGCCCGCCGGACAGCTGATCATCACATGCACATGTGTTCCATTAACTAGAAGACTAGCTGGCCAGCGTGCATGTGCATGCTGGGAACAGGAAGTTTGTTTTCCGGCGTATGCATGTCCCCTGGGCAGCTCATCTCCCGGGTTCACCGTCACTGGTATAGGATCTCCTGCCTAAGCAGAGGGTTGGACTAGAAGACATCAGTGCCCCTCCAAATTTGCTATTCTGTTCTGTTCTGCTAAGCCATAGGGTTGGTTTTTTTTACAAAAACCCATACTTTTGCTTAATATAGATGATTAACTCAGATGGCATCGTCCAAGCCATTACCTGAATGTTTGTCCTTATACCAAACACCACGATCAAAGATTTCATACCATTACCACATCAATAAAAAGTAGTTTGCACTTTCTAACAAGTCAGTGTACTGAGGGATGTTTATATGTGAGAATGTCAGTCTGAAGCCATGGTTACCTCCATAAACTCCCTTAGATCTGCTGTAATTAGGGTTTGCTCCCTCATAATGCCAAATTTCCACTTTATTTCTGACTGAGCTGCGGCTACTTGAAATTACAGCTGAGCTAACTGTACTATTTGAGATATTGCAACTCCATAAATCTTATAGATGATTTTTGCCCTCAAAATATTCTTATCCATCCTTTCCTTATCCTGGACTGAATCTGTACTAATGAGGCTTTCAGAGAGAAAGATGGCTTGACAGCTTGGTGGCCTTTCAGCTCCTTCCTCATAGGAATCATGAGGATTTTATTTGATTGATCGGTTTGTTTGTTTGCGGAGAGCCAGACAAATGACTGCAACTGTAGGAGCTTTCTGTAAGTTATTCATCTTCGCTTCTCCTTGGCCTTGAGTGGAGTGGAGAAGATGCCGTATTGTTGTGGTGTTCCTGCAGACTCCATGCGCAGCGATTTCTGAGATTTCTCATGGCTTGTGATGGTGGCATCCATCTTCAAACTCCATTTGAGGAACTGAGGATTAAAAACGATAGCATATTCAAGAGTCATGTGTTGATATAATTACTCCTAGATGTGAAGGCTGTTTTGTAGCTGTTTTGTAAGTATCTTTCATCTTTTGAACACTAGAGGGCCAGCATTCCCTTCACAATAATTTCCCTCAGCAATTGGACATGAGAAAAACGTTCTCTCCCCTCCACCCCCTCAGAAGGTATAGTAGTGAAAACACTTAAGTTCAGTGTTTAGATTAGACTGATTAGACATGTCCTAGCTATCTGCGGGATCGGATCCTGCCTCATACATCCTCACGGCCGATTCGCTCCCACAGAGAGGGACTTCTCCGGGTACCGTCCACTAGACTTTGTCAGCAGGCGACGCCCAGGGGAAGGGCTCTCTCTGTGGCAGGCCCAGCCCTCTGGAACGACCTTCCCCCCCGACATTAGAACGACCACGGACTTCCGCTCCTTCCGTCTAAAACTAAAAACACATCTTTTCTGCTTGGCCGGCCTAGGGTAGTCTCTCTCTATGGGGTTTTAGTTGTTTTAACTGGGAATTTTAGTATGTTAATGGGGTATTTTAGCACAGGTATATGTTTAATTTGTTTTTAATGTGTTTGTATATTTTTTGTTTTAGTTTTCCCTGTGCACCGCTCCGAGTCCCTATGGGGAGAGGAGCGGTCAACAAATTAAAATTATTATTATTAAATTATTTATTATTATTATGTACTTTTCAACGAATAAGCTACTTTAAGCTAGTTTTTCAAGAGGATTTTCAAGCTAATTGTTGGTCACTTTCTTGTTTTATTGCTGTGTCACTCTTTGCTTTTTAAAAGCAAAATTTCCTTCAAGTTAATTTCAGTTCAATTCGCATGAAGGTGGGCATATGATTTTCTTGACAAGAATACGGATGCCTTATGCTACAGTGTTTTCTTCTTCCGGAAAGGTCTGATGATGTCGTTGTTGTAGTAACTCTCCTGTTGGGCTTCTTGCCAAGATATTTCACGAGAATCTCCTATCCAAATACTAACCTGTACTTAACTTACCTTGCTTATTCTTTCCAGGATCAGCCAAACTCAGGTAACTCTTTCCTATTATTTACTGTGCTGATCAGTTAACTTGTTTTTATAAATATCTCATTGTTCATCATGAACATTTTGTGTTACTGTTTTGAATATAATATACCCTGGATATTTGTTAAAATAATAAATGAATAAAGACTTGCATAGGTTCTTGCTCAAGATAAAATATCAGGAATTTGGTAGTATGTTTATCCCAACCAGCAGTTGGTTTCATATTTTATTACCACCGGTTTGCTGCACAAGCGCCCGGTCTTGCACGCATGCGCTTTGTTCTTACGCGTGCCTTGCACGCATGCACCTAGCCTCAAAAATGTGCCTAAATAGGACAGCATAGAGTCGGGACTGGGGGGGAGGTGCACCCAAGATTTCCAATATCTGTTTGGGCAAACTGGTCCAAACCGGCTGAATACCACTTCTGATCCCAACTAATAAATTTTATTAGGAATCATGAGAGTTTAGCCACCATGCACAGCTGTCCTGTTACATTCGTTTAGGAAAAGGAGATGAAAATAATATTACATGCTTTATTTTTCATTACATTTTTAAGAGATTACTTTTCTTATCTTTGCATATCAGAATGCCAGAAGTCCCTTAACAGTTGAGAAAAAAAGAAATGTGTAGCAAATGCAGAGATGATGTTGATGATGATGATGATGATGATGATGATGATGATGATGATGATGATAATAATAATAATAATAATAATAATAATAATAATAATAATAATAATAATAATAAAAGGTAGTGCCAATAATAACAGGTGCTTTGGATTCAATCCCCAAACAACTGGAGCACCAATTGAACACCATTGATAAATTCACCATCAGTCAGTTGAAAAGGGCAGCTTTACTTGGAAAAGTTTACCTCATGCAATGATACCTCTAACACCATAAAACATCAACATTAGCCTATCTCAGAGCCTTGGGAAGGACTTGATACGTGGATAAAAATTCCCAATTCAGTCTGAACATCTGGCTGACTGTGCAACAAACCATAATAATAAAGCAGTTAGAGCTTTATTAATGATTAGCCTGACTTAATTTCTGCCCCGTGTGGTGTCAAACAAGTCAGGAACCCTATCATGAAAAAGGTTGGCAGTGGTCCTTCACAAATGAATATTTTATTGATTTATGACATTTATATCTGACTGCAATCGCACAGAACTGTTGGCAATTCAGATTTGCCCTGTTGCAACCTCTGAAACATGTGTCCGATGGTAAGATTATGATTGCACACTTCTAAGAAAAGTGATTTGTTGTGTTTTCTGTTTGGACTGGGGGAGGGGGAGAGGTATGTTGAGTAATGTTAATCTGAGCCATTGGATCTACAGCAAGGTTTTAGTGCTACGTAAAGAAGACCCAGGGACGCGGTGGCTCAGTGGCTAAGATGCTGAGCTTTTCAATCAGAGAGGTTGGCAGTTCGGCGGTTTGAATACCTAGTGGCACATAACAGAGTGATCTCCCATTACCTGTCCCAGCTTCTGCCAACCTAGCAGTTCAAAAGCATGTAAAAATGCAATAGGAATCATCTTTAGTGGGACGGTAACCATGTGCACCTTTGACATTTAGTCATGCCGGCCACGTTACCACGGAGAATGTCTTTGGACAGCACTGACTCTTCGGCTTTGAAACGGAGATGAGCACTGCCCCCTAGAGTCGGGAATGACTAGCACATATGTGTGAGGGGAACCTTTATCTTTACTTTAAAGAAGACCCATGAATGTCTGGGGAATTTTTACCTTTACAAGCGTTTTTAAGCCAGTAATACATGGCGGTAGGTGAGTTTGAGAAGGTTTCTTTCTCACTCTACTGAAAGGAGGAGAAATGAAGCAATCTTTGCCGTTATAAGCTAGAATTGACAGCTTTATATTAAGGGTGAGTGAGAGTCAGTTTGACACGGTGGTTTCTAGACACCGGGCTAGAAAGCAGGAGATCATGAGATCTAATCCTGCCTTGGCAGAAAGACAGCTGGGTCAGTCACTCTTTTTCTGGATGAGAAAGAAGGCAAAATCACATCCCTTTTGAAAATCTTGTAAAGAAAACTGCAGGGATTTGTTTAGGCAGTTACAACAGAGGCAACCTTGATCTGAAGAGTGGGTGACATAGCCAATAAATCATGATAAAATGAAGGAACCATTCCTTACCACAATATGTGAACCCAGTCACTATCTGTTCCGACATTATATTAAGCTAGGATTTATGAATGAGACATACTAATTGTTGTTTTACAATATCTGAATTCCCACAGATGGCTATGCTACCATTAGACAAATTATTTTAAGACTTAGCACAATGTATGAAATTAGTGAAATTGAGGTACATTAAACCATGTTTAATGTAAAATGCCCTGTTTCCATGGGATACCTGACAGAAATGGTGGATTTTCAATATGACACTCAGATTATTGTTGATAGTCAAACTCAGTATCAATAGCATATAAAATGGCATTTACCAAAGCACCAGAAGGCAGGGCAAGAAGCAATGGATGGAAAGTAAGCAAGGAGAGAACCAACCTACAACTAAGGATACATTTCCTGACAATGCAGCAATTAACCAGTGGAACAGCCTGCCTTTAGAAGTGGTGCTCCATTACTGGAGGCTTTTGAGAAGAGACTGGACAGCCACTTGTCTGGAATGGTATAGGACAGTGATGGCGAACCTTTTTTGTCTTGCGTGCCAAAAGTGGGGGGAGCGCAGGGGGGTCATGGACGAGTGTGCCACGCCCATAATGCTATGTGCACAACCCCAGTGTGCATGTGTGCACAACCAGCGCTCCCCCATTTTTTGAGTGCTTTTTTGACCCTCCCCAGGCTCCAGAGGCTTTATAAGTTCAGGAACGGACTTCCAGTTTGCTCATAGGGCCAGTTTTTCGCTCCAGAGGGCGAAAAATAGCCTCAAAAGAAGGCCAAAGTCAGCTGGCCAGCGTGTGCATGCGCACTGGACAGCTCACAGGGCAACACCTCATGTGCCCTGACAAATAGATCCGCATGCCACCTGTGGCACACATGCCATAGGTTCGCCATCACGGGCATAGGATCTTCTGCTTGACCAGGTGGTTGGACTAGAAGACCTCTAAGGTCCCTTCCAACTCTGTTATTCTATGCATTTTTGTGCCTTTTCCCATGTACTTTAATTTAATGATCTGGAGCAACAAACAGGAATGACCCAAATTGAATTGGTTTCAGCTGATCCCTGTATATAAGCCAATCTTCTCCTATTTAGAGTAATAGAAAATAAGGAGCGCTGTCATTTTGCCACTGATCAAATTACATGTTGGTTTTCTCAGTCCTCTGCAACAAAGGAGAGGAAAAGAGGAACAATTTCCCCATGCATCATCTTACCGTTTTTTTTGAAAAGGGCACATTTTATTCAATTGCAAAATGCTCTTCTTGCAAGAACTGAATGTTTTCAAACGGCTTCGAAATTGAAATGGAGTGAGGGCAATGCAAAGGATAAAAGCAGTATGTGGATATTGGAGATTTTTACTACTGGAGATTTTTAAGTAGAACACATTCATGGCTCGGGGCCTAGTTATATGCGAGACCGTCTTCTGTCCCATACATTCCTTCATCCGATCCGCTCCCACAGAGAGGGCCTTCTCAGGATGCCGTCAGCCGGGCAATGCCGGTTGGCGACACCCAGGGGAAGGGCCTTCTCTGTGGCGGGCTCTACCCTCTGGAACGACTTACCCCCCGAACTACATACAATCACAGACCTCCGCCTCTTCCGCCAGCATCTTAAGACGCACCTTTTCCAACAAGCCGGCCTAGCATAACCTCCCGTTTTGACCATTTTTAGATAGTTTTAATTCGGGGGATTTTATACTATTTTAGCACAGGGTATATTTAATAGCTTTTTAAAATTTTGTATTTTGTTATATTTGTTATGTTTTTAAATTTCCTGTGCGCCGCCCTGGGTCCTTTTTGGAGAAGGTGCGGGATATAAATTTGAATAAACTAAACTAAACTTGTTTGAATAGACTGAGTTTTAGAACTAATCTGTGTTAATAAAACAAATGTTAGCAAATCAGGGGGGAAATAAAACCTTATCCAGGAAAGCTTCTGAACTGGAGTCTCTATATTTCTCATTTTGAATGACCACTTACTATTGAATCTCCAAAGCAAGAGAGCAAGAAGACCTAGTCTCATGAAGTGATTCTTTATAGCAGGGGTCCCCAACCCCCGGGCCGCGGACCGGTGCCGGTCCGTGGCTGGATAGGAGCCGGGCCGCAGGGCCGGAGAGGAGGAGGAGGGAGGAGGGGGTAGCCGACGGTGGGACTCCTGCGCGCCGCAGCAAAACAGCCCGCGGATTCCCTTCCTCCCTGCCCCCCCAGAGGAGGAGGAGGGAGGAGGGGGCAGCCGACGGTGGGACTCCTGCGCGCCGCAGCAAAACAGCCCGCGGATTCCCTTCCTCCCTGCCCCCCCAGAGCTTCCCCAACCGGCATGCCACCCACTCGTCTTTTTCCAGGAGCTGCGGAGGTACCTCCCCCCCACCCCACCCCCACCCCACGGAGCCTTCTCAAGCTCCTGGAAGGAGCCTGACCGAGCGCACGAGGGACCAAGCGCGGCACCGGCCGCCCAGGCGGGGCAGGCTAAGGCTAGTGAGCGAGTCGAGCCGAGCTGAGGAGACTCCGCGGTGGGGGGGGGGGGGGGGGGGGGGGGGGGGGGGACGACAGACCGACAGAGAGCGGCATAGACACAGAGAGAGACAGGGTGGGAGGGAATCAGAGAGAGTCACACACACACACGCGGGCGCGCGCGCGGAGGGAAGGAGGGAGAGAAAGATAGACAGAGGCACAGAATGAATGATTAAGTGCCTGAATGCGAGACAGACAGACACACACACACACACACACACACACACACACACAGAGTGACAGAGATGGCGGACGGAGAGAGAGACAGAAAGAAAGAAAGAGAAAGAAAGAAAAAGAAAGTGGGAGAGAGAAAGTAAGAGAGAGAGAAAGAAAGACAAACAGAAAAACAGAAAAAGAGACAAAGGAAGAAAGAGAAAAAGAAAGAGGGAAAGAAAGAAAAAGAGACAGAAAGAGAAAGAAAGAGAAAGAAAGAGAGGGAGAGAGAAAGAGGGAAAGAGAAAGAGAGAAAGAGAAAGAAATAAAGAGAGAGAGAGAGGGAAAGAAAAAATGAGAGAGAAAGAAAGAGAGAAAGAGGAAGAGAAAGAAAGAGGGAAGGAAAGAGAGAGAGAGAGAGAAAGGGAAAGAGAAAGAGAGAAAGAGAAAGAAATAAGAGAGAGAAAGAGGGAAAGAAAGAAAAAATGAGAGAGAAAGAAAGAGAGAGAAAGAGGGAGAGAAAGAGAAAGGAAGAAAGAGAGAAAGAGAAAGAAATAAAGAGAGAGAAAGAGAAAGAAAGAGGGAAGGAAAGAAAGAGAGAGAGAGAGAGAGAGAACTTATGACCACAATTGAGCCCAAAAGTTTGGTTGCTAACCAAGACCATTGTTAAGTGAGTTTCACATTTTCCAAATTGGCCACGCCCACCCAGTCACATGACTGCTGAGCCACTCAGCCGGTCCGCAGAGTTTTCTTTAAAATGAAACCGGTCCCTGGTACAAAAAAGGTTGGGGACCCCTGCTTTATAGTGTTTGTATTTAGAGATAACACATTTAAATTTAAATGAAATTGAAACAACAGTCAGTTTGATATAGTGGCTATGTACATTATGGCACTACAATAATGTATAAATTATATGGCATCTTGAAAAGGCCAGTTTCATCTTGGTGTTGAATTAACTGCTCAATGTTCCACAAAATAACACAGGATATATAAAATTCTAACTAGAATTTTAGAGTAAGGGTAAAGGTTTTCCTGTCCAGTTATGTCTGACTCTACAGGGTGGTATTCATATCTATTTCGTAGCCAAGAAGCCAGCATATTCTGAAGAGATTTCCGTGGTCGTGGCCAGCATGACTATACTTAAGGCGCGTGGAATGCTGTTACTTTTCCATAAAAGTGGTACCTATTTATCTACTTGCATTTGCATGCTTTTGAACTGCTAGGTTGCATTAATTTTAACTCACATATAGTCATGCTGGCCAGATGACCATAATTGTTCATAGCGTGGTGATTTAAGTTTCATGATATTTTTTATATAAAATATGATTACTTTCTTTGATATAGTGTCAGAGACAAATTGCCATTCATATGATTAAGGAGAATAACACCACACTTTTCTGTGTAGTCTTGTTTAATGGTAGTCAGCCTGGAGTTCTCCAGATGTTTTGCATCACTCTTCTCCTTCTCCATAGTGCCGATGGGTTTTGAAGTCTAAAGTATATGGGAAGGTGTCAGATTGTCTACATTATAAAAATTTAAAGGAGGCAGAAAAGAGAAAGTTAAAGGAGGCAGGCAATTTCATCTTGTAACTTTGCCTGGAAATGTGAAAAACTGTTAATACGAAATCCAGATCTCTGTGAGCTGGTTGGGAAAGTCCACATATCTTAAAAACACCATCTTAAAGTTTTTTTAAAAAATAAAATAAGATTTATTTTGGACAAATATTTAGTTAACACATAATTTGGAGGATTATTGCTTGTACTTTTCTTTGACCATCAGTAATTGTCAGCCTTCGCTTGACTGCTTGCTTCGGCTGCCATTGAAACGGGGAGGGTGAGGCTGTGGGCATTATGTGTGCTGGAGGAAGATGGAGCTAGGAGGTGAAATCGTCAAGGTTAACGGTATCGCATTCCATTCTGATGACCGCTGTGGACGTGCTACCTATCTGACATCGTGCCCGATATTGCATTGGACACTATTGTGGGGGTTATGGGTTATTGGGGATGGCTTATGCTTTGATATGTATGCTTCGTGCCCAAATTCCTCATTCCTTGCTTAACCTTCGCTGCTGTCCTTTCTTATTCAGTAAAAGTAACCTTAAACATTCACAATGTGTTTAAGTGTGGTCTTTCTTGAGTAATGGAAGAAGCAGGCCTGACAAATATCTTCTTACATTATATAGTTTCGCCTTACACTATATTGTAAACCTCTGAACATGTCATGTCCATGAATCCAAGCTCCGATTTCCATAAATAGCTTTGATCGCTGGATATCTAGTGATGGTGCTTTAAAAGTCTTTAAAAATGCTTTTAAAACATCCTTTCAGGATGTTTTTCACAGCCATGTGACCCAGGGCTGGTGGGTGAGCAGGGGAGGGGCAAGTACAGCAAGGACAAAGGCAAAATGGACTTCTAAATTGGCCGCACCCACCCAGTCACATGACCTCCTAGCCACACCCACCCAACTGGTCCGGCTTCCCAACAGTCCGGGAGGGAGAGTGAATCGGCCCCCCGTTTTAAAAGTTTGAGGCTCCCTGGTATACACACACATATTATTGTGGCCAGTAGCATTGCTGCACACCATGTGTTTGGGATGCACATTCAGCCTCAGCAATGGGACTTTGCTGCAGTCATGAAATGTTCCATCCCATTATTCTTATTCAGTACGGCTTGCTCATTCTGTTATTCTTGGAAGAGTGTGGCACTGATCGCTAGGCCTCCTGCCTCCTTTCCTAATGAGACCCTCGGTGAAGAATGGTATGCAACCTGTCAGGATGACAGTTGTTTGAGCATCAGCTTCCTCAAACCAACCCCCCACAACTGAGGAAAAAGATGGCACCATGCCTTCAAATCAAAATCAAATTCGGATTTATTGACCGCACCCTCTCCCCACAGGGACCCGGGGCGGTGCACAGGAGAAACTAAAAACAATATACAATAAATACAAAATACATACTTTAAAACATAATTAAACAATGTTACCCGTGCTAAAAATGATTAAGAATCCATTAAAATGCATTTGGAATCAATAGACAGAGAGAATTATTCAAGGCCGGCCAGTCGAAAGAAATAGGTCTTCAATTTCGTACGGAAGGAGCGGAGGTCAGTGGTCGTTCTGATGTCAGGGGGAAGGTCGTTCCAGAGGGCCGGGCCCGCCACAGAGAGAGCCCTTCCCCTGGGCGTCGCCCGCTGACAAAGTCTAGTGGACGGCACCCGGAGAAGTCCCTCTCTGTGGGAGCGAATCGGTCGTGAGGATGTATGGGGCAGGATCCGATCTCGCAGATAGCTAGGTCCCGAGCCATGGAGCGCTTTGAAGATGATAATTAGCACCTTGAAGCGCACCCGGAAGACGACAGGTAGCCAGTGCAGCTCGCGCAAGAGCGGTGTAACGTGGGTAAACCTGGTGGTCCCCATAATTGCTCGCGCGGCTGCATTCTGAACTAACTGAAGCCTCCGGGTGCACCTCAAGGGGAGCCCCATGTAGAGAGAGTTACAGTAGTCCAGCCTTGCCTGCTTTGCACATTTTAAACATACTAAGTCTCCAGTGCCTTATTTTCTTCTTCTCAACAAGTACGCGGCTTTCTAAATGAGAACATTTACAGGAAAAGAAGGAGGAAACTGTTTTTCCAAAGCACCAGAAGGCAAGACAGGAACCAATGGATGGAAACTAATCAAGGAGAGGCGCCGCCTAGAACTAAAGAGAAATTTCCTGACAGTGAGAACAATCAACCAGTGGAACGACTTGCCTCCAGAAGTTGTGAGTGCCACATCACCAGACATTTTCAAGAAGAGAATGGATAGCCACTTCACTTAAGGGAGTTGGACTAGATGACCTTCAAGGTACCTTCCAACTCTGTTATTGTGTGTTCAATGTTCTTTCCCAACCTTAAAATACATCTTAAAGAAGGTAATGTATTATATGAAAGTTGAAATAGCAGGGCTCCCTTTGCCTCTCTTGCCCTCAAATTGCTTCACTATTTATGTTTTGAAGAGTCTACGCACAATAAACCCTTGCCTGGCTTCCACATTCAGAATTGTAGGATGAAAACTGCATTAGAAAAAGCTGCTGTGACCTAGAGGTGGAGCTCTTGCCTCACAATCAGGAGGTTATGAGTTCGATCCTAGGTAGAGGTACATGTAGGGTCTCCTGCTTGGGCAGGGGGTTGGACTATTTAACCTGCAAGGTCCCTTCCAACTCTGTTAATCTGTTAAAGTTCTCCATTGCCCACCCAGAGTTGATTTGAGTGATTTGAGTCAATGAAGAAAATATTTTTCCTCTGTTCTGTACCCACTACAGATTAGTCTGTGTGCAGCTTGACATGCAACTAAATCCATCTATCCTCCAGTGGTGGGTTCCAGATCCCATCGCAACCAGTACACTGCGACAGGGCCAGGCATCCACCATGGGCATGCGTGCTGCACGCACATGCACACCCATCGCCCTGCGATGCTCCAGCTGCTCGGCGGAGCGTTGTGCAGGCACCGTACGCTGCACGTACATGCGCAAATGGTCCAGTTGGCTTAAATACAGGTAAGGAATGAGGGCGGGTAGGTGGGCCCTCCAAAGCACCATTCTGGTACAGTGGCTGCTCCTCTCAGCAGCCACTGGTACGCCCGGTGACTGCTATCCTCTAATACAGTGTTTCTCAACCTTGGCAACTTTTAAGTCCTATGGACTTCAACTCCCAGAATTCTGGCTTGGGAATTCTGGGAGTTGAAGTCCACAGGACTTAAAGTCATCAAGGTTGAGAAACACTGCTCTAATAAAACAGACCGTGTGCGTAGATCTGAATGCTTTATTGAAAGAACAGGATATGGTGAAACTGGGGAAAATAGGAATACATACAATGAGAACCAAATACAAGATAGGTAGTATTGAGTTACTGTTGAACATAACAATTAATAAATACAAGTAATTTAAATCTCACCAGCAATGCTCTGTGTGCAGGATATGCGTTTATCCTTGGATGACCATGTGCCACAAATTCAGATGGATTCTTCTTTGTGCTTCTGCCTTCTCCAAATGCTAAAGGAAATGGGGTCTGGCTTCCCAGCGTGCACTTGTTTGAGAGTGCGGGCTGATAGGTAAAATGGATTGGGTCAGCTTCAAGCAATACAATTGGTATTTGTCTCTGCGGCCAGTAGATGAGGCTATGAGCAACAACAGTATATAAAAGTTATATGTTGAGGCATGACATCCTCATTGGCTCATTATTGAATAAGTAGCTTAATTTTTGTATCCTTTGGTTAGGCCTTTCATATTTCTTCCATTACCTCATTTCATTCCTATCCAGATGATAAGACAACTAAAAAATGTTTAATGGAGTTTTGTTAAGCCTCAAAAATATATTACCCAATTGTGGCTTTGAAGAAAGCTATTTCCTCCCCATGCGTCTACTTTTGCAACAAAAATGTTAAATTTGACTATGCTTTGATCTTTTTAGATTAATGGAGATGTGCATTTTCTTCCTCTATTTTGTTTTTTTAATAAATAGTTTACAATTTCTATTATCTCATTTCTCAATCATGTTGATGAGAAACAAGCTGAAAGTGTTGCTTTAGCCAAAAACAGATATAACCTAAGTCAAATTAAAACTGATTGGTCAATTGGGAATCACTGATACTACCATTTACTAATTCTTGCTATAGCTTAGAGACCTTTCTACAAATTGATCTCTTAAGAAAAAATTGCAAATAGTCTCTAGCTGCATAT
Organism: Rhabdophis nuchalis; assembly: GCA_039707465.1. Lineage (NCBI taxonomy): Eukaryota > Metazoa > Chordata > Lepidosauria > Squamata > Natricidae > Rhabdophis > Rhabdophis nuchalis. Next base: position 24,775,444 of record CM077651.1, read on the forward strand.
TAAAATATAAAACAGGTTGCCTGCTGTTTGATGACATTATTACTGCATGAGGCACTCATCAGATTAGCTCTTAATACTCAACAGAAATCATCAGCGGTGTTTTAAGGATATAATCTTTTTTCCACTAAAGAAAAAATGTTTCATATTAAAATATGTTTCATCCCTAAATTTGTATTAGTGTTGAAAATCAAGAGCAATATATATTTGTGTTGAAATTATTAAAGTTAGAAACTCAGTAAATCTCATATCCAGTAAGAAACAGATTGAATTTAATTCATTTCTCAGGGAAGGGAGGGAGGGAGGGAGGGAGGGAGGGAAGGGAGGGAGGGAAGGGAGGGAGGGAGGGAGGGAGGGAGGGAGGAAGGAAGGAAGGAAGGAAGGAAGGAAGGAAGGCTACAATTCTACAATTTTTCTTTCTATAAAACCATCCATAAGGTTTCAATATGGGTACAGTAGATATTCTAGAAGTATATCATTCTTCCTTTCTTCTCAGGTATGACTAATTGGAAGTACATCTCCACTAATTTCCGTGGACCAAAACTAACATCCTAACTACACAGACATGAACACCAATTTTTGCAACTGAAAGTCAATTGCCTTTTGGAAAAAGGCACCTTTGAGCCAACCATGACCTGGATGATTGACAATCTCCACCTAATGACCCTTTTGATTTTTGCAGCCTATTTCTGACAGCCCTAGCCAGATGTGTGTGAGGTGTCTGATTAATTAGTTTTGCTAACATAAGTTCATACTTTTTCAACATTCTTCTTAAAAAGCACTGAAAAGTGGGATGGTGATTGAGATAATAACTGAATTACAGAGTTGGAAGGATCTTTGGAGGTCTTCTAGTCCAATCCACTACTGAAGAAGGGAAATACAAACGCAGATATATGGTTGTCCAATCTCTTCTTTAAAACCTCCAGTGCTGGAGCACCTCTGGAGGAACTTGTTCCACTGAGTAATTGTTCTAACTATCATGAAAGTCCTCCTTAGTTCTAGTCCTCTCCTTGATTACAGGTGAAACTCTAAAAATTAGAATATTGTGCAAAAGTTCATTTATTTCAGTAATGCAACTTAAAAGGTGAAACAAATATATGAGATAAGACTCATTACATGCAAAGCAAGATAGTTCAAGCCGTGATTTGCCATAATTATGATGATTATGGCGTACAGCTCATGAAAACCCCAAATCCACGATCTCAGAAAATTAAAATATTACATGCAATCAATAAAACAAGGATTGTACGTAGAACAATATCGGACCTCTGAAAAGTATAAGCATGCATACGTACTCAGTACTTGGTCTGGGCCCCTTTTGCAGAAATTACTGCCTCAAAGCGGCGTGGCATGGAAACTATCAGCCTGTGGCACTGCTGAGGTGTTATGGAAGACCAGGATGCTTCAATAGCATCCTTCAGCTCTTCTGCATTGTTCAGTCTCATGTCTCTCAGCTTTCTCTTGGCAATGCCCCATAGATTCTCTATGGGGTTCAGGTCAGGCGAAGTTTCCAAGTTGTCTCGTCTTCAGGTGCTTTGGAGAATAGGTTGACCCCCTCCTCTTTCTGGTAGCCCTATTGGAACTCGGCTATCATGTCACCCCTAGTCCTTCTTTGTCAGCTTAAATAGCGGTTCATTATGACAAGATGTCTTCATCGTTAAAAATGTCCTTTTGATAGGAACCCAATGATCAGGCAAAATAGCAAAAAGATATACGGTAGATAGTAGACAGAAACATAGTTTGGTTGAAGAGGAGAGGAGAGGAGCTGTGCGCATGCATACAAGCCCCACATGCAATCAAAGCGCATGTGTGGACAGAGAAGGCCCCACAAGCGCTCTCATTTGCGAACCACTAGGGAAAGTATGTGAAAACCAACCTTGTTCCTCACCTATTTCCACTCAAACCCACTCAACCTGAACATTCAACATCAGAAAAAGGGAGAAAATGCTACTTTCACATGAGTGAAGCTAATAATATCTTAGATTCTCTTAGGCTGAGGTGAGATAAAGGTAATGTCATGAGGACATGGCAGAAAAATAACACTTCCATCTTATATTTCAGCAACAGGGAGGTGGAAGAACAGACACAGACAGTGAGAAGCTCCTAACACAAACCTCCATCCTTTATCTCGTCCTCTTTCAATGAATTCTTCCTACCATCTGCTCCCAATTTCGTTAGAGTAAAGGAGACATCCTTGCCTGTAATGAGACCAGAATAATTCCACTAATACCAGTGGGGACTCAACGGCAGCTCTGCCAAACTAAATCACTCCCGTTTTGCACTGATGATTTGCAGGGAGGTTGTCAATCTCAGGTCAGGGTATGGCAAAATAACAGCTTTCTCCCTTCCCTGCCTAATACCTTTTGTCTAGGATTGGGCCATTTCCTGTAAATGGGTTCATAAAATGCTTTCAGACAATGTTTGTGCAGGGATGCAGTAAATGCTGCCTGGGCTAAATGCCCCTTAACAGAACATCTGTTCTCCTAAACTATTTTAAGAGTAAGGTAAAGGTACTGTGAATAATACCTTAGTTGCCTCTTATCTTGAATATTGTAAGATTCCTTGCATGAAACTGCCTTGAAAGGACTTTGGCAACTTTAATAGGTTCAGAACATTGCAGCCAGTTTTCTTCTAGAAGGCTGTTATTATTACTCTTTGAGATCAACTGCATTGATTGAGCTATTGATTTCTAAGGGCAATTCAAGCTACCGTTTTTGATCCATAAAACACTGAGTTTCTTTGAGACAGATCACCAGCATCCTGCCTTAGAAGTGAGATAGAAAGTCCATTTATTGATTGAGGCAGAGGTAAATCTCGTAGGTAAATAAAGAGTCCATCGGTCAAGGTAAAGGTTCCCCTCGCACATATGTGCTAGTCGTTCCCGACTCTAGGGGCCGATGCTCATCTCTGTTTCTAAGCCGAAGAGCCAGTGCTGTCCGAAGACGTCTCCGTGGTCATATGGCCAGCATTGACTAAATGCCAAAGGTGAGTGTAATTCTGTTACTTTCCCACCCAAGGTGGTCTCTATTTTTCTACTTGCATTTTTACATGCTTTTCGAATTGCTAGGTTGGCAGAAGCTAGGACAAGTAATGGGAGCTCACTCCATTACGCAGCACTAGGGATTCGAACCGCTGAACTGCCGACCTTTCTGATCAACAAGCTCAGCGTCTTAGCCACTGTGCCACTGCGTCTCTATATAAGATATAAGAATATACCTTGCTGAATAACATTTGTAATCTATCAAGAGGACCTTCATCTTTGTGGATTAACAAACCCTTAATTTAAAAGAAGCAGTTTTCAGAATATTTATAGGTAACGCTGCTGGGTGACTGGCTTTCCCTCTATATCTCTCAAAAACATTCTTTCTGCTCCTGATTGGCTTCCTAAAACCAAAGTATTCTGCTAAAAGTTAATTTGCTCCATTGCTCTTGAGGTTTTTGCTTGGAATAACTTACTGCTGTGAGGGCTGCCTGGCCTAAGAATTTATCCATTTCTCATCAAGCACATTGCAGGTTTGTTCATTGCAAACTTTTCCCATGTTACCATTTATCTTTTCGCACAAAAGCAATGAACTGAACACCAAGAGGGGGGGGGGGGAAGAGGAGCCCTGACAATCTTCCCACTGGCTGTTATTAGATCTGCCTCATTTTGTCTCCTTTTTGCAAGTGTCAACACCTCCCGTTGTCAGCAATTTTCCACATTTGCAGCAAATACATTGTTCTTTTTTTCAGGGGGAGGGGGGGTCTTTCTTCCCATCATTGCCCTCCAGGTTCATTTGCTGCAGCAGCCATTTAACCCTAAATAGATGGAGCAGCAGCTGACATGCCTGCACCACCTATATCACAATCCTGCTTCGGGGGTGATATTACTGTGCATGAAACCGTCTCTTTAAAAACTCAGCTCAAATATAGGTCACTATGATCTACGCATCATCCGGGACCTCCGCCTTTTCCGCCAACGTCTTAAAACTTATTTATTCCAACAAGCCGGCCTAGCATAACCCCCGTTTCTGACTTTTATAGGGAAAATTTTAAATTGTAGAGTTTTATTAGTTTTAGCACAGGGATAGTTTAATAGTTTTTAATAATTAGGTATTTTTGTATTTTTTTTTTATATTGAAAAAGTTTTATTGGTTTTACATTTTTTAACAGGGTAGGGTAATGGTTACAAAGAAATTTTGAGAGCATTCACGTCAGAGTCGTCGGACCTTCCGAGACCTCAAAATACACATTAAAAAAGTTAACATAGAAAACATTTTCCATACCACTACAAGATGAAAGCAAGTACATTTACCTAAATTCTCCCTTCCATGCTGTCAGACAGTTACAAAAAGTCCGGATAGAAATATTATGCAAAATTGTTCAAGAAAAATCAAGGCAAAGTTATTTTTTTGATCTAAGTCTTTTGGCTATTGTATCTTCTTTCTCTCCTCCCTGGCCCCCCGCGGGCGGGGCCGTGGCCCCCTCCGTCCCCCCTGGATCTTCCCCCAGGGCAGAGGAATGTTTTTTAAGAAAGGCTTCCGCCTCAGCAACTGTTTTAATCCTCACTCTTCCTCCTTCCCAGAACACCAGCATCCCTTCAGGTGTCATCCACTTGAACCAAATCCCGTGATCAAACAAGGTTTTAGACAAGAAGGAAAATTTCCTTCTTGAATCTCTAATTTTTCTAGGGATCTGCTTCAAGATAGTGACCGTTTCTCGTTGATAAGTTAAAGGTTTCTCTCTCTGCGCTTTCAGGATTTCCTCTCTGGTTGACCTTCTAACAAATTTCACATGTATCTCTCTAGGCACTTCATTTATCCTGGCATATGCTGAGTTAATTCTGTAGGCTAGGTCAATGTCCCCCCTGATCTCATCCTTAGGTTTATGTAAATAGTCTGCTAAAATTGTGCTCATAAGATCAGGGAGGTATTCACCAGATTCCTCAGAAACATTTTGAAATCTCAAAAAGTATGTCATTCTTTCCATATCCATCCTAGACACATGCCCATTTATTTCCACAACCTCATTAGTAACATTTTTAATTTCCCCCTTAGCCCCCTCCAACCCCCCTTCCAGTTCTTTATTCTTCTGTGTGTTATCCAGCACTTGTCTTCTTGTATCCAACAACTCCTTCTTGAAGATAATATTTTCAGCCCTCTGGGCCTTTATTTCTGATATCAAAGTTAGCATAGAGGTTTCAAGAGAAGCCATCCTTTGTTCCAAATTTACAAGTGCTGCTTCTTGTGCCATGGTTAAAAGTTAGAGTCACTGCCACCAAGATGGCGTTTTCCGGGTGGGGCTGGTGGGGCAAACCAGGAGCTCAGTTCAGTTCAGGGCTGTGAAGTTGCAAACAATTCAGAAACCAAAAGAGACACAGTTTCCCAGGTCAGCAAATAGTAATAACGAAGGTATTCCAGAGAAGAAGTCACAAATCCATCAAAAGAAATTTTTTTTCAAAAATCCAGAGAGAGTCCTGCTTTCAAAGAGACGCTGGAAATTTTCCTTAGTTGAAATAATCAGGCAGGGACAAAGAGAAGCCACTTCCACCGCCCATCTCAGAGCCAGAGGGAGAGAGTAGCAAAAAAAAGAATTTTTTTTACTCAGCCAGACCTAGAAACAATGTTGCAAAGAATCGCATTCCACTTTCCCTTGTTAAAGACCGTCCGGAGTGAAAGTTTCCGCTTTCTCTTTGCAGAGAAGCCATTTTAACGTGCCGCTTAAATCCGAGGGTTTTTTTTTTAAAAATAAACACCCCCCTCCCAGTCCGTTCAGCCTGGCTGGCAGCAGAAAAAAAAGTTTTTTAAAAACTCACTCTCTCCTCGCAGCTGAAGCCTCGGGAGTCCTTCGACTGAGCCGATCAGCCCTCCTCATTGTTGTGAATGGCGCCGTCTTCCTTAGGCGAAGGGAGAACCCCCCGCTAGCATGTTCTCCCTCACCTGAGCCGCGCCGGGAGCCACTTCCTCCACCGCCGTGGGGGGGGGGGCGCCCCCCGACGAGCCGGCCCTACGGGAGACCCTCAAACAAGAGGAGTCTCGCCCCCGTTGGGGGGCAGAAGAAGAAACAAAGCAGCGAGCGAGCGCTAGGCTCGCCCGTCGCCGCAGGAGCCGGAACCGGAAGCTCCGGTATTTTTGTATTTTTGTATGGTTTTAATAACGCCTGTGCGTTGCCCTGGGTCCTTTTTTAGGAGAAGGGCGGGGTATAAATTTTTTAAATAAAAATAAAAATAAATACTATTGCCAGTTCCATATCTCCTAGAAATTCCTAGAAAGGATATTTATTTCCAAGCACACAGCAAAGGAGAATCCAAAAACAATTCCCTTTCCAGAAAATAATAGAATCATTGATGTATTCGAGGTGTGAATGCCTTGTGGGTGGTGTGCCCAATGTTTTCCAGCTCACGTTTAAGGGACTTTAACTGGTACACCGGGGGGGGGGGGAGCGGGGGGGCTGCATTCTAAAGAATATGAGTGCAACAAGCAAACAGGGCCAGGGCAGCAATTCTATTTGGTTTAGATAGATAGATAGATAGATAGATAGATAGATAGATAGATAGATAGATAGATAGATAGATAGATAGATAGATAGATAGATAGATAGATAGATAGATAGACAGACAGACAGACAGACAGACAGACAGACAGACAGACAGACAGACAGACAGACAGACAGACAGACAGACAGACAGACATTACCTACTCTCTGGAAAAAAATACTGTGGAGGTAAGACACCCCTAACACCTCTCGAGGTGTGTGTTCTGTTAAGATACATCCTGATGTGCCTTAAAATGGCTTCTACTGTACTGCTATAAAATGGGGCTCCCTCTGGTAAGTGAGGGAATCGAACATTAGAAATTATGTTTGGTCTGAACATTTGCCCCCTCTAAATAAATACCTGGGCAACGCCAGGTTATCTGATAGCATGATTTCAAATGCAGCTGGCTTCTCCTTCCATAGCCCCCATCCCAGTCACATGACTCAGAGCCAAACACATGCAGACCCTATGTGCTTCTTAGTGCATGCACACATATCAAATCTTATAGAAAAGTTGGAAGAAAAATCCAGTCTAGTTCCAAGCAGGGAGAAAGGCACTGGAAATAAAATGGAGACTGATTGGAAAGAAGGGCTCTGTTTATTGATGAACAGAACCAACAACAGCATGTAGTTCTGGGGCAGCTGATCAAAATGGGGTTGGGATAAGTGGGCTTTTGTACATTCTTTGGGGGTTTGGTTTTTTGAAATGCTGTGGTTGTGCAATGTAGTGAGCTTCATGTCTTTGATGGCCTTCTTGACCAATGTTGTTAAGCAAATCACTGACATTAAGTGAATCAGTTGGACATTAGGCCAATTCAGCTTCCCCCACTGACTCTACCTGTTACAAGCCGCCTGGAAAGGTCAATCACACGACCTTTCCAGTAATGCAAGTGTCATAAATACATGCCAATTGTCAAGCACCCAAACTTTGATCACATGACCATGGGGATGCTGCCATGGTCATAAGGGTGATGACTGACTGTAAATCACTGTTTTTATTACTGTCGTAACTTTGAATGGTCATGAAATAAATGGTTGTGGGTCAGGGAGCAAGCAAATCATATTTCATTCTTTGACAAAGTGACTAAATTAGCGGACCTGCAAAATAGAGTGGACATAGTATACTTGGATTTCAGTAAGGCATTTGACAAAGTAGACCCCCAACCTACTTCTTGGTGATCTAGAAAAACCACCAGATGGGTTTGTAACTGGCTGACAAATTGTACTCAATGTGCAATCCTCAATGCAATTACATCCACATAGAGAGAAGCAAGTATGGGGTACCCCAAGGCTTTGTTTTAGGCCCAGTACTCTTCAACATCTTCATAAACATTTTAGATTAGGCAATAGAAGGGGACCTCATCAAATTTGCAGATGACAACAAGCTGGCATGAATAGACAAAACCCCAGAAGATTGGCTCAAGATCCAGATGGCTCTCGACATGCTTGAACGCTGGGCCCTATATAACAAAAGGAATAATTAGGGGGCTGGAGGCTAAAACATGAAGAACGGTTGCAGGAATTGGGTCCAGTGAAAAGAAGGATTGGGGAAGACATGATAGCAACTATTGGACATGTTCCAATATTTGATGTGCAGCCACAAAAGAAAGGAGGGTTATCCTATTTACCAAAACACCAGAAAGTGAGACAAAAAACAATGGATGGAAACTAATCAAGGAGAGAAGCAACTTGGAATTAAGGAGAAACTTTCTAACAGTGAGAACAATTAACCAGTGGAACAGCTTGTCTTCATAAATTGTGGATACTTCACAAGATGTCTTTAAGAAGAAACTGGACAGCAAATTGTCTTGGACTGGTATAGGATCTCCTCCTTAGCGGGGGATTGAAGTAAAAGATATTTAAGGTCCCTTCCAATCCTATTAATGTGTTCTGTCCTGCAGCTGGTGTTTTTTAATGACTAAGAGATTTATGAATTTCTGAAATATGAATACTTTTTCAGAGCAGTGTCCTTGAATTTCTGCCTGTCTAGTTTTCAAATATAAGCCAAATATGATCTTCCATTGAGTTGATTCCCTTTCTTTTATCAATTTTCTAAACTTGGAGAAGAGAATGGAAATCAGCAGCATTAAAGTCTGCAGGCAACCTACAGTTTAAGCTTTCTATTCCTATTTGCAATATAAGCAACATTTGGCATGCTCAGAATCCCACTGCAGTTTGCTCAAGCTACCCAAAGTGTGAATCCCAAGATCCCAAATTCAAAGAGGTTTCTTGGTGTGCTTAAAAAGTTTCCGTAGAAGCACAGAGAAACCAGAAAGTTTAGCATACAAGCTAAATTGGAGAAGAGGAGGAAAGTTGGGAATTGTAGAATGTTGGAATGAGCCTCTTATTTTTTACATTTTTAAAAGAATTCTAAAAGCTCAAGAATTTTCAAAATTAAAAACTCAGAAAAGGGTTCTTGAAAAATTGAGACAAATGCTTTTTGATGAAAAAATATATTCCAGTTTTTCAGGGTATGCTGCAGGCTGGCCTTATTCCTGAGGAACATTAAAAACAGCATTCATCCAGATTCTTCTGGGATGCCGCCTTATTTGTTTATTGTACTGTTTGCAGTATCTGATCTTATTTATTTATTTTTACAGATGATCCTGTTCAAAACTGAACTGCAGCCTGGTGTACTTGTGCTGAATCTCATAAATGCCAAACGCAAAACAGCCTGAGTGTTTTGTGAACATAATCATTTGTAGGGAAAATAGCAGATGTTGAGTGTGTTTTGCCATGTCATGAATTTCTCTCAACACTGGGATGCTTTTTTTTTTTCCTGAATGAGCAATCTAGAAAATTTGGATGCTACAATCCCAGGATAATTTTGCAGAGTCTTTTTCTGCACACAATTTTTCTAATTTCCTCAGGTTCATGAAACTTCACCATACGTTTCCTGTTTCTGTGTTTCAAGGGTTTATTTAGTTTTAGTAAATAATTGGTTTACCTTTTCTCCAGAAACTCAGCACAACCTATGATATTGATTCATTTTTCCTCTGCAACCAACATTTGAAGTAGGTTAGGCTTAAGGAGTAATTAAAATTTAGCCAGTAAATCTCCATAAATTGAGTGAAGCTGAACATAATCTCCATTCCCTGAACTGAACACCTCCAGCTTAGTTTATCCATAGATAATTACTTATGACCCTTTGACTTGAATTGCAGTAACCTTACCTACACTCTTTGCATACAGATACAAACATACATGGAAATTACAATTGGTAAGTTGCTTAAATATGAAATTAAGGAAGCGTGTAAACCGTTATGCTTGGACTGGTCAATCTGCAGCATGAACACATTCTTTGTTTTAATCCATAAAATAGAAGAAAATAGGATTGTTACTGTATCGGGCTATATATTGGAAAAAACGGCTGTTCTGAGAAGAAATAGTGGGGGATCCTTGGTTCCCTCTGGGCTTGCTTGTTTTTTTGCAGACGTTTCATTATCCTAACTAGGTAACATCATCAGTGCTAGAAGTAGTGGGAGAGGAAAGTCAATGGGGTAAAAAAGCCCAACACATCTTCAATGCTGGCCCGGAACCAGGTGTGGGCAGCTATAGGTTTGCCCAGGTTGAGGAGAACCCGTAGCTAATGTAACGGTTGGTTTGGAGAACCTCCAAATCCCACCCCTGCCTGGCCCTGCCCACCATGCCCTGCCGCTGCCACCCCACCATGCCCCTCCTAGGAGTCTCCACCATTTTAGATGCGAAGTGCAGGGCCTGTGTGGAGCCTCCGGGAGGGGGAAAACGGGCTTACTGGAAGGCCTCTGCAGCCCAGGGGAGGACGTTTTTGCCTTCCGGAGCCTGGGGAAGATGAAAACACCTCCCCACTGTGGTGCAGGAGGCTGACTAGGCCATGCCCACCATGGCCACGCCCACCCAGCAACCAAGCAGAGAACCCATTGCTGAAATTTTTGAAGCCCGCCCCTGCCCAGAACAGCACATCACTTTCTCTATTTGCCCCATAAAATCTTTTTATAAGATTCTTATATTTGAAACACAGAAAAATGTCCTAAAATGATTCAAGTTTTGCTTTTGCCAAGCTATGGGCAATTTGAAACTGTTAGGCTGTGGTAGTTTGTTACAGGTTCAAAGGAAGCATACTTTCTGTATTATGCACAGTCCCAGAGGAAAAAGGGAAAAGTAGCTTCATTGATGAGTTTCTTTACTATTGCCTGAATCCAGGGGCAGGATTCAAACATTTTTAATACCAGTTCTGTGGGTGTGGCATGCTTGGTGGGCATGGCAGGTGAAGGATACTATAAAATCCCCATTTCCTCCCGATCAGCTGGGACTCAAGATGCAGAGAATAGATTTGGGGGGGAGGCAGTCAGAGGTGTTTACTGGTTCTTCTGGATTTACTGGTTCTCTGAACTACTCAAAATTTCCGCTACCGGTTCTCCAGAACTGGTCAGAACCTGTTGAATCCCACCTCTGCCTGAATCATATAAATTGGGACTACATACGTAGACCTGTGATGTACTGTATGTGAAAGCTTTTCTAATTTTTTTCGTGAGCACATGAAAGCACTCCACAAACAAAGAAGATAAACTATTAGCCCTTTCACAACTGAATGAATGAAAAAATATTTTTAATCAAGCAACCTACATGAAATATCAGCTCAGAGTTACCAATAGTTTTGCATTATGTCACAGATAAAATGTGACCTGTGAGCATATGAGCTGTCTCATCTGACTTTACAATTAAAATGATAACATAGCCACTGAGGCCTGAAAACATCTCACTAGAATGTTGGTTTTATTCCCTGTTGTTTATTTAATGGCAAAGTCCGACTGGTTTTCAGTATTAAGCATCGACTAATTTTTCTGTGCATAAGAAGCCAAATTATGTCTTTAAATAATAGGAATAACTGAACCCATCCAATCCTTTTTTTCAATTACGGTCTTTTGTCATTTCAAATACTGGATTCATTAGTCTTATATGTTCTCTTTGAAATGTAGTGTATGCTTATACCTTCTTCTATGTCAGAAGGGAAGCTATCATGTGTTGCGTTATGACGCTTCATCACGTGCTAAGCATTTCTGTTAGTGCAGACTGGTTTTGGCCGGTTGGACACAAACATGGAAGCTAGCATGAAAAGTCACTAGTCATGCCCTGACACCTAACACCTTGGAGAAAAGTTCCCACCTTCTTGCAACGTGCTAACTACGTACAACGTGCAAACTGTCAACAAACAGCATGTAACGCCTATTTCTACTGTCTGATTTCCTTTTATGGTCATGATTTATGTATTGTTTACCTATGACAATCTATGCTTAACCCTGCCTTCTGATAAAGTTAATAAAAAGGCCTGCGGACCTTTGTCCGGTGCGCAGTTCCATCCCGTTTCAGAGAAGATATGGTGTCGTGTTTCTTTTCTCCCTATCCGTGGGCTGGCCCGCCTGATAACGGCGTGAAAGTTATCACTACAACTGGTAAACCCCGACGTGGATTCCAATTCATCATTTTCATGGTATGGCCTGTGTTGGTGTCGGTGTCGTTCACGTCCAGCCTCAGAAACTCCTCATGCTTATCCTCCGCCTCCGGGCTCTCGAGCCAACTGTTTTACAGTTCCCTTCGTAAGTATGTTGAGTGGTCGTTCTAAAAAGCGGATTTGACACATCTGTGATTTTGGAGGCCCTCTGAAGGCTTCCAAAAATTTTTCTGATAAGGGCACTCCCTTGTCGCAAATTACAAAGGCTCAACTAATTGGACTCCTAAAATATGTTTGGCTTAAATGTCCGATCTATTCTGTAGATGGATCAACAAAAGTAACAATCTGGCATAGAATTTTAAACTATCTGAATGAGCCGTCAAAACTTCCTCAAAGCAGGGGGTGGCTACAGTAACATCGTCTGCCCCCCCTTACCATCAGCTTTGTCTCTCCCTGCTATAACAAAAAAGAAAAGCGGGGGGAGAGAGATTTTCACCTCTTTTATCTCTTTCAGCTATCAGGAACAGTCTGTGTTAGTTTTTTTTAATTTTTTTGATGCACGCTAGAATCCTTTTCGCAAGCGCGGAATGGAGGTCTGATTCTGAAGGCAGGGCGGGGGCCGGGGGCTGTTTTGCCCCAGGGGAATGTCGCCAGCCCTCACTGACCATCTCCGAGGGCTGGCCCAGCAAGGCTACATGCCAGTCGTCACACCGGGCCGTTTTGGAGACGGAGGGTGAGCCGAGTGTGTGACGGCGAGGCGAAGAGCGAGGAGAAGGCCCGAATCGGCCTGTTCGGCCTAGCGCGTCCCCGGCTTGCCAGGAAGTAGGAGGAGGCAGGCCTGTGAAGCCGGGACGCTGGAGGCAAGCGAACGGCCGGGCGGAAGGGAGGATTTTCCATCGGGCTGCACGAGTGGATGGGAGATCGTGCAGCCTACATCCGACCCCGACCCGAGTGTTCCCTACCTGATTCGGGGCTGGAGCGGCTGCGAACAACGGCTGCAGATGGAGAAGCTGGAACGGAGAGAGGAGGTGAGAGGAAGGAGAGAGGATGTGAGAGGAGAGATTGGAAGAGAGGAAACGTGTGGAGAAGGGATGGAAAGGAGGAAGGAGGAAGAAGGAAAGAAGGAGAGGAGAGATTGGAAAGAGAAAGGAGAAGGAGAAAGAAGGAATGGAACGGAAATAGAAACGGAAGGAAGGAGTGAAGGAGCGAATGGAAGGAGAGGAGGCCAAGCAGCCAAGCAGCCGGATCGTGGAGTGGTGGAACTTTGGCCGAGGAGGACTGGGAGTGAGTGCATGGGACTGGAGGAGGTAAGCCAAGCCTGCACATGGCAGCATTTACCATCAGGCCGTGCAGTGGACCATCTAGCTGCACGGCACTAAATGCAGACTGAGGCCTGTGTGGCTGAAGAGGGCAGATGGATGGGGCCCTTTAAAGGGGCTGAACTGCGATCTTTCCCATCTGCCGGACTTTCTTTTGGACTATCTTTTGGACTATCTGACTTTACCCCTCCTACCCCTATGGATTTACCTCTATGGACTTACCATCTCCTATTATTTGCACTGTACACTGCCACTTTACACCTGCACTTTATCTGGACTCTTTCTAACTAACTAACTAATTAACTAACTAAACATTAACTTGCAATTACGTTCCCCTGGTTTATGCAGCCTCCATGTTCCCCTAGAAATGTATTCGAGGCGTGACCTCCTTTGCCTGCGAGATTCTGCCCTCTCGCAGGCTTGGCCCCCTAGTTTAACTCGGGCCCACCTCGAAGATGGAGTTATTGCTCCTGAGAGGTGGGCGAAGCGCAAGCTCAGGGGGTTTCTTTGTAATTTTTTAATTCGGATTTTAGGGGGTTCCAGGGTTGGGGTGGGGGAGGGGTCTAAAAAAAGATATAGACAGATGGAGACGGAAGCAACGATCAATAGTAAGGGCCAGGATAGCAGTCGACGGCGGGAAGCGGAAGGCGAAAGGAAGGGGGATACCCGAGTCGTTCCTCAGGAGGGCTTACCAATTCAGAGGGTCGTGGGGAGGGGCAGGACCGAGGGGAGACAATTCTCATCCTCCCGGTTGGTGGCACGCAGCCGTTGGTTACAAACGGTCGGGTGCCACAACCCCCGCAGGCTAGGTGGCCAGGGAATACAGAGCCAGGGTCTGCGGCTGATGTTCTGCAACGCCAGGTCCGTTGTCAACAAAGCCCCCCTCATTAGTGACCTTGTGTCAGAGGGGGAGCCGGACCTGGTAGGAATTGCGGAGACCTGGTTGGGCCCCGAGGGAGGTCATCCCCTCGTTGAAATGTGCCCACCAGGCTACCGCGCATTTCATCAGCCGCGGGCCCTAGGCAGGGGTGGCGGGGTAGCGGTCATTATTAAGGAAGGCCTGGAGCCGAGAGAGTCCATTGTGCCTCAGACCTCCGGCTGTGAGTCCCTCTGCATGAAGTGGGGCCTAGGGAGGCAGTTGGGCTTGCTGGTTGTATACCTGGCTCCCCGCTATGTAGCAGCAGCCCTGCCCGAGCTCCTCGAGGTGATCGCTACGGTGGCAGTGGAGACCCCCAGACTTATAGTCATGGGGGACTTTAATCTGCCATCGTTGGGCGAATCATCCGTGGTAGCTCGGGAGTTCATGGCTTCCATGACGGCCATGGACCTGACCCAAGTAATTCAAGGCCCCACCCATGAGGGTGGACATACGCCGGACCTCATCTTTGTCTCGGGCCAATGGAAGAGTGATCTGGGTACAGGGGATATAGTCATCACACCCTTGTCATGGTCAGACCACTCACTTCTCCGACTCGACTTTCCGACCGCTGCTCCCCTCCGCGGGGAGGCGGAACCAGAGTTACCAATCTGGTACCGCCCCAGGCGCTTGATGGACCCGGACGGGTTCCAGACAGCGCTTGGGCCATTTCCTGTATCCCTGACCCGCGCCCCGATGGAGGACCTCACGGCCGCATGGAATAATGCGGCCGTGGGAGCCTTAGATCGGGTCGCGCCCTTGCGGCCTCTCTCGCGGCGGCGAACCACCCTGGCTCCTTGGTTTACTGAGGGGCTGCGGGTGATGAAACGCCGCAAGAGATGCCTAGAGAGAAGGTGGAGGGCTAGCCGCTCTGAATCTGACCGGACACAGGTAAGAGCCCATTTACGGACTTACATTGTGGCGCTGAGGGTGGCCAAACGTCACCATTGTGCTACCCTCATAGCATCCGCAGAAAACCGCCCTGCCGCCCTGTTTAGGGTGACCCGTTCTCTCCTTCATCAGAGGGAGCGGGAAGCCCCGCTACAGGGTAGAGCAGAGGAATTTGTGATTTTTCTGCAGGAGAAAACCGCCCAGATACAGAGTGAGCTAGCCCCCATTCATGGCCCAGTGGGATGCCACGAGAGAGATCTTGTTTGGGAGGAGTTTGACCCCGTTACTTCCGAGGATATGGACAGGCTACGTGGGCGACTGCGAGCCACCACATGTTCATTGGACCCGTGCCCCTCCTGGCTTGTACTGGCATCCTGGGAGGTGACACGAGGCTGGCTCCAAGAGGTTATCAACGCATCCTTGAGTGAGGGTTCCTTGCCTGCCTCCCTAAAAGAGGCTATGGTGAGGCCCCTCCTCAAGAAGCCCTCTTTGGACCCAGCTCTTTTGAACAACTACCGTCCAGTCTCCAACCTTCCCTTCTTGGCGAAGGTTGTTGAGAGTGTGGTGGCACAACAGTTTCCCCGTCACCTGGAGGAAGTTGACTATCTAGATCCGCGCCAGTCCGGCTTTCGGCCCGGGCATAGCACCGAGACGGCATTGGTCGCGTTGGTAGATGATCTCTGGAGGGCCAGAGATGGGGGATGTTCCTCCATCCTGGTCCTATTAGACCTCTCGGCGGCTTTCGATACCATCGACCATGGTATCCTATTGCATCGGCTGGGGGGGTTGGGGGTGGGAGGCACCGTTTTGCGGTGGTTCTCCTCCTACCTCTCTGGCCGATCGCAATTTGTGCGGGCAGGAGAGCAGAGGTCGACCCCGAGACCCCTCACATGCGGGGTGCCTCAGGGGTCGGTCCTCTCGCCTCTCCTGTTTAATGCATACATGAAGCCGCTGGGTGAGATCATCCGTGGTTTTGGGGTAGAGTACCATCTGTACGCTGATGACACCCAGCTGTACATATCTACCCCAGACCACCCCAACGATGCCGTAGCGGTGATGTGCCAGTGCCTGGAAGCCGTGCGGATCTGGATGGGAAGTAACGGACTTAGGCTCAACCCGACCAAGACCGAGTGGCTGTGGTTTCCGGCTGCCCGATTCAACCAGCTTTCTCCAACGCTGGCCATAGGGGGCGAACATCTTGCCCCTGTGGATGGGGCGCGCAATTTGGGTGTCCTCCTGGATACCCGGCTGTCTATGGAAGAGCAAGTGACAGCCGTGGCCAGGAGGGCGTTTTACCAGGTTCGCCTGGTTCGCCAATTGCGCCCCCTATTGGATCGGGACGCCCTTCGCACAGTCACCCATGCCCTCGTGACATCCCGACTGGACTATTGCAACTCTCTCTACATGGGGCTCCCCTTGAGGTGCACCCGGAGGCTTCAGTTAGTTCAGAATGCGGCCGCGCGAGCAATTATGGGCACCTCCAGGTTTGCCCATGTAACACCGCTCCTGCGCGAGCTGCACTGGCTACCTGTCGTCTTCCGGGTGCGCTTCAAGGTGTTAGTTATCATCTTCAAAGCGCTCCATGGCTCGGGACCTAGCTATCTGCGAGATCGGATCCTGCCCCACACATCCTCACGACCGATTCGCTCCCACAGAGAGGGGCTTCTCCGGGTGCCGTCCACTAGACTTTGTCAGCGGGCGACGCCCAGGGGAAGGGCGCTCTCTGTGGCGGGCCCGGCCCTCTGGAACGACCTTCCCCCTGATATTAGAACGACCACCGACCTCCGCTCCTTCCGGGTAAAATTGAAGACCCATCTCTTTCGACTGGCCGGCCTTGAATAGTTCTCTCTGTCTTTTAATTACAAATTTTAATGGGTTTTAATTATATATTTTTAGCATAGGTAGATTTATTTAATTTTATTTTAAGTAATGTTTGTATTTTGTATATTGTTTTTAATTATGCCTGTGCACCGCCCCGGGTCCCTGTGGGGAGAGGGTGCGGTTAATAAATCTTAATTTGAATTTGAAGCGTTATCTATTGGCCTTGATAAATCATTGCATGGAATGTTTTAATTGGAACTTCAAAAGACAACATGTAATTGGCTTTCAGGAATGCAAACGGATTTCTTGCATAGGAAAACTACATTGTAAGAATGTTTTAATTTTTTCTCTCTAGCTAGTGTCTCTGTTTAAATGTACATAAAAGTTGGGATATGTTAGTTTACAATGTTGCTAGATATAAGGTTATAGAGTAATAGGAATTTTGAACATTAAAGATTGTTTGTATATAAGTAAGGATAATGCACTTCTGAATTTTGTAGAATTTTCCTCTTATATCCTTTGCACATGTGTATGGAAATTCTCTCTCAGAACTTTAACTTTGATCAA
The DNA here is from genome assembly GCA_039707465.1 of Rhabdophis nuchalis. Classification (NCBI taxonomy): domain Eukaryota; kingdom Metazoa; phylum Chordata; class Lepidosauria; order Squamata; family Natricidae; genus Rhabdophis; species Rhabdophis nuchalis. Next base: position 24,792,899 of record CM077651.1, read on the forward strand.
AGCGTAAAGTGTGTTATTTATTATATTCAAGCCTCCGTTTAAGTCTATTGTTTGGCATATTGTGACTTGAACGTTTTCTATGGGTTTCAATGAATTTTCGCCCAATGAGATTTTTTAAGGGTAGCCATATTTGGCTTCCCACACAGTTGAACTCCTTTGAGGTTCACAGGCATTCAATATGGTGGATTGGAGACAATGGTGTGGGCCACAGACGATGTCAAAGAGCGCTCCTGGTCATTTTTTGCACCAGTGACATGGCCTTTGGCTGGACACCAGTAGACCCTGAATATACTCAGACCTGAATGCCAAAGAGGCTTGAACAAGATTGTACTGTACTAGGTGAATAGATAATTTTTTCTTTTGCTTTGTATGTGTGTATGTGAGGAAAGGCCTTTGATGTGAATGAGTGTTGCATTGAAAGGTGTGTGTCTGTTGGAATAACTGTGAAATTTTAAGTGTAAGGGAATGGTCACACCAAACCCTGAGTCTGAAAAATGGACGCCAAAAAGATTTTTGGTTGTGGCGTTGCAAGGAACTCACTTCCTCCTTCTTCCTTGAGCACCACCGGAACTTGCCTTACTTGTGGGTGGAGTGGCCATGTTAAAAATTAGTCCCCTCCTCCAGGTGGGGGTGAAGGAGGACCCCTCCTTCCGCTCCAATACTGCTTGCTCAGGTTGCAAGAAAAACTTTTTAAACTGAGCAGAAAAGCCTCAATGGAAAGGTGGGAGGGAATGCCCACTGGAGCCTCTCTCCCTCCCTCTCATTCAGACACAGTCAAAACAAGCAGATACCCACACATTCTTTTGCCCACAAACTTCCCCCCCTCTTGCCTGCGTCTCTCTGGAGGACAGAGGGAGGGGTGAGATCACCCACACCACACATAACACACACACATCTTAAGGGGACTCAAAGTGCTTTCGCCTTAATTTTATCATCAACATACCCACATTTACATACAATTAATCCCATTTCACTCTTTTTCACAACACTTTTGATTTTTCTTTTGGACATTTTTTGAGTTTTACGTTTATTTTAATCCATTGGCAGGAATGATTCTCTGCTATTTTGCCTGCATTTTAAAATTTTTCCACATGCTTAATGAGAGTTACCTAGCTTCCATAACAAGGAAGCTGATTTTTTCTCACATCCTTTTTTGATGTCAGATTTAATGTACCCCATCCTATGTTATTTGTTTGTTTGTTTCTGATATCTGCCTTTGGAAAAATTTCCTTCCATCTGTATTGTTTTTTTTTTATTTTTTGAGTGTTGATTCCAAGTTTTTTGATAGTTTGTTTTACCCATTACTTCTTGCTTTGTCTGTAATATTTTTTCCACATTTGGAACCTACATTTAGGGGAGTCTTAGCTTCCCCTTTCATGCGAAGTTCAGAATCTTTTTCAGATCTTGCTCTTGTTATGATGATCAATTCTCCAATTACAAAAAAAAAAGGGGGGGGGAATTGGTTGCCAAATGATTTTGCTCCCAGAAGCCTCTTTACCTCACGCCCATGGCAGATTTTTACAACCAATGGGGGCGCTATAAGGTGGATTAGCTACTATGATTGTTGATTTAACAGTTTGTTTTTTCCCCATTCCTCTGCATCCAGTGGACAGATGCTTATTTGCTTTTACTGTTCCTGAACTTAATAACTCCATGCCCACTTCACGTTATCAATGGAAAGTTTTACCCCAAGGAATGCTCAATAGTCCTACCATGTGTCAATTTTTTGTAGCGCATGTTTTAAATCCTTATCGAATCCAATATCCAAATTTCTTGATTTATCATTATATGGATGATATCCTAGTGGCTGCACCTGGCCAAAAGGGTACAGTTTTGAAAACTTTACCTCATCTTCAACAAATTTTACAACAGGGTGGTCTTTACATAGCTTCTGACAAAGTTCAAACTTTTCCTCCTTTTCAATATCTAGGTCACAAACTACTTTCATCTCATGCTGTTCCTGCATCTCCTCAGGTACAGTTACCTCCAAAACCGACTTTACTTCAATTACAAAAATATTTGGGTTCCATTAACTGGATACGTCCTTATTTAGGTCTTACTACTGTTCAACTTTCACCTCTTTTCAACGCCTTAACTAAAGGTAAGCAACCAGCGGACAAGATCCCATTGCAGAAAGAACACTTTGACACTATGCATTTAGTTAACCAAGTATTGAAAACAAAATGGGTTGACAGATTGCTGGATGGTTTTCCTCTTGCACTTTTGATAATTAACACATTTCAATTACCTACAGCTGCAATTGTACAAGTTACACCTTCACTCTCAATTCTTGAATGGATACATCTTTCACACACTCCTCGCTCTACTTTAACTACAAAGCCAGCGCAAATGGCACTCCTTATTAATAAGGGTCGTCATCGTGCTAAAGCACTTGCTGGACAGGAACCAACTACAATCTATGTTCCTTCTTCTCTTGCTACTTGGGAAACTCTTTTGGCCTCCAGCGAAGCATTACAGTATGCTCTTGCTGACTGGCCTGGTTCTGTCTCTTGTCATCATCCTCCTGATCCAAGATTACAACTTTTGAAAACCACACCCTTCGTGTGGGAAACTCCTTTTTCTTCATTTCCAATTCCAGATGCTGTTACAGTTTTTGCAGATGGAAGTAAGACGTATGGTGCTTGTGCCTGGCAGTCTGACGGCCAGTGGCACACCAAAATTACTCCACCACAGACTTCTGCCCAACGTGCAGAACTCTATGCTTCTATTTTGGCTTTTCAACAATTTTTTGATCAACCTTTTAACCTCATTTTGGATAGTCTGTACGTCACACAGATTATCTCTTCTATCTATCAAGCCTACCTTTCACCTTCTATTGAATCTTCACTTTTGTCACTTTTTCTCACTCTTCAACACTTAATTTCTCAGAGAACAGAGCTCTTTCATGTTTCTCATATAAGAAGCCATCAACCATTTCCAGGTATTATTCAACAAGGAAATGATGTTGCAGATCAAGCTGCTTCAGATGCTACATCTTTATCAACTGTCTATTCTGCTTCTTCCCTTACTCCTTGGGAAAGTCATGCCTACTTTCATCAAAACAAAAAGGCGCTGATAAAACAATTTGGTATAACAACAGCAGAGGCAACTGCTATCTTACAACAGTGTCCTACTTGTAGTAAACAAGCGCATTCAATCCCTATGGGAGTAAATCCCCGAGGGACGGAATGTTGTCAAATTTGGCAAATGGATGTTACCCAATATGCTCCCTTTGCTCCATGGAAGTATATTCATGTGTCCATTGACACCTACTCAGGTTTCATCATGGCTACCCCTCAAAGGGGCGAAGCCACAAAACATGTAATTAATCACTGCATTCGCACTTTTGCAACGCTGGGACGCCCAAACGAACTTAAAACAGACAATGGGCCTGCTTATACAAGCACTGCATTTGCTGCCTTTTGTCAAAAATGGAGCATAATTCACAAATTTGGTATTCCATATAATAGCCAAGGACAAGCCTTGGTTGAAAGAGCAAACCAAACCTTAAAGCATGCTCTTGACCGTTACATTGGCTCACGGGGGAAAACAGCCCCTGGCCTCCCAGCTGTGCAAGACACTCTTAATTTGTGTCTCTATACTCTCAATTTTCTAAACCTGACTGGTCAACCTGCAATGTCTGCTGCTTGTCGTCACTTTTCTTCTTCTCCCTCTGCTGAACATCAGCGACCGCTTGTCTACTATCGGTGCCTACCTGACCTGACCTGGCGAGGACCTGCAGAGCTCATCACGTGGGGGCGTGGCTACGCCGCCGTCGCCCTCCCTGAAAAGACTCTGTGGATTCCTGCTCGACACGTTCGTCCCTGTCATTTGCCACCAAAGACCAAAGATGCAGATACATTTTCTTCTGATCCTGTCACTTCTCCAGATTCAACTGCTGCTTGTGACAACCATCGTGATCAGTAAAGGACTTTCAACTAAAGACATCAACAAAACAACATCAGGTACCAAAGCACTACATCAACATACTGACTTTACAATACCTCCAGTCCCTTTGCGGCTGCAACAGGACCTTGATAAACATTTTCACACAGCCAAACGCAATGTGCTGTCTGGAGATACCACATATTGTGTACCTTGCATCAAAATCACTTACTCACTGTTCTGCCAGACACCATCCCAAAACAAGAAAAAGATAGGAATTGTACATAACAAGACTATCCCCACCAGCTGACTGTTACCAATACACTTGCAATCCCGTTAACATCACCTTTCTTGTTCCACAAAACTGGCTAACTGCACAGTAAACAAATCTTTGGAAAAAATTGTTGACATGAAATTCTTGACACTGCCAGAAAACAATGACTTTTCCTGGTCCACCCCAAACGGACTGTATTGGGTTTGTGGACGTTTTGCTTACAACAAATTGCCATTAAACTGGTATGGGTCTTGCGTCCTATCTACCATTCGCCCTGGTTTCTTCCTACTCCCACTACGACAACGACAAGATCTGGGAGTTCTAGTCTACGAAGAACTAGGCAATGTGCGAGACCACAGAGACATTATAGACACAAAAGACATTCATAGAGGAGATTGGACTGACGAGGATTGGCCTCCAGAACGCATAATTGCCGTCTATGGCCCAGCAACATGGGCAGAGGATGGCACATATGGATATCGCACTCCCATATACATGATTAATAGAATAATTCGCCTTCAAGCTGTAATTGAAATTATAACAAATCAAACAGTATTAGCTTTACAACATCTAGCCCAAGAAAGTGCAAAGTCTAGAACATATATTATGCAGAATCGTTTAGCTCTTGATTACTTATTGGTAAAATTGCTCATGTGCCTGTACAAACTTGGCATGGTTTAAATTTAAAAGAAATGTTTGGTTCATGGTTTCCAAAATTACCCGGTTTGCAAGCTATTGTAGCTTTAATTGGTATGATTGCTTTAGGATGTATTGTTTTACCTTGTGTTTTCCCTATTTTTGCTCGTGCAATTTCTAATAGTTTATCTTTGTTTGCTGAGAAACGAGCTATAGCTCACATCAACGCTTTGTGGGAACAGAAGTATGCTCCTGAGCCCCAGGGAGATTCCCTGGAGAAGAAACCGTTAACCTTGGGCAGCGATGAGGAGGAAGAGGTAATTTCCAAACATCGAATCAAGCCTCCCCTCAGGCTGCTGTATGGTGACGAAGAACATCTTTTTTGAAAAAATAAAAACAGAGGAGATGTTGCGTTATGACGCTTCATCACGTGCTAAGCATTTCTGTTAGTGCAGACTGGTTTTGGCCGGTTGGACACAAACATGGAAGCTAGCATGAAAAGTCACTAGTCATGCCCTGACACCTAACACCTTGGAGAAAAGTTCCCACCTTCTTGCAACGTGCTAACTACGTACAACGTGCAAACTGTCAACAAACAGCATGTAACGCCTATTTCTACTGTCTGATTTCCTTTTATGGTCATTATTTATGTATTGTTTACCTATGACAATCTATGCTTAACCCTGCCTTCTGATAAAGTTAATAAAAAGGCCTGCGGACCTTTGTCCGGTGCGCAGTTCCATCCCGTTTCAGAGAAGATATGGTGTCGTGTTTCTTTTCTCCCTATCCGTGGGCTGGCCCGCCTGATAACGGCGTGAAAGTTATCACTACAATCATGCTATATTTCAAAGATCTCCATCATGTTCTGGTTGAATGGAATCTTGAATATCTATCCAAAATTCTCATCCGGTAGGTCTAAATCTTTTATTGACTTCCAAAGTCAAAACTTTAGAACTGGGTTCCTTTCTTGACTAGCAAGGAATTTCTATTTCCACAACAAAACTTACATTATTAAACCATTGCAATGGGATCCAATGACCCATAGCAGAACCTAGAATGACTGCTATTGGGCCAAGGGCACCATTCTCATCTCAAGTCACATTTCTTATACCTTCTTTTTTACTGACATATATGCATTCCATAGTTTCACTTCCTTGTTCTTTCCTACATTTTTAGGAAAAAGTTTGCAGATGATCTTGGCAAAAATAAATTCTTCACATTCTCTTTATAAATCTCCTTTGATTATTGCTAATGGTTTTATACTTAATTCTATCGAGGACTAAAGCATCATTCAGCCTTTTTTTTTTTTTTTGCAACTTCTCCATATCACAAATTCAACAGCTCTTTTATAAGAGTTTGTATTAGCTTGTCTCTTCTGATTCATTCCTTACTATTCTCAAAGGACTGACTGTAGTCACATCATGGGTTGTTTTTTAACAATTTTGCAACCAGGTGTAACTGCCTTAATAGAGATTGCCAAGAACAACCAAAAATTTAAAAAAGATTCAAGCCATCTCAGTCTGAGGACATCAAAAGAGAATTGTGGGTGACTCATTGGTACTCTACCCCCTTTCCTAAATACTTGTGTTTCTGTCCCACCTTGCAATGCTCACACTATCTTTCTGCAACTTCATTGAGGTGCAAATTATGACCATGCTAATAGGCCTACTTAATCCAGCTCCTAATTGGAGATGGGCAATTTCAGTGCTGCAGTGACTCTTTCTTAAGAAAGATCTACTTTTCTTAAAGATAAATCTTTATCCCAAAGTTGGAATTTCTTTTTAGTATTTTCAGTAATATTTTCAAAGTAAAAGAGTATAAAATACAGTAATACAAAAAAAAACAACCTGTGTGGAATGGAGATTATTTTCATATTGTGGCCCTGTATATAACTGTTCCTACATAAATATCATAAATACAGCATTGGAAGTAAGCTATCATTTAAAAATCTTAGAAGCTGAAACAGAGAAAACTGAGGCTTATCCAATTCTTATCATTTCAAAGGCAACTGATCTAATGTAACATTTTATTCTTTTGCCACATGTTCAGTTTTGCCACAGTATTAGGAAAACATACTGTCTAGTACCATGATGGCGAAGTTATGGCTCGCGTGGTATACGTGGCCCGCAGAGCCCTTTCTGTGGTCACATGAGCCATCACTCCAGCTTAACTCTATGGGGCATGAATGTGCGCTTCCCCCTGACAAGCTGGTTTTCAGGTCTTTGCCGCGCATGCATGGAGAGTGGGCGCAAGTGGGAGATGTGTATGCATTCACAGGTGGGCAGGGTGCATGCATGAGGTCACACATGCATGCACATGGATCGTGCATGGGGGGGTCACACATACATGTGGGGGTGAATGCAAGGGGTCATGTGCATATGCGTGGAGGGTGGGGCGCACATGGGTAGTTGTGCGCATATTGCATTATGGGTCCGTGCGCATGTGCTTTTGACACTCAGCGACAAAAAGGTTAGCCATCACTGGTCTAGCAGCTATTGACTGTCATAGCTTCTTGAAGGTGTCTAATCTCTTTATAAAGCTGATTAAATAATAGCAAACCTTATAACTTAACTATGGTCCATGGGATGAAGTACATCCTTTCATCTGTCATCATTCAATTTCATTGCATGATTCCAAGTTCCAGGACTGGAGGAAGAATTATTTATCTGCCCCTGTTTTCTCCATATCATGTCTTATGCTCCTGTTGCAAGCTTACTTTTTTCCTAAGCTAAAAAGCTCCCAATGTTGTTGCCCGCTTTCTTTCATGTGAATGTAGCATTTTCCTGAATGCTACATGTAAATGTTCCTTGTCTTGCTCTACATACAATGGGCTGATTTGTCATTTATGTAGTAAGGAGAATATGATGCTAAAAATAATAACTTCTTCCAGCAGGAGTCAGGCCAAAGGCAATTAGCTACAACATAGTAAAATGTCTACTTTTTAAAAAACTAATTAAACTTTTATGAACGGCTCTAAGCAATTCAAATTCTGCATCCTAAACATCCCCAAAACAAGAAATAATGTTTTCTTAATACATCCAGAGAATGGGAATGTATCCGGTAAGGATTTTAAGGAAAAGAAAACATCCGGAAATTTCCTGAATGTTGCATGGATCCCACCTAACTGTAAATGACCATGAAGGAAAAATATCTCAGTAGCCAATATTTTTCTCTGCTGGTATCAAATGAAATTCATTTGGTATCAGCTGGAGTTTCTGTAGTGCTAATGGAAGTTATTTTCAGTTATCACATCAGCTCCTAAGTATACAAAGACAGCAATTTTGGTGGTAATCTAAAGATCAGTTGGAATGTAGGGGGCATCTTTAGGCTGCTTCTGCAGTGACAAGTCTTTATTTTAATAGATGGAGTATATCGTAAATAAAAAAAGAGAAAAGAATGGCAGAAACATTACACTAGGTGGAAGATTAGGGTTGGGAACATTTCACAGTGTGAACATCTGAACTCCAAAACACTAGCAATACCCAGAAAAGCCAGTGTTTAATAAAGGAGGATTCTGCCTGAGAACTAATTTTATGGCACAGATTTCTTTTTAAAGCTTCAGAGATGATGGATGACAACACTGAAATGGACCTCTTTCTTGGCTACTGTTCAGTACAATATGCTATAACAGTCTTCTTTGTCAAATGATTCAATTGCATTAATTGGTACTGTGAGAAGTTAAGCCTAATACCTCTGAATGTCAAAGGATGGGTGAAGGTTAAAACTGACCCTTGACCTAAACGAGCATGGTTTTTTCCAATGTTGTTTATTGCCTTTTTTGGCCACTGCAACATTTGAATGAATTGGAAGTACTGGCAACAGCTTGATCATGTTTATCATCTTTATCTGGAGAATAGTTGGAGAGGCAACCTTGGTGCCATATGTTCTGTTTCTTAATCCAGGTGTTAACATATGCATGAAAGAATTGGTAATGTCTTGTCTTCATACTTACTAACCAAGAGTTGTTCACTCAACTCTAACCAAGATCCATTTTAGAAAACATGTGCAGAACCCAAGTATTTGGTCTTTCCTGAAGCCTAAAATAATCATAGACCACAGTACCCAACAACTGGAAGAGAAGAGTGTGTCTGTAGCAACCCAAGTGGCTCATTAAAATTGGATCTCAACACCTGATTGCATTGTCAGTCACATCATTGATGAAGTTGCTTAATCATTTCCAGAGCAGAAAACCACATCCAATGAAGTGGAAAGACACTACTTTAGAACTGGAATAGCTAAAGGCAACTATCAGGTATCTCAGTGATGGTTTAGCAAAAGCAAAATTATAGGGACAGGAAATTAAAAAAAACCACATTGATAATAATGTTGCCATGTTTGAATGATATGTGTCCTATATTTGTCCTGAACTGATTAAGAGGAGAAATGTCTAAGTACAAGCATCAACTGATTTCTAGGTGTCCATCCATTCTTAAGAGTGGTTCATCCTTGAATCACTCTTAAGTATTACTGTCCCAAAGAACAGATGAGCATTAGTTAAAGGGGGTGCCTAAGCTATTTTTTAAATCCTTGTTTTCTATATAGCTCCAATGCTGCCCAAATGGCATTAGTCAGTTAGCTTGATCTTCAATGAACACAACTCACAGGACCTTCCTTGATCTCTCTTTTTCATTTACCAATATCAAACTACTGGTCCTGTTGTAGTCTCACAATCTGAATCAAATCTAGAGCTGTTAGCTAATTTACACTAAAATTCTTTTGCTGTAAAATTCAGCTTGGAGATTCCTACTGGTAGATAAATCCATCTCTCCTGGTATATACAAAAGGAGATGCATGCCTCAAAGAAGCTTTCTTCTCCATTTGAACTTCTGAATCATGAGCTAATGGTCACGTTAACATAGAACATAGAATAATAGAGTTGGAATGGATCTTGGAGGTCTTGTAATTCAACTCCATGCTCAAGCAGGAGACTCTATACCATTTCAGACAAATGGTTGTTCAGTCTCTTCTTAAAAGTTTCCAGTGATAGCCCACCCACAACTTCTGAGGGCAAACTATTCCATTAATTGATTGCTCTAACCTTTAGGAATTTTCTCCTTAGTTGTAGGTTCCTTCTTTCCTTGATTAGTTTCCATCCAATGTTTCTTGTCTTGTCTTGTCTTTTGGTGCTTTAGAAAATAGTTTGACTGCCACATCTTTGTAGGAGCCCCTCAAATATTGGAACATTGCTATCATGTCTCCCCTAGTTCTTTTTTTTTTATTAGACTAGGTTTATCCAATTCCTGTAACCGTTCTTCATATGTTTTAGCCTCCAGCCTTCTAATCATTCTTGTTATTCTTTTTGGCATGGTTTCCAGAGTCTCAACACCATTTTTATATGCAGCATATTGCGTATAAAATTGCATACAAAACTGAATGCAATATTCCAAGTGTGCTCTTACTAAAGCTGTGTAAAGTGGTACTAGAACTTCACGTGATCTTGATTCTATCCTTCTATTAATGCAGTTTAGGATTGCATTGGCTTTTTTGGCTGTTCTCACACACTGTTGGCTCATATTTGTCTACTAGGAGTCCAATATCTCTCTCACAATTGCTGGCATTAAGCCATGTTTCCCCGAGTCTATACTTATACAGTTGTTTTTTCTTGTCTAAGTGTAAAACCTTACATTTATCTACATTGAATTTCATTTTGTTAGATACTTTTTATTCAAATAATTTACATTTGATACATACATGCATAGTTTGGGTCTTTAAAGATATCAAGCAAGCAAGCACAAACACCTCAAAAATGGGTTTCTGGTTTGTTTTTTTCTTTCATGCTCTCTTCCCCACTTTTCCTGCTTTTTCTTGTGCTCACAAGTAGCCTAGATCAGGGGTCTCCAACCTTTGCAACTTTAAGTCTGAAGGTCTGGGAGCTGAAGTCCTTCAGACTTAAAGTTGCGAAGGTTGGAGACCCCTGGCCTAGATTAAAGGACATTTGTTGACAAATCAAGAATTAATCTATGCCAATTCTAGGTTATAAAGTATCTTTACTATAGTTGATTTGAAAATAATCAGTCACCAAGTCTGTGACTGACATATTAACAGTTTTCTCATGATAAATAAAGCTTCACGTTTAATCTGTACTGTCTTCAGCTATGTTTCCCCACTTGATGTAGCTATTTCCTTACTTTCTTGAAACGCAATGAATAATCATTGTGTACACGTTACCCTTTGTGGTTCTTTGTTCCTCCATTTGTTATCTGTGTTGTAGTCATGAGTTTCTCCAAAGCACAAGAATGAGAACATTCAGTTACAGCCCTCTGTGTAAAGCCCCCCACCTTAGCTTCTTGCTTTGTGTTTTCTTCTAATATATGGTCTAATTAAGCAAAGCCATTGCTCCTTAGGCTATTTTGATGTTTGCAGATTGATCTCTTTACCTATTGCTGTTTTTGTAACTGTTGATGTTAGATTTAAATTTAGTCCTTCTTCCAAGAGCTGAAAGCTCAAACAAAGCATTCCTGCTGTTTCCTCTTCTTTATTATACATTAAAATGAACCAAAAGATTCAGTAAATTAATTTGCTGTTGTCTTGCATCAGCAGATGGAAGCACCACCCAAGTTTTCTGTGCTCAAAAGAAGAAGCAGCAAACCTGGGGAAATGTAGGCATTGAGATCATCCCAGAAGAAGTCAGATACAATTTCATTATTTTGTTGTGAACAAAATGACACAATTGTATTAATGTAGCCAGAAGACGTTTAACTCTAGGACTTCTTTGAGAACTCTGGCTTAAAATTGATAAGACAGAAATCCTGTTTAATATGTAACTGTAGACTCAATCATCTAGGCCAAAAGCATGTAAAAGTTTAAATCATGGCAACTGGACCAAAGTTTATTAAACAGAGACATTTCGTTACTGATCCAAGTAACTTCTTCAATCAAAAGGACAATTTTTGATTTAGGCATAGAGTCAGAGAGTCATTGGAGTGAACTAACTCTTGCAGGGGTTTCTCCTCAAAATGAAATGCAATTGAGTCTACATTTACATATTGCATTTCATTTTGGGGATAAACCCCTGCAAGAGTTAGTACCCTCCAATGACTCTCTGACTCTATGCCTAAATCAAAAATTGTCTACATAAAGCTACCTATAGGAAAACATTTGATGCAAAACTTTTGAAGTGGTCCAAAGTTTTACCAATTCCATAAGTGGGGTGGATGCTGCAGAGACTCTGTAATTAGATGCTATCTTCTCCCTTCCATCTGCAACTCAAATTGTGCTGAAATGGAAAACCAAGAATCCATCTTCACTTTCGGTGGTATAACAATACATGAGCCATACACTTAGCATTGAAAAGATCCCAGTTCAGCTAAAAATGGTAATCTAATGGGAATGTCAGTATTGGGAAAAGTAGTTCGGCTTCTCTGTTTAAAGCAGACACCATTGAGTGAAAATCAGACATATTGATTAGTCTCTTAATGAAAGAGCCTTTAAACTTATATTTGTTTTCCCTTTAATAAAAGCCTATCAAACTTGCTGGCATTTCTATTAAATGCCTCTATGTCTGATTCTTTTCTAAATCTAAATCTTCGTTATTCTGTCATGCTTATTTTTAGTTGCTAAGTTACCTATCATTGTTTTCATCTCTTTTGTTTTACAAAATATAATGGTTCCATATTTGTATTTATACAAACACAGAAAGAGCATTTTTCAATACCCTTTACAGGGACCAAGTTCCATTAATAGCAATCATAATAAATATTCATGACCTTATTTTAAAAAACAGATGAAGACAAGACTATAGATCTGAAAGTTATTTTATGTTTTGCCAAGCTATGAGATTTCTCATGTTTTACCCCTTCCTTCCAAATTTGTATACCATCAAAACATTTGGCTCCTGGCAGCTTTTAACAAAGTAAAATATAATAAAAATAAAAACTTTGACATTTAAAAATTCCCAAATCAATAAAATATTCAACGCCAAAATCAAAATGGACTCAAAATTCAAAATGAGCAGTAATAACTAAAAATGAAAATAATGAATAAACACAATTTTTTTATATGAATGTTTGTAGATTCAGAAACATATAGACAATAACCCAGCCAATGTGTCCTACATTTCTAAACTGTAGCAAACTATATTCTGTTGTCTTTTTTCTCATTTTGATTGAGTTCTGCAACTGCTTATAAAAGCAATTCTACATTTCATAGAGTGGGTTGCGGATTTCTCTTTACTGAAAAATGAGTTTTATTGCAGTCTTGTTATAATATTGTTATTCTTAAATAGAATATCCATATGATTTGCATGTTTAACAATGCACCCCTGAACCTATATCCTTCCTTTTGCAATTAAAGCTTGTTTTCCTACCATTACAAGTTTTTTTTTAATGCTAGTGAAAGAGAAACAGAGAGATGGATTGACTTATATTTAGGTGTAATAAAATGCACAGTTAAGTTATAGATGTAGAAGGGTGAGAATTATTGTACCAGTAGGAATTGAAGATAAAAGAGAAATGTAGTCAATAACATGTAGCAGAAAAGGATTGAAAAATGCCAAGAGCATGTCAAAATTCCATCCTACTGCTAAGATGTCAAAGTGATTTTATTGAGCGATCCTTTTCCAATGTCCCAGGTGTAATTGAGGTTTAGTGACCCAGTTAATCAATTGATCATAAAAACAGTTGTAATTTAAGCCCTTCTATATCTAGGAATGTTTCTTGGTCCATTTGGTGACCTGAAATAAGAGTAGTCATAAGAGATATTTGTTTCTTTAGCCTTCTTCTTTCATCTTACATATTCAGAGCTGGTCAGATGTATAATTATGGCAGCTGTCTAAAGAGGCTAGGTGGGATTGTTCAGACCAATTTTAGGGGGAGAAATGAATATTTGTTATTTTAGCAGAGCAAAAGAGAAGAGGAAATCTTTCTGGCATTAGAGAACTTACTTTCAGTAGGCAATGGATGTGGAGAATGTGCCCATGATTGGTGGAAACACAGAATGTTAAACAAACTTTGGTTTGTTTAATGACCATGGCTTCACTTAACAATCATGGTGATTCACTTAATAATCACTGCAAAAAGGGTTGTAAAATTGGGGTAGGGTTAGGGTTAAATTGTTGTTTTCTCCAATTGATAGAATTGTTTTAAGCAAAATTGTTACAGCTATTACTTTCAAACTCAGGGTTTTGAATGCTAACAACCTATTTTCGTACCTTTGTCTCCTCTCAAGTATCAAAAGAATATTCCACTTGTACTGTACTGTACAAAATTATATAAAGGAGAGGAAATTTCAAAAATAATTGTGGAAGACTTTTTTAAAAACTCAAATTACCAATGATAACATGCAAACCAAAACAGATGTTAAATGGGTCTATGACCTATGATGAATGGCAAATTTAAAAAAACAACTAAAATAGTTAAAGCGCCTGCTGGCTTGGTATTATAAACATTTCAAGGATAAATTTCTACAACCTTTTAAAAAAAATATGAATTCTAATTTTACATAGCTCGGGGCCTAGTTATATGCGAGACCGCCTCCTGCCCCATACATCCCTCAGACCAATCCGCTCCCACAGAGAGGGCCTCCTCAGGGTACCGTCGGCCGGACAATGCCGACTGGCGACACCCAGGGGAAGAGCCTTCTCTGTGGCGGGGCCAGCCCTTTGGAATGACCTACCCCCTGAATTACGTACCATCACCGACCTCCGCCTCTTCCGCCAATGTCTTAAGACATATCTGTTTCAACAAGCCGGCCTAGCCTAACCTCCCTTGGGGACTTAAGATAGTTTTAAATTGGGTTTTAAAATTTGGTTTTAGCGCAGGATGGGGTTATTTAATAGTTTTTTAAATTATATTTATTGTATTTTTGTATGTTTTTTAAATTTCCTGTGCGCCGCCCTGGGTCCTCTGTGGAGAAGGGCGGGGTATAAATTTAAATAAATAAATAAATAAATAAATAAATAAATAAATAAATAAATAAATAAATAAATAAATAGCCGAAAAAATAGAGACAATTGGATAGGTGCAAATACTGCCTTAATTCTTAAGGAAGGTCAAGTCCAGGCTCAACCAAACAACTATCAACCAAAGTGCTGAGTGAATAATGATTATAAGATATTTGTAATGATTTTAGCTTAAAGGATGTCTTGCAAGATTATAGTTATGAATATCAATAGGTTTTTTTTAACCAAAAAGAAAACTAAGAGACAATATTAGAAATATTCTTGATATATTAGAACATTTGAAGGAATGCAATGAAAAACAAACCACGCTGATTTTCTTGATGTGGAAAAAGGAGTTGTTAATATGAACTGGACTTTTTTGGTCCAACTCCTGGAAGATAGGAGTTTGACTTTGGAGATAATTCTATTGAGAAACACCAGCCAGCCGAAGGTCAGTCATTGGTGTGCAGAGTTGAAAAGCCTACAGACTGAGGGTCTGTTACCCAAAACAATGTCCAAGCACCCAACTGGATATTAATTGATAACAGAAGAATGGCGGGGGGGGGGGGGAAGAAAAGTTAATTGTATCATTTGCACGTGAGAATGCCAGATTCCGCTTCGCTATATCTGTAAACAATACAATACAATACAATACAATACAATAGCAGAGTTGGAAGGGACCTTGTAGGTCTTCTAGTCCAACCCCCTGCGTGGGCAGGAACCTTATACCATTTCAGACAAATGGCTATCTAACATCTTCTTAAAGACTTCCAGGGTTGGGGCATTCACAACTTCTGGAGGCAAGCTGTTCCAGAGGTTAATTGTTCTAACTGTCAGGAAATTTCTCCTTAGTTCTAAGTTGCTTCTCTCCTTGATTAGTTTCCACCCATTGCTTCTTGTCCTGCCCCCAGGTGCCTTGGAGAATAGTTTGACTCCCTCTTCTTTGTGGCACCCTCTGAGATATCGGAACACTGCTATCATGTCTCCCCTGGTCCTTCTCTTCATCAAACTAGACATACCCAGCTCCTGCAGCCGTTCTTCATATGTTTTAGTCTCCAGTTCCCTAATCATCTTGGTTGCTTAACACTTAACACTTAACACTTAAGCTTTAATAAAGTATACTGTTGGTGAAACCAAGGGCCAGGAGTCTTTCCTTGCTAGATGACTGAGTGGGACAGTTGACATAAACTAAGGGCATTTGCTTATGATTTGGCTTTCATTTTGGAAAATCCTATGGTGAGAATGAGAAGGCAGGGCTAGATAAATCAAAAATTGGAATTAAGATTGCCAGGAGAAATATCAACAATCTCATATATGCAGATGATACCACTCTAATGGCAGAAAGTGAAGAGAAACAAAAGAGCCTCTTGATGCAAGTGGAGGAGAATGCAAAAGTTGGCTTGAAACTCAACATTAAGAAAAGTAAGATCAAGGCATCCGGCCCTCTCAATTCCTGGCAAATAGATGGGGAAGAAATGGAGTCAGTGACAGATTTTATTTTCCTGGGCTCCAAGATCACTGCAGATGAGGACTGCAGCCAAGAAATTAAAAGAGGCTTGTTCCTGGGGAGGAAAGCTAAGGCAAATCTAGACAGCATACTAAAAAGCAGAGGCATCACCCTGCCAACAAAAGTGCATATAGTCAAGGTGATGGTTTGCCCAGTTGCAATGTATGACTGTGAAAGTTGGACCATAAGAAAGGCTGAGCACCAAAGAATTGAGGCCTTTGAACTATGGTGCTGGAGAAGATTCCTGAGAGTCTCTTGGACTTCAAGGCGATCAAACCAGTCAGTCCTAGAGGAGATCAACCCTGACTGCGCTTTAGAAGGCCAGATCCTGAAGAGGAAACTCAAATTCTTTGGCCACCTAATGAGAAGGAAGGACTCCCTGGAGAAGAGCCTAATGCTGGGAAAGATTGAGGGCAAAAGAAGAATGGGATGACAAAGAATGAGGTGTCTGGATGGAGTCACTGAAGCAGTAAGTGAGCTTAAATGGACAATAACATGGCGAGAATAGAACTATTAATGGGGAATAAAGGAATTTGGTGAGTGGCTTAACACTAACAATAAAAATGAAGATAATAAAAAATGTGAAGATGGAAGTTGAAACATAACTGACTGTTAAAACTGATTTTCAGATTGAAAAAAATATCCGGGTATTACCCTAACCCAGGGGTCTGCAAAGTCGGCTCTTTTAAGACTGGTGGACTTCAACTCCCAGAGTTCCCCAGCCAGCATAGCTGGCTGGGGAATTCTGGGAGTTGAAGTCCACCAGTCTTAAAAGAGCCGACTTTGCAGATCCCTGCGGCCTAACCAACATGAAATCCCATTCTTTGCCCCTCTCCTGTTGATAAGGCACCATAGCAACACACTAGCATTTCACAGTCTTTTCAGCACCCATCCTTTGAATTGATTAAAGTGATGGAAATTTTTTAAAGAAATATATGAGTAAACACAGCATAGAAAAACACCACCATTTGTTCAGGACTACATTTTGCACTCTTCACCCGGTCAACTGAAGAGAACACAGCTTGAATATTGAATATTCAGTGTTTTGAAGTCAGCTGTGATGAAGGCAAATGTAGACCAGCTTGGTTCAATATCTGGAACCGTATTTTCTATGTATGGATTTTCATCGGAGTTTATTAATTGCATTCACAAAAGAGTGAGCGCACTCAAATGTTTGTGTTGTCTGTCTTGAATTCACAATAAAATTGTGTTGCTAGGCATTACGGTGTAGTCATAATTTGTATAATACAATTAACCAGAACTGAAAACTGTTCCTACCGATACCCGCTGCTTTAATGCCAGATAAAGGGAAGGGGGAAAAAACTTCCTGTGAGTTGAGCTTGACTCATTTTGATTTTGTGAGCATGTCTGTGCAATTTTCTTGGCAACGGGAACAAAAGAGATTGCCACTGCTTTCTTCCTGGGTATTTTTTGACAACTCAGTCTAGCCTACAGCTCTGCTAGAAACAGCTTAATCAATAGAATAATATATTTTGGTTTGCATCTAGTGTACGGTTTTGTAAAAAGAAAGCTGATCATATCCAAGATATTTTATGCCTGTCGTAATAAATATTCTCTTGCTGCTGCTTCTATCTCTTGGAAATCATGCAGAAATGTCATTTCCAAGGTTTATGAGGATTGACAAGAAAGATGATTTCAATCTGCATTGGCAGAAAGATGCAATTGTGTTTCCAGTAGTATGTGTCAGAAATTCAAGGCAATAGTCAGCAAGGGAGCCTCATCCCTTAATCATTATCTACTTCAAACATAAGGTTGCCACTGAGTTCAGGTATCAGATGGAACTGCACTGCTTCATAGTACTGGAAGCTACTTGGAGAAAAAAATCTTGGCTTTATACATCAAAGTGTTGCACTCCTAAGGACAACATGCATTTTTTTTTAATCTGCAGTCTCCTATCTACATAGAGGCTTGAAAGGAGATGAAATTCTGTGGGAGATAAGACAGAAAGATAAAAGTCTGATCAGCATTACAAGGAGAATGACATGGGGAATGCAAAGAGAAGAAGGCAAAGCCTACCTGGATATTGTTGTTCTTCCAGCTAAGGAGGACAACCCCATCTGATGAATGAAGGTGAATATATGTGTCCCAGGATAAAAACGCTGCAATGAAGAAGGACACACATTCATCTTTGCAGCTACTAAGATTGTTGGACAAGCAGGCACAAAAACAGGAATTGATCGAGGCCTGGGAAATAGGCCCCTCATCAGGCAACAGTAGTCTATCAAGTACTCAGAAGACAAGAGCTGGGCAGCACAAGCAAACAACAGCCAATGGCTTAAAAGCCAGCCATCAACACACCCCAATCAGCATCTAAAAAGTCACATACAACAGGCACCATATAAATGCCACAGGCTGGATGTGTCATGCACTAGCCACGCCCACACCTGGTTTAGCGAAGGGGGGGGAGTCAGGATACATGCCATGATGACTTTGACATCCCTGTTCTTGAATTTCTGTTTCTTTGCAACAAACATTACTTTGCATTAATGGTTTCTGTCTCAGTGCTTTCTATCATTGGGAATAGTACTGTCTGAGTTGGTTGTACCAAGGATACCCATGTCAACCACTGGAACACTGGGCCCTCTTGGTAATATTGTAACCAGGGTATCCAACAAAGTAATGATGTAATAAAATCCATTGTTACCTGTGTATGTTAGTAGAGATCTTTTCTTTAGCACATTTCAGTGAGGCAAAAACTGGTGCACCAGAAAGAGAAGTCTGTAACCCTGGTTCTAACTATGCTAATTTGTAAGTGGATTATCTCAGTTTGTCAAATACTTTGTAAGACTCCATTAACTTTTCAGAGTTTGTCAGTTACAAGTCACATCCATATCCCCACTGTTTCTGTGGTTCTGATGTGTCATTCATTCTTACTGGAATCTATTCTGTCATCTGGATTTATTTTATAACAATGTTATTGTATTTGTCATCTATCAGATGAATGAAACATAAATAAATATCAAGAAAAATGATGAAATCTAATTTTTTTATAAGTTAAATCAAGGCAACTTTCTACAGCAGATGCAATTTGAACCTCTAAGACTAGGAACAAAAGATTTCTGATGTCAACGGTTAAATTAGTCAAGAATTATCATTTAAAATCTACAATCATACATGACTTTATTCTTTTTTCATTTGCATATGTTTGTCATGAAGAAAATCTATGTCGCCACAAGAAGTAAAAAACAATCGTACCTCCATCAATCAATGAATCAATCAATCAATCAGTCAAAAGTGTATGTTTAACTAAAAATAAATGGATGGAAGTTATTCGTCTCAATTTTCCATAGTTTAAGTAAAAAATTCATGGGCCTTTTTTGTAGGAATATATTTTGTAGGAATATCATTGGGCATGTCCATTGCCTAAATTTCTTATTGCAGAAGAGGAATTTGAATTAAGAGTTCTGGAAGAGAATTGGTTAGTTCTTTATACATCTTAAAAGCACATCTACATATATACCTACACATTATTACAATAAAATAGAGGTTATGAAAATAATTATCGTTTGTGATTATAGGATTAGAATAAAGCAAATACTATAGAAACACTGCTATGAATTGTACAGGTAAATCACCACGATATTTTGAGCAACAGCAAAAAGCCATGAGCTTTGGGAGTAGTTTTATTTCTGATTTTTCATTGAGAAGTTTAACTGCTTTCTTACAACATCAACATTTTTATTTCTTATTACTGTAAATAGGTGATTCTCGACTTACAACAGTTCATTTAGTGAGCGTTCAAAGTTAAAAGGGCCCTGAAAAAAGTGACTTATGATCATTTTTCACAGTTACAACCTTTCCAGCATCCCAATGATCATACGATCAAAATTCAGATGTTTGGCAACTGGTTCATACTTATGATCGTTGCTGTATCCCAAGATCATGTGATCACCTTCTGACAAGCAAAGTAATGGAGAAGCCAGATTCACTTAACAACCAGATTATTAACTTATCAATGGCAGTGATTCACTTAACAACTGAGGCAAGAAAGGTCATAAAACATGGAAAAATTCACTTAACAAATATCTTCAAGGTTTTGACAACTATCTTTAAAGCGCTCCATGGCTCGGGGCCTAGTTATATGCGAGACCGCCTCCTGCCCCATACATCCCTTAGACCGATACGCTCCCACAGAGAGGGCCTTCTCAGGGTGCCGTCGGCCGGACAATGCCGACTGGCGACACCCAGGGGAAGAGCCTTCTCTGTGGCGGGCCCAGCCCTTTGGAATGACCTACCCCCTGAATTACGTACCATCACCGACCTCCGCCTCTTCCGCAAATGTCTTAAGACATATTTGTTCCAACAAGCCGGCCTAGCCTAACCTCCCATGGGGACTTTTAGGTAGTTTTAAATTGGGTTTTTAAAATTTGGTTTTAGCGCAGGATAGGATTATTTAATAGTTTTTTAAATTATATTTATTGTATTTTGTATGTTTTTAAATTTTCCTGTGCGCCGCCCTGGGTCCTTTGTGGAGAAGGGCGGGATATAAATTTAAATAAATAAATAAATAAATAAATAAATAAATAAATAAATCTCACTTAACAACAGAAATTTTAGGCTCAATTGTGGGTGTAAGTCGAGGACTGCCTGTACACATCTTTATGAAATCCTTATTTCAGGGATTTTGTGTCCAAATCCCACAGGGTTTAGCTGAAAATGCTCATCAAATTCAGCATGGCTTAGCCAAGAATAATTTTAGAAGTTCTTCTGAGATGCCACTTCACAATCTTTCTTTCTCTCCTAGAGCAGCTATGGTTATAAAAGAAAAAATAAAGAAGACCGATGGCCCACATCTGAGGCGGAACATGCCCTTTGCCAAGGAACCAGAGTTTATCTGCTTTGACAAAGCTACACAGACCTCCTCTGAGGATACATTAGATAATCCACATGCAGCTCACATATTTGTGCCAGAAATAGAAAAATGCTATGTGAGGAAAACAAGAAGCAGACTACAAGAGAAATGTGCCACTGTCCAGTCAGGGCTGGATCTTGAGAACTTCCTTCTGGAGGAAAAACACAAAACAGGGATTACAGACTTGGAACATCAGGGCAGTATCTCCTTGACTCCCATTACAGAAGAATGTAATGAGGTACAACACTGTTAATTCCAAAAGTTTTCTGCTTGTGCTCCAGTTCTTCCAATTTAATTTAGTCTTATTTGTTTAGTTTGTCAAACATGTAAAAGATAACAGGTATAAATATAAACATGGATATGAAACAAAGGAAATGAATACAAATAAATGGGGACAGTAGGACAAGAACAGTAGGCACGCTGGTGCGGCTTATGCACGCCCCCTTTACAGACCTCTTAGGAATGGGGTGAGGTCCACAGTAGACAGTTTAAGGATGAAGCTGTGGGGGTTTGAGGATGTAACAACGGAGTCAGGTAGAGCATTCCAGGCATTGACCACTCTGTTGCTGAAGTCATATTTTCTGCAATCATGTTTGAAGCGGTTAACCTTGAGTTTGTATCTATTGTTTGCCTGTATATTATTGAGGTTGAAGCTGAAGTAGTTAGTCATTGACAAGTAGGACATTGTAGCAGACAATTTTGTGCACTATTCTTAGGTAAGACCACAGGTGGTGTAGTTCCAGGTTGTCCAAGCCCAAAATTTCAAATCTGGTGGCATAAGGAATTCTAATGTGAGCTATGTAGCGGTGGAAGTTTATACTTTCCCAATACCGCTACCAAAAGCTATTAATAACATTTACATTAAATCAAATACAAATTTTATCTATCTTAATCCACTTTTTTAGAGACCCTATCTATGTTTTGGAATATGGCTTCTAGTATGCTGCTCAAAAACTAACTCTGGTTCTTAGCCAATTTCTGCACATATATTGCCTTGAGGCACAGTTTTCAATTTATTTTAATTTCATGTCCGATCACCATATACACTTCAACTAGCATTCCCCAGTTTGCTGTCCTCCAGCTGTGTTGGAATTCAACCCCCATCTTTGCTAATCAGCATAACTTGTGATCTTACTGGTTAGGCATTATGAGAATTGAAGTCACACACAGCTGTCAAACTTTACATTGGAGAAACCAGGAGTAGACATAATGTTATGGTCCAGAGCTAATGCTTAGAGCAGTGATGGCTAACCTTTTTCCTATTGCATGCCAAAGGCAGGGGGAGCGCAGGGAGGGCATGTGCGGGGGTGCCCACACCCTCTATGCGTGTAACACGTGACCCCTGCCCTTCCCCCTTGCTTTCTAGGAGCCTGGGGAAGGCGAAAATGGCCTCCACCGCCCCCCCAGAGGCCTCCGGAAGACGAAAAACAAACCTATGGACAACCCGGAAGTTCAGGAATGGACTTCTGGTTTGCCCATAGGGTAATTTTTTGCTCTCTGGAGGCTTCCCTGAAGCCTCTGGAGGGAGAAAAATGGTCCAACATGCAAACTGGAAATCTGGAGTGACTTGTCCAAGATTTCTCCTTGCAGCACCGAGTAAAATTTAATAAAAGCACAAGTGGGCTCTGCCACTTGCTTAACAATTGCAGATATTTACACTTGATCTCCAATTATAAATAAGTGTCCTATGGTGGCCTCTTCTCTATCTCTTTCAGAGACCTCTCAAAACCGATCCAACAGCCACCATTACTGGGCAGATCCTCTTGGCAGTGGCTAGCCTGCGGGACTCAGACAGCACCAATATCCAGGCAGCTGCAATTATGCTGAATTCTCTTCTAAAGAAAGAGAAGAACAAATTAAGGGGAAAGGTAAGACAAGCTGAGAATTTTGCAGGTCTCATTGTCAGGTTCTATGTTGATTTTATGCTCAGATTCACCCTGCAGGTGTCTTGAAATTATCCCTTGCCCTAGCACTGCTAGTTTAACCAATTTCATTGTAATTTTATTATTACAATGACAATAAAGATTATTATTATTATTTAAATAGTAGCAAACTGATTTGCACTCTGTTTCAATAGCAAGCAACCTATTTTGATTTTTCTTCCAGTGGCATCTGCCCCCATAAATGGCCATTACAAGTTGCTAATTGCATTACTGTTTCTTTAAATCGAACATCATATTGCAGCATAATCGCTGCAATCAAAAACAATTTTGATTTGCTGAGCCATCTCTATAGTGATAGTCCTGAAATAGATGTTAAGGTGTCAGACCAGCCACAAGCCCCTAAATAAAAAACAACCGTTGTCTCCATTCGTTGAGAAAGGTATAATTTATTAAAGATCAAGTGTAATGCAAAGAAATGCAAAGCCAGAACTGAAAATCGTGCACCAAAATGCCTAAATTCTGCTTTTCCCTCCCTTAACTGTCCCTCATTGCCCACCCCAGCGCAACCAATCAGGTTCAGGCAAGATGTTTTCCTAATGGTCGGTCCAACCCTAGTTTGGGAAGCGGCCCCTCTCTTTCTTCTAGCTGAATGACCTTGAGGCAGCATCTTAAAGGGATACAGGACTTACTTTCATTTCCCCCCCTCCCGCCTGTTCATTCCCCCTCCCCACAGTTCATGGCAGTCTTTCACCACATTGCAGCGAAGCGCAAGCAAGCATATGATGGCAGCTGACATTAAGGATGTGTTGATTATCAGTAAAAACTTCATCATCATCATCATTAGAAATACTGATAATTCTGAGTTCCCTAAATGAAGCTGGGTGCAATTTTATTCTCCAATACTGAGAATTCTAGAAACAAAAGAATATTTTTCCATCTGACATTACATGCAAATTCACTGATTGTAAATCTGTATTCTGAAATACAGGTGTCCAAAGATTACCAACTCAGCATCGCAATATTGTTCCAAAGCAACAGGATTCATGTCATTCATATTGCTCAATCCTAACATGATGGAGACAGTCCTACGCTGGGAAAAATTGTATTGCAATATTTAAAGTTCTAAATAAGTGTTTCCTAGGAGAAGTGCTCTGAAAATGTTTTGTGACTTCAGTCCACTAATACACACTTTTCAATTAATAGGGTGCACTTATTCATCATTCCAGAACTTCCAATTCATTATGATCCAGTTTTGGCCCTTTTTTTTTTTTGCTTCCTTTTGTTGTCTAGATTGTCAAAATCTTCATCGGGAAGTCTTATACCAGCCTTGTCACTTAAGATTCTTACACTACCCAGTGAGGTGCCCTCTAACTCAAGTGCCTGCAATAACAATAAAAAAACATTAGGTATCAAAAGTGTACTAGAAGGCAAGGAGGTGCCATAATAAGTCATGAGCTATTCCACTTCAGAATCCATTCTTTTTCTTCAAGTACCATTAAGATTTTTGAAGAAAACTTGAAAAAGAAATGAAAGTACATCCATATTAGTTACTTAATCTCTTTCCAAGCCAGAGCAAATGAACTTACCATATTTTTCAGAGTATAAGATGCACCTTTTTCCCTCAAAAAAGAGGGTGAGAATCTGGTTGCATCTTATACACGGAATACAGTACTTTTGGCCTACTGAAACCCCGCCTCTTTTGCAAAAATGGACGTGCAGAGGATTTGGAAGGCTTGCAAAGTGGTCCTGGGGGCTGGGGAGGGCAAATATGAACCAAAAACGGGCCATTTTTTGCTCATTCCCCCCCCCCAACCCCCAGGAGCACTCTACAAGCCTCCCAAAGCTCTGCATGCCCCACCCTTTTTTGCAAGAAACGAGGCATGCAGAGGGTTTGAGAGGCCTGCAGAGTGCAAAAACTTGCTTTAAAAAATTTACGTCTTCAAAATCATGGTGTGTCTTATAGTCCGGTGCGTCTTATAGTCCGAAAAATATGGTATACAGCCAAGTTCGGAAGATTGTAGGGAGGGTTTACCAAACCACAAGAAAGTATGTAGGTATCAATTAAACCTTGAGTGTCTATTTCATTGAGATTGTCACTGGAGGAAGGAATTTTTTATTTTTATTTTTTTATTTTATTAAATTTATACCCCGCCCTTCTCCAAATGGACCCAGGGTGGCGCACAGGGATGTTAAAATACATACAAAATATATAAAATATATAAAATTTAAAAAACTTATTCTAATAAATAAACCCTGCGTTAAAAACCGAATTAAAAATCCCAAGTTTAAAACTGTCTAATAGTCAGTAATGGAGGTTACGCTAGGCCGGCTAGATGGAATAGATGTGTCTTCAGACACTTGCGGAAGAGGCGGAGGTCGGAGATGGTGCGGAGTTCAGGGGGTAAGTCGTTCCAGAGGGCTGGGCCCGCCACAGAGAAGGCTCTTCCCCTGGGTGTCGCCAGTCGGCATTGTCCAGCCGACGGCACCCTGAGGAGGCCCTCTCTGTGGGAGCGTATCGGTCTGAGGGATGTATGGGGCAGGAGGCGGTCTCGCATATAACTAGGCCCCGAGCCATGGAGCGCTTTAAAGATGGTGGTTAATGACCTGCAGTAAGAGTGTTAGTTCAAACCTGAAACACAACCAGTTGTACTAGGTCTATCATTATTGTAAGGTTACATTAACAGACTCTTCCAAGACTAAAAGGATTATACCTTCCTTTCCTTTTATTCTCCTGAAAACTAGAGTGAGTCCCTTCTGAAATGTTTCCCATGCCCTCCCTCCTTCAGTAGACTGAGATATCTTTTACATGCCAGCTGTCCAATCTATGACGCTCCCTCTTATTTCCCAAGGTCATTCCCACATATCATTACAAAAAATAATGGATTTGATGGAGTTTTAGTCAATACCATTCCAAAGATCATACGTCTTCATCCACTTCTACTACATGGTTCCTCTTGCTCTTAGTGTCACAGTACACAACATTTCTTCTTCCATTTCTTCATTCATTCATTCATTCATTTTGCTACTTAATGCTCTTTACCATTTGACCCTCTAATATTGTAAGTGACAATCTTCCACCTGGCATTATCATCACCAGATGAAGCTCCATAGATTGGCTTCCACTGCCTATCATGCTTTGGTTATGCTTTCATAATATTTGTAATATTTTGAATGTTTGAATTGTAATTTATAATATTAGTAGACTAGAAAAAGATGTAGACACAAACTATAGACATGCTTGTGACACATACAGCATTCGCTATTACTGGTAAAGACCATAATAATCAATGTTGGCACATTTTTGTGTACAACCAGAGCCCACTTTAATTTTAAGCATACTTGTGTTATTTGTTGCAAGCCAGGATCTCTAACCTAAAGATTAGCTCAGAAGTCAATCTACAGTTGTTGTTACATAAATCCCACTGACACATAGTGAACTAACAGTGTACAGTAGTGTACTGAACGCTCAGAAGGCTGGTACCCATCAGTTCAGATACATTTTGATCCAGGGAATAGTTCAAATTCCTGTCTTTTGTCAGGATTCAAAATGTATTGTAAAACTGGGTTGCATTTGTATTATATTTTGCAATTTACAGTACACTAATCTCCAAGATTTTTTTCCCTAAGAACCAAGAAGAACCCAGTCTTATCCAGATGCTCAGTATTACTACCTTCATATTTGAATGAATCAATTATGTCAAGCCCTAGAAAACTCAAGAAAATGCAACCCTTGACATTCTTTTTTCTCCTCTCTAGGTGTCAGAAATCATAGATATTATTTATTTCCACTTGAATGCTATCCAGGATCGCAATGCAAGAGAAGCAGCAATAGGAGCTGTTTGCCTGCTGGTTGAAGCACACACAGATGAGGCCATCTCAAGTCTTCTGAAGCTCTCACTCTTTTGTGACAGGTTGGTCTATTAGTGGCTAAAGTGTTGGACTAGGAGTGAGGAATCTGAGTTATGTTCCTGTCTTAAGCAAGCTGGGGAGACCTTCAGCCAGTCACTTCCTAGGGAGGAAGAAGGCAATGGCAATCTAGTTCTACAAATGATGGAAGCTAATCAAGGAGAGAAGCAACTTAGAACTAAGGAGAAATATCCTGACAGTTAGAACAATTAATCAGTGGAACAACTTCCCACCAGAAATTGTGAATGCTCCAACACTGGACATTTTAAAGAAGATGTTGGATAACTATTTGTCTGAAGTGGTGTAGGGTTTCCTGCCTAAACAGGGGATTGGACTAGAAGACGTTTCTGTGGTCATGTGGCCGGCATGACTAAATGCCGAAGGCACATGGACACTATTACCTTCCCACCAAAGGTGGTTCCTATTTTTTCTTCTTGCCTTTTTCCATGCTTTCCAACTGCTAGGTTGGCAAAAGCAGGGATAAGTAACAGGAGCTCACCCTGTTACACAGCACTGGGGATTTACAATACAATACAATAGCAGAGTTGGAAGGGACCTTGTAGGTCTTCTAGTCCAACCCCCTGCATGGGCAGGAATCTTATACCATTTCAGACAAATGGCTGTCTAACATCTTTTTAAAGACTTCCAGGGTTGGGGCATTCACAACTGCTGGAGGCAAGCTGTTCCAGAGGTTAATTGTTCTAACTGTCAGGAAATTTCTCCTTAGTTCTAAGTTGCTTCTCTCCTTGATTAGTTTCCACCCGTTGCTTCTTGTCCTGCCCCCAGGTGCCTTGGAGAATAGTTTGGCTCCCTCTTCTTTGTGGCACCCTCTGAGATATCGGAACACTGCTATCATGTCTCCCCTGGTCCTTCTCTTCATCAAACTAGACATACCCAGTTCCTGCAGCCGTTCTTCATATGTCTTAGTCTCCAGTCCTCTAATCATCTTGGTTGCTCTTCTTTGCACTCTTTCCAGAGTCTCCACGTCTTTTCTACATCGTGGCGACCAAAACTGTATGCAGTATTCCAAGTGTGGCCTTACCAAGGCACTATACAGTGGCATTAACACTTCACGCGATCTAGATTCTATCCCTCTGTTGATGCAGCCTAGAACTGTGTTGGCTTTTTTGGCAGCTGCTGCACACTGCTGGCTCATATTTAAATGGTTGTCCACTAGGATTCCGAGATCCCTCTCACAGTTGCTACTATTGAGCAAGGTACCACCTATACTGTACTTGTGCATTTGGTTTTTCTTGCCTATATGTAGGACCTTACTTTTTTCACAATTGAATTTCATTTTATTAGACAGTGCCCAATGTTCAAGTTTGTCTAGATCCTTCTGTATCTTAAGCCTATCTTCTGGAGTGTTGGCTATTCCTGCCAGCTTGGTGTCGTCTGCGAATTTGATGAGTTCCCCATTTATCCCCTCATCCAAATCGTTGATGAAGATGTTAAAGAGTACTGGGCCTAAAACAGAGCCTTGGGGGACTCCACTGCATACTTCCTTCCATGTAGATGCAGTTCCATTGAGGACTACACGTTGAGTGCGGTTGGTCAGCCAGTTACGAATCCATTTGGTGGTGGTGCTGTCTAACCCACAATTTTCTACTTTATCTAATAGTAGGTTATGGTCTACTTTATCAAATGCCTTACTGAAGTCCAGGTAAATTATATCAACAGCATTCCTCTGGTCCACTGATTTTGTTACTTTGTCAAAGAATGCAATTAGATTCGTCTGGCATGATCTGTTTTTGACAAACCCATGTTGGCTTTTGGCTATTACTTTGTTTGCTTCTAGGTGTTCACTTATTTGTTGTTTAATTATCTTTTCCAGAATCTTTCCTGGTATTGAGGTCAGGCTGATGGGTCTATAGTTTCCTGGATCTGTTTTTTTTCCTTTTTTGAAGATGGGAACCACATCTGCTCTTTTCCAGTCTTCTGGCAGTTCCCCGGTGCTCCAGGATTTGAACCACCAAACTACTAAACTTTTGATCAACAAGCTCAGTGTCTTAGCCACCGAGCCATTCTATCCCTTTGATTATATAGATTGTACTGTAAAAATTTAATCTTCTGAAGAATTCCATTGTTCAGTCTTGGGCTATTTTCTAATTAGCAATTTAGAGCATTTTCTGGAATCACCCTATATTTCTTTTGCCAACAAAACAGTAAAACAGACAAGCTTTAAGTTGGCACAACAATGGTTAGACAATGCTGTAAATCATTAGTTGAAATATAGTCATAAATAAGAACAGCAGATATTTTCGAAAGCAAGCTGCTGAAAACATACATTTGAAATACCTAATCTAAGAATCGATCCCCTGTGATCATTTTTGGATAAACTTGCATTTGGTTGCATGACATAAAACTAAATTCAGGGCAAACTGCACTGCAAAGCTGGTTTCTGAGGCTTTCAAGGTGCTACATTACAAGATTGCTTCCTGGAGACCCAGCCACACAAATTGTTCATTGAAGACAAAACATTGACTTTATTGATGCAAAGAATTGTACGTTATTTGTCTCCTCCTGCATTACTCAGCTGAACTTTCATGAGCCTTCCGTGTGTGCTTCAGCAGCATGGAGTGTGCTTTCTTTGCCGCTCCAATTATTAAAAAGTTGAAGCAGGGACCAATTCACAAATCTACCAGGAGAAGAATGCTGGGGAAGTTGGCGAATGAAAGGCAGCATCTGAACTGGCTTGTACAATCTGGAGCTGTGGTTATTGAAGACAATAGTCTCTCAGTTTGGGTGAAAAACAATAACAAATGCTCCTTTAAAATACTTCTCTAATCTTCGTAGTTTAAAAAGCATATGTATCCTCTGCCGTCTTTAATAGCCAAGAATCTCCAAGTTTATGGAGATTCTCCATCAAAAAAACGCAAGCTCAGGGGGTTTTTAAATAAATTTTTAATTAGGCTTTTAAGGGGCTCCGGGGTGGGGGAGGGGTTTACTCAATCAGAGGGGGGTCAAGATATAGGGCCGGCCGGCGGAAGAAGGTTAAAGGAGGAGTCCACTAGGGAAGGGGGACTGGGGGTCGTCTCTGTTGAGGGCCGTCCCATTCGACTGGTCTTGGGGAGGGGCAGGGGCGGTGGGAGACAGGATGTCCATCGTGGGTTGGGGACGCGCGGTCGCTGGTTAAAAGCGGTCGCCTGCCCCAACCCCCTGTGCTCCACTCGTAGGCTAGGCGGTCAGGGACTACAGAGCCGGGGCCCTAGGCTAATGTTCTGTAACGCCAGGTCCGTGGTGAACAAAGCCCCCCTCATTAATGACCTTGTGTCAGAGGGGGACCCGGACCTGGTGGGAATCACGGAAACCTGGTTGGGCCTCGAGGGGGGTTTACCCCTTGTGAAAATGTGCCCACCAGGCTACCGTGCATTTCATCGGCCTAGGGCCCTTGGCAGGGGTGGGGGGGTGGCGGTTATTGTTAAGGAAAGTCTGGAGCCGAAGGAGACCACTGTGCCTCAGACGACCGGCTGTGAGTCCCTCTTCGTGAAGTGGGGCCTAGGGAGGCAGTTGGGCTTGCTGATTGTATACCTGGCTCCCCGCTATGTAACAGCAGCCCTGCCCGAGCTACTCGAGGTGATCGCCGCGATGGCGGTGGAGACCCCCAGACTTATAGTCATGGGGGACTTTAACTTGCCATCGGCAGGCGAAACATCCGAGGTGGCTCGGGAGTTCATGGCTTCCATGACGGCCATGGACCTGACCCAAGTAGTTCAGGGCCCCACTCACGAGGGAGGACACACGCTGGATCTGATTTTTGTCTCTGGACACTGGATTAGTGATCTAGGAACAGGGGATTTAGTCATCTTACCCTTGTCATGGACAGATCACTCTCTCCTTCGGATAGACTTTCCAACCGTCACACCCCACCGCGGGGAGGCGGAACCGGAAACACCAAGTTGGTTCCGCCCCAGGCGCCTGATGGACCCGGAAAGGTTCCAGAGGGAGCTTGGGCCAGTACCTGTATCCCTGCCCCGCGGCTCGACTGAGGACCTAGTGGCCGCATGGTATAGTGCGGCCACGGGGGCCTTGGACCGAGTCGCGCCCTTGCGGCCTCTCATGCAGCGTCGAGTCACCCAGGCTCCTTGGTTTACCGAGGAGCTTCGGGAGATGAAATGCCGCAAGAGACGCCTAGAGAGTAGGTGGAGATCTTCTCGATCCGAATCTGACCGAACACTAGTGAGAGACCATATTAGGACTTACTTAGTGGCGCTAAGGGTGGCCAAACGTGAGTATTGTGCCACCCTTATCGCATCCGCGGAAAACCGCCCTGCCGCCCTGTTTGGGGTGACCCGCTCCCTCCTTCATCTGAGGCCGCGGGAAGCCCCTCTGCAGGGTCGAGCAGAGGAATTTGGAGTTTTCCTGCAGGACAAAATCACTCAGATTCGGAACGAGCTGCCCTCCACTAGTGGCCCGGTCGAGATGCCCGGCGCTGGTCTTGAGATAACACCTTGGGAGGAGTTCGACTTTGTTACTACCGAGGATATGGACAGGTTGCGGAGGAACCTTAGAGCCACCACATGTTTATTGGACCCGTGCCCCTCCTGGCTTGTACTGGCATCCTGGGAGATGACACGAGGCTGGCTCCAGGGTATTGTGAATTCATCTCTGAGTGAGGGGTCCTTGCCTACCATCTTGAAAGAGGCGGTGGTGAGGCCCCTCCTCAAGAAGCCATCCCTGGACCCGGCTTTATTAGAGAACTATCGTCCCGTCTCCAACCTTCACTTTTTAGTGAAGGTTGTTGAGAGTGTGGTGGCTCAACAGTTCCCTCGACATCTGGAGGAAGTTGATTATCTAGACCCGCGCCAGTCCGGCTTCCGGCCCGGTCACAGTACCGAGACGGCATTGGTCGCGTTGGTGGATGATCTCTGGAGGGCTCGGGATAGAGGTTGCTCCTCTATCCTGGTCCTGTTAGACCTCTCAGCGGCTTTCGATACCATCGACCATGGTATCTTATTGCACCGATTGGGGGGGTTGGGGCTGAGAGGCACCGTTTTACGGTGGTTCTCATCCTACCTCTCTGGTCGGTCGCAATGGGTGTTGGCAGGAGGGCAGAGGTCGGCCCCGAGGCCCCTCACATGTGGGGTTCCTCAGGGGTCGGTCCTCTCGCCACTTCTGTTCAACACCTACATGAAGCCACTGGGCGAGATCATCCGTGGTTTTGGGGTGGAGTACCATCTGTACGCTGATGACACCCAGCTGTACATATCCACCCCAAACCACCCCAACGATGCCATCGAGGTGCTGTCCCGGTGTCTGGAGGCCGTACGGATCTGGATGGGTAGTAACAAACTCAAACTCAACCCGTCCAAGACCGAGTGGCTGTGGTTTCCGGCACCCCGGTTTAGCCAGATAAATCCAACACTGGCCATTGGGGGCGAACATCTTGCCCCCGTGGAGAGGGCGCGCAACTTGGGCGTCCTTCTGGATTCCCGGCTGTCCATGGAGGACCATGTGGCGGCCGTGGCCAGGGGGGCGTTCTATCAGGTTCGCCTGATACGCCAGTTGCGCCCCTTACTAGACCGGGGGGCCCTTCGCACAGTCACTCAAGCGCTCGTGACATCTCGGCTGGATTACTGTAACGCTCTCTACATGGGGCTCCCCTTGAGGTGCGCTCGAAAGCTGCAGTTAGTGCAGAATGCGGCCGCGCGGGTGGTTATGGGTGCCTCTAGGCAAGCCCACGTAACACCTCTCCTGCGCGAGCTGCACTGGCTGCCTGTGGCCTTTCGAGTGCGCTTCAAGGTGTTGACCACCATCTTTAAATCGCTCCATGGCTCGGGGCCTAGCTATATACGAGACCGCCTCCTGCCCCATACATCCCTTCGTCCGGTCCGCTCCCACAGAGCGGGCCTACTCCGGGTGCCGTCGGCCGGGCAATGCCGGCCGGCGACACCCAGGGGAAGAGCCTTCTCTGTGGCGGGCCCGGCCCTCTGGAACGACCTACCCCCCGACCTTCGCACTACCTCGGACCTCCGCCTCTTCCGCCAACGTCTTAAGACGTACTTATTCCAACAAGCCGGCCTAGGATAGCCCCCCGCGTCTGACTTTTAAATACAAATTATAATTTGATTATGGTCTTAATAAACGGGTTTTAGCACAGGTGAATTAATTTAATATATTTTTAATTGATGTATATTGTATTTATGGTTTTATATAATGCCTGTGCGCCGCCCTGGGTCCTAACAAGGAGAAGGGCGGGGTATAAATTTAATAAAATAAATAAAAATAAATAAAATAAATAAATAAAAATCCAGGTCATGGTTGTCCCAAAAGTGCTTTTTCAAGAGGCAACTGGACTTTCTTGGCTTTTCTTTTGAAGACTTCTTGGATGAGAAGCAAAACACCTTCAAAGAAAAACCAGAAAGTCTAGTTGCCTCTTGAAAAAGCACCATTGGGACTTTATCCCAAACTAGGTTTGAGGAAATAATCAGCAATGGCTTTTTTTTTTTAATCTTTATGTGTCTTGTTTTCTATTTTCAGACATGTTACTCAAATTTGGGAAGCCCTGGGCCAAGCTAAACAACCGGTCAGGCTCCAGGTCCTTGCCAAACTCCTTGAAGTCCTAAAAAGGAGACCCAGCCTCAACAGTGAACCCCTGGTCTCAGACCTAAATTTCAAGGATAACAATATTTCCTATTCCCCTCTGGCTGTGAGTTTCTTCCATGGTTACTTACTCATTTGAGAATCCAAATAATGAATGATACGTGTTTGGCACATAAGCACCATATTGTCTAGAATTTATTGAGAAAAGTTTTTTTTTAACATGCATAGAATATAATCCACAGTATTTCATTTCATTTCATTTCATTTAATACTTATAAACCGCTCCCTCTCCCCATGGGGACTCGGGGCGGTGCACAGGTAGAATAAAAACAGTAAAAAACATACAAACAACAATAAAATATACAAACAATTTTAAAAGCCAGATTAAACTCAACCTGTGCTAAAATTCCCATTAAACTAACTGAACTAAAATCTACCCAGTAAAACCCCAAGACAGGGGGACTATCCCAAGCCGGCCAGACGGAAAAAGTAAGTTTTTAATTTAAGACGGAAGGAGCAGAGGTCCGTGGTCGTCGTAATATCGGGGGGAAGGTCGTTCCAGAGGGCCGGGCCCGCCACAGAGAGAGCCCTTCCCCTGGGTGTCGCCCGCTGACACAGTCTAGTGGACAGCACCCGGAGAAGTCCCTCTCTGTGGGAGCGAATCGGCCGTGAGGATGTATGAGGCAGGATCCGATCCCGCAGATAGCTAGGTCCCGAGCCATGGAGCGCTTTAAAGATGATAATTAGCACCTTGAAGCGCACCCGGAAGACGACAGGTAGCCAGTGCAGCTCGCGCAAGAGCGGTGTTACATGGGTGGACCTTGCGGTCCCCATAATTGCTCGCGCAGCTGCATTCTGGACTAGCTGAAGTCTCCGGGTGCACCTCAAGGGAAGCCCCATGTAGAGAGAGTTGCAATAGTCCAGTCGGGATGTCACGAGCGTATGAGTGACTGTGCGAAGGGCGTCCCGATCCAATAGGGGGCGCAATTGGCGAACCAGGCGAACCTGGTAAAACGCCCTCCTGGCCACGGCTGTCACTTGATCTTCCATGGACAGCCGGGCATCTAGGAGGACACCCAAATTGTGCGCCCCATCCACAGGGGCAAGATGTTCGCCCCCTATGGCCAGCGATGGAGTGAGCTGGTTGAATCGGGCGGCCGGAAACCACAGCCACTCGGTCTTGGTCGGGTTGAGCCTGAGTCCGTTACTTCCCATCCAGATCCGTACGGCTTCCAGGCACTGGCACATCACTGCTACGGCATCGTTGGGGTGGTTTGGGGTAGATATATACAACTGAGTATCATCAGCGTATAGATGGTACTCTACCCCAAAACCACGGATGATCTCACCCAGTATACCTATACATCTTAACAAACATTTTTTGAGTATTCAGTAGTATATCAATTCTTTTTGCCATTAAGCCTCTTCAATTTTTATTTGCTCTTCTACTTTTCATACACCATATTATATTCTATTTCATCTTCAGCTCTCCTTCTCTTCTCCTCTCTACCTTCTTTCTTCCCTCTGCCCACTCTCTCTTCTCTACTTCCCCTTGCTCTCTCCCTCTCCTCGCCTCTCTTTCCACACCTTCCCTCTCTCCTACTATTTCCCTCTCTTTCTCACTCTTTTCCTCTCTTTATCTTCTTTCCATTCTCTATTTTACATGGTGTATTTCCATCTTTTAGCAAACCCCATTTAATATCAATGGAATTGATAATTATATTCCCAACGAAAGAAGAGAAAAATGTTTTCCATATTGCTAGTTTTTCTTTTAAAGGTATATACCTTTATACAAATTCCAATTGTTTGTCTAGAATTTAGGTAATGTGTTTATCTATATTCTTTTCCCAGGCGACAAAAGCCCTGGGCATAATATTTAAGGATAAAAGATGCAAAGTTCCCATGAATAGCTTTTATGTCTCGGTGATAATTTTCCTGGTCATTCAACTGCACTACTTGGTGAGCTCTTTAGATGCTGACTATGAGCAGGAGGATATCGTCAAAACATCGTACTACATAAGGTAACTAGTGGGATACAAAACAGGTAATATCGGTGTTAGATATGACATAATAATTTTTTTCTTATTTCCTACTAGCCGTTCCCGGCCACGCATTGCTGTGGCCCAGTCTGGTTAAATGGCCAACCAATCTGTGTGTAGATCTACACCTGCACACACAAACACGTACACACAACCACTGTATAACCCCCAACCTACCTACCTACTGTATTGCTCCCTCTCCCTCTCTATCCCTTTACCTACCTACCTATCTACCTACCTATCTACCTACCTACCTACCTACTGTATTTCTCCCTCTCTATCCCTCTACCTACCTACCTACCTACTTACCTACTGTATTTCTCTCTCTCTCTATCCCTCTACCTACGTACCTACCTACTGTGTTTCTCCCTCAGAGTATTTTATGTCATAAAGGATGACATAATACCTGTGGCCCACTGCTCTCTCTGTATCCATCTACCTACCTTGTTTACATTTTTTTATATTTCCGTTGCATGTTCCTGGCACAGGTGTGACATCTACACAATCTATATATATCATTGGTGCCGTACTTGAAGGGAACGTTGTGTGAAAATTTGGAAGCAATCTGCAGTACTTTCGGAGATTAGCAGTTTTGAACAAACTCTTGTTACATTTTTATTTATATAGATTTCTCAAGGACAGAGACTTGTAGGGATATTGAGGCTTGTGTACATCAGCATGAGAGAAATTAAAATGTTCCCCTAGAAACTTCCTTAACCTTGAAAGAATGATTGTCACGTATTGTGACTAATCATCAATTATGGCTGAACATTCAGTACATTGAGAAGTAAGTTCCAGTGGATTCAGAAGCATTTAGTATCAAGGTTGAAGCCAGACCTTAATCATACTTCTACAAATCTGGTGACCTGGAAAGAAATTGGAAAAATTGGAGAAAGGACAGAAAAGGGTGAGAGGCCTTTTTTGGGGGGGGGTGGGGGATTCATTCAGAATTCTTCTGATTGTTTCTCC
Source organism: Rhabdophis nuchalis (assembly GCA_039707465.1). Taxonomy (NCBI): domain Eukaryota; kingdom Metazoa; phylum Chordata; class Lepidosauria; order Squamata; family Natricidae; genus Rhabdophis; species Rhabdophis nuchalis. The sequence goes on from CM077651.1 coordinate 24,829,291, forward strand.
TAAGCCTTCACATCTTCAGCAGTGGAACACTTTTGTTCTTCTTCAGAACTCAGACGAGAAGGAAGGAAGAAGGGAGGTAGCATCGTTCTTGAGTATTTCTCCAATCTTTATTGGATACCTTTCTTCTCTTTTGATCAATTAATAGAACTCATCACTTCTACAACACTGCCTGAACAGAGATGGCATGGCCTTCTGATAGCATTGGATTTATAGCATTTAAAATGGCAGTTTATTAAGGAGATATGTGGTATTTCACCCTTTACTGAAGTTCTTTTCTTCACTTCCACACACCTTTCTATGATTACTGCTACGAATTTGTTTGGGGTGCCATGTGTGTGTGTGTGTGTGTGTGTGTGTGTGTGTGTGTGTGTGTGTGTGAGAGAGAGAGAGAGAGAGAGATAGAGAGGGAGGGAGGGAGGGAGGGAGGGAGGGAGGGAGGGAGGGAGGGAGGGAGGGAGAGATTATGAGAAATATTAGATTCCCCATACTCCACCAGTCAAATACTTTTCTTGTCCTTAATTCAGCTGTACCATGGAAACCTTAAAAGCCTTGATTAAAAGGGAGAGGTCATCACAGACATGTTTTACGAGTCTCACAGAAAACTGGGAACTTCTATCTTCACCAGATAATTACCTTGAAGGTGTTCTCCTCTTGGCCAGGTACACCATAGAGAAAAAAAACCCCTCTCATGGTAGAGTTCACCATGACTGTGATATATAATAATTTAATTAATGTTGTTCTTCTAGAGCTCTTATCAAGAATCATCATGGGCTTGATTACGCTGTGTTCACCAAGGTGATACCATTTCTCCATCATGGGGATGACCAACAGAAACTAACAGCAATGGCCTTTTTCACCGCAGTAGGTTCATTTCCTCCTTCATGTAGCTGTTTGGGACAGATTAAGCCTAAGCACTTAGGAGCTCTAGCTGAGAAATAACATATAAAACCCTGAACATTCAGAGATATGGGGGAAGGTTTCCAAAAAGACCAAGATTGTGGCCACAACTGAGTGCAATACAAACACAAAGGGACAAGGCTTTACGCATGTAACGGTGACTGATACCTTAATATTTTTGATTGCCATAAATATCTCTATGAGAAGTTATGATGGTTCACTATTGATAGGCATTGATGGGTTCATTTATTTGAAATTCATTTATGGGTGATGATTGACACATTGGTTGCTACATTCCTGTTCCAACCAGCTAAAATCTGTAGGTCTTACCACCTGCCAGTCTGGCAAACTCGGGGGGGGGGCTGCTATGGGTTCGCCCATGTTGGGGAGAACCCGTAGCTAACAGTATGGCTGGTTCGGAGAACCTCCAAATCCCACCCATAGCTGGCCCTGCCCACCACGCCCCACCCCGGCCACCCCACCACACCTCGGCCACCCCACCACACCACACCTCTCCCAGGAGTCTCCATGCATCCCATTTTGGATGCAAGTTAAGTGCACGGCCCACGTGGAGGCTCAGGGAGTGGGGGAATGGGCCCTCCTGTAAGACCCCTGGAGCCCAGAGGAGGCAGTTTCGCCCTCCCAGAGGCTTGAGGAAAGCCTGCGGAGCCTGGGGAAAGCAAAAACGCACACCCCCTGGTGGTGCAGGAAGCCAACTAGGCCATGCCCACCCAGCAACTGAGCAGAGAACCCGTTTCTGAATTTTTTGAAGCTCACCCCTGGGCAGACTAATATTCTAATTTTCATCCCAGATAAACAGGACATGATAATGTTATAAAGAAAACATTATAAGGGCAATCCCAAAATTCTGAATGGAATTCTTTTTCTTAGGTCATCTCAAGATTATACACCAGTGATGGAGAACCATTTTTGGCTCGTGTGTCAAAGTGGGGGGGAGCACAGGGTGGGGTCATGTGCAGGTGTGTCACACCCATAATGCTTTGTACATGACCCCAGTGCACAAGCGCTCACGACCAGTGCTCCCCCCCCCCCATTTTTGGCATGCTTTATTCGCCCTCCCCAGGCTCCAGAGGCTTTATAGGAGTATGGGGAGGGCGAAAACAGCCTCTCCAGCTCCCCCCCTGAGGCCCTCCGGAGGCTTCAGCAGCTTCCCTGAAGCCTCTGGAGTGCAAAAAACCAGCTGTATGGGCATACTGGAAGTTCAAGAACAAACTTCCGGTTTGCTCATAGGACCGGTTTTAGCCCTCTGGAGCATTCAGGGACCTTCAGGAGGCTTCCCTGGAGGCTCCAGAAGACTTAAACCAGCCCTACGAGCAAACCGGAAGTCCATTTCCAAACTTCCGGTTTGCTGCAGGGCTGGTTTTTTGCACTCCGGAGGCTTCTGGGAAGCTCCTGAAGCCTCCAGGGGGCCAAAAATGGCCTCAAAAGAAGGCCGAAGTCAGCTGGCCAGCACGCGTGTGTGCGCTAGCTAGCTAACAGGGCAAGCCTTGCGTGCCCTGACAAATGGCTCCACGTGCCACCTGTGGCACGCATGCTATAGGTTCGCCATCACGGTTATACATCAATGTTTCTGTTGTCCTTTCTATCCTGTAGCTTTATATGGCCTTTTTAATTCATCAACCAATAAATGAACAAACTCCTAACGCCTCACTTGATGCTTTTTTTTTTTAGAGATCATAGATGAGTTAAAAATAGATGTGGAAGAAAAAGAGGAAATAGAAGCAGGGAAGGGTTAGGAAATCGGAGTTCCCTCCAGGGGCATCCTAGAGAGGGCGAAAAAGTCATGATGGTACTAATGACCATATAGCAAAGCCCCTAAACATGTCCTTCAATTGAGCTGTGATGGCCACCATCTTTACTTTCTTGACCTCTTTCCCCCAAAATATAGCCTGTTAGATTAGACAAAGGAGTCCGACTCAGGCATGGTCAATCAACAGGAACATTTATTCAGCAACTATTTACAATACACAAGAATCACTACTGGCAAGGCTTCCCTGTCTGACAGCCCTTTATATAGGCTTTCAGACAGGAACCCTTGCAGCAAGCTAGCTGCAACATTGTATCTATTTTCTAGACAGTCTCCTGCCAGCTGCGTTTTAGCCAATCAGACGCGGCTGCCGGCTCCGTTCTGGAATGTGGTGATTCAGAGTTCACCAGACTTGCTGGCACTGTCGTAGACCTGAGGACTTAACATAGCCCTGATTCCATCTTTATCTTTCCACAGCTAATGGGGGATAGGTGAAGGGCTCTGATTTTCTGCCAAATATGTACTGATTTATGTTGTTCAGCTTCTTTCTTCTGAGTCTACCTATACAGTGCTACAAAAGCATTATATCTTGAGCTTGTTAAAGAGTTGGCAGATTGATTCAAATCCAACCTACCGCTGGCTCAGTCTTCACGGGATGGGGAATGTAATTCAGCATCTGCAAAACGTGAGTGACAACGTGAGTTCCCCCCCCCCCCTCATCAGTGATTGAATCTGGTATATTATTTGCATGTTTGAAGAAAACTTTAGCTTATGAATAAGATTAACATAAGGAATAGATCAATTGTTTCTGAAGAAATGAAGCTAACTTGGTGCTGGAACCATTCAGTCAGGCTACTGTGAATAATGCCTTAACTGCCTCTTCCCTTGAATATTGTAAGATTCCTTGCATGAAACTGCCTTAAAAAGACTTTGAGAACAATATGTTCAGAACGTTGCAGCCAGTTTTCTTCTAGAAGGGAAATATAAGGCTGATATTATTACTCTTTGGAGTAATAATCAACTGTATTAATTGAGCTATTGAGTTCCAAGGACAATTCAAGCTACTGTTTTTTGATCCATAAAACACTAAGTTTCTTTGAGACAAATAACCAGCATCCTGCCTTAGAAGTGAGATAGAAGATCCATTTATTGATTGAGGCAGAGGTAAATCTCATAGGTAAATAAAGAGTCCATAGGTAAAAGTAAAGGGTCCCCTCGCACATATGTGCTAGTCATTCTTGACTCTAGGGGGCGGTGCTTATCTCCGTTTCAAAGCCAAAGAGCCAGCGCTGTCCAAAGACGTCTCCGTGGTCATGTGGCCAGCATGACTAAATGCCGAAGGCGCACAGAACTCTGTTACCTTCCCACTAAAGGTGGTTCATATTTATTCTACTTGCATTTTTACATGCTTTCAAAACTCCTAGATTGGCAGAAGTTGGGACAAGTAACGAGAGCTCACTCCATTACGTGGCACTAGGGATTTGAACCACCGAACTGCCAACCTTTCTGATCGACAAGCTCAGTGTCTTAGCCCCCAAGCCACTGCGTCTCTTAAATAGTCCATAAAAGCACAATTTCTTACCTCTTCAAATATTAATCAGGTGGCAAATGCCTTTGCATTTTTGTAGCCCAGTTCTCTAGAAGTCCTTCTTTGCTGCCTACAATTTTGGGAAGAATTACATCTTAAACTTTCAAGTCCTAGAAAAAGGTTTTATTATATTTAGCGTACACATTGCTGATCTATTCAAGAATAGTGGCATCAAAATATATCAAATAGACATATACAAAAAGAAAAGAAGAATACGTGTTGATGTCATTTCAGAGGAAAGAACTTACATCCTTAATCCTGAGTATACTTCCAAACTTCAATGATTCTGATGAGAAGGTGACATTGACAGCTTTTGAGGTCATAACCAAGGAGGTTGCACATCACAAAACTGCCAGCCATGTACTTCTGAAGATTGTCAAACAGCTTCAGCCACATTTGGCAGATGTAAGTTTAAAAGACATTGACAGCTTTTGAGGTCATAACCAAGGAGGTTGCACATCACAAAACTGCCAGCCATGTACTTCTGAAGATTGTCAAACAGCTTCAGCCACATTTGGCAGATGTAAGTTTAGAAGATATTACTCATTCACATGAGGGAAGCTTTTCAAACTGGGAGGGTAAATAGAAAAATGGTGGATTGGGAAATCTTTAAAAATATCTTCTGTTTTTCTTCTATTATAGGAGAAACGTGGCATAAAGCACTTCCCTTTTTTATCATTAATAAATTCAGTTATTTCATGCCACTTTTCCTTAGGAAGGAGCCTAAGAGAAAATAGCTTTAAAAGCTAGATCTTTGTTGCTTCCAAAGTTGATATTTACAAGTCTGATAGAAATTGAAGTATTTCCTTTCCTTCTGAAATTCCAGAGGAGGAACAATGTATGTTGTGCTGCAAATCAACTGTTCCAAGGCATCTTGAAGACTTTGGACACAAAAGACAAATCCTCTATGCAGGATCAGGCTCTCAATAGTATTGTAACACTGATGCTCAATCTAGAAGATCCACATCTAGATGTGACAAAGGTAAACCAAGTTGTACATATTTCTACCCACCTGGTTCAAGCTAGGAGGAGGAGGAAGACAAGGAGGAGGAGGAGGATAGCAGCACAAACCTCATGAAATGATGACACAAACTATGTGAACATTGTAAGATGGATATGTTATGTCCTCGACCTGTGACTGGTCTCAACTTACGACCAGCCGCAGGTCTTCCAGTCTGCCGGGAGTAGCCTTAGTAACAGGCTGTAACAACCTGTCAAACCACCAGTCGCGCCTGATTGGCCAAGACGCGACTGGCGGGAAACTGGCCTGGCTGCGGTCCGATTGGCTCCCCGTTTGACAGCTACTTATACGCGAGCTGTCAAACGGGGAGCCAATCGGACCGCAGCCAGGCCAGTTTCCCGCCAGTCGCGTCTTGGCCAATCAGGCGCGACTGGTGGTTTGACAGATACAGAAAAGCGCGGTAGACAGGGGCTCCCGCGTTTTTCTGTTCTTGTATATAGTTCTGCCTATCTCTTAGCGCTGCCTGAATAAACGGCTTTTTGTTGAGCAAACCTGGTCTGGACTTCCCTTGATCTCAAGATCTAACAGGATAAACATTACATCCTTTGTGTTTTTGAGCAAAAACATTGTGATGTATCTGACATAGGGGCAGGTTACTATTAGTTTGTAAACCCCGCACATGCCAGACACACACTGCACATGTGTGTATTGTTCAATGTAAATTGTTATTCATGTATGCACAGAATAATTATTTACACTGAACTGTGCACGCACAGTCACTACAAATCAAAATGGCGGCAGCCCAGCAGCAGCCCAGCAGCAGCAAGGGAACCGGTTCAGGGGCATGGCAGGCCTGGGCCACTGCCAGTTCTGTGACCCAGGCCTGAATTCCACTACCGTTTTGACTGAATCAGGCCGAACCGGAAGCAACCCACCTCTGATCTGACATCATTTTCTCTCTGCTTCTCCTCTATGAATGCCCACAACAGAGACAGAAGCAGAATGATATCAAGAAAGTCAAGGTGTAACCACAACTGCATGATCACAGCCCATCAATTTTTACATGTGACACGTTAAAAAGGGGGGGACAGGGCTTCCATTGCACATTTGTAAGTGTTGCTTTGTTGTTGTTGTTTTACATTTAACTTATAGACTCTCCTGCACAATACACACCCTGAAACCTGAACGTAATAAAAGACAATGCTCAAAAAAATATATTAAAGAATGTCAAACTTAAACAACTGTCTTATTTGACAGAAGGAAAAGCAATATTTTCAATATGGAAAATGCTTATGGGTTTAAAATTATGTATAGCACTTTTTTTTAATCATAGTTGTAACATTTTTCAGGGTCTTTGACTTTGACTTTTATTAAATTTATATACCGCTCCCTTTCCCAAAAGGGACTCGGGGCGGTGCACAGGAAATTTAAAAAACATATATAAACATAACAATATACAAAATTTAAAAACCAGATTAAATTAGTATCCCTGTGCTAAAAAATTTAAATAAGTTAAAACTGTATCCCTAAAAACCAATTAAAACAATTTAGCTGCAGACTATAGGCTAGGTGGTGTGAGCTAGGCCAGGCTGGCCTGTTGGATGGTGCCACTGTGATTTAATTTAAAAGCATTTGCCATAGTAAAGGTAAGAAGCTTCCCTCTCAATATTAAAGCTCAAAACATACGAAACTTTCCTGAAAGAAATATAACTATCCATCGTAGTGTCCTTTGGACCCTTTTTCTTTATTATCTGGATAAACATTTTCCTTGTAATAGCTTGCTAAAGAATGTTCTTGCCTTCTTTCCCTGTTATTTTTCAAATCCTGATCTATTCACTCGGAGGAACGTTTTTATTTTCTCTGGATTTGCAGTCTCGTGCTGACAGTTTACAACTTTGCAAAGCCTTCTTGGGATGGACAACAAGTGACAATGAGAATTTTTCGAATGTGTTCTGTAAGCATCTGGTAAGCCCATTAAAGCATATTGGGGTCTTTTTAGTCATACATTGCTCCTTTGTTTTTAATCTATTGATTCCAAATCATCCAGTAAAGATGAAGAAGTAGTGAGAGGGAGGGAAAAAGGCTTCCTTTGTTTAGCATGCATGCTTCTTAATAAGCCATTTACTCACCATTTAAATATGAGCTAGCAGTGTGCAGCAGCTGCCAAAAAAGCCAACACAGTTCTAGGCTACATAAACAGAGGGATAGAATCAAGATCACATGAAGTGTTAATACAACTTTATAATGCCTTGGTAAGGCCACACTTGGAATACGCCATCCAGTTTTGGTCGCCACGATGTAGAAAGATGTGGAGACTCTAGAAAGAGTGCAGAGAAGAGCAACAAAGATGATTAGGGGACTGGAGGCTAAAACATATGAAGAACGGTTTCAGGAACTGGGTATGTCTAGTTTAGTGAAAAGGATGACTAGGGGGGACGTGATAGCACTGTTCCAATATCTCAGGGGATGCCACAAAGAGGGAGTCAAGCTATTCTCCAAAGCACCTGAGGGTAGAACAAGAAGCAATAGGTGGAAACTAATCAAGAAGAGAAGCAACTTAGAAATTTCCTGACAGAATAATTAATTGGTGGAACAATTTGCCTCCAGAAGTTATGAATGTTCCAACACTGGAAGTATTTAAGAAGATGTTGGATAACCAACTTGTCTGAAGTGGTGTAAGGTTTCCTGCCTGAGCAGGGGGGTTGGATTAGAAGACTCCAAGGTCCCTTCCAACTCTGCTTTTCTATTCTATTCTATTCTATTCTATTCTATTCTACTCTACTCTACTCTACTCTACTCTACAACAGTTTCCCCAACCAGGTAGGAATGTATTCACAGTTATTTCTTTTCCTTTTCTTGTTATAGGGAAGATAGATTTCTCTGTGTGCTACCCAGGTGAACATGCTCACACCAGCCCTGCCCATCACACAGGGCACATACACTGTTGAAGCATATTGGTTTTCTCCACCTATCCAATAGATCTTCCCCACCCTTGACAACCTCAGCATGTTGTGCAAGGAAATCACATCATTGAGAATCTTTCCTAGGCAAGGAAAATCCAACATATTGATCAGTCTAAGGCTGATCAATTGCCAGGTTTTGTTCATATGCACTGAAGTTTTCAGTATAATATATTCACATGTGGGGTCTTGACATGAATTGTTAGAGATACAAAAAAAAAGGTTGGGGGAACTGCAGATGGGTGCTCTAGAGATCCAACAGCAAGAGATAGATGTTGTGGCAGATGAAATATTTAGATGAAATAAACAGGATGAAAGGAGTTACAAGATACCAGGGGAAAAGCATGAAAGGTTCACCCAAAAGTTAATTCTTATTGGGGCAAGAGATGATGGATAGATATAGAATATTTTTTAACATGGTGGGTTTTTTTAATTAAGTGTTAGAAAAAAGAAGCAGAAAGAAGAAACTGGGAAAACAGTATTATGTATACTGAAATATACAATACAATACAATACAATACAATACAATACAATACAATACAATACAATACAATACAATAGAAGAGTTGGAAGGGACCTTGGAGGTCTTCTAGTCCAACCCTCTGCCTAGGCAGGAAACCCTAAACCATTTCAGACAAATGGCTATCCAATATCTTCTTAAAGACTTCCAATGTTGGGGCATTCACAACTTCTGGAGGCAACTTGTCCCTCTGATTAATTGTTCTAACTGTCAGGAAATTTCTCCTTGGTTCTAAGTTGCTTCTCTCCTTGATTAGTTTCCACCCATTGCTTCTTGTTCTGCCCTCAGGTGCCTTGGAGAATAGTTTGACTCCCTCTTCTTTGTGGCCACCCCTGAGATATTGGAACACTGCTATCATGTCTCCCCTCGTCCTTCTTTTCATTAAACTAGACATACCCAGTTCCAGCAACTGTTCTTCATATGTTTTAGCCTCCAGTCCCCTAATCATCTTTGTTGCTCTTCTCTGCACTCTTTCTAGAGTCTCCACATCCTTTTGACATATATTACATATAATAAAACATATTATAATTACTACATATACACAAATGTTAGAAGTTGAACTATTATGACTATGTATATTTAAATGGTACTATCATTATTAGAATTGTGTGTAAAGTATATTGACCCAGACAATACATTGTTCACCAAGTACTTTGCCTTCTGGAAGTTCTGGAAGTCCGGCAACAGACCCATTTCCAGCATCTAGAGGGCCTTCAGAGGGCCTCTAGTGTCTGGAGGAGGCCGTTTTCACACTCCTGGAGGCTCAAGGAAAGCCTCCGGAGCCTGAAAAAGGGCTTCCCGAAATGAGCTCGTTTCCAGTCTCCGGAGCTCAGGGAAGGCTGTTTTCGCCCTCTCGGAGACTCAAGAAAAGCCTCTGGAGCCTGGGGATGGTGAAAACACCCCCCTCTGCAGGAGGCCGAGTAGGCCATGCCCACCATGGCTATTCCCACCCAGCAACTGGGCAGAGAACCATTTGCTAAATTTTTTGAATCCCACCCCTGCCTTTCAGACATGTTAGGGAATGGGCTTCCAAAATATCTTGATGGTGCAAAGTTGGGGAAGCATGGCCTAACTCAGTGGGAATTTCATTCTTACTGTATCTTGTAGATTACATTGAGGAGTGCTCTTTAACGTGGAATACAATTATTTTCTAGGTTAAAGAGCATCCTGGCAAACTGAGGGGCTTCTTGGACCAAGCACAGGAATATACTCAGAGCCCGCAAAAGTCTTCAAGGATTGCAGCCGCCACATTTATAGGTTATAGTATCAATAAAATTATTTATATTTCCTTTTCCCTATTCTTCCACAGGCCCCAAGGCTATTTCATGTCATGGTCAGAATAGCTCATCTATTTCTTCTGATGATTCATAAGTCATATAACTGTTGCTTGCATCATGAGCAGCTTAATAAAACTTTATAGCAGTAAGGTCTTAGCATTTCTGGAGATCATCGGTTTCCACCAGATTGATTGTTTTCAAATGATGTTCTGAAGAACCATCAAATCTTCAGAAGAGTTATCAGGATCCTTCACTCAGATAATTTCCAAGGCCTTAAAAGATTCTCAAAGACCCAGTTTGATTCAAATAACCAGATTTGAAATGTATGATACAGAAAATGATGAGACTCTAGAATAGCAACATGATATCCTTCTAATATGTTGAAAGGATGACTTCTAAAATTCCCATCTAGCATGTCCTGGTAAAGTTCTGACTTTGCCCAAGCATTTCATGGCTATAATGTTCTTCCCATCCCAAAATTAGCAGTGGGGAGATCCATATTCTGGAAAAATCTTCACATGGATATTTGTCAGGATTACTTTGATAGCACATAATAACTGACTGTAAAGAACGTCAAGCTGCAGTCAGTCCAGTGGTGGGTTGCTCTTACTGTCGCTACCGGTACGCTGCTCATGGGGCTGCATGTCCTGTTTGTGCACATGTACTGCACATGCATGCACAATCCACTGCCCCTGCAACACCCAGCTGCTTGTTGGGGTTCACGCAGGCGCCACATGCTATACATGTATGCAAAATTGCCGGTTGCTTTAAAAACAGGTATAGAAGGTGGGCGGGTGGGCCAAATGAGCCACCGTACCGGTATGCTGTCAGCTGGTCCTAGCTACTACCGGTACAGCTGGACCGGACCGGGAGGAACCCATCACTGAGTCAGTCACCTAGTGTCTGGTGCGTATACATTGTGTGTGTGTGTGTGTTATTTTGCTGTTTTTATTTTATTAATCATTTCTTAGAGTCAACTTTGGGTTCTGAATGAGCTACGTTGTAGAATATCATCATCATTCATGATCTGCATTATAGTTCATTGACATATGTCTGTCCTGTCTGTCTGTCTATCCACCCATCTGCCTGTCCAATACAGCTGGTATTTCCTGATAACCTGACATCCAATTCATTCTGCTTAATTTTTTCAGGATCAGCCAGGATTGGGTACACTTGCTTAGTAATAAATATAAGTGCAACATATACCTTGGTCTAGAATAGGACAGCTGCAGTGAATTCGCCATGGCCAACTTGCCACAGGACAAGGGGGATAATTTGACAATTCAATTCAATTATTTAAAATTATTTTAAAATTATTTTATTTTTTGTCATTCACAATTCATGTTGTCCCTTCTTTGGCATCCTTTCTTTAATTATTGAATTCCACTATTTTTTTGATATTAGCATAACTCTTGTCGCGCAGAAAGTCATCCCATGTCAGTTGGCTATGGCAAGTTGGCTGTGATGAGCTGGCCGTGGTGAGTTTTCATAGACCCTGGTCAATCAGTGCAATTGCCATATAGCCATGATGGCAAGCCAATGGCACACATGCCCAAACTTGCACGCGAAGCCATGTTGCCCAGCATGCATGGCCTTGCCAGTTGGTCTTCCGGGTTTCTGGTATGTATGCGCATGTGATGATCAGCTGTTCTTTGTGTGCGCGGCAGAGCTGAAAACTGGTCTGTGCATGTGCACTGCCCAGCTGATCATTGGGCATGCATGCATCCTAGAACCTGGAAGTTCAGCTTTTCTGGAGTGCGACTCTGACGAGCACGTGTAGGCACACAACATTTCCGTGTGCCTTTTCAGCACTCGGTGCCAAAAACTTTCGCCATCACTGCCATATAGCAACCTAATTATTGCAGAACATGATGAGAAACATAAATAGTAAGCCTCACCTCTAGGAAGGAGGAGGAAAAGTAAGAGAAGGTAATGAAGATGTGCCTTTTGATGTACGTTTAATCTAATTTACCTTTAGATTCTATCTTCCAGCACATGGAATCCAGCCATTTGCCAAAGTCAGAAGTAGACTACTTGAGGAAAGGTGAATATTATTATATTAACTTTTTATGATATTCATAGGATTTTTTTCTGTTACCATTGAATTTATCTTCTCATTGCCAGCCGTACTGATAAAAACAACAAGACAATATGCAGAGAAATAGGATTCTGTGGAAAGAATGTGCATTCAAAAGACTATTTTCAACAGTATTAAGCACTATCTATTTAAAGCAGGGGTGGGTTCCGGCAGAAACTACTGCCAGTTCGTTCAGAGGAGGTGCAGGCACTTGAGGCATGCTTCGTGTGCATCTGCAGTACAACTAAAATTGCTCTGCAGATGTGCAGAAGTAAAAAACAAGATGGTTGCACCAATGGCGCTGCCAGGAGGACAAGTTCAGGGGCGTGGCAGGCCTAGGTCGCTGCTGGTTCCAGTGACCCAAGCTGCCAAGTTACTACCGGTTCAGCCAAACTGGTAAGAACCCATCACTGGTTCAAGGGTATATATACCCTTACAAATAAAACCGTTGCTTTCCTAATGTTGTTTTTAAAAAAATATTTAAAAGAGTTGCATGCTTAATATGCCTTTTTGTTTTCCTCTCTCTGTCCCTCTAAGGAAGGCCTTGTTTAACCTGCCACAAATCCTCTTTTTTCTGTAAACCAGAGATAACTGACTGGGGAATGGCCTTCTTTATATTCCTTATCACTTACTGGAGTGGTTGGGATGCTCCCTTGCCAAGGGAGCAATTCCCAAACCGAGATTGGGCACTTCTTCACAAATCCATCCCTAGGCAAACCTAACCAGAAGCAACCTGGCTCTTTGGGCTTCCCCCAGGTACGCTTGTTAAACAGCCCTTGCTCTTTGTTTTAGCTTTGCGGACTTTTCCATCCGAAAGATGTTCTGTCCCGGTTGTTTCGGAACCAGAGAAAGTCTGCAGGTATTGCCCAGATCTATTCAGATGTTCCCGCTATTTCCCAAGGTATGCTATTTTTCCCATCTGGAGTGAAAAAGGAATAAAGGCAACCTTTGTAACGGGAAGAAGGAGAGGAAATACTTAAATTGTGGGTTTGTTCTCCTGGTTAAGTCATGATATGTTTGGTTTGATTTTGGGTGATTGTGTTGCACAAAGCTACAGCCATTATGATTTGTGGATTTTGAATTATAATTAATATCTTCACCCCATGGGCAAATACAGGCAATTGTGCCGTATATAACAAACTTTCGTTAACCAACTCCTTTCTTAGTACAAACCCTAACTGGCTGCTTGTTATGCCACCCAAAATTAGCTGTGTGTGTGTTCTGACCCCAAACATGACAACCCCTCTGCAGTTGTTAAATCAATGGTTCCTATATTAGGAGCCCCAGCAGCCCCAGCAAAAGGTGTCTCTTTCATCTCATGCTAACAAGTCTGTCCTGAAGAGATGAATAGTTCCCTGCCACATCTATTTATCTCCGCCCCCTGCCTTTTATCCCCGCCCCCTGCCTTTTATCCCCATGGGGCTTCGCTAACAGCAGTGGCTCTTCCGTCCCAAGGATCGGTCCACAGAGTTCCACTGCTCTCCTCTCCTCTGCCTTCTGCGCATTTGTGCATCAGGCACTGGACCCAGCTGTTCCTCGTCTTCTTCATCAGCCACCTCCAGACCTGGAGGCTGTGGACTCTCCATCTGAAGGCTGACCTATGGCCAGAGGTGGGCTCCTATCAGTTGGGACTAGTTCGGCAGAGGAGGTAGTAACTTGGTTGCCCACGCTCCCAAACCGGTTCTATTGTTTTTTGCTTCTGTACATGCGCAGAAGCAATTTTTTTCACTACTGTGCATGCGTGCCCAAAACAAACTGGCAGTAAAAGAATCTGGCACTACTGAGCATGTGCGTCCTGAGCAAACCAGCAGTAAAAGAATCCGGAACCCACCCCTGCATATGGCCCAGTCTCTGGCCCGCCCGCCCTCCCTCCCTCCCTCCCTGCCCCCCCCCCCCCTCTCTCTCTCTCTCTCTCTCTCTCTCTCTCTCTCTCTCTCCCTCCCTCCCTCCCTCCCTCCCTCCTTCTCTCTCTCTCTCTCTGCCAGCTCCATTCCTGCTTCCCCTTCGGAACTCTCAGGTTGCCTTGATGGTGACCCTGCTGGAGGGGCTGATGGCCGACAGCCACAACAGTAGGACTCTGCCCGCCACACCTTTCCACCTATTTTAATCTATGAACATGGAGATTATAGTCTTTCCCCAAGATGTAATCTGACTGGGGATGTACAGATTTTTCTGCAGCATGTATTCTCTGTTCTTACAAACAGAGATTCTGTATGCTATCCCAGTCTGGATCCTCTGTGTCTCACCATTACATCACCCACTATCAATGAAACAATTCACAGCAAGCAATAAAATCTCTCAACTAAAATGGCAAGAGGCGCAACAGACCATATAGATAAAACCAGGGGTGAAATTCAATTTTTTTTTACTACCGGTTCTGCGGGTGAGGCTTGGTGGGCGTAGCAGGGGAAGGATACTGCAAAATCTCCATTCCCACCCATTCTGAGGCCAGACAGAAATTGTATTTGCCAATTCTCCAAACTACTCAAAATTTCCACTACCGGTTCTCCAGAACCTGCTGGATACCATCTCTGGATAAAACACCTCCTACTCTCCATTACCAGAGATTTAGGCATCTTCCAAAAAATTAGTAAAAGGGGAGGGGCAGTCTAAGTTCAGAGAGCAGTTTGTTCCACAGGACTGTGATGTCCTGTTTTTAAACTTCCACCCCTCTCGCTACATGATGGGGGGGGTGTCTTTATTTCCCATGGGCAGGATGGGAGGTTCCACATGGAAGAGACACCTTGCAGGTAAAAAGAATTTGAGTCGTACAATGTTTTTGAAGCTGACTGGCAGACAATGCAGCTCCCTTAGAATAAGCACGCTATCCACCACCAGCCAGCCAGCTAGTGGCCTTCTGAGTCTTCAAGGGGAGCTCCACATAGAGTAATTTACTATAGTCTACTGTACAGTTTACTGTAGCAAGAAGATATGGGTATAATTGTTGTACTGAGTAATCTAATTGTACCCAGATTCTCATTTCGTTCCCTTTTCTTGCTGCTTGTTTTTCAGATCCTGTATTTGATGCCTGAAACTGAAGCTGATATTCATCTGAATAAAGAACACTGTATGAAACAGCATGGGAGTATATCATTCTGGATCCCCTTAGTAGGATTACCTACCTTGCCATGCTTTTATTCTGACCCAGCACCTGCAGGAAATCATGTCAATGTAAATCATGCGGCCTCCACAGCTGTCCCTTCCTACGCAATGGGCTCCTGAATGGGCTTCTGTCCTGCTGCTGTCTGTATAGTCCCTTCATGTGATTCCATCAAGGCAGCTGTTGGCAAAACTTCCCAACTAAAATGTAGATATCACCAACCATACAAAAAGTGAACGTAGTTTAAAAAGGTGTGCCGGAGTGGTTAGTTCCTCCAGGCCTTCAGGCCAAAAACTTTCCTCTTTCTCTCAAAAAAATAGCCAACCTGTTGACCTAATCATCACAAGATGGCAGCTAAGAATTTATCTTAATTTGTACAGGACCGTTGTAACTGCTGGAGTTCGAGAGAGAGATGTTGGTATATGTGTGGGAGAATGGTGTGCTCTTGGATTTATCCACTAATTCCTCCACCATTATTATTTGCTTGTTGATTATCAATCTGTCAGCCATTAGATGGCAGCAAAGAATTGGAGGGTGGTTTCTCATATCTGCCATCTGCTAGTCGTCCACATTTCATTCAGGTGAGATACAGCTGCTAAATACATCTACCTCAACAGCTGAAATTTGATACTGATATCAGATCACAACTCATCCATGATTCTGATTATATGATAGGGAGAGAAACATTAAAGTGTAGGTGGGAGCCATACCTGTACCAGGATACTTTCTGTGATGAAGTGAAATTATTTTTAACAAATTCTACGAGGGGAGAAACTGAGGTCAGGGATCCATTGCTGAAAGTGACCTGGGACGTGAATTCCATGCCACATAGGCTACAGATACTGAACAGAAGAGTCATTTCAATTGGACTTTCAGTTACACACATTCCTCCATACACCATGTATTGTCTGGATGCATCTTCCCACATCTCAGAGAAAATATGACTTTCATGCCAAGACCCCATTAATTGGCTACATTCAACCTGCCAACATACGATTGAGGCTCTATTATGAGGACAAAGCTTGGCAAACAATAAATGGGGCATCTTTGCACTAAGATCATAGGCATTTTCCTGTCTGCCCCTATTTTGAGAAAAGGCTGGTTTGGATGACAGAACTTAATCCCAGAGAGAAGCTTCACACAATATGCTAAGTCTTCGCTGGATGTTGTCCAACCATGATTTCCATTCCCTGAATTCCCCAGCCAGCCTAACCATTGCTAAGCACTCTGGAACTTAAAAGTTGGAACCTCTGTAGGAAGCAAGTTTACCAAAGGCTACATCAAGAATGATAGGGACTTAGTAGCTCAGTGGCTAAGTCGCTGAGCTTGTTGATCAGAAAGGTCGGCAGTTCAGCAGTTTGAATCCCTAGCGCCGCCTAATAGAGTGACCTCCCATTACTTGTCCCAGCTTCTGCCAACCTAGCAGTTTGAAATGCATTTAAAAAGCAAATAGAAAAATAGGGACCACCTTTGGTGGGAAGGTAACAGTGTTCCATGCACCTTTGGCATTTAGTCATGCCGGCCACATGACCACAGAGATGTCTTCGGACAGTGCTAGCTCTTCAGCTTTGAAACGGAGATGAGTACTGCCCCCTAGAGTCGGGAACAACCAGCACATTGTATGTGCTAGGGGAAACCTTTACCTTTTTACATCAAGAATGTGATTTGTTTGAATTTAGTTTAATATAGCTTGCAAACTCAACCAACCATGCTTATTCAATAAACAATAACAATGGTTGAACAGAGCTTTGTCAGACATAACTGATCTTCGGCATTCTCTTATTGGAAACCAGCTGTCTTCTAAATAATAGTCAAAATTCTCCTTAAGACCCAGGTGCTTCAACGGTTCCTTCTAACAGTTTGTTAGCAGCATAGAACTATCAGCATTCAGCAACTTGTTCCCACACTCAGACTGAGAATATAAAACCAGTCATCCAGCTGATTTATATGGCAGGGGAGGGAAACAGTGAATAAAATGTGATGGATTACAGAATAGGAGGAGAGAGAGGGGCAGGAATGAGAGTGCACAGCTGGTTTTTACACACTCCTGGAAAGGTCTCTTATTCATAAATAAACAATGCTTATTTGTGGAAATGATTATAATGAAGATTTGACATTTTAAATGATGAGCTGGTTCAGGAAGCTATATTTTTGAGTGAAGGGTAGCTGTCGTAGCGAAGTGTGAAATGGAAGAGTTTTATTTTTTCTGATGGTTTTTCTCACAACCTATCAGAGGTGGTATTCAGCCAATTTGGACCAGTTTGGGCGAACCAGTAGCTCCGATGATCAGCTGGCCCTGCCCACCAGCGCACTATCCTGTCCTTTATTTCTTGCTTTCTAGCTCAAATCAGTCACGTGACACAGCTGATTTTTCCCCTCCTCGCTGTTCTACTTACCATTGCTGACTTGAAAGATAAGCAGCTGAGCTTCTAAATGCTCCATTTCCAGCACTGCGTGCAAGTGCTTTAGGCATGCGTGCATGCGCTTCACCGAACCAGTTGTTAAACCGGCAGTATCCCACCACTGCAACCTATCTGCTATCTTCTCCACGTAGCAGGGTTGAAGCTTCCCTAGCAATCTATGAGATGGGCTATGGTAGAGATCTTGCTGGAAAATATGACTGTCATAGCGTTGTCCATTCTATCACTGGTTTGTTCCAACTCCCAGCCTCCATAAATTACTACCATGTTTAAAAATGGAGCACAATTCCTACTTCGTTTACTGAAGGAGCAGGAACAGTTGGTTCTTTATTATTCTGCCTGAACAATGTCTAGATTGTGGCATCATGAGTAGTACCACAAGGTGCAAGTAAAAACCCAGCCTGGAATTACAAGAAGCAATGAGGGATTTGTGCACCAGAAGTAAAGCAGTCAACAATACATTTATCTGTAAAATAGAAAGGATGTCGCTAGAGCCATTCACCTGACGTGTTCTCCAGAGCAATTCAAATGATGGAGACTTGCAGTAATTACTAAACCTGACCTTTTCAGATAAAAAGTTACTCGCATATTCATTTCATTTGTGCCCTAACCTGGGTGCACAAGCTGGAACAGAACGTTTTCACGGCTATTTCTAATACCGCCTAATGAGCTTTTCATTTTCTTCATAAATCCACAGCAGCAGGAGCTTGTAAATCGCTTTGCAGACAATATTGTTCACAGAACTTAAACTTCAGAATTAGCCCCCAAATAATAACAACCTGCCAGTACACTCCACTGATAATACATGTTTACAGACTTCGCTCAAGACAAAGTCTGCCAGCCATTTCTCAAGAACACTAAGGCAAGTCGTCCTTTCAGTTCTTTGATTTGGCTCCAAGGAATTAGAAATTCTGTTTACAGATGATGTGCCTTGGAATGTATCCTGAAAGCTTGCAGCTGCTGGCAGAAGTAACGAGGTGATGGAGGAACACAAATAGAAAAACTGAGGAGGGGGGCAGAAATACTGTATCTTTATTCTTTTTTCCATGTATCTGTAACATAATTTTCTACATAGCAATAGCACTTAGACTTACTTACCGCTTTAAAGTACTTCACAGCCCCCTCTAAGCAGTTTACAGAGTCGACCTATTTCCCCGCAAAATCTGGGTCCTCATATTACCGACCCAAGAAGGATGGAAGACTAAGTCAACCTTGAGCCTCGTGAGATTCGATCTGCCAAACTGCTGGCAGGCATTGATCAGCAGAGGTAGCCTGTGGTACTGCACTCTAACCACTGCACTCTTCTAGTTTGATTTATCTGTGCTGTGCTCCTTGGAAACTGATTAATGTGTAGATAGGAACGAATGGAAAGGGAAATTTAGAAAAACTAAATTACAGCCCTCTGTAAGCGGTTTACAGAGTCAGCCTATTGCCCCCAATAATCTGGGTCCTCATTCTACCGACCTGGGAAGGATGGAAAGCTGAGTGAACCTTGAGCCTGGTGAGACTCAAATTGCGAAACTGCTGACAGATGGCAGCCAGCAGAATTAGCCTGCAATACTGCATTCTAACCACTGCACCACCACAGCTCCTTCAAGAATATAAAAGAAGCTAATGAAATGCAACTACATCACATTATTAAATAATATAATAAGATATATGTGACTTACAAAAGCTGCTTGGGACTTAAGACAAACAAGTTGTTTTTCTCCCCCAGGTATGTTTAAATGGAGCTGAACCTGAGTCTTTGTGATAAACAGTAATGAAGTTCATGGAAAAAAGGCTTTATGTGTTAGCAGTCCATTTCACTGAGACAGTAAAAGGAATGAAGTCACTATCCCATATTGCAGTGATTGCTAACCTTTCCCTGACCGAGTGCCCAAAGCGTGTGTGCCGAACCCCCCAAATGCAATCCGTACATGCCTCCCATGCATGTGACCCACCATCTGCGCATGTGTGCAGGCCCCCTGCATGGGCTCCACCCAATGCATGCATACGCGGTCCCCCATACATGCATGCACCCTCCGTCCATGCCTGCACACGCATGCATGGCAGAGACCCGATGACCAGCTGGCTGTTGGGAGGTGCACACACACGCACAGTGGAGCTGAACTAGGTCGATGGCTTGCGTGCCCACAGAGAGGGTGCGGTGTGCCACCTGTAGCACGCCCGCCATAGGTTCGCCATCACGGCCATATTGTATTGATGCCCTGCTTAGTTCCCGCATTTTGGGTCAATAACTAACCAGACTAACCAACCGGATGTTTCCAAGCAGAACAAAAGATCATATGTCTCGTTCTTTATTTTTCCCTGAAATTGGTATTTGGAAGCCTGCTGCTCCCAATATGGAGGTAACATTGAATTCCAAGAGTAGTGGTTCGTGATAGCTCCACTTCCCATAATTTATTGAATCCTATTTTAAAAACATGTAAGTTAATGGCTTTCCTTGTATCTTATAATCATGAACTCCCCGGATTTGTAGTGTGTGAAAAAGCACTATTTAAGATTCTGTTCTAGGTTTCCTTCTAATCAGTCTCATTAGCTGATTCCAGTCTGAGAGAGGCAGAGTCCTTCTCTCCATTCCAGGAACAATTTTATCCCTTGATCACATCAGATTCCCTTTTCTTAAGGATAAAGGGTCCCAAATATTCGTTGTTTTCTCAAAAGGTGTTCGAGCTCTCTGAATATTTTGGTTGCCCACTGCTCCATGTTTCCCAGGTATCTTAAATCCTTTTTCAAATGTAGCCCCCAAATCAGTGACCAGAACTCCAGCTATTCCAACCTCACTATATTATAGATCTGAAAGGTAGCATTTACACTAGACTCTCTTTGATACCGTATTGGTCCACTTTTCTACAAAGTAGGGGATATCCACACCATTTATGCCAGGTGAACAGGTTTTCCTGTGAGCTACACAGCCATTGTAAACCAGTTGCTCTGTTTCTAATGATTGAATGAACAACAATCAGATATCCTCCTTAAAGCTGCTATGGGTTCGCCCAAGTTTGGGAAAACCTATAGCTAATGTTATGGCCAGTTCAGAGAACCTCCAAATTCCAACCCCTGGCTTGCCCCACCCATCCCGCCCCTCCCAGGAGTCTCCACCTGCCCTGTTTTATATGAGAGGTAAGTGCAGGGCCTGTGTAGAGGCTCGAGGAGAGGGAAAAACAGGCCTCCTGGAAGCTGCAGAGGGCCTCCAAAGCCCAGGGAGGCAGGTTTTGCCCTCCAAGAGCCTCAAGGAAAGCCTCCAGAACTTGGGGAAGGCAAAAATGCCCCCCCACACACACATACACACCATGGTGCAGGAGGCTGACTAGTCCACGCCCACCATGGCCATGCCCACTCAGCAACCGGGCAGAGAACCCATTGCTGAAATTTTTGGAGCCCACCTGTTATGTGGTCAAGAAGGGTCCAGACCCGGCTGATCCAACGGCTCTTTATTATAGGAACAACAGACGAACAGCAACTGTCAGTAAGTAAGTATGTACAAAAAGCGCGCGCCTTCGCTCTGACAGCTCTTTATATACGAGCTGTCAGAACGCCGGCCAATCAGCGCGTCTCCCGCTTCGGCTGCAGCCAGTCG
The DNA here is from genome assembly GCA_039707465.1 of Rhabdophis nuchalis. NCBI lineage: Eukaryota > Metazoa > Chordata > Lepidosauria > Squamata > Natricidae > Rhabdophis > Rhabdophis nuchalis. The sequence continues at coordinate 24,850,442 of CM077651.1, forward strand.
CGTCTTAACCAATCAGACGCGACTGGCTGTTGCCGGGGAATTCAAGCGGGTGTCGTATGCAACACCACCCCCGCCCTCTTACCTCAAAAAGAGTAACCTTAGGGTAGAGGATTGGGGTTATTACCCCAAGAGACTGAGGTTCCTCATAAAAGAGCACACACACCCTAATCCCAGTTGAAGAACTGACCCCAATTCTCCCGGACAGCAAGAGATCTATTATCCCACACCAAAACTATCTCACCTCAGAAGATCTCATCTACAAATGTCTCGGCTGCTCTAACATTGTCTGTCCATCCACAAATGGAAAGGATTTTTTCCCCCTGAGACCCGGGAGCTCATTATGCTGAGCATAAACCCATGACTAATTGCCAAAAGGCAGAGTGATACTTTTGACACACTGTGCACTAAAGTAGAAAACACCTTCTCCCCTGCTACTTTTTCACCTTTCCACTAATGATGTTTGGTTTTCTACTTCTTTAGGAACTGTTCAGCCTGAAAATAAAAATCTAGTCATGTTTTATTTTTTCATAGTTTTGAGTCTTGGCTTCATCATCTTTATTTTGGCTATCGGAGGTTAATACACCTTTCCCCTAGCACACACACCTCTTCTCTAGCAAAATCCCCATGTTTCTGCTTGCCTTCCTATTTGCTCACTCATGTTCTGTGGTTCTCAATCTTTAAGAAATGGAAATTTCAATTCTCATCTGGCTGGGGAATTCTAGGAGTTGAAGTCCACACTTCTTAAAGCTGAAAAATATTGTTGTTTTTGCCACAAAAGATCACTATAGAGCAGTAATGGCTAACCTTTTCTGGTCAGAGTGCCCAAAGCACACACACGCGCCCGAAGCCCCAAAATGCAATGTGTGCACCCACATGCACACCCCCATGTATGTGCGTGCGACTCTCCACCGCATTTGCCCTGCCCTATATGCATTCATGTGCGACCCCTCCCCCCCCACACACACACGGACCCCGCACATGCACAGCAGAGACCTGAAGACCAGCTGGCTGGTGGGAGGCACACACTCATGCGCGGTGGAGCTGAACTAGGCTGATGGCTCGCATGCCATCAGGGAGGGCACTGTGTGCCACCTCTGGCATACGTGCCATAGGTCCGCCATCGCAGCTATAGAGATTATATATATATTGGTAATGAAGGAATGGACATTGAGTTGAAAGCAAATGCAACTTGTGATCATGTGAATATTTCAGCAAGGAGTGAGCTCATCATTTTAATGCTGGTCCCCAGTTCTACTGATACAAATCATTCTGCATTTTTGTGGGGGATGATTTTTGGGTATGCACACATACAGCTAGGAAGCAGTAAAGATCTCCCTCTAATTTTTATTTCCTTTATCACATAGCCCTGAAGCAGGGGTGGGTTTCAAAATTTTTATAACCTACTCTGTAGGTGTGGCCTATTTTGTGGGCGTGGCTTGGCAGTCATGTGACAGGGTGGGAGTGGCCACCTTTTAAAATGTGGTGAAACTCATTTAACAACGCTCTTGCTTAGCAACCAAAATTTTGGACTCAATTGTGATATTCTTCCTTCCTTCCTTCTTTCCTTTCCTTTCCTTCCCGTTGGGTCACTGGCAGCGGCGGGCCAGATTTACTTCCAGATACGCTGGTGGAACCCCTTCACCGGTTCTCTAAATTTCACCAACCGGCTCTCGCGAATAGGTGCGAACCTGCAGAAACCCACCACTGCCCTGAAGGAAAAAGAGGAACTTGAACGTTTGCTGCTTGAGCTCTGCTTTCAGGGAGGGGAAAGAGAAAAATCTGTTTTAACTTATTGCTGAATGAGAGCAATAGTATGAAGTGGGTGGTCTCCAGAAGAAAGAGAAGGTCTGGGGGCAGAGGTGAATGTAAGAGAGGAAGGGGGAAATGTGTGTGTGTGTGCGCGCACACGTAGACACACACAGCTTATTCTTTGAACTTACCTTATTCCTTGGAGATGCTGAGGAAAAACCAAAACAAAATCCATGTCCTTGCAGGTTTTGTTTCCTGCCTGGCTGTGAAGGGCAGACAATATTCGCATTGGGTAACCTGTGCCATTCCCATGGTGAACATTCAATCACAACTAAGAAGTAGCCACAAGGACAACATTGTCCTTATGTATTTATGCATTTCCAAAAGTGTATATAGTTTTACCCTAATTTTTACAAAGGATGCTGTACGGCTGGAAAAAAAAATTGCATGTGGTTTTATTCAAAATTGGTGTGCATGATTAGCATGCCAGGATTGTGTTGGCTGAGGAGCTGGAGCAGGGATTCCTGTAATGGTATCACAGTAAGACAGGCTGACTTAAATATAACCAAAAGGTTGAGAATAAGAGCAATAGGTATTGGGGAGTAAGACAGTCTCTCTTCTCTATTCCCCTTGAAATTGGAATTCCCAATCTCAATCAATGATATTTCCAAGTCTGCATCATTATTTTTTCATACAGAGATGTGGATATATATATTGGTAGGGGGTCGGGGGCAGGGGTGAGCTTCAGAAATTTCAGCAACAGGTTCTCTGATCGGTTGCTGGGTGGGCGTGGCTATGGTGGGCGTGGCCTAGTCATCTAGCACAGGGGTCTCCAACCTTGGCAACTTTAAGACTTGTGGACTTCAACTCCCAGAATTCCTCAGCCAGCTGAGGAATTCTGAGGGTTGAAGTCCACAAGTCTTAAAATTGCCAAGGTTGGAGACCCAAAGCTGGTTGAGGAACTCTGGGAGTTGAGGTCCACAAGTTTTAAAAGTTGGAGACCCCTGTGCTAGATGACGCCTCTCTAGCCCCCCAAGGCGGGCCATGCACTGCTTGCTGAACCTTTCTGGCCAGGCTAAATTAAATTTAATTAAAAATATTTCCACATTGAGACAGGATTCCAGATTTACATCCAGGACTGGTTATGTGCTACTCTGCAGTTAAGAAAGAGAGAGTGCTACACAGACCTCAGTTTCACTTTGCTTCCGGCTTTAATAGCTTTGCTCAGAGAGAATCATGACCTTCCCCACATTTTCTTCATTAGAAAAAGCAGTGCTAATATTATTGATTCGAGGATTTTGTTTGTGTAGGGTCCTCTGTGAATTGAGCGCATCTATTTTCTCTCATTTCCAGAAGGGGAACCATGTTGCAAAAAAAAGAAACCCTCCCCCAAAGTCTTTTTTATTTTTATTTATTCATCTTCCACCCACCCCCACCCCCTGCCCTTCTGCTTAGACAAATGCTAAAAGCAGCTAGCAACATTCTTTTTTAAAAAAAATTTGCAAAACATACATCAGCCCTCCAGGGTCTGTCCAATTTATTATCATTAGGAGGACTCTGTGTCCTTGGAGGCCGACAGATCAGGGGGTGAAATGCTCTGAAGTCTGCTATTGGTTTGCTCCGTGTGTGCATGTGCGCCAAGTATGTGTTTTGTGCACATGTGCACTGCAGGCGCTACCCTGCAGCGCTGAAAAAGGAGCATTAAGAAGCCTTTTCTGAGTCTGCAAAGGTAAGTAGAACAGCAAGGGGGGGGAGAGTTGTACCACGTGATTTAGATTTGCTAGGAAGTAGGATTTCCTGCTTTCCAGTGAATATAAATCACGCGGCACATCGGATTGTCGTACAGCTGATTGTCAGAATGTAAAAAAAATTGTACCGGTTTGCCCAAACCAGTAGGATTTTTTTACTACCGGTTCAGTAAACTTTTTTTAAAATTTGCCTCTCCGAAATCTTTGTGCGTCTTGTACTCTGGTGCATCTTATTTCCCCCAAAATACGGTATTTGGTCAAGTTGCCCCTCAACTCTGACAATAAGTTACTGATCTTGAGGTAAGGCAGAACTTTCTGGTAATTCATTGATTCCGCTATGAACAGTCCATTTCTGGCAAGGCACCACTTATAAAAATACCCGAACAACAAAAAACCTGGCCCTCTTTTACTTTCCGTTTCCCTCTGCGTCACGCATTTTAGTTTGTAAAGAGCCAAGAGCAGGGAGTATCTTATTTTAATAATCTTCATGCTGTTCTTGGAATCATTCAGGAGGAACAGTGGGGTATCATTGCTTTAATGTGTAATTCAATATACTTTCTAATGTTTGGCCATTGGCTATCACAAAATTTAAAAATAGGAGAAATGAAATAATCTACATAGCCAGATCTGGAAAAAGTTTACACGCCGCATGCAAAATTTAGCATATGCCTCAGTAAAGGTCATAAACTATAAAGGAAAGTCAATTTTTGTGACACTGAGCTGCTTGACAACTTATCTGAAGTAAATGAAAAATATGTCTCTACCCTTCAGACATTACTAAAATATGCATATTAAAATGCATATTTCCCAACAATTTACAGATGAAAGGAAAGAAATTTGCATGTAGTTTATTCTTAAATCAAGGATTACTCATTTATTCTATAATAACCAGCAATGCTGCTAAGTGCAAGACTTTCTGAGGAAAATAAATCTTATTCAATATAATATTGAATATTTTCAATATTATCATTGAAATTATTCATAATCCATCCTGTCCAGAAAGTCTCAAATCTAACTATACCATTAATAAAAACGTTGGACTAATTTCTGAAGCAGGCATCAGGAAGGTGACAGCTGAAGTGTCATGACATCGTTGATGAAATGGCATGAATGCTATTTTGTTGTTGTGACTTGCGAAGTCGTGTCCGACCCATCATGACCCCATGGGCAATGTTCCTCCAAGCCTTCCTGCCCTCTGCCATCCTCTGGAGTCCGTTTAAGCTCACGCCTACTGCTTCGGTGACTCCATCCAGCCACCTCATTCTCTGTCGTTCCATTCTTCTTTTGCCCTCAGTCTTTCCCAGCATTAGGCTCTTCTCCAGTGAGTCCTTCCTTCTCATTAGGTGGCCAAAGTATTTGAGTTTCATCTTCAGGATCTGGCCTTGATTTGTATCATTTCCATTAGGTCACCAAGGATGTCCTTGTGAGAAGTCCTTTTCTTATAATGCAATCCTGTATGTATCTACTGAAAAGTAAACACCATTGAGCTTAATGGATTAAAGTTTAATTAAAGGACAGATATATCAGACTCAAGAAAACATAATAGCATCTTTGAAATCATGACTAATCAGACTGCAGTTGTACAATTTGCATATAATACAAGCTACAGAAGGATGAAAGAAACAATATAATTTACAAAATCAACTGTAACAATTGCAACCAATTCTACAATTCTACAACATCAATCAAACACCATGATCCCAAATCCCTAATCTCTACCTACGCTGACATCAAACACCACCAATTTGATTGGAAGAATACAGGAATCATCGGTTATGCCACCATCTGCCACGCTCACAAGCATATCGATCAACAGACATACAACCAGCCTATGAACCTCTCAGAATTCAGATTAACTGCACAGCCAACCAGAGACAGCCCAACCCTCAATCAACCCACGCAACTACTTCCAGCTAGCACTTCATATCCCAATGACCTTCTCCTAAAGTGACTTCCCCATCACAAGACCAACACCTGACCCACCACAAGATCCTCACTTGACCCAACTCACACTTGACCCATCACAAGATCCACTCCAAGATCCAGCACAAGAACTTGAACTGCTATGATCCTCACCTGACCTGACCTCACCATCACAAGGCCTACTGATCATACAAAGCTGCTCTGATCCAGCTCCCCAAACACGACAAACCCTCTGCAGTTGAAGCAGTGATTCCTTTATTAGGAGCGCCAGCAGCCCTGGCAAAAAGTTCCTCTTTCATCTCAGGCTAACAAATCTGTCCGGCAGAGGGGCAGCGGTGGTTCTTCCTTCCCCAAGATCAATCCACAGATTTCCACTGCTCTCCTCTCCTCTGTCTTCTGCGCATCCGCACGTCAGGCACTGGACCCAGCTGTTCCTCCTCTTCCTCATCAGCCAACTCCAGACCTGGGGGCTGTTGACTGTCCACCTGAGGGCTGACGGCCGGCCCAGACTCCACCTCTGTCTCTCTCTCTGTCAGCTCCATTCCTGCTTCCCCTTCGGAACTCTCAGGTTGCCTTGATGCTGACCCTGACTTCCACACCTTCTCTTCATCTGATTCAGCTGCTGGAGGGGACGGTGGATGACAGGGCATAACGGAAGCCCTTATAAGCAGAAGAATACCAACATTGGCATCTTCTAAATCAGGGGTAGTCAACCTTTTTATTTTATTTATTTATTTATTTATTTAAATTTATATCCCGCCCTTCTCCACAAAGGACCCAGGGCGGTGCACAGGAAAATTTAAAAACATACAAAATACAATAAATATAATTTAAAAAACTATTAAATAAACCTATCCTGCGCTAAAACCAAATTTTAAAAACCCAATTTAAAACTACCTAAAAGTCCCCATGGGAGGTTAGGCTAGACCGGCTTGTTGGAACAAATATGTCTTAAGACATTGGCGGAAGAGGCGGAGGTCGGTGATGGTACGTAATTCAGGGGGTAGGTCATTCCAAAGGGCTGGGCCCGCCACAGAGAAGGCTCTTCCCCTGGGTGTCGCCAGTCGGCATTGTCCGGCCGACGGCACCCTGAGAAGGCCCTCTCTGTGGGAGCGTATCGGTCTAAGGGATGTATGGGGCAGGAGGCGGTCTCGCATATAACTAGGCCTCGAGCCATGGAGCGCTTTAAAGATAGTTGTCAAAACCTTGAAGCGCACTCGAAAAACCACAGGAAGCCAATGCAGCTCGCGCAGGATCGGTGTTATGTGGGAGCATCTAGTGGCTCCCATAATCACCCGCGCGGCTGCGTTTTGGACTAGCTGTAGCTTTCGAGTGCACCTCAAGGGAAGCCCCATGTAGAGAGCATTACAGTAGTCGAGTCGGGACGTCACGAGAGCTTGAGTGACTGTGCGAAGAGCAGCCCGGTCCAGTAAGGGGCGCAATTGGCGCATCAGGCGTACCTGATGAAACGCCCCCCTGGCCACGGCCGCCACATGGTCCTCCATGGACAGCCGGGAATCCAGGAGGACACCCAAATTGCACGCCCTCTCCATGGGGGCCAGTGTTTCGCCCCCAATGGCCAGAGTTGGTGTAATCTGGCTGAACCGGGGTGCCGGAAACCACAGCCACTCAGTCTTGGCAGGGTTGAGCTTGAGTTTGTTACCACCCATCCAGATCCGTACGGCCTCCAAACACCGGGACAGCACTTCGGCGGCATCGTTGGGGTGGTTTGGGGTGGATATGTACAGCTGGGTGTCATCAGCGTACAGGTGGTACTCCACCCCAAAACCACGGATGATCTCACCCAGCGGCTTCATATATGTGTTGAAAAGGAGGGGCGAGAGGACCGACCCCTGAGGAACCCCACATAAGAGAGGCCTCGAGGTCGACCTCTGCCCTCCCGTCAACACATATTGCGACCGACCAGAGAGGTAGGATGAGAACCACCGCAAAACGGTGCCTCCCAACCCCAACCCCCCCAGTCGGTGCAATAGGATACCATGGTCGATGGTATCAAAAGCCGCCGAGAGGTCTAATAGGACTAGGATAGAGGAATAACCTCTATCCCGCGCCCTCCAGAGATCATCAACCAACGCGACCAATGCCGTCTCGGTGCTGTGACCGGGTCGGAAGCCGGACTGGCGCGGGTCTAGATAATCAACTTCCTCCAGGTGTCGCGGAAACTGTTGGGCTACCACACTCTTGACAACCTTCACCAAAAAGTGAAGGTTGGAGACCGGACGATAGTTCTCTAATAAAGCTGGGTCCAGGGACGGCTTCTTGAGGAGGGGCCTCACTACCGCCTCTTTCAAGACGGCAGGCAAGGACCCCTCACTCAAAGATGCGTTGACAATGCCCTGGAGCCAGCCTCGTGTCGTCTCCCAGGATGCCAGTACAAGCCAGGAGGGACACGGGTCCAATAAACATGTGGTCGCCCTAAGTTTCCTTGACAACCTGTCCATATCCTCGGTGGTAACAAAGTCAAACTCCTCCCAAGAAGGAACCTCAAGACTAGTCTCGGACAGTCCCACAGGACCACTGTCGATGGAGGGTAGCTCATTCCGAATCCGAGTGATTTTCTCCTGCAGATAAATCCCAAATTCCTCTGCTCGCCCTTGCAGAGGGGCTTCCCGCGGCCTCTGCTGAAGGAGGGAGCGGGTCACCCCAAACAGGGCGGCAGGGCGGTTATCTGCGGATGCAATAAGGGTGGCACAATACTCACGTTTGGCCACCCTTATCGCCACTAAGTAAGCCCTAATATGGGTTCTCACTAGTGTTCGGTCGGCTTCGGAGCGAGAGGATCTCCATCTGCTCTCTAGGCATCTCTTGTGGCGTTTCATCCCCCGAAGCTCCTCGGTAAACCAAGGAGCCTGGGTGATTCGCCGCCGCAAGAGAGGCCGCAAGGGCGCGACTCGGTCCAAGGCCCCCGCGGCCGCACTTAACCATGCGGCCACTAGGTCCTCAGTCGAGTCGCGGGGCAGGGTCACAGGAATTGGCCCAAGCTCCCTCTGGAACCTTTCCGGGTCCATTAGAAGCCTGGGGCGGAACCATATAGGAATATCCGGTTCCGCCTCCCCGCGGTGAGGTGTAGCGATTGGAAAGTCCAGCCGAAGGAGAGCGTGATCTGTCCATGACAAGGGAGTGATGGCTAGGTCCCCTATTCCCAGATCACAACTCCACTGTCCCGAGACAAAGATGAAATCCAGTGTGTTTCCTCCCTCGTGAGTGGGGCCTAAAACTACCTGGGTCAGGTCCATGGCCGTCATGAAGGCCATGAACTCCCGAGCTGCTCCAGAGGCTTCGCCTGCCGACGGCAAGTTAAAGTCCCCCATGACTACCAGTCTGGGGGTCTCAACTGCCGCCTCGGCTATCACCTCTAGGAGCTCGGGCAGGGCTGTTGTTGCATAGCGAGGAGCCAGGTATACAACTAACACGCCCAACTGCCTCCCTAGGCCCCATCTCACGCAGAGAGATTCACACCCGGTTGTCTGAGGGACTGTGGTCTCCTTCGGTTCAAGACCTTCCTTTACGATAATCGCCACTCCCCCACCCCTCCCTAGGGCCCTTGGCTGATGGAAGGCATGGTAACCTGGTGGGCACATGTCCACGAGGGGCATACCCCCTTCGTGGCCCAACCAGGTTTCCGTTATACCCACCAGGTCCGGGTCCCCCTCTGACACAAGGTCACGGATGAGGGGGGCTTTTTGAACCACGGACCTGGCGTTGCATAACATCAGCCTCGGGCTGATTTTTATACCTACTGCCCACTTTTGTAGGAAAATTTTCTAACCGCCCAGCGATTCCACAGTAATGATGATTTTATGAAAACCTAATGAAAATGTTTTTAAATAATGCTATGAAATTTTTTTTAAGTGAATTAAATTTTAAAAAAGGAAAATGCTTCAGTACCGGACAAAACCCCTACCGCCCACCATGAAAGCTGGAACTCCCACCAGTGGGCGGTAGGGAGCAGGTTGACTACCACTGTTCCACATTTTGCTGAAGATGTTACATAGCCTGCTAACAAAACATTCAGAAACTAACCCAAAAACTCAGAGAATGGTCTTATACCCTCATCCTAAACCCACTCTACAAATATTCACCATTATCACATATCAGAGGTGGGTTGCTCCCAGCATTATTGCCAGTTTGGTGCGTGTGCATGTGCATTTGCCCAAAAATAGGTCTGTGCATATGCAAAAGGTTACAAAAAAGAAATAAAATTAAATTTGTGCAATTACAATTGTTCTGTGCATGCGCAGAACCAAAAATCAAGATGGCAGCCCTGTAGGAGAGCTAGTTTGGGAGTGTGGCAGGCCTGGGTCACTGCCGGTTCCAGCGACCCAGGCCACCAAACTACTACCGGTACGGCTGATCCAGTCCGAACCGGTAGGAACCCACCTCTGTCTCATATAACACATTTTCAGACACATTTATAAACTCAGGGGATGTGGGTGGGACTGAGAAGAAGGAAGTTGTGTATTAGGTTTCTAGGAGTCTTATCACCTGCAGCTTTTTGAAGTATACATCTCACATGCCTTAGAATATATTCATATGGAAATTCAAGTAGATGCATAAGTATTAGGCATCCTTTCCTCTCAAAAGAAGTCCTATTTTTCATCCAATTAACAGTGAGGGATTTGGGATAATGGCCAAGTTCAGTATGTTAATATTTATACTAATGAGTTTTAAGGATATTTTCAAACTCACCCAAAGGAAAATTGATTCAAAAATTAAGAAAAAAAACCCCAACTATTACTTAAATGTGATGTTTAAAAATACATCTTCCCAAGTGTTAAAGCACTGGTAGTCTTAGTGCCAATAATAACTTCTATGAAATAGTAGTAGTAGCAAGCAGTAATTATATGCTATATGCTTATAATTAAAAGCAGAACAAAAATATAAAGCAATTATTGATAAATAATGACACCACAGTTTTAAAATTTCAGAATAGTTAAGGAGTCCTTGAATTAGAAACTTTATGAAGTGTAATAGTATTAATTTCAATCCATTCAAATTGATGGGTAGGAATCTCCCTCCCCCCCCCCTCTCTCTCTCACACACACACACACACACACACACAAACACACACACACACACACACACACTTTTATATGGCTAAGGCTCCTGAAGTGCTGAGGTAGTATCAGGCAATGAATATTTTTCCTTCAACATTTCCCTAGGCAGTATACAGGTAGTTCTTGATTTGCAATAGTTTATTTAGTGACCTTTCAAACTTACAACAGCACTGAAAAACGTGACTTATGATCGTTGCAGCATCCCCATGGTCACATGATCAAAATTTAGATGCTTGGCAAGTGGATCATATTTATGATGGCTGCAATGTCCCAGGATCTTATGATCAGCTTTTGCAACCTTCTAACAAGGAAAGTCAATTAAACAACCATGTTACTAACTGAACAAATGCAATAATGCACTTACCTAAGGCAAGAAAAGTCATAAACTGGGGTAAACTCACATAACAAATGTTTTGCTTAGCAACATAAATTTAGGGCTCAATTGTGGTCATAACTCAAAGACTACCTGTATGCACTCAGCCTGTCGCTTCTGAAACTGGGCTCATGTTGCATCAATGTAGACTTGTTTGGCTCAGTAAGATGTATTGGGGCCACTACAGCTTACTTTAAAAAATGGTTAGAGACTGTGATTTAGCCACGAGTGCAATTTCAAATTGCATATTAAAAACAGAGGCATAGTGGGAAGTCCAAATGTTAAACAAATATATACAGTAGATAAATTCTAGTAACAAAGCTTAAATAAATGCCTACTGCATCTTTACTGGTGTATTGGGTTACCCTTAGACTGACAGTGTTCATTGAAACTTTGAAGACTGGCATCCTTTTATATCCAAGCTTTAATAAGCCCCTTCTTAAAGATCCATCTCATCCTAGGCACCCTTTTTTTTTTAACTATTACCATCTGGCAGATGATACAGGATAATAAAAACCAGGACAAATAGGCCGAAAAACAGCTTCTATCCCTGAGCACTATCTATATTGAATTCTACTGTATAGTGCAATATTAATGCAATATTGGGTTTTCAATTCAATTATATAGAATGTGAAGGAGTGTGTTTGTGTTTTATTTTTTAGTTATGTGTTCATTATAGTGTTCATTATAAAGTGTTCATTATAACTAAATGAACATTTAATTTCGTTGTACGAGGTGCAATTACAATAAAGTAAACTAAACTAAACTCTCAAAACCAGCACCAATCCTCACACAGCAGTTCCAGTAAATATGATTCAAAACAGCATAAGAAAAGGTCACAAGCAATAAATCTTCTAGGCTGGAAAATTATAATCCACAAATAAATATTCCCCTCACTTGCTTCATAAAATGATTCAAATTTAGAGATGATTTCAGCCCTTGAGTTGTGATATGCAGATCACTTATATACATTTCACTTCGGCTTGCAACTAGGACAGGAGCAGGAAGAGTAAAAGAGCTAGGTGCTTTATTTTGAAAAGAATTATTAATTTGAGTAGCACTAAGCACCGAACTATGTGGATCATTAGATAAATATGAGTTGCCGTTGCTTTCAATAAATCATTCTTCCCTGGCAGCAATATAGTGATAAGTGAAGAAGCAAAAGATTAAAAGATCCTGGCAGGTATTTGAAATTGCCAAAAGCTGTTTATTCAGCTTTGCTGTCAAATTATTAAGGCAATGAACTTAAATTACCCATTTATAGTTAACATGAAATATTCATTTCTGGCAACCAGCCACCTCTCTAAAATGCTGGAGTCAGCATCTTTTGAATGAATTTGCATTGTGTCCCCTCTGGTGTTCAAAGGACGTTTTAGATCAGTGTTATACGATATGTGCATGTGACACATTTGTAAACTTCAAACTTCATTGGAGATTGTGGCGGATAAAGAGGTTCCCAATTTTAATCAAAGAAATAAAGTCCTCCTTATACTTAAATGTACTTTCTCTCTTATTTTCTCCTTCTCACACACATATACAGGCAGTCCTCGACTTATGATCACAATTGAGCCCCAAATTTATGTTGCTAAGTGAGAAGTTTGTTAAGTGAGTTTTGCCCGATTTCATGACTTTTCTTGCCCCCGTTTGTTAACGGAATCGCTGCAGTTGTTAAATTAGTAACACCGTTGTTAAATGAATCTGGTTTCCGCATTGGGTTTGCTTGTCAGAAGGTCGCAAAAGGGGATCACATGACCCCAGGATAATGCAACCGTCACAAATGCCAGTTGTCAAGAATCTGAATATAAATCACGTGACCATAGGGATGTTGCAATGGTCATAAGTCACTTTTTTCAGTGCCATTGTAACTTCGAATGCTCACTAAATGAACTGTTGTAAGCTGAGGACTAACTATATAAGCCACCACGCTCCCTTAAAGTAATAGACTCAGTGTCAAGTTCAGCTTAACTTACATGAGGTTAGATATGACTCTCTGTCAGGTTTCCGAGAGATGCCCTAATTAATTCATGAGCCTCGAGCCAAGTTTCAAAAGAAATCCAGTCATTTATTAGGAACATTTCGGCAATACCTGATGGAGTCGGATCTGACCTCACGTAAGTTATGGCTGAACTTTGTCTCTGTTTCCCCCCTCCCCTAAGGCTGTGTCATAAATCACATTATCCAATGAGGTGCTCTAACAGGCTGTAGAATTCCACGCCTCACAAGCCTGCTGTGGTAATCTGAGATTCAACTCTAGTCGAAGTTATGCGTGGAATGCACTCCCCTCTTTCCTCACATGGCAACTCAATAACATACATGGAAATGCTTTAAAAGTTGACATTCAGCATTTACTAGGGCCATTCAGCTCGTCGGATTCCACCCCTTGAGTATACAGTAGTTTGGTCCTCTGTGTTGACCAAGCCATTCAAATATGGCAGTTCACAATTAAAAAACATATAACAACTATGGCAAATCCCATTTATCAGATCAGGTTGAGAGCCACATGGATATTTTGGGAATTCCCCTGAACTGAAATCTGAGTGAAGAAACTAAAGTAGTGTTGATGGCCATCAATGTTTTCACCAGCTTAAATTTCTTCCCTTACTTTAGAATAGAATTCTTTATTGGCCAAGTGTGATTGGACACACAAGGAATTTGTCTTTGGTGTATATGCTCTCAGTGTACATAAGGAGAATAAAATGAACTTTCCATCAGAATTCCATGCAAGTAATTATTTAAGTGCTGAATAGTATAATGCTTTCAACACTGGCTTACTTTTAAGAGACAGTTTGAAAACTTCAAAATGTGCAAAATGTAAGGAAGGAAAAGTGAACAATTTATTTAATACCTCCTGGGATTTGTATTGTTATTGAACATCCAAGTCATCTGCAGTTATTGAAAAACTCTGGCTCCATACATAAAACCTACAATTCTTCCAAACCTCCCTATAGCAAGGGCTAGATTAGTAGAAATGAAGAGGAGAATGGCTACATAATTGTGAACTGCTATATCAATCAGGGAAACCTTTTAAAGGCCTCTAAAGATTCATCTCTTACACCGATTTCTTTGTTATTGGATTTTTGGAACTTAGATGCACATTAATTGCATTTATTTACTGGACTTTGGAATTTTTATTGGACCAACTATTAACTGTTATTAATTTTTCAGTTGTACGGCTTTTGAAATATATAGGTGTCGTGTTTTAGAGGTCTAAAATTGTTTTCAGTACTAAAAAATAGCCTTTTATGTTTTAATTTAAAAAAAAAAAGATGAGCTGTGAAATGTTTATAGTGCAATCTAATGTCAGGGACACTGCAATGCATTAGAATCAGAGATAGTATCCTTCAAGATGGAGAGCTATCAGGGTCAGTTCATTGTGTACAAGTATAACCTTGTACCAGTCATGCAGGAAACAAATTGTGGGTCATTTTTTAACAGTAAAGGTTGTATGGGTCAGAGGATGGTAAAGGGAAGGAATTGTTCTTTCCTGGCACAATATCCATCTATATTTTGGTATTTCCGGATATTTTCTTCCCATAAGTGCAACCAGGATGAATGTGCTCAAAAAGATGCTTCAAAAGAGGAATTGATGAGAGCAGAAGCAGGACTGAAGATTTTCTATAATCCCCAGATGAACAGCAATAGCACTTAGATCCAGATCCCGCTTAATTGTGCTTCGCAGCACTCTGTAAGCGATTTACAAAGTCAGCATATTGCTCCCAACTATCTGGGTCATCGTTTTACTGACCTTGGAAGGATGGAAGGCTGAGTCAACCTTGAGCCGGTCAGGACTGAACGCCCAGCAGTGAGCAGAGTCAGCCTGCACTACTGCATTCTAACTACTGTGCCATCATGGCAGATTGTCCTTTCTGCTATTAAAATCAGGTCATACAATATTTGATCCAGTTGAGAATCATTATCGGTCATCTAGTTTGGCTTTAAGTTGGGAACAGGTCACATCATGGCAGATATTTGCCCTGATACCTACCAGATTCTTTCTCCCTTTGCACCTCTTAGAAAGCCTTGCATTTCTTATGTTCTTCCCCAGAAATGGTTTGCCTACAACTTGAAAATTTCATATACAGTCAATGCTATAACACAGCATCAATGTATTGCATGTCCTCACCCCATACACACATCTAGTGTACTTCCAGAACTCCATTGTGGGTTGCTTCATCACTGGAAGCTTTCAAGAAGAGACTGGGCTGCTCTCTGTCAGAAATAATGTAGGCCCGTGATGGCGAACCTATGGCACGGGTGCCACAGGTGGCACGCGGAACCATTTCTTAGGGCACGTGAGGCGTTGCCCAGTCAGCTCCAGCACGCATGTGTGCGCTGGCCAGCTGACGTAGGCCTTCTTTTGAGGCCATTTTTCGCCCTCTGGAGGCTTCAGGGAAGCTCCTGAAGCTTCTGGAGGTGGGGGGGGGGAGGCTGTTTTCACCCTCCCCAGGCTCCTAGAAAGCCTCTGGAGCCTGCGAAGGGCGAAAAAAGCATGCCAAAAGCAGGGGGTCGCAGACATAGCGTTATATGTGTGGCACGCCCAAGCACAACCCCCCCTGTGCTTCCCCCTCTTTTGGCACGCGAGCCAAGAAAGGTTAACCATCACTGATGTAGGGTCTGCTGCTTGGGTGGGGGGTTGGATTAGATGGCCTACAAGGTCCCTTCCAACTCTGTTATCCCCTTATTTCTTTTGCATTGAGCCTTCATGTCACACCAAAATTCTCCCCATCTCAGAAAATGCTGCAGAGAGATAAAGGAGCAAGAAAACTGCATCAGGCAAGCAGATGCCCATTCAAATCATGTTGGATAACATTACTTTAAAATGCCAACCATCTTGGGTGACTTCCATTAATCAGAATACTACAAGAAGCCAGGCTCTGCTTAACAAGCCTTTTAATTAGGAGTTTCTAATTGGGATTGTAATAGGGTCAGACAGTCTTATATATAGATTCAATAAATGAAATGAAATTTAATAAGTGACAAAACAAGTGACAAATTTTCTATTTGACCCATTAAATGTAAGCCGGCAAACTTCAAGCCCTTGTCTAAAAGTCAGCTCACTTCTTTATTCTGGTGTGATGGTTAAACACCCCAAATTGTTAAAGCTCAACCACACTGTTGAAAGTTGGACCATAAGGAAGGCTGAGCGCGAAAGAATTGAGGCCTTTGAGCTGTGGTGTTAGAAAAGACTCCTGTGAATCCCTTGGACTGCAAGGGGATCAAACCGGTCAGTCCTAAAGGAGATCAACCCTGACTCTTTAGAAGGCCAGATTCTGAAGATGAAACTCAAAAGACTTTGGCCACCTAATGAGAAGGAAGGACTCCCTGGAGAAGAGCCTCATGCTGGGAAAGATGGAGGGCAAAAGAAGAAGGGGACGACAGAGAATGAGGTGGCTGGATGGAGTGACTGAAGCAGTAGGCGTGAGCTTAAATGGACTCCAGAGGATGGTAGAGGGAAGGAAGGCCTGGAGGAACGTTGTCCATGGGGTCGCGATGGGTCATACATGACTTCGCAACTAACAACAAATGTTTGAATTATGGCAGCAGGTCATTATTTTGTAAGCATTGTTGAAACAAACATTGGAATGAGCACTGCACAACTCAGAATGCTTTATGGAAAGCAGTGGTGAAATTCAAAAAATGTTACTACCGGTTCTGTGGGCGTGGCTTGTGGGCGTGGTGTGGCTTGGTGAGCATGGCAGGGGAAGAATACTGCAAAATCTTCATTCCCACCCTGCTCTAGGGCCAGCCAGAGGTGGCATTTGCCGGTTCTCCAAACTACTCAAAATTTCCGCTACCTGTTCCCCAGAACCTATCAGAACCTGCTGGATTTCACCCCTAATGGAAAGAGAGATTGAGCAAAATGTACCATTTTCCCAGATCACCACTATCCAGACTTTTCAGAAGTCATCCAGAGGCTTTCCAAAATTAGGAAGAGGGGGGGGGGAGGGAGAGAGAGAATTACACACTCACTGTCCTCCATTTCAGCAAGCAAGGATGGGAAATCATACATTTCCCTTTCTTGTTCTCCAAGAGCATTTAATGACTCTCACCTATGCCAATTGGCTGGAGGACAACCTTCTCTATTATGAGAATTAGGACTTCCTTTCTATTAAACAGTGGGGGTCTGCTCCTTTTTCCAGTTTGCTAGAAGACCAATATGATAATCTTGGCAGGATATCAACAATGAGCGAGAGAAAATAAATTCCAAGTACTACCAACTGGCCGAGCAGAAGACATTTCTCTAGGAAGCATTTTGAAAATAAGCTACTTTCATGCCTGGAGATTTTCATCACAAGGAAGCAGCTAAATGTTAGGGACAATGATTGGTGTTAGCTTGCTTTTTGATCAGCATGTAAAATTACAGAGGGAAAATGTCCATCTCGGTGACCCTCATATACCTCGGTGAATCTAAAGTAATGGTGGTACCAAAATCATAATGGAGAAAAGCAGGAGCCAATTCTTCTATTTCTATTTTCAATTTTGCTATGGGGTCTGCCAATAAAGAGGTTCTTGTTACAGCATATAGAAATCATTTAAAGCAATTTTAAATTTAGATCAACTTAGAGAGCCAAAACCGATATTCTGTTCATAGCAGGGTGTCCCTTGCTACTTTGCATAGCATCTGCTCAGTATAATTCTTCCAGCCAATAGGCAGTCATTTAGTGAAGGGGCTTTTGGGGTAGGGGGGGAAGTTCGTTTGAAGCTTTGTTTCTTTGAGGAATTTGTAGTGAATTGTACAAAGCATGTTTCTACATACATACGTGATTCAGCTGAGTACAAATTTACCAGATGTCACTTATAAATCAATGAAGTTAAGGAACCAAAGATGGCATTGTAACCAACTGCTACGAAGCGTATTTGAGAGACTCTCCTTTACCTTCTGGCAGGAATCGATGTGAAATACTTGCTTACTGAGATGCCAGAACTACAAAAGGAGCATTTAATAACTTCTGCGCCCGAGTCATCACAACACATTTTGCTGCTTGGGATGTAAAACAAGATGGCACCCTTTCCTGTTTCTTGCAAACAAGAAGACTGGAAGGCATTCCTTCCTCACCGCTGCTATGGAACAGCATCCTCTAAACTGGTCTTCCTCAACCTTAGAATATGTTTGGACTTCAATTCCAAGAATTCCCCTAGCCTATTTTACGACAGCCACCCAGTGTGCATGCGCAAGCCGGAAAGATGATCTTCCAGGTTCCGGCCCACGCATGCACACCGCCTAGCTGGTCTTCACACACCAGAAACTGTAAGTCCAGGTGTCCGGTGCACATGCGCACTGTGGAAACTGGAAGATCATCTTCCTGGCATGCGTATGTCCACTGGGCAGCTGCTCTTCCAGTTTCTGGCACTCCCACACACATGAAGACCAGCTCTGGAACCCAGAAGAGCAACAGGCGACGGCTCGTGTGCCTGGAGAGATGGCTCTGCGTGCCATAGGTTCGCCCTCACGGCTGTAGAAATTTAACTAATAATAGAACTGACCTTTTTCTCTTATTTGGTGTGTTCAGAGATCTCTAGACAGCTTTCATGACAAATTGCACACTTTCTTTTTCTGGGTTTATCTACAATCGAAGAGAAATATAGAGCAGATATTAGAAGGTGAAGAAAGAGGTGAGCTGCCTGTTGTAGCTACGAATTGTATTTAATTTGGTGGATGGCCAGCAGCAAAGACTGAGGTGGATGGAACAATGAAGTGAAATGATTAGTAGTCATATCATATGTAGCTGGAGTTGGTATGTCTCAAACCAGTAGCCC
Source organism: Rhabdophis nuchalis (assembly GCA_039707465.1). Classification (NCBI taxonomy): domain Eukaryota; kingdom Metazoa; phylum Chordata; class Lepidosauria; order Squamata; family Natricidae; genus Rhabdophis; species Rhabdophis nuchalis. Next base: position 24,869,071 of record CM077651.1, read on the forward strand.
TGTAAGGTATTCCAGAAGATTTTATGATGCAATTCAGATTTCTTGAAATTCAAAACTTTCATCTCTAGTACTTTGCAATATTTATCCCCCATACTGCACAGCAACAGCTCTATTCTGAAAGCCTGACATGATTGCTGCCTAGTTTTCTATTATTTTTAATAAGAATATGCTTATTAAAAATTCTTGCCATGTTCACCATACATACAGTACTGTATACCATTTTATTCTTTTGGTAGTTCCTCCATAAACATCCATTGTATAAGGCCAGCGCAGCAGGTAGCCAAACTTCAGTGTGATAATAACTGAGTTGTCTCATTGCCATCTCCTAAAACTTCAGCACCAGCATGAGGATCCGATGCCAGGGCAAGCCAGGGAAAAGAAAGGGACAGCCAGTCAATGTAGCAAAAATCAAATGAAAAATAAAGCTGGCTTAACCTCCACATAACCTTTTGCCCCCTTTTGGGAAAGCTTCCAAGTCTGCAAGACACTCACATATATTAGGATTCTTGAGATATGACAGTAGCTATACTATATAACTGATATTAATATTCATATGGCATTGTGGGACAATTTGGAACATGAAAAATGAGAGGGAAATTATGGGAAAGGAGACATCTCCACTAACTTGCCTTTCCTACTTAATGAATATATGATTTTATTATTCTGTTTAATCATTAAAAGAACGAAATGGATAAAAGAGGACTGTCAAGATGCAAGAACACCACTGCCCTTGGATATTTTCTTAGCAATTGATATGAAAATTAAAACGACTGGTTGCAGTGAATATATATTTTAAACAGTAAGCGCAAGAAATATTCTGATCAATCTGAAATATGAAACGGGAGAATGGGTTGCAAAATAAATTAGAAATCTTTAGCCATAGCACAATTAGTCACTTATACTACAAAACCAAGAACATGTATCTGATGTGACAACAGATACAAGAGGGAGAAATCCCTCTTGCGGCATTAAAATTAATTTAGAATTGTCCTTCTTACAAGAACCTTGTATGATTATTAGGGAGCTGAACATGCAAACTGGACTGTGGTACCAGGAGTGTTAATGAACTTCTCTACTGGAAGCAGTGGTGGGTTGCAATTTATGTTACTACTGGTTCACTTGTGCGTGCATGCTCACATGATCGCATGACACTTTTGCGCATGCACAGAAGCGTCCGGGCATGTGGACGGAGCCTCCCACCATCGCCACTACCAGTTTGCCCGATTCAGGCCGAACCAGCAGCAACCCATCTCTGACTAGAAGTCATCACTGGAATGTGGCATTCTTTCGTTTCCAGTCTGAGCATCAAGATCAATGATTTAGGTATGAGAGGATAAAAGATGAACTCATCAAATTTGCAGGCAAATACCCTGCAAATAGCCTAGAGCAGGGGTCTGCAAAGTTGGCTCTTTTAAGACTGGTGGACTTCAACTCCCAGAGTTCCCCAGCCAGCTATGCTGGCTGGGGAACTCTGGGAATTGAAGTCCACCAGTCTTAAAAGAGCCGACTTTGCAGACCCCTGGCCTAGAGGAATAGCCAATACTCCAGAAGATGGGCTCAAGATACCGAAGTATATTGACAGACACGAACACTGGGCCCTATTTAATAAGAGGAAATTCAGTGGTGAGAAAAGTAAAGTTCTATATTTAGCAAGAAAAGCCAAATGCATAGGTATAGAGTAGGACGGCGATGGCAAACCTTTTTCGCCTCGGGTGCCTAAAGCACACAAACTCGCGCTATTGTGCACGTGTGCCCACCCCCATAATTTAATGCCTCCCATGTTGTGCCCCCTGAGAACACATGTGTGACCCCCCTACTGTCCAGCACATGTACACATGGCTTTTTTGGAGCCAGGGGAGGGCAAAAATGGCCTCCACCAGAGGCTGGAAACAGCCCATTTTCTGACCTGGTGAGCCCAGTAGGTCTATTTCTTGCCTTCCCAAGGCTCCAGAAGCTTCCTAGGAGCCTCGGGAGGGCAAAAGAAGACCCAACACACAAACTGAAAGTTCAGGAATGGACCTCCAGGTTGCCCGTTGGGCCATTTTTCTCCTTCTGGAGGCATCAGGAGGGCAAAAAATGGCTGAAAATCAAGGCCGAAAATCAGCTAGCCAGCGCATTCATGTCTGAAATCATCTAGGGTCACCTGCTTGATCAGGGGTCCCTTCCAAGTCTGTTAGTCTGTTAGTCTGTTAAATAGCCAAAAATGCAGGGCAGTTGCTGAGTCCTCAAAATGCAGTCATCTGACCACAAGGGCCCCCAGGTGTCAGAACTTTGAATTCAAGTCATAAGTAGCCTTTTTCGGGTCCATGGGAACTTTAAAGCGCTAAGCAACCCATCATTAAGCGAGGACTATCTGTTCAAAAATCCTAAAGAAGTGTTATCTCAATAGAACTCAGAAAGATGATAGTATACCAGAAAAATAATATTATTACCTGCTCACTAAAACTGGGAATGAAATAGTCACCCTCTATGTGACCGTATGTAAGGGGAGTAAATAGAGAATTTGCAAGGAATATAATACAAACGCTACCAAGAACTGTACAGAATTCTTACAGAGAAAAACAAGGGGCATTACAGCCAGACTTTAGATATGTTTTCATGCAATATCCTTGCACAAGACAGAATATTACCACTTACCATTATTGCAACACACATTTCAGTTCTGTTTTAACATGCTGTGTGGCATCTGTTATGTATAGTATTTTAGCAGTTGCTACCTTCTGGGCAGGAAATAAAAGAAAAAAGAACATTTTAGGGAATATCTAATCACGTGACAGGCTTTTTCAAGTTTGCACATGTACTTTCACTCGGAATGTAGAGTCTCAGGCTCCTTAAGCATCTGGACAATGAGAATGCCTTTCCTCTAGTCCTAGATCTAGTCTTTCGTTAAAGTAAACATATCATAATAGAAATGATTCCCTTAATCAGTAATACAAACAGTAGAGAAATCATATGTTTCTTTCTTATGAAACTAATGGATTAGATAGAATTACTTTATGGACCAGTCACAGGTTTTCACTACTTTGGATGTATTTTCGGTCCATACCCCCTCTACAAGCTTTTATATTTTTATAACAGAATAACAGAGTTGGACTGGACCTTGGGAGGTCTTCTAGTTCAACCCATTGCTCAGGCAGGAAGCCCTGTACCACTTTAGACAAATGGTTGTCCAATATCTTCTTAAAAACTTCCAGTGTTGCAGCATTCACAACTTCTGGAGGCAAGTTATTCCACTGATTAATTGTTCTGCCAGGAAATTTCTCCTTAGTAGATTTGCTTCTGTCCTTCATTAGTTCCCATCCTTGTTTCTCCTCCTGCCTTCTGGTGTTTTGGAAAATAAGTTGACTCCCTTATATGTAGAGGCCTTGTCAATGTACAGCTGTAAATCCATTAAAATTCCCATAACTTCTAACTGCAAGATGATGTTGCAAATAGGTTGATAGAGATAATCTGATCATCAATGCTTAGTAACTAATGAGCCAATCCTAATAATAAGCAGATGTCTCTCCATTCCTTCAGTCATTAAATGCCTTACTCTTTCATGAAAACTATTATCTCTGTGTAAAGATATCCTGAGAAAAGCTCCATGCCTAGAATCTGTATCTGTTTTGGTTTTATTTAGAAAATCAATATATCAGGAAAAAATGGGATCATCCATCAGTCCATCTAGTGCTCCATTTGTCTATGCATCTATCCATCTTCCTGTCTGTCCATTTATCCATCTGTCCATTTCTTTAACCACCCATCTGTCTGAATGCCAATCTGTCTGCCCCTTGGTCTGTCCATCAGTTCATCTCTCTCCCCAGCCATCCATCTGTCCAGTTGTCTGCCTAACTGGCTATCCATTTGTTGACCCGTCTGTCAGTCCATCAACTCATCCATCTGTCTATCAATCTATCTGTACATCTTTCCATTGTCCATCCGTCTGTCCATCAGTCTGTTTGCCTATCTGTCCATCCAAGTGCCAGTCTTCCAAGTGCCAGTCCAGTCATTTCTCTATCTGTCAGTATAGGTATAGTTTCAGCATAGGTATAGGCTGGAATTGGAACATCATTCCTGATAGTACATTCATTTTTATCAGATAGTCTACCAAGCCACTTTTCTGGTACCAAGGTTTAATTAATTATGTAAACAGCCACGCCAAGACTTTAATGTACCGTATTTTTCAGAGTATAAGATACACCTTTTTGCCTCAAAAGAGAGGCTGAATATCTGGGTGCGTCTTATACGCTTAATGCAGCATTTTTTGCCTCCCAACCCCCCCCCCCCCCGCCCTCTTCAACCAAAATGGCCATGCATAGCCTTTAGGAGGCTTTCAGAGAGCTCCTTAGAGCTGGGGAGGGCAGAAATGAGCGAAAAAAGAGGCCGTTTTTGGGAGATCTGCAGAGTGCAAACACTTTTTTAAAAAAAAATTTATGTCAATGAGGAAGCCAGATTCACTTAAAAACAGTGTTATTCACTTAACAGCGGCGGCAATACATTTAAAACTGTGGCAAGAAAGGTTGCAAAATGGGGCAAAGCTCGCTTCAATTTCTCATTTAGCAACAAAAATTTGGGGCTCCATTGTCCCAAGACGAGGACTGCCTGAAGTAGTAGAAGTCTTTGCCCCCATGGCCTGCCTGCCTGGATAATTATTACTTCTTTTATTCATTAAACATGAAACTCAGTCAAGTGAACATTTAAAGATGTCTCACAAATACCATTGATTGGTGCTAATGGTTGATACGGGTTGCTGCCAGCGTCCTAGGTATCAACCAAGTATCTTCTTAAAATATATGATGCTTCTAGTAGTGCAGTTTTTTGCAGTTCCCCTGGTGTTATTACAGGAAACTGCAATTTCTTTATATGTCTACTAAATTCTTGGACATGGTACCAAGTGCCCTGATGACAATGGGTATCACTGTTACATGTTTCATCCATAGCCATGTAGTTTCAATGGCCAGGTTGCGATTATTATTATTATTATTTCTTTTATTCATTAAACATGAAACTCAGCCAGCTGAACATTCAAAAATGCATCACCAATACCATTGACTGGTGTTAATAATTGATACGGGTTGCTGCCAGCGTCCTAGGTATCAACCAAGTTCCTTCTTAAAATATACAATGTTCCGAGCAGTGCAGTTTTTTGCAGTTCTGGTGTTATTGCAGGAAACTGCAATTTGTTGATGTATCTTATAAAATTCTTAGCCATGGTGCCAAGTGCCCCGATGACAATGGGCATTACTTATTATTATTATTATTATTATTATTATTATTATTATTATTATTATTATTATTATTATTATTATTATTATTATTATTATTATTAAATCTTTGGTGAGATTCATAGTCTTTGGGGCTGGTTGGTAGCTCAACAGCTCAAGTCCTAACCAAGGACCTAGGAACTATTAAGGTAACGTCGGAGGATATAAGCTGTTCCAAGTAGGGTAGATTTTTATAGAATCAGAATATTTAAGTCTGATATATTCAGAATTTCCAAATAGCAAGGTAGCCCTTTAGGTATTGATCCGAGGGCTCCAATTACAATCAGGACAACATACGTTTTCTTTTTCCAGTCGCTCAACTTCAGTTTGCAAGTCTCGGTACTTTGTGATATTTTCTTGCTCTTATAAAATTCTTGGACATGGTGCCAAGTGCCCTGATGACAATGGGTATCATTGGTTGTTGTTGTTGTTATTGGGGTTCATAAGCGTACCAACTTACCGTTCCTGTCCTACTGTCCCCACTTATTCCCAATCCTTTCCTGTATTCATAATCATGCTTATACTTATATCTGTTATCTCATACATGCGTGACAAAAAATAAAAATAAAATAAATTCCTAGGGAACCTAGCAGGCTTTTCTACAAAAGAATAATTCCACCCAGTTCACGGGGGAAACGCATCCAGTTAGGATCGCGCTGCATTTCCCATTCCCAGCTAAATCCTCCACGATCGAGCGGTTGCAGAAACCTCCCGCCCCTCAAAAAATCCACGCGGTTCTACCCTCTCCACACCCCACCTCCGCCACACGCCCGGCCTCTTCCCCGCCCGACTGCACCGCCCCGCAGACGTCACTCCGCCCGTCAATGAGCGGAGGCCGGTCCTTTGGAGAGGCGGGGAAGGGTGGCGAGCCAATCCGCCACAGGCGCCTGCCTTCCGGGGAGCGAGGAGGCCAGAGTGGCTCCTCCTTCGGTCGACCGGTGCCCGGCCCGCCCATCCCCTTCTCCGTCTGCGGAGTGAGGGCAGAGTTCCCCCGCGCGGGTGGGCGATGCCGCTCGGGCTCCTTTTCCAGCTGCAGGTAAAGCCCGTCTGGGGCGAGGCGAGGCGTTGTTGGCGGGACGGGCAGGGCTGGCGGCTCCAGGAATCCCCCGCGGAAGGGAGCTGCATGCGTCGGGGAGGCTCCTCCGCGGCTCCCTCCGCGCAGGGCAGCGCTCAGGACAAAAGGAAGCGGCTGAGGAAGCCACGCCGCAAAAGCCGGGAGTGGGTGGGAAAATCTCTCGTGGCGGGCAGGGAGGGGTCCGGCCCTCCACGCCACTTTTCCAGGCGTTTTCCCCGCCTGGCTGCCTCTCCGCGCCCGCTCCATCGCTCCTCTTTGGCTGCCCCGGACGCCGCGATCTCTGCTGCGATCTTTCCCGGGGACCTGCTTCTCTTCCCGGGCGGACTAGGCGGAGGAGGGGGAGCGTCCCTTCCACGTCCCGGGGAGAACCCCCACCCCGCGCCAAACTTCGCTGCGCTCCCATCCGAGGGTGCCTGGTGGGCTGAGTCCCTTCGGCCTTTTAGCTGCCGGAGGGCAACGGGTGACCACTGACCTGCATCCAGCCCACCTTCCGCGGCGGGTCTTTGCAAGGAGCGAATTCGGGAGCGCCGCGGTTTAAAAGACCGGGGCAGTTGGCTGGCCAAAAGAACCCACGTTAAATCCCAAAGGTGCTTTTTTCCCCCCCTCTAAGAGGCAACTGGACTTCATTGTTTTTTTTTCCTATGAAGACGTTTTGCTACCCATCCGAGAAGCTTCTTCGGCTCTGACTGGATGATGGTGGCAAATGGTCGTTGAGGCCACTTGGAGGTTTGTCCACGTCTTGGGAGAGGGGTGGTGGTGTCACCTGAGTGGATGAGAAGAGAAAGGCCTTCAAAGAAAAAAGAAAGTCCAGTTGCCTCTTGAAAAAACACCTTTGGGACAACCATGACTTGGATGACTGAGAATCTCCATAGACAACCCGTGTTAAGTGTCTGTGGTGGTTCTCTGTCATCCAGGTCATGGTTGTCCCAAATATGCTTTTTTTTCCCCCAAGAGGCAACTGGAGTTTTTGTTTTTTCTTTGAAAACATTTCACTTCTCATCCAAGAAGCTTATTCAGCTCTGACTGGATTCCATTCCCCCGCCATCAGCTCAGAGCTGAGGAAGCTTCTTGGATGAGAAGTGAAACGTCTTCAAAGAAAAACCCAAAAGTCCAGTTGCCTCTTGAAAAAAAAAATATCTTTGGGACAATCACTGCTGCTGTGGCCTAGAGGTGGAGCTCTTGCCTGAGCTCAATCCTAGGTACAGGCACATGTAGGGTCTTCTGCTTGGGGAGGGGGTTGGACTAGATGACCTGCAAGGTCCCTTCCAACTTTGTTAATCTGTTAAACTCACGTGAAGGCTTCCTGGTCAGTCCATTTTAGGAATGGATTCAATGACAATGGAAATTTCCTCCTGGCAAAACATGCGAGATCATCTGTGGTTTCGGGGTAGAGTTCCATCAGTACGCTGATGATACTCTACCCCGGACCACCGCAACGATGCCGTTGAAGTGATGTCCCAGTGTCTGGAGTCGGTGTGAGTCTGGATGGGGAGAAACAGGCTCTGACTCAACCCGTCCAAGACCAAGTGGCTGTGGCTTTCAGCGTCATGATATAGCCAGTTGGTACCATCTCTGGCTATTGGGGGCGAGTCATTGGCCCCTACAGAGAGGGCTCGCAACTTGGGTGTCCTGGATTCTCGGCTGTCTCTAGAAGACCATATGATGGCCGTGGCCAGGGGGACTTTTTATCAGGTTTGCCTGATACGCCCTTTCTGGATCGTGACGCTTTACGCACAGTCACTCAAGCACTCGTCATCTCCCTGCTGGACTACTGCAATGCTCTGTACATGAGGCTTCCCTTGAGGTGCACCCGGAGGCTCCAGCTAGTTCAGAATGCAGCCGCGCGGGGGATTCTGGGGGTGTCTAGATGCTCCCACGTGACACCTCTCCTGCGCGAACTGCACTAGCTGCCTGTGGCTTTCCGGGTGCGCTTCAAGGTATTAGTAACCACCTTTAAAGCGCTCTGTGGCAAGGCACCTGGTTATCTGCAAGGCACCTGGTTATCTGCAAGACCGCCTCCTGCTACCAAATACCTCCCACTGTACAGTTCGCTCCCACAGAGAGGGCCTCCTTAGGGTGCCGTCAGCCAGGCAATGTCGGCTGGCGACTCCCAGGGGGAGAGCCTTCTCTGTGGCAGCCCCCGCCCTCTGGAATGACCTACCCCCTGACCTACGCACAATCACAGACCTGCGCCTTTTCCGTCGGGCTTTGAAGACTTATTTATTCCGTGCGGCCGGCCTGGCATAGTTTCTAAACTGGCATAGTTTTAAATGTTATAGTTTTATATGGTTTTTAGTAGGGATTTTAACTAGGTTTTAAGACAGGCTCCATTATTTAATGTATTTCTATGTTTTTATTCGTGTTTTTACTGCTGCCTGTACACCGCCCTGAGTCCCGGAAGGGAGAAGGGCGGTATAGAAATTTAAATAATAAATAAATGTAGAGCGAATCTTTCATCTTTCCATCTTCTGGGATATGCATGGGCATATTCCATCCTTAAAATACATTTTCAGTCAAACATCAGAAAGTTTCGTGTATGTCGATGCCTTGCAGACAGCTCCTGATTGACGTCAGAATGGTTACTGTGTATTTATGCTTGCTTGCATGCTTAATCCCACTGAATTGCATGGGACATATTTCTAAATAGGTACAAATGGGTGGCATAGAGTTCCCCAGTCCTTCTGTTGGAGAGACTGCAAGTATATGAAGTGAGGAAAGCTAAGGCTCACAATGAAGAAAGGCTTGCCAAAAAAGTAAAAAATAACAAAAAAAGCTTCTTCCAACATGTTAAAAATAAGAAAAAAGTTAAGGAAACAATTGGTCCACTGCTGGGAGAAAATGGCAAGAAGATGATAAGCAACAGGGAGAAAGCAGAACTATTTAACTCTTTCTTTGCATCTGTCTTTACACAAAGGGATAAAACAGTCCAATCAATCAAAAACAGCACCACAAATATCAGATTAGGAACACAAGTTGAAATAGAGAAGAAAATGGTAAGTGAGCACCTGTCTGCCCTGGACGAGTTCAAATCACCAGGACCGGATGGATTACACCCCAGGGTTCTGAAGGAACTGGCAGACGAGATCTCAGAACCACTGAACTATATCTTTCAGAGATCCTGGAGCACCGGGGAACTGCCAGAAGACTGGAAAAGAGCAGATGTGGTTCCCATCTTCAAAAAAGGAAAAAAAACAGATCCAGGAAACTATAGACCCATCAGCCTGACCTCAATACCAGGAAAGATTCTGGAAAAGATAATTAAACAACAAATAAGTGAACATCTAGAAGCAAACAAAGTAATAGCCAAAAGCCAACATGGGTTTGTCAAAAACAGATCATGCCAGACGAATCTAATTGCATTCTTTGACAAAGTAACAAAATCAGTGGACCAGAGGAATGCTGTTGATATAATTTACCTGGACTTCAGTAAGGCATTTGATAAAGTAGACCATAACCTACTATTAGATAAAGTAGAAAATTGTGGGTTAGACAGCACCACCACCAAATGGATTCGTAACTGGCTGACCAACCGCACTCAACGTGTAGTCCTCAATGGAACTGCATCTACATGGAAGGAAGTATGCAGTGGAGTCCCCCAAGGCTCTGTTTTAGGCCCAGTACTCTTTAACATCTTCATCAACGATTTGGATGAGGGGATAAATGGGGAACTCATCAAATTCGCAGACGACACCAAGCTGGCAGGAATAGCCAACACTCCAGAAGATAGGCTTAAGATACAGAAGGATCTAGACAAACTTGAACATTGGGCACTGTCTAATAAAATGAAATTCAATTGTGAAAAAAGTAAGGTCCTACATATAGGCAAGAAAAACCAAATGCACAAGTACAGTATAGGTGGTACCTTGCTCAATAGTAGCAACTGTGAGAGGGATCTCGGAATCCTAGTGGACAACCATTTAAATATGAGCCAGCAGTGTGCAGCAGCTGCCAAAAAAGCCAACACAGTTCTAGGCTGCATCAACAGAGGGATAGAATCTAGATCGCGTGAAGTGTTAATGCCACTGTATAGTGCCTTGGTAAGGCCACACTTGGAATACTGCATACAGTTTTGGTCGCCACGATGTAGAAAAGACGTGGAGACTCTGGAAAGAGTGCAAAGAAGAGCAACCAAGATGATTAGAGGACTGGAGACTAAGACATATGAAGAACGGCTGCAGGAACTGGGTATGTCTAGTTTGATGAAGAGAAGGACCAGGGGAGACATGATAGCAGTGTTCCGATATCTCAGAGGGTGCCACAAAGAAGAGGGAGTCAAACTTTTCTCCAAGACACCTGGGGGCAGGACAAGGAGCAATGGGTGGAAACTAACCAAGGAGAGAAGCAACTTAGAACTAAGGAGAAATTTCCTAACAGTAAGAACAATTAACCTCTGGAACAGCTTGCCTCCAGCAGTTGTGAATGCCCCAACCCTGGAAGTCTTTAAAAAGATGTTAGACAGCCATTTGTCTGAAATGGTATAAGATTCCTGCCCATGCAGGGGGTTGGACTAGAAGACCTACAAGGTCCCTTCCAACTCTGCTATTGTATTGTATTGTATATAGGATGTTTTTGTGTTATGTTCTGAATGCAGAACGAACAAACACACACACACACACACTCTTGGTTGTATTAACACATCTCATTTGAATAAATTTACAGTGTATATAAGTGTGAGATTGGGGGAGGGATTCATTCTGGAGAATTTCAGAACTTAGTTCCAAAGGATACCTTTGCCTAGCAAAAGATGTCATTCTTCTTTTTTGGGAATCTCCATTATAGCTTTGCTGAAAATGGTTATTAATCTCCTATTTACCTTTTCACCCTACTAAATTGTTTTTGTCTAGAAGACTGGCTTTAAAGCAGAAGGGAATAGCAATGATAGCATAAAAACAAGAAGATAATTAGCCAGAGTATGCCACTTTGTGTATTTTTATAGAAATCAATATGGGGGTATTGCTATAGTAACCATGGCTGGATTGTAGACTCAACAAATTAATGTCCACTACAAATCAATTTATTTCCCATTCTCAGAAAGGACTTTGCTTGGGAGGTCTGTTATCATCTATTGATCAAATCTTAACTGGTGTTTGTTTTATTTCTTCTTTCTTTCTTTCTTTCTTTCTTTCTTTCTTTCTTTCTTTCTTTCTTTCTTTCTTTCTTTCTTTCTTTCTTTCTTTCCTTTCCTTTTTGCTTTCCCAAGTTAAAAAAATCATTAAGAGATCTTTTTATTTAGCACAGGAATTGCAATGTTTTGCTTGAAAAAAATTTTCCCAATAATATAGGGCCACAGATCATGATCAGTGAAGTGAAATTGGAGACCCCTTGAGATCTGTGTTCCAGTGTTTTAAGTTTTGAAAAGGTTATCTAGGTTCAGTACAACAAAGAGATTGTGAGTATTAACTGTAATGGAAGATATTTTTTCTTGTTTCCTTGAGATGATAGGCCTAAGAGTAAGAGAGATAAATTAAGGAAGACAATTTTAAAATGTATTTTGCAGCCAGCATTAATTTCAAACCCCTCTTGTACCATTGTCATCTAATATATACTTGTTTACAAAGGCAAGCAACATATTAATGAGATAAGGTACATTCTGTTTTTTAATAGTTCTCTTTTTAATAATTCTCTTTTCACACGCGGGAGGATACACACTGGATCTGATTTTTGTCTCTGGTCAGTGGACGAGTGATCTGGGTGTAAGGGATTTAGCTATCGTGCCCCTGTCATGGTCAGATCACTCACTTCTCCGGCTCGACTTTCCTACCGCTACACCCCACCGTGGGGAGGCGGAACCAGAGATTCCTAGGTGGTTCCGCCCCAGGCGCCTGATGGATCCCGAAAGGTTCCAGACGGAGATTGGGCCACTTCCTGTGACCCTGACCTGCGCCCCAACTGAGGACCTGGTGGCCGCATGGAGTATTGTGGCCGCCGGGGCCTTGGACCGGGTCGCGCCCTTGCGGACTCTCTTGCGGCGGCGAGTCACCCAGGCTCCTTGGTTCACTGAGGAGCTGAGTGTGATGAAACGCCACAAAAGACGCCTAGAGAGTAGATGGAGGTCCACATGGTCCGAATCTGACCGAACACAGGCAAGAGCCCAATTGAGGACTTACCTTGTGGCGATAAGGGTGGCCAAACGTCATTACTGTGCCACCCTTATTGCGTCCGCAGATAACCGCCCTGCCGCCCTGTTCGGGGTGACCCGCTCCCTCCTTCAACAGAGGCTGCGGGAAGCCCCGCTGCAGGGCAGAGCAGAGGAATTTGGAGAGTATCTGCAAGATAAAATCGCTCAGATCCGGAGCGAACTGGCCTCCACCGAAAGTGGTCTGGAGGGATTATCGGACGCAGGTCTTGAGATACCTTTATGGGAGGAGTTTGACTCTGTTACTTCCGACGATATGGACAGGTTGCGTAAGCGACTGTGAGCCACCACATGTTTATTGGACCCGTGTCCCTCCTGGCTTGTACTGGCATCCTGGAAGGTTACACGAGGCTGGCTCCAGGAACTTGTGAACGCTTCTTTGAGTGAGGGGTGCTTGCTGACCGTCTTGAAAGAGGCGGTTGTGAGACCCCTCCTCAAGAAGCCTTCCCTGGACCCAGCATTGTTAGTAAATTATCGTCCGGTCTCCAATCTTCACTTTTTGGCGAAGGTTGTAGAGAGTGTGGTGGCGCAACAGTTTCCCCGCCACCTGGAGGAAATTGATTATTTGGACCCGCACCAGTCCGGCTTCCGGCCCGGACACAGCACCGAGACGGCATTGGTCGCGTTGGTGGATGATCTCTGGAGGGCCAGAGATGGGGGTTGTTCCTCCATCCTGGTCGTATTAGATCTCTCTGCGGCTTTTGATACCATCGACCATAGTATCCTATTGCATCGGCTGGAGGGGCTGGGGGTGAGGGGCATTGTTTTACGGTGGTTCTCCTCCTACCTCTTCGGCCGATCGCAATTTGTGTTGGCAGGAGGGCAGAGGTCGGCCTCGAGACCACTCACTTGTGAGGTGCCTCAGGGGTCGGTCCTCTCGCCGCTCCTGTTCAACACATATATGAAGCCGCTGGGTGAGATCATCCGTGGTTTTGGGGTAGAGTACCATCTCTACGCTGATGATACACAGCTGTATATATCTACCCCAAACCACCCCAAGGATGCCGTCGAAGTGATGTCCCGGTGTCTGGAAGCCGTGCGGGTTTGGATGGGAAGGAACAGACTCAGACTCAACCCTTCCAAGACGGAGTGGCTGTGGTTTCCGGCGTCCCGGTACAACCAGTTGACACCATCACTGGCCATTGGGGACGAACATCTAGCCCCCGTGGATAGGGCACGCAACTTGGGCGTCCTCCTGGATACCAGGCTGTCGTTAGACGATCATTTGACGGCCGTGGCCAGGGGGCGTTCTACCAGGTTCGCCTGGTTCATCAGTTGCGGCCCTTATTGGACCGGGACGCCCTTCGCCCAGTCACTCATGCGCTCGTTACATCCCGTATAGACTACTGTAATGCTCTCTACATGGGGCTTCCCTTGAGGTGCACCCGAAGACTGCAGTTAGTCCAGAACGCGGCCGTGCGGGCAATTATGGGAGCTCCTAGATGCTCCCATGTAACACCGCTCATGCGCTAGCTGCACTGGCTGCCTATGGTCTTTCGGGTGCGCTTCAAGGTGTTGACCATCATCTTTAAAGCGCTCCATGGCACAGGACCTAGTTACCTACGGGATCGCATCCTGCCCCATACATCCCTTCGGCCGATTCGCTCCCACAGAGAGGGATTTCTCCGGGTGCCGTCCACTAGGCAATGCCAGTGGTGGGCCCAACTCTCTGGAACGACTTACCCCCCGAACTGAGAACGACCACGGACCTCAGTTCCTTCCGCAAGAAACTGAAAACCTATCTTTTCCAACAGGCTGGCCTGGCCTAGCTTACACCACCTAGCCTAGAGTTTGCAGTCAAATTGTTTTAAACTGGGTTTTTAGGGGCACTGTTTTAACTTATTTAACTTTTTTAGCACAGGGATACTAATTTAATCTGGTTTTATATTTTGTATTTTGCTATGTTTATATTTGTTTTTTAATTTGCCTGTGCACCGCCCCGAGTCCCTTTCTGGGAACGGGTGCGGTATATAAATTTAATAAACTTAACCTAACAAACTTAACTTAATAGTAATTTTATAAAAACAATTACACTTACAAGAAAAAAATAATACAAACTAAGAAATAATACAGAAAAGAAAAAAGCATAAAATGACCTCTCTGTTATAAATATAAACAATTTAGTAACCCACCATCTCTTAAAATAAAGAAAATTATCTTCTTTCCATGTCCCATCTCTTATATATAAACAAGTCATTGAAACATCATTATTTCAGTCCTGATCAGTAAAAGTCCATTAAGGGATACCAGCAATAACAATATATCTATTTTATCCTTGTTCAAATGAACCAACTTTATATTTCTAGTCACTTTTAACTGTCTTGATCTTTAATCACTTCAAATAATATCCTAGAACTTGATTTATTCTTAGTTTTATTTGTTCCTTCTCAGAAAATTACCCAGGTCTCTCTCTTGGTTTGTTATTTGTGTATCTCTTCTCTAATGATGTCTATTAAGACTTATGATTATTTCTTTTGTATGTCTAATTTAGCATATTTTCCATGTCATTTTTATAGGCTGTCATCTTTAAATCTGCTTCCCACTTTCAGATCAGTCTGTCTTATTCAGTAAAACTTGTCTTCTTCCATAACATCTTTTGAACACAGTCTATCCTTCAGTTTTTTTAATATTAAAATATTATGGCCCATTCTATATGTAAGTCAAATTTAAGTATTCTTCTCCTTTAATTATAATCTTTAGTTCCTTCTGGTTCTCTCTAGTGCCCCATCATATTTTTTTTAAAGAATTCAAAGCAAAGACACTTTCCCCCAGGAGGGGTTCTTATAATTAATTCCAAAATCTTATTTCAAATCCATCTGGACCCTTAGTTCATTTGTATCTTTCTAACATCAAAGTTCTATCACTCATTGGTTGTTTTTTTTTATAAAAAATTAAAAATCCTTAAATTTGTATTTAAAACTTTGTTCCCTAAGGTTTGAAAGAAACTCAAGCAGTGTTTTCAGGTTTTCTTATAACTGAAAACAGTTAAGAAGCAATTTATGAAAGTAATTAGAAAAAGAAGTGTACAAAGCCAATGCAATCCCAAATTGCAATCCCATAATAATAATAATAATAATAATAATAATAATAATTTTAATTTAATTTTAATTTTAATTTTAATTTTAATTTAATTTAATTTAATTTAATTTAATTTAATTTAATTTAATTTTAATTTTAATTTTAATTTTAATTTTAATTTTAATTATTTTAATTTTAATTTTAATTTTAATTTTAATTTTAATTTTAATTTTAATTTTAATTTATAACCCGCTCTCTCTCCCCAAAGGGACTCGAGGCGGGGCACAGAGAATTTAAAAATACAAATAAAAACCACAAACATCATATAATATTAAAGCGAATTAAACTAAAGCCCTGCGCTAAAATCCCATATAAAAACTAAAACAAGCCCCTAAAAACCTTAAAAACAGTTTAATTACCCCAGGCTAGCCAAGCAGAAAAAGTGTGTTTTTAATTTTTGATGGAAGGAGCCGAGGTCCGTGGTTGTTCTAATTTCGAGGGGAAGGTCTTTCCAGAGGGTCGGGCCCGCCACAGAGAAAGCCCTTCCCCTGGGCGTCGCCCGCTGGCATAACCTAGTGGACGGCCCCCGGAGAAGTCCCTCTCTGTGGGAGCGAATCAGCCGCAGGGATGTATGGGGCAGGATGCGATCCCGCAGATAGCTAGGTCCCGTGCCATGGTGCGCTTTGAAGATGATGACCAACACCTTGAAGCGCACCCGAAAGACGACAGGCAGCCAATGCAGCTCGCGCAGGAGCAGTGTTACATGGGAAAACCTAGAGGTTCCCATAACTGCCCGCGCGGCTGCATTCTGGACAAGCTAAAGTCTTTGGGTGCACCTCAAGGGGAGCCCCATGTAGAGAGCATTGCAGTAGTCCAGTCGGGATGTCACGAGAGCATGAGTGACTGTGCAAAGGGCACCCCGGTCCAGTAGGGGGCGCAACTGGCGGACCAGGCAGACCTGGTAAAATGCCCCCTTGCTACGGCCGTCACTTGATCTTCCATGGACAGCCGTGCATCAAGGAGGACGCCCAAGTTGCGTGCCCCATCCACAGGGGTTAGATGTTCATCCCCTATGACCAGTGATGGAATCAACTAGTTGTACCGGGATGCCGGGAACCACAGCCACTCGGTCTTGGACGGGTTATAAAGAAAAGCACTTAGTTTTATAACATAGTTCGAACTTTATCTTGTATGAGGAACTACTAGTCTTTGTAACCCTGTTTGGGAAGGAGGGAAGTGGGGTAGGGGGAGAAAAGAGAAGGTGGAATTGGAGGAACTGCCTGATAATGAAATCCATCAGAATTTTTAAAAAGAAAAAAGAAAAATAATTGCATCACAGGTCAAGATTGTCCCGCACTATGAATTGGTCGGGGACAAGTGTTTTTGGCAAACTGCCCGGGACGAGGGTGCAGGGGAGGAGCACCAGTGGAGGGTCAGCTGAGGATGATGGTGGGTCGACTGCTGCAAGAGGTCCAATGATGAAGTAGACCCAGCCATATGCACGCGGCTTATCAATCTAGACTAGAGTGCCCCAACCTTTCTCTATTGATAGCCTGGAGGGAGAGTAGGCGCCTTTACATGGCTGCATGGAACAGGACTACATGGAACAGGGCTGCAAGCACGATACTTGTGGCCGTGGTAACATCCGTGTGGCACTTGCAGTGACGCTAGCACAAATGGGGGTATATGCGCACGCAATGGCCAGCCACTCTTGCAGCCCAATGGCCAAGAGTCCATGGCCCTTTAGTGGGCTCTAGCCCACAGGTTGGAGATCCCTGTTCTAGACCCTTCTAAACCCACTGGAGACTTGTCTTGCACCCCTTGTGAGGAGCAACTGTCTGGAGCACTTGTGGGGAATCTCATATCCTCTTCTTGTCCTGGCAGGAATTAGCAAAGAGTCAATCTACTTGCCAGTTCTTCATTCTAACGTGGTCACCTAGTTGTTACCTTGTTGGATAATGAAACAACCAAGCTCAGAATGCACCAAGGACTTGACAATTGAATCCTCAACTACATGTAATCTCTTCTATTGGAAATTAAGAATTCTCTGCTAATGGTGAAAAGGAACAGTAAGATTTAATTTTGAAATACCCAGATGAAGACCAAAACTTCCAAATTTCCAGCCATTCATGAATTTGCATCATTTGGGGCCTAACTTGAAGAAATTCTTCAGGGTTCCTCAAAGCCACCCCGAAAATCTGGGTTAGCAAAATTTGCTGCTCTCTTTGTTGTCCACACTAATGGTCAGTAGTACTGTCATTCTTGATGCTTTTGTATTATCAAGTTCTTTCCATCTTTTGTATACCATACTATTCCATACTAGCCCTACAAAAGCAGAAATTTTATTTTCCATCATTCTATGAATGAAGTAACTGTTAGCTAATTTGGTTAGAGTTTGGGAGGAAAGATGAGAATACAGACAAAGAAAGAAGCATATGTCAGTTGGATGATCGATTTGCTTAAATCTTTGCTTGGAGGGAGAAAAGGAAACTAGATATTAGCAGGATAAGAATTAAAAAGAGATGCAAATTAGTCCCAAGAGCATAAGTGCTAGAGGTTTTGATGAATTTGCTTGTTTTTAACCATGTAATTCTCCATGAAGAAAATCTAGTAAAATGAATTATATTCAGCTATCCCGAAAGACTTTTAGAAGTAAAAGTTCAAAGGAATTTACTCTTAGTTAAGGTAATGAAGAACTGTAGCCTGACTTTATTCAATATCATAAAAATAACACTCTGCTTCTAAGATAGCATAAAATCTGCTTGTATCTTGGCATAATAACATACTTAAAATGATGACAATGCTACTTTACATAAAGGAATACATAAGCTGTTAATGGAGGAAAAACAACTTAGGAAAGTGTTGTCTTTGCATTCTTCTTTCATTGTCTGGACGTAAACAATATTTCCTTCCTTGTTACTTTTGTAATGGATCTCCCTTGTCACCATCAAGGCCATCCTCTTTACTCTCTATAGTGGGTAAGGAATTTACAATTTTTCAGATATTGATTGTATTCTCAGTCAACATATTTAATCACAAAAGTCAAGGAGTTCTAGTTTAGCAATATTTGAAGGGCCATAGGATTTCTGTTCCTGTTGTAGAATCTTAGGAATGCATGGACCTTTTTCAATAAGATTTCAGGCTTGCTTATAATGCTGAGATAGCATTGTTCATATATGTGGGTTACTTTTGCAGGGATCAAGGAGGGGGCCTACATCCATTCTTGCCTTCCTAAATCTCAGTAGTTGTGATACCATCAACCATAATGTTCTTCTGGACTGGCTTCAGGAGTTGAGAGTATTGTAGCAGTTCTTGAAAGAGAAGAACCGCTACAATACACTCAACTCCTGAAGCCAGTCCAGAAGAACATTATGGTTGATGGTATCACAACTACTGAGATTTGATAGGGGAGAAGAGGCCCAGCGCTAGACCTTCTTCTTAGGTGGATGAAGGTTCTCAGTCATCCAGGTCACGGTTGTCTCAAAGGTGCTTTTTCAGGAGGCAACTGGACTGTCTGGTTTTTCTTTGAAGGCGTTTCGCTTCCCCTCCAAGAAGCAATCACTTTTGGGACTTCTTGTGTCCAGTGTCTCTACTCATTTCTCATTTCTATTTAACATCTACACATGAAACTTCTGGGTGAGGTCATCAGTCAGCACAGGGTGAAATTTCACTATCTTGATGACATGTAACTATATATTTCCACTCCTGGCTACACCGTTGCATTACAGGTAGTCCTCAACATACAACAGTTCATTTAGTGGCCGTTCAAAGTTACAATGGCACTGAAAAAAGTGACTTTTGATTAGTTTTCCAATTGACAACCACTTCAGCATCCCCGTAGTCATGTGATCAAAATTCAGACGCTTGGAAACTGATTCATATTTATGACAGCTGCAGTGTCTCGGATTCATGTGATCACCTTTTGTGATCTTCTGACAAGCATATTCAGTGGGGAAGCCAGATTCATTTAACAACCATGTTACTAACTTAACATCTGCAGTGATTTAGTTAACAACTGGCACAAAAGGTCATATAATAGGGCCAAAGTTCACTTAACAAATGTTTCACTTAGCAACAAACATTTGGGCTCAATTGTAAGTCGAGGACTACCTGTATTTGAGATGGACAATCATCTACTTTTTCTTAAAAAATAATAATTTAGGTTAATAGAAAATAGGGTTTGAATTCCAAAATCTTAAAGTATTGGATGCAGACACTGGCCAAGTAGTCATTTAAAAACAGAATGCTTACAATAACTTAGGCTGTTGCTTATTACAACTTTTGTGAGTATCAAAGACGTTTAAACTACACATTTGTATACAGCTGAAAAAGAGTTATTATAATAAGGGAACGGAGTTTTTATTTTGTTTTCTCCTCATATAGCTCCCTCTCCTGCAATTATCAATGCCAAGAATGATGTACCATCCATGCGTGTTAACAAGTGGACTACGAAATATTTTTACATGTTAGTAAATACATGTAAAAAAAGAGTAAAGTTGAGTTGCCACAGATAGAAGAGAGTAGTTGTAGCTCCGGGCTGAGTTAGTTCTTTATGCATTTATGTTGTATGTCTTTTAGATTCACAACCAGCATAATGTTGGTACTCCAAATGCTTAAACAGAAGTCTGCAGAATGGCGCAAGGAGAAGTTAACCTGGACCATGATATACCACTCCTGACCCTTCCACCAATATGGGCTAAAACCATTGTGGGACTTTTTTCCATTATCTGCTTTGTGAACAGCTATGATGGAGATTTTGTCTTTGATGATTCTGAAGCTATAATCAACAATAAGGTTAGTGATGTAATATATTGTTGTAAATAGAATTAAAAAGGAATACAGTTTTACTTGTGCTTGGGATAATTGGTTACATTAATCAAATGAAAACCTTTTAAATAGATTTAGAGTACATCTCCGGTTAATTAAAAAGAACACTTGAATATAGTGCAATTTAGTTAGAATATACATTTGTAAAAATACAAAAGAAAATGCCTTAAGGAAGTTAAAACTGTTTATTTTTCTATTGCATCAGCAGTCTTAAAATAGTACTTGAAATTGTTCTGTCATTTAGGAAGACAAATGTGGCAAATAACTATATTTGTGGTATACTTTCAGCATCACAGCTGCTGTAAAATAGGGTCATGTTTGCATTCAGTCGTTGGGATGAAAAAAGAAGGATCTGTGGTGCAAATAGACTTTGTTAAACACATTCAGATTCAGTTTTTGTAATAGGTTTTTATGTACATTATATTTCTTTTTGTGTTTTCCTATTGTGTATATTTATATCCATTAAATCATTCACCTGAAACCTAATTTGTAGATCTACAATCTTTTTAAAAATGATGGAAAGATTTGTGTGGCTTAAGGATAATATATGCATAAGAAGGCCAGGAGTGGTGCAGGTAGTCCTCAGGTTATGACCACAATTGAGCCAAAAAGTAATATTGCTAAGTGAAACATTTGTTAAGTGAATTTGCCCCATTTTATGACTTTTTTGGCACAGTTGTTAAGTGAATCATTGCATTTGTGAGGTTAGTATCATAGTTGTTAAATGAATTGGGCTTCCCCATTGACTTTGCTTGTCAGAAGGTTACAGAAGCTGGTCACATGACTCCAGGACACTGCAGCCATCATAAATATGAACCACTTGCCAAGCATCTGAGTTTTGATTGTGTGGCCATAGGGATGCTGCAACAGTTGTAATTGTGAAAAATGGTCATGTCACATTTTTCAGTGCCATTATAACTTTGGACAGTCATTGAATGAACTGTTGTAAGTCAAGGATCTTTATATCTCTGATTATTTCATAATGGTGAAAGTGTATTTTTAATATGTAGGTAATACTCGACTTATAACCATAATGGAACCTGGCAATAGTGGTCATAAGTATTGACAGTTGTAAAATGGGTCACCATGTAATCATCTGAAACATTTTTGTGATGGTCATTAAGCAAACACCAGTTGTAAAGAGAATGCTGTGGTTGTTAAGTGAACCATTGTTCTCAGCGGCTGGATTTTGTTGAAAATTATATTTTCTGGCAAAAATGTAAATCACTGTCATGTGACTGAGGGGCAATGCACTCAAAATGCTGCCACATGACTGGGGGAGGACAGCTGTGATAACTTTGAAACTGAATCATTAGTACCTTTTTGGGAGGTGGGATTCCATCATAACATCAAGTCATAAGGACTTCTTGCACTACGTGAAGTAGTTCTAAATTTGAGATTGGAACATGATTTCAGACACTTTGCTTAATCTTCCACCACAACTTAATTTTGAAATCTAGAGATAAATCAAAAATATAATCTGTTAATTTTCTGCGCTTTCAAGCCCCTGAAGTAGCTAAGAGCGGAAAAAATACAATGCATTGCCTATAGGAAAAAGGCATTGCCTTTTCACAAAGAAGGATAAAAAAAGTGGTTTAAATAATTTATTCAAGCAATTAATTTTAAGGGGGGCACATTCTGAGGTCCATCTTTTTGCAAGTTATCCACTATCAATTCCTGGGCTTCCTGCTTTACAGCTGCTACCCAGGTTATCTTTGGAGGAGGAGTCAAAAGTCGAGATAGTGGTCATGGCCACATGATCAAAACTTGGTCTTCTTTCTATATACATTGGAGCTTCAGTTTTAAAGTCACAGTGTCCATCTTTGTGCATGTGCGCGCATACACACACACACACACACACACTCCTCATTATAGTATCAACCTATTTGAATATTTTTGAAGGGATTATTTGATTCAACCATCCAAGTATTCTGAAAATACTGGCTAAATGAAATCTGTCAACCTCTGACTTCCTTCTCTGACCACCAATCCCCCTAAAACTTGGAGATGCCACTGACTTCATTTAGCCAATATATCCTTCCTAAATCACTTCGAGGTTTAGGAAATTAAGGAAAAACCCTGTCCAGTTTGATGAGGTATACGTAGATACAAACAGACCTCCTTTAATGTCTGGTCAATGACTGTAATAAAGATATTTGATTAACTCCATTAATTGGGACTAGAAACACAATTGTTAATGGGCATGGTTGTAAATTAAAAATAAAAAAAAACCCCACATAACCATGCCATTTAGGGACAGCAGTTCCAGAAGTCCTAGTTGCCATTTTTGATCAAGGACTGCCCTGGTCATTGAGTGAGGACCTCACATGACCGCAACTTCCAACTTCTTACTGGCTTTTTCATTGTAACAGCAGCTTGTCTGCCTGGACCCTGAAAGTTGCCTCAGCCATCTTGATTTCTCCACCAGCAAATTAGCCCTTGTTCTTTTCTCTTCGACAGCAGCCAATGTTTATCCCCACAGGGCAATCTCTGCATTGTGATGCCAGCTGTCACTGAATTTCATGGAGTTCAAACAATCTTCCAGAGGCTTTCTAGCTCATATAAACATCTCTCTGTTTTGTCTTGTTTTAAAACACGGAGCAATGATTTATCTTTGGTGCGTGTAGAAAGGCAAACATTTGATCAAATAAAAGCATTTGAGGCAGAGTGCCTCTCTCGGAACATGTGTTAATTAGAACAATGTGTCTTTTGCCAAATGTTACAGCCTGCAACGCAAAGACTGCTGTTGAAAATCAAGTGTGGAGATTCTGATCCAACAGAATCATATGCACATAATTTGTCTAATGAATGTGTGCTAAATCAAGCTGAAAGGAAAACAGGATTTTTTTTTCCATGATAGACTCCCTGTAATAAGAGCACAGTTTTAGACGAATGCGTTCCCAGGATTCTTGGCCTCCTGTGACTTGTTTGTTTTTTGTTAAGTCAGATTCACACAACTGCTTCTCAAAGCATATGTTCTAAGTGTTCCGATGCGATATAAAAATTGTCAGCCGAGATTGAATGCCAAGGTGATGTGGCTGTCGGATCTCCTGCTCCACAGTTATCCGTGTGCCAATTTCCATTGTCGCTCTAAGCAGTTCTATCACCTCACGTCACAAGGAAGCAAAGCGCCACAAAATCCAGGAAAGAAGCTGAAGCCACATGTGGCTGGACTGGTAGCCAGCTGTTGTTGCAGATGGAAGGAGTGGGGTTTTTTGGCACATCAGAATCAAGACCTATTAAAAATAATACTAAGATGGGTTAAACTTCCTAGTCAGGACCCAGACGTAACCAGTTTTCAGTTAAGATGGCGGAAAGAGAGGGAGCTATTGGGCTGTCCGCATGAGTGTTTGTAGATGCTTGCGCATTGATTGTTTGGTTAAAGCTCTTTCTTGGAAGGAGAGGACTGTTCAGAATGGAGGTTGGAAGCAGGCTGGATTAGACTAGAGCAGAGCATTCTGGAGAATGGCCATGCCTACTCTTTTACTACACTGCCCAGTTTATGGTGTTAATGCAGTGTTTTTGCAGGCACATTTTGCAAACTGTGTTTGGTGTTGCCTTCTGGACCTGGCAGCATTTTTTTAAAAATTGGATTCCAGCTCCTAGTCAGAGAAGCAGGCTGTTTCCTATTTTCAGAGGAGCAGGATGCTGCTGGATGCTTCTTGGGGAGCAGTTTTTGGTGGGTGCTGCTATTGGGCACTTTTTTTTGCTACTGCTGGGGCTTCCATTGAGGCTGTACTACTGGGATCCTTCCTTCCCCTTTGCTTGGTCTCTTCCTGTACATTTGTGCTCTTGTTGGCCATTGTGGCTCAGGGATTTGAGTGGTAGGGATGCGCTATAGTAAGGTGCAGGATGCTATGGGCCCCCTTTCCCCACAGAGGTCACCTTGCCTCCCTCCAGGTAGCCTTCTTGGAGTGTTGATCTGTATGAATATGTGGTAATGTGTATGAATGTGAGGTGGGGACTGGATACCCTGATAGTACTGATTACTGGTGAAGCTAAAGTACCTTTGAGTGCCCAGTTTCCCCCCTACGGATGTCTGGTGAGGAAAATGGGAAGTCCCCAATCCTTCGTCTTGATGGACTTGAAACTGATGAACTCAGGTGACTTTTAGAAGAAGCTGAGTGTTTTTTCCTGTTGGTCTGCTATATGATCCATCTGGAATCTTGATTGTCACTTGGAATAAGGGGGCGGCTGAGGCCTTGGATCAGATCATGCCCATGCGACCTCTCGGAGACCCCACCACTCCAATAGTGGATTATAGCCGGTAGGCCCTGGTATGGGCATACCGGTGCCTGCTGGGAGCAGCAGGTACCGTTCCGGTATGGTGCTGCAGAGACCCCACCTGCCCGCCCACCCTTTTTACCTATATTTGACCCTACCGGGCCATTTGTGCATGCACACACAGAATACGGTGCCTGTGCGACACTCCGGCGAGTAGCTGGAACATCGCAGGGTGGTGATGCACATGCATGCACAGCACACATTCATGTGGTGGACGCCCGGCCCCATCACAGTGTACCGGTTGCAACAGGATCCAGTATCCACCTCTGCATCACTCCCACTGGTTTATAAAGGAATTGACAGGAGAAGAGATGTCTAGAGCATTGCTAGTACTCAACCAGTGGAGGAATTTGTCCAGCATCTATTAGACAAAACTACTGATTTTTTTTTTGCTATTATTTATAAGAAGAATGTAGTAAAGGAGTAAAATGTAGAAGTCTTTTATTTCCAAATAAAGGGACCATAGCTAGTGTAGCATTCCGCCACCTGCCGTTGTAAAATGATTTGGACTACAACTTGGGTTTCCACCGATAAATAATTTTTTCTGATGCTCCAGCATTAAAGAATGCTCGAGTATTAATTACAGTAGTGCATTGCCTAGAAGTAGTATTACTCTGGGAGTATCTATGTATGAAGAGGGAAGAAGACATCTTTTATCATTGGTCCGCCTTCCTACCATTAATACTTTGGAAAGGCCATTTGATCACATTAGGGACCATTCAAGATCGCAGTAAGAAACTGGTTGGCATCAATTCTCTAGACTACAGGAATGATGATTTTTAAAAACAAGAATACACTGCAGAACATAATAGGGACTAGGAATAGTTATTTCAGCAGACTTGGCTCCACTCAATTACCTGGCATCAGAAGCCTCATGTAACAGAGCTGCAGAAAACTTTAGCAAACGTTTTAAGATCCCACTGCTAGGGAAAGAGAGCCATGCTGTTCTGTAATGATAGATGCGGTCGGCTCTTTTAAGACTGGTGGACTTCAACTCCCAGAGTTCCCCAGCCAGCATAGCTGGGAGTTGAAGTCCACCAGTCTTAAAAGAGCCGACTTTGCAGACCCCTGGTATAAGACGTCGTTGTCAGATCAGATATATAACTCTGTGGTCAATTAGGGGAGCATAATCTTCTTCCAAACTCAATGCATAAGACTCCTGACAGGAAATCCATAAGACCTGACCCCTTGACACCAAGTCCTTGGTTGTTAGGTTGGAGAAAGCTTTGCAGCAGTAAATCAGATGCAAGATTGATGCCTTTTTTATTGGCACAAGCCTATTCTTACATGCTTTGACAAAGTGACATCTTCGTAGGTTGTTTGAGAAATTCCAGCAACCAATCTAAGCCCTATAATACGAGGTTTGGGTTGTGGCATCGTACACACTAAACAGAGGGGAACGACTGAAAATGGAATTCTATTATAAATATTCCGAAATTGTTGGCTGGTGTCAAATGGTTTTATTTATTAAAGATTTAACTTTAGCCTGTTCAACCTTATCTTGAAAATACTTAAAAGTATATGCATTGGAGCAAGGGTTGCAAGAGAAAGGAACCTAACTAATCAATTGCTCTTCATTACTTGTGCAGGTTTCATTATTGTCTCCCTAGATCCCTGATGGCGAACCTAGGGCACACGTTCCAGAAGTAGCACAATCTGTGGGCATGCGCGCCATCAGCAGCTGGTCTTTCAGTTTCCAGCATGGGCATGTGCTCTGGCCAGATAGCTTTTGCATGCACCAGAGCACCGGAAATCCAAAGACTAACTGGCCGGCATTCATGCGTACACTGGAAACTGGAAGACCAACTGGCGCATGCACATCGGCCAGCTGGTCTTCCAGTTTCTGGGCTTCAGTGTGCACACACATTCCAGCTTTGGCACTTAGTGCCAACAAAGTTCGCTATCACTGCCCTAGATCATACTCAAGATTCAACAAATATTTCAAGAACATAGTTTCTGTTTAAGTGCATGGCACATTTCTCTCAGGCAGCAAACAAAAAAGTACAGGTAGTCCTTGACTTATGACCACAATTGAGCCCAAAATTTCTGTTACGAAGTGAGCCATTTGTTAAGTGACTTTTGCCCATTTTACAAACTTTGTTGCCACAGTTAAGTGAATCACTACAATTGTTAAGTTAGGAACACGTTGTTAAGTGACTCTGGCTTCCCCATTGACTTGCTTCTCTGACGGTTGTAAAACTTGATCACATGACCCCGGGACATTGCAACTATGATAAATATGAACCAATTGCTAACTCCCAGATTTCAATCATATGACCTTGGGGATGTTGCATTAGTCGTAAGTATGAAAACCGGTCATGAGTCACTTTTCCAGTGTCATCATAACTTTGAATGGTCACTAAATGAACTGTTGTAAGTTGAGGGCTACTTTTATTGCGTACCCTAGGATAATGCTCTGAGCTTTCTTATAGAAATACTAGCTGATAACCCAGCATTGCCCAGGTATTTATTTATCCTAATCCTGTATTAGACAGGAAAAGGAATGAATTATATCTATAATGTCAAGTCAAAGTAATTCACTATAGATATAATTCATTCCTTTTCATTTCAGCGGCTCAGGCGTTCCTGAATTATGCTGGAACACAGACACACACAGACACACACATGAACACATAAACCTATCATTGTAAAACGTACTATGATTTGACACAATAGATATAATTCATTCCTTTTCATTTCATCAGCCCAGGCGTTCCAGAGTTATGCTGGAACACACAGTGACACACACACACACACACACACACACAAACACAGCCATTTATATATACAGTATATATATAGATAGTGTGGGCAGTTCCATGTACTATAAAATGCCATATTTTTAAGTCTCCTCTCCTCCCCATTGACAAATTCTCTTCTCACCCAGTGCCAAACATTGCAAAACACCCATGTTTGAACTTCTGTGCTGTATACTAATCTCTAGCTACCAGCTGCTAGTGTCCATCTAAGGCAGGGGTCCCCAACCCCTGGGCCGCGGACCGGTGCCAGTCCGTGGCTGGGTGGGAGCCAGGCCGCAGGGCTGGAGAGGAGGAGGAGGGGGCAGTCCCCTGAGCAGAGCGCGCAGGAGAACGCAGGCGCGGCTGTTCGCGCCGTTGGAGTGTGGCTCTTCCTCCTCCCTCGTTGACGGAGGGACTCCTGGGCGCTGCCGGACCCGCCACCGATTCCCTCCCCTGCTGGCATGCCAGCCACTCGTTTTCTTCCAGGGGCTGCGGAGGCTTCGCGGGCGGGGGAGGGAACTGGCGGCCGTAGGGAGGGTTGCTCCGGCGGCGCACAGGAGTCCCTCCGTCGACGAGGGTGGAGGAAGAGCCCCCACCATCCTCCTGCATTCTCCCGCGCGCTCTGCCCAATGGGCTGCCCCCTCCTCCCTCCTCCTCCTCTCCAGCCCGGCTCCTACCCAGCCACGGAGCCTGAACGAGCGAACGAGCAACCGAGCGACCAAGCGCAGCAGGTGGGCTGAGGAGGCTGGGGGGGGACGACGACGACAGACACACATAGAGAGACAGAGAGAGGGAGGGAGGGAGAGAAAGATAGACAGAGACACAGAATGAGTGATTGAGTGAATACAAGACAGACAGACAGACAGACACACGCACACGTACACAGAGTGACAGAGATGGGCGGATGAAGGAGAGAGACAGAGAGAAAGAAAGAGAAAGAAAGAAAAAAAAGTGGGAGAGAGAGAAAGACAGACAGAGAGAAAGAGACAGAAAGGAAAGAAAGAGACAGAAAAAGATACAGAAAGAGAGAAAGAGAGAGAAAGAAAAAGAGAGAAAGAAGGAAAGAGAAAAAGAAAGAAAGAAAGAGAGAAAGGGAAAGAGAGAGAAAGAGAGAAAGAAAGAAATAGTGAGAGAAAGAAAGAGAGACAGAGACAAAGAGAAAGAGAGAGAGAGAGAGAAAGAAAGAAAGAAAAAGAGAAAGAAAGAAAGAAAGAAAGAAAGAAAGAAAGAAAGAAAGAAAGAACTTATGACCACAGTTGAGGCCAAAAGTTTGGTTGCTAACCAAGATCATTGTTAAGTGAGTTTCACATTTTCCAAGTTGGCCACGCCCACCCAGTCACATGACTGCTGAGCCACTCAGCCGGTCCGCAGAATTTTCTTTAAAATGAAACCGGTCCCTGGTGCAAAAAAGGTTGGGGACCCCTGATCTAAGGGACAGAAGTACAGTTTTATGCACACGTTATCAGGCCTCTCCTAGCTTTGCTATTCAGGAAAGAAAGACCCTCGACTCCATTTGTATTAAAAGATCTATTTTTATTGAAGCCCAGTGGTTACAATGCAGCAAAGCCAGATCTGAGGATTTCCTGCACAACCCTGGTAATTTTCCCCCTTGGTCATCTTTGTGATCTCCAATAAGGTTCCAATTAGATGTTTGATAACAGTTCCACATTTTGGTGCTTCTTTGGTAGCAGGTTTCTCATTCCATTCCCAGGCTTGTGACCTTGGATCTTTCAACCGTTGTCTCTGGATGGTGCCTCTGGTCCCTGTCATTCCCCACTTCCTATCTTCCCATTACCACTGCACACACTTTATGGCAGGCTGCCAGCGAAGCGAAGCAGGGCTGAAGCAGCGGTTTGATGGCAGATCTGACACACATACTGGAAAGAAACACAGTTGGCTGGGGAATTCTGGGAGTTGAAGTCCACATATCTTTAAAGTTGCCAAGGTTGAGAAACACTGTAAAGAATCCATCTGTTGAAGTGAGCTTTGGATCGTGAACGTGGCTATGCCAATGGATATTTTTAGTCTCCAAAGCATTATAAGAACGTTGGTTGGCTTCCTGTCAAATCAACTCCCAGAATGATTGAGTATGCCCTGATGGAGACAATCATTAACTAAAAATGAAATCTAATGACAGAGTGGATTAGACCTTGTTTGCTAACTGACCTCCACAAGTCAGGCATTTTTACAGAAGTTGTCATTGTCTCATTTGTCCAAGTAAAATCCTTCCTCTATTTATTTAAAGTAACAAGAGGTTCAGTGCAAACTGTACTAATGCCAGAATTTCATTTCAAACTGTTTTCTGAACTTTTGGTTTACTTTGCCTTATTTTCTTATTTATTAAAGATAAAGAAAAAAAGCCCATGGATATAAGCTGTAGAATAAATTATTCCTGAGTGTTGTAATACTTTGGGCAGCATGCATGAATAATTTCTTATTGTTTGCATTCTGCCTTATGGATGTAATGAGACAGCCTGCTGTTTTGGTGGTTTTTTTGCTAAAGTTTCTATTAGTGCAGAACAAATATATTAATGTGTTCCTGCTAACTCTGAAGTATTTAATATGGGGGAGAAATCCTAGAAATTACAGTGCTGTGTGCTTTACCTCTCAACGAAATGCACTGATTAAATTATGACTTGCTTCTGATTAAACATGCCTAGGATCGAGCTGTACAATTATGAAGACTTTTTAAGGCTTTAAAATGTAAGACATGGATTCCAACAAATTGATTTATTTCATCCTTCTCCCAGTTGCTAATTATACTGTAGATATTACAGGCATACATTGGACACTCTTTCAGAATGTCTACAAAAGTTGCCAGGTAATTATCATTTTTAATAGTACAAAAGAAGAAAATAATTAAATACATAGGAACTAGTCACAAAGATTTTATTTAATAATTTAATTTAAATTATTAAATTAAACCTAAGATAGTTCTTGGCCTGTGGGGTATCTGTTGTAGGGCGGGGAGGGGGGGGTGTCAAAAAGGCAATATGTTGGCCATAATGGAATCCCTACCTTTCTCACATGTCATCTCAGCTGCTCAGTACTGTTCTTTCTTGCTAGTTTCATATCACTCCGGTAGTAGATGAGAGCTTGGATGCTCTCAAACTTCCTTGGAGCAATGCCTGGTTCATCACTGTAGTTTTTAAAGAAAAGACTGAACAGCCACTTGTTTGAAATGATATACGGCAGTTATGGTGAACTTTGTCGGCATGGAGTGCCAAAAGAGAGCAGTTTGCACGCACATGAATGCTTGTCTGGGCCGAACCAGGAAGAGGAGCTTCCCAGGGGGCATGTGAATGCCAGAAAATGAACTTCCTGTTTCCAATAGATGCATGTGCACCGGCCAGCAAGTCTTCTGGTTACTGCCACGCATGCACACATGCTGATCAGCTGGATGACACGCATGCTCGTTCTGGAAAACGGAAGACCAGCTCTTCTGGTTTCTGGCACTGCCGCGCGCACAAAGGCCAGCTGATTGTCATGTGCGCATGCACGCCATGAATCCAGAAGAGGAACGAGCAATGCCGCAATTGCCAGGCGACATAGCTCCACTTTCCATTTCGGCCACGCGTGCCGTAGGTTCGCCGTCACGGATGTAAGGTCTCCTGCTTGAGCAGAGGGTTGGACTAGAAGACCTCCTTCCAGCTCTATTCTGATTGATTGGTCTATAAAAGTCAAACATAATTTGATGGCTCCTAATCAGTCAATCTGCATGGATACAGCTCTCTTAAGTTGGAATGCTCTTGTGAAATTGTCAAAGTTATTTCGCATTATTTATTTTCCTGTCAATTACATACTAATGTGTTTTACCCCACCTTATCCACCTTACAGACATTGAAATAAGAATGCAATTGCTCACTTAGCAGAATCTCTTTTTGTCATTAAACAAGTTTCAAAGTCTCAAAAGTAGGGTTTGAGCATTCTAAAGCATACACAACCTAGGCACAATCTCAGCTGAACAATTCTATTTACAGCTTTAGAGCTCAAATTCTGAGCCATGATGATCACCTAAATTTGTGTCTCATTTCTTTCAGGATCTAAGGGCTGATACCCCACTTGGTGATCTGTGGCATCATGATTTTTGGGGGAATAAACTCAGTAGCAATACAAGCCACAAATCTTACCGACCGCTTACTGTATTGACTTTCAGGTGAGACATTTTAGGCTACCTTAAAATTGCTTTCTTTTTTTGCTTTCTTTTTGGGTTTTGGGCATTAATGGGGATAAAAATCATTGAGATGTTGTCTATTTAGTGAAATAAATTGTCATTTAGTGTTGTAAATATAGATTGATTTTCCTATCTGGATGCATAATCTGTTGGTGGATTATAATAGGTGACCATTATTTGGGGTTCCTCAACTATGAAAGTCTTCGTATAGAATACCTTCTCCTGTTACAGACAGTTTGGAAACATCCCATAAGTAAAATGTGGGCCTCACTTTTAGATCACTAAGAACCCTGAACGTATGCTGTGCTTGCTTCCGCGAACCATATTAGCAACATTTTAACACAACATGTAGTTTCATTGGTGCATGTCTTGTTCTCTTGGCTGGAAGGCTGCCATTGTGTTATGGTTCTCATTGAAATATATGGCCCACTATTGTCTTCTTGCTGTCACATCCACATTCTCAGAACCTTTTAAGGAAGAAGTGTGTAATCTCCAGCCTTCCTTCTCAAGCCCATGGACTGGTGTTAGTGAGATAAATCCGGAGGTGGGTTCCTACCGGTACGGTGCGGTTTGCCCGAATAGTTAGTAATTCCGGCGGACATGTGACCGTACAACTTCTATCCTCGGCAGCGCCATCTTGATTTTCTGCTCTGCACATGCACAGAATAATCTTCATTGAAAAAAATGTAATTTTTATTCCTTTTTTAATGTTGTTTGCATGTACAGACTGTTTTAAATGCACATGCGCAAGCGAAGCAACTGTGCACGCACAAACATTTTTGGGCGCCGAACCGGTAATAATGGCAGCAGGAACCCACCCCTGGATAAATCCAATGTAAGCATATAACACGGAAAGACTTTATTTATAAACAAACAAATGAAGAGCATTTCCACTCAGTGTGCTATATTGCTATATATTGGATGGGTGCAAGGTTTCCACTCCTACTCAGGAGTTGTCAAGGATTAAACCTGGGAACTTTGGCATGCAGGACACAGGGTGTAACATTTACACATTCAGTTGGCTTCAAAATCATTTTTCTTGATTGCTACTATTCTAATGTTGCCCTGGTACTAACAGAGGTTCGGAAACTGTCCTGGAACTCAGATTGAATCACTAGTTGGGGAAGAGCAAAAGAAAAGGAGAAAACACTTGAAAAAGAAGAAAGGACCAACAACCCCCCCAAAAGATATCTTTTATTTCTAGGTTGAGAAGAATCTATTTCCTATTGGTGATGCTTCAGAAACAGGAGTGCTAGTTGCTAAGCCAAGTGTTAAGGTGCCCACCTTTTGCATCCCTGTTTGTCACTTCCCTTCAATGCCTCCTCTAGACTAAGTTTTCCCGGGCACTGCCATCTCTCTGCATACATCTAAAGCACTCTTTGGGATTATTTTAACATATTCTAATTTCATTTGTTCCTGTTTTTAACTTCACTGTTTTCTTTTTGTCTTCCCTTGTATAGGATTAATTACCTTTTAGCTGGAGGCTTCCACCCATTGGGCTTTCATATCATCAATATAATACTCCATTGTATTATTTCTGTCTTAATTGTTGATGTCTTCTCAATATTATTGGGTGGGCTGCACTACACCAATAAAGGAAGAAGGCTCAACTTTGTCCCCAAATCCTCCTTCCTAGCGGCTTTGCTGTTTGCTGTACATCCTGTGCACACCGAATGTGTAAGTACCTAATGATTCAGGTGTTAAGAAATGCTCAGAAACGTTAGGGTTCCATCATCTAATCTTTTGTATTCTTGCAAGTTACCTGTCTGTTATGCACTCCCCTTGTGTATCTGTATACAACATACCTGATTTTATGTTGGGACTTCTCTTCACTTGTGTGTCCTTTGCATTGACATCTCAGGTATATTACTAATCCCTCAGAGAGATTTGGGGTTTCAAAAGATGGCAATAATTTATATCATTATTTATTTTTAAAGTGTATCTTAGTTGGCATAAAGACTGCATGGTGTATCCATAATTGGGGAGATCAATGAGAGTGCTTTGCTAGGAGAAAGGTTTTGTATGGTAGAATTCCTAGATTTTATGAATCCTTGGTAGTTAATCTCCTACCAAAACACCCCCAAAATCAGGGGTGAAATGCTACTGGTTCGGACCGCTTCGCCCATACCAGTAGTAAAAATGCTACCTGTTCGCATAAACCATATTAAAAAAAATGCTATCAGTTTGGGTGAACAGTTTTTCCGACGATCAGCTGTGACGTGCGATTTATATTAGCTAGAAAGCAGGATTTCACATTGCTACTGAACTAGTAGCAAATGTAAGGAGATTTTAACCCTGCCCAAAATGTGCTGCATTGGATATATCCAATGTCTTTCTTGAAACAAATTTTTCAGGAGCAGTTCATATGATCTACTTTATGTGGCTCAGACTCTTGTCATCTGTTTCTTTAAAGGGTTCTCTGAGGAACAAACACTATGGCAGTGATGGCAAACCTTTTTTGGCTCCTGTGGCAAGACTTAATCTGATGCCATGATTCAGTTGCTAGTTGAGTAGTCCTTGGATGGGGACAATTGTTTATACTAAGCAATATTTGGAGTTGATTTCACATTTCGAACATGCCAATGAAGATAGGTGTTTCCATAAAACTGAGGTAAAGTAGGGAGCCATGGATGTTTGGTTATGTTGATCTGTGGAGACACCATTTTGTCTATCCCTGCTTATCCTATCATCCAGTTAACCGATGCTTTGGGCCTTTATGTTTGACTCTATTAATACTCTATTGAAGTATTAATAAATTAATAAATTTCAACATTTTACATATGATCTAATCTGTGACTGCCACTTACAAATGTGAAGCAGTGTCTTGCTCTAAAATGGTTTTTGTTGCTGTTGTTTTAATGACAACTACAACCTCTGAAATTAGTTCTGCTCAAAGGGGTTGAGTGTGGATCTCTTATTTGAGAAAGCCCTGTGCTTCTGAAATGCGCAACTCTTGGGTGTGCAGATCGGATGAAGACCATTAAGCAATGGTTTACACATGTGTAAACCATTAAGCAATGGTTTACACATGAATCCCTCAGTCAGTGTGAGAGGTCAAGGAGCGTTAGTGCAAGAGTAAAATCAGAGAGGGATAACCAAGAGGTTGCATTTGTTCTTGAAGCTACGTGTGAGGCCCATACATATTAGTAGAATGCTACAGAGTTGGGTAGGCCGCCCTGGGTCCTTTTTGGAGAAGGTGCGGGGTATAAATTTGAATAAAATAAAATAAAAAAACTATGCTTTTTTGGGTTTTGCGAGATTCCATTTTTCCTTGGAATTCGTTTTGTTATTTGATGATTTTGCAAAGCTATACGTGAGGAGGGGGAAACATTCACAGACATTGACGCCTTCTGAATGCTCCCTCATGTCCTCCAGGCTGTTTCTCAAAGTATAGGAAATGGCCAAAGAAGGGTGGGTTGTGACTTGTAAAGAAGTTCCAATCTTCCAGTGAATCTGAAGGTTAACCCACCTCTAAACTCATAATTTCTTCTCTGGTGCATTTTTGAAGGAAAAACATCTTGGCTTCTCTTCTCAGAATAGTGTTGAGAGGAAGCATTTGTTGGTTGACTATAGTCAGAATACACAATTCAGTCATTCCATGTCATGTGATAGCTTAAATGGCTCCTTTGCCGGCCAGCACTTACTTTCATGCTATTATGTGTTGATATTGCCATGGGTGCTAGAAAATACTTTTAAATGGGATGTGGGATAGGTTTTCTAGAAAAAAAAATCTCCTAGGAAAAATTGTGGCAAGTTGCTATGGTCATTTTGTCATCCATTGGAAATGTTTCTGATGTCCTTGGGTATCCATCCACGATCTTGATCCCCCGTCCCCTCCCAAGCTGGAAGAGAAGTTTTGGGAGCTGAAGAATACACATTTGAATACACATCCCCCCAGTTGAAGAAAACTGACTCAGAACATAAGCAATCTTATTATCTCACTTATTTAAAAGCAATTTCCTACAAAGGTAGGACGTTAGGCTGCATGGTCTCTAAAGTATCTTCTAGCCCAGGGGTGTCAAACTCAAGGCTTAAATCTGGCCTGAAGGGTGCCCTGGAAATAGCAAAGGACCAGCCCTTGGTGCCTCTGGAAGCCAAAATGGGACGCTGCAAGGTCTCGTGGGGTCCCCGTGCCCCATTTTGGGCAGTAAAGTTCCTCAGGACTTTGCCGGCCAAAACAGGATGCAGATCCACCTCATTTTCAGCCTGGACAGCTTCCTGCAGCACTTTACTAGCCAAAACAGGGCTCAGGGAACCACACGAGGCCCTCCAGCACCCAGTTTGGGCTGCCAGAGGCACCACAGGCTGATCCTTTGCTATTTCCATCCCATCTCCTTCGTCCCCCCAGCGGGCTCGTGGAGGAAGATTGCAATGCTGATCTGGCCCTCAAAGAAATCCAGTTTGACACCCCTGTTCTAGCTCTTTTATTCCGCGAATCTCCATTTGGTCTTCAAAAACTACAGGTAGTCTTCGGCTTCTGACCAAAATTTATGTTGCTAAGTGAGACATTTGTTACCTGAGTTTTGCCCCATTTTATGACCTTTTTTGCCACAGTTGTTAAGTGAATCACTGCAGTTGATAAGTTAGTAGCCCAGTTGTTAAGTGAATCTGTTTCCTCATTGGCTTTGCCCGTCAGAAAGTCATAAAAGGGGATCCCTAAGCCTTGGAACACAGCAACAGTCGAGACTGTGAAAAACATACGTCACTTTTTTCAGTGTCATTGTAACGATCACCAGATGAACTGTTGTAAGTCAAGGAGTACCTGTATTACAGTGTGTAATCATTCTTGAGAAACTATTATAAAAAAGATATGCCTATTGTTTTTATTATGTACACACAAACCAGAGGTGGGTTGCAGGCGGTCATACCGGTGCCTACTGTATGGTGCTCCGGAGGGCCCACCCACCCGCCCTCCTTACCTGTATGTGAGCTTTTGGGTGCTTCTGTGCACGGAGTATACAGCGCCTGTGCAATGCTCCACCGAGCAGCTGGAGTGTCACGGAGGCATCGCAGAACGTCGCAAGAGGTAAGGACGCATGCACATGTTGCGTGCATGCTGTGTGCGTGCTGTGCATGTCCATGTGGTGGATGCCGGGCAGTATTGCACCATACCGGTTGCAACGGGATCCGGAACCCACCACTGACACAAACATACACATTCACACAGATTTGAAAATAATAGATAGTTTTCTTGCAGGCATTTGCTAAGGGTAATCCAATGAAAAAAATGTTTAATATTGAAATTGTGAGGCTTCTCTAAAATTGGGTTAGTTGTTATCCATCTTTCATTAATAACAAACGGATGAAATGGGCGGTTTCCATAAAAATGTTATGCACCTCACACTTCAGTGCATATTTGTGAGGAAGAGGCATAGATCTCTTATATGAAATTGGAGCCCCAAAGGGTTTCATAGTTGCAGGAATCCTTGGATTTTGCAAGTTGTTGTATCTTCCTTCTGTTTCTTATGAGGATAGTTGAATCGTAGTTAGGGTCACAGTTGTTAAGTGTCTTTGTAACTTTAAATAGTCACTAAATGAACTGTTGTAAGTCGAGGACTACTTGTAATTTAAAAGACTGTTGCTGAATGAAGTGGCTCATTAACTAACTCTGAACTCTTTTCCCTTTTCTTTTTAAGATTGCAGGGATCGTTGGCAGAGCTGACCTCCTGTGTGCCCTATTCTTTCTGTTATCTTTTCTTGGCTACTGCAAGGCCTTTAAAGAGAGTAAGTACTTTCTTCCTGAATATTTTTGGGTAGGCTATGCCATTTGATGATAAACACGAACATAATGCCTGAGTTTGATGATTAGGGAATGGTTTCTTTTCAGAAATCAGCATGTCCAACATGTCGCTTTGTCTATCTCGCCTCCATTCCCAAATCACGTGCATTAATAGTAATTTAATTAGCAACCCCCCTGATTCTTTCAATGACTGATTGGAAGAAACATTTGAGCAAGAAGGAATCATTAAAAAAAATTGCGCTATTATGCATAGAAACTACAGGTGATTTTTCTTCTGCAATTAAAACATTTCCTTTGGAGAAAGCATCTATCTTGTTTTGTTTTCACCTTTGAGTTAATTTACACTCCTCATAATTGTCACTCATAAGTGCCATTTTTTTGAGCAAGCTCATGGGAATATTTTACCATTTCTTTCTTCTGGATGTTGATTGTTTTTAATTTCCAGTCTAGCATACAGTCCTGGAATGTCAACAGATGTTAACCAAGTCGAAACCTGCTTAGTTTCCAAACATAGACAAAACCAACCACTTCTCCATGCTGATATTGTTTTAAAGAAGCTAATTAATTCTAGGAATACTGTGTGGACATGCCTTTAGACCAGGGGGGAGTCCAATTTTAGCAACTTTTAAGACTTGTGGACTTAATTCCCCATGCTAGCTGGGGAATTCTGGGAGTTGAAGTCCACAAGTCTTAAAATTGCCAAGGTTGGACAACCCTACTTTGGACTCCCATATATATTATCTGTAGCATGCATTTTATGTACCCATGCATTATAATAATAATGATGATGATGATCTTTATTGTCATTGTACTAAAATTACAATGAAATTGGTTACATTACATGGTGTACATATGATATTGTGTACAAACATTTGCTTAAGATGTCTTAGGCTGTTTGAGCTTTCCTGTTCTCTGTTTTCTGACTCATTTCTTTGCCTAGAAAATAAATGTTGGGTGCTGGGAGAGATAGGAATCCATTGGGCAGGGGTGCCAAATGAGGCCCACCGGATGCTTAGGTCTGTTCTGGGGGGGGCACCCTAGAAACAACAAAAGATCGGCCTGCGGTGCCTCTGCCAGCAAAAATGGAGCTTGTGGCCCTCCCATGCTCCATTTTCAGCTGTGAGGGCATCCTGCTGCCCTTTGCCAGTGAAAACAGAGCTCGTGTGCAACAGGAGGCTGTTGCAGCTGAAAACGGAGCTCAGGAGCCTATTTTCGCTGGCAGAGCAATTGGGCGAACACAGATGGCCCCGACACGAGTAACCTCAAGCTGGCCACACCCATCCTGGCCATGTGTCCCCCAGGTCAAACACAGCCCTGATGCGACCCTCAATGAAATAGAGTTTGACACCCCTGTGCTAGGTGGTTTGCTACCTCTTTAATTATTTGGAAGAAGGTGGGCCTCCCACTCTCTTCTTTCCAGTTTTTCACATAGCAATTAGACTTCAGCTGTAGTTAGTGTCAATGCTGAAGCTGGACCAAACCAGCCTTTGATGTCTTCCTCAGCTTCTTCCCACTCCCTCTTTCCCTCACCTGTGCGAGAGCTCAGACGAAAGACAAAGCCAGCAGCGTTTTAACACTGATGCTAGCAGAGGAAGCTGCGACTGTGATAGCTCCCTCTAGCAATCAGAAATAATGCTGCCCTTCCTCTCCCCACCCTTTTTCAAACAGAGGGAAGAAGCTACTTGCTTCAGTTTTGTGGTTCCAAAGGGGGAGGTTGAGGGTTGAGAATGCAGCACTATTTTCATCAGGAGGAGCTCGGCTACCCAAACTCCCAATCTATAGTGCTTGCTCATGATGAAGAAAATAGCTGCGGGGTTCTCTTTCGTTCTTTTGCATTGTTGGTATCACGTGGCCCAAATGGTAACGTCTTCAAATAACATTATTCTAAAATAACATTAAAATGGAATGAAAAATCCAAGTGATACATGAATGATCCCAGTTTTTTAACACGATCCTTAACACACTGGTGAAGATCAGAATGGTCCTTGTGTGTCCCGCTCTCTTTCTGCTAACCTTATCGTCAATCCAGGAAGATTTTTAAAAATGATTTTAAAAGATTTAAAAAATATTTTTTTAAAATATATTTTTTTTAAAAACAACAACAAATATGGTACAGGTAGTCCTCAATTAGAGTCACAATTTAGACTTGCTGTTAAACAAGATGGTGCTTCAGTCGCACCCCCTATTTTAGGACCTTTTTGTCCTGACCGTTAAGCAAATCAATGCAATCGTTAAGTGAATCATCAGGTCGTTAAACTGATTCGGCTTCTCCCATTGACTTTGCTTGTAGAAGCCAGCCGGGAAGGTTGCAAATGGGGCCTTGCCTCTGTCATAAGTACATGCCAGTTGCCAAGCAACTGAATTTTGATCCTTTCACTGGGGATGCTGCAACATTTGTAAGCCCCTTTTTTCATTGTAATTGTAGCTTTGAATGGTTCTCTATGTGGATGGTTATAAATTGAGGACTACCTGTTTTGAAGTCTATTTAGACTGCAAGTTACAGACGTTCAACATAGTAAAAGGCTTCAGGTATGGATGTTCAGCTGAGCTTGCAATCTAAATACAGGTAGTCCTTGACTTACAACAGTTCGTTTAGTGACTATTTCAAAGTTACAACAGCACTGAAAAAAGTGACATGAACGTTTTTCACTTACAATGCCCCATCGTCACATGATCAAAATTCAAATGCTTGACAACTGATTCATATTTATGACGGTTGCAGTGTCCTAGGGTCGTGTGATCACCTTTTGTGACCTATCTAACTTAACAGTTGTGGTGATTCACTTAACAACTGTGGCACAAAAGGTCACAAAATGGGGCACAATTCACTTAACAAATGCTTCATTTAGTCACACAAATGCTGGGCTCAATTATGGTCATATGTTGAGGATTACCTGTAGGCCTTTGTCTCAAGACAATTTCGTTGAAACATAAAGGGAATGTATACATTTCACAAGTTTGAATAATAATCCAATTATATATAAGCTAGGTTCGCTTCTATAAAATGACAGAAGCACTTGTGGGCATTGTATCTTTTGGAACAGGAATCAAAATGCTTGCTGCAAATCTTTGGCATACATTAAGCTTGTGACCATCTGCTGAGGGTGG
Organism: Rhabdophis nuchalis; assembly: GCA_039707465.1. Classification (NCBI taxonomy): domain Eukaryota; kingdom Metazoa; phylum Chordata; class Lepidosauria; order Squamata; family Natricidae; genus Rhabdophis; species Rhabdophis nuchalis. The sequence goes on from CM077651.1 coordinate 24,909,417, forward strand.
CAGAATGCCTTCCCACAATATGGTGTACCAGTTTAAACTAGGTTCAGGTGCCAACCACAAATGAGTTCCATTCTCTGACAGGAGATCATGGTGGGAGAAACAGCATAGTTGTAGAATGTGTGCTTCATTAAACTGATTAACACACTTGGCACGTGTGTCTCTTTGGAGTCGTAATTGGCACTTCTTTTTTTGTTGCTTTACTTTTTCGAAGATGGAGATGCAAAAGCTACGTTTGTTGTTTTGAGTGCTGCAACATATATCTTGGTTTTTATAGAATAATACCCTGGCAATGAAAAAAAATTACAGGTTATTGGATCGATGGACTGATATCGATTGATTTAAAAAGCAACGTGTCTTCGGTCTTAGCCATAAGGGCATCCAGCTTCTTCAAACTCTGATAGCGTGGAGCAAGCAGGCTGGTCCTGGGAGCAAAGATCTGAAAAAAAGAAATGCTTGCATTTCATATGAATTACTCTCCAACAGTACATCTATTTTTCATGAGCTAAATCTACATCTATTGAGGCATTGAGGTCTAATATATTGGTTTAGGATCAATGTATTGTCACTATCTTTCTTCCTTACTTATTAAGATGATGGTAAGTGAAGATAGTTCAGGTGGATTTGCTTAGAAAGGCAGTTCAGAAGTTAGAAATCCATTCAGCAGAAGTAGCCAGGTCAGGGACAGTGGCTGACTTTTTGAAAGAAATTTTAAATTTTAGAACGAGCCAACATGATGTCTACTTGTGTCTAGAATATTAAGCACATGAGAAGAGAACCATTTCCTTTAGACATCTAAAGCAGGGGTCTCCAACCTTTGCAACTTTAAGTCTGAAGGACTTCAGCTCCCAGACTTCTCCAGCCAGCAAAGCTGGCTGGAGAAGTCTGGGAGCTGAAGTCCTTCAGACTTAAAGTTGCAAAGGTTGGAGACCCCTGATCTAAAGGACACCATTACTAAATGTAATGGTGCATTTAGTATACAAAACTGACAACGATCACGGATCTCCGCTCCTTCCGCTAGAACCTTAAAACTTATTTTTTCCAACAGGCCGGCCTGGCCTAACTTACATCACCTAGCCCACAGTCTGCAGTTAAATTGTTTTAAATTGGTTTTAGGGATATTGTTTTAATATATTTAAATTTTTAGCACAGGGATATTAATTTAATTTGGTTTTATATTTTGTATATTGTTGTTTATATATGTTTTTAAATTGCCTGTGCACTGCCCCGAGTCCCTTTTGGGAAAGGGTGCGGTATATAAATTTAATAAACCATAAACCATAAACCAAAACTAAGAAAATATCTTTATTTTTTTATTTTTCTAGTGCTTTTAAACAAATCATAAAAAGATAAAAATAAAACAAAAGCATAATAAAGATGCATATACACTCTCAAAGAAAAAAAACCCACATTGAAAGTGCTTTTTAAAACACTTGAAAAATACAAAGAAAAATATCATCATTTTAACCGTAAATAATTACAACTCTATATGTTGAGTAATATTTTGCAATCACAAATTGCCAAATGTACGTTGCACGTTGTCGTCATAATAACGTATTGTGACTTCCCCCCCTTCCTAAACGGGTTGGGCATGGCCAACACGTGACACAGTTTGATAGCCCTGGTATATAGATTGTCATTTTTCTCTCTTTTGTCTTTTCTTTTAAAATTGATAGATAAAGAAGGATCTCAGGTCTCCATCAGTTGGGTTTTGTTGAGTGTTCTCCTTGGCACTATGGCGATGCTGTGCAAAGAACAAGGAGTTACAATACTGGTAATTTTAACATTTCTTGGCAACTCAGTTCAGTGGTAACTAGAATGTTGTACACAAAGACACATTTCCTGTATTTCCATTGTCAGAAAAATAAATTCTATATACCGTATTGTCTATAGATTAAAGAAATGGTCAAGGAGACTATGATCAACAAATCTTATTTCTCTCATCCACATTACTCAGGATTTCTTACCATTTCAGCAGCTTTCTATCGCTCTAAATTTTTTTGAAAGGTGCATTGCTGCATCCCCTTATTTATTATTATCCTCGCTGTCATGAGTGACCAGACACTGCACTAAGCCATAATTTGATTTAATCATGGTTTGGCTATGTTGACAAAGATTTGGGTTTTCTGGAAAATTGTGGACTTTTTCAAGTGCAAATTAATTTGATTCAAAAAAGTGCATTCATCTCATGATCTGTATTTTGCAGAAAGATGTATTTGGGTTACATGATTTGAAGTGAAACAACAATAATTTAAGCCTATTTTTATGAGATTTGAACAGTGCATGTAAAAAAAAGGTAAAAGCTTTGATACGCTGAGAAAAATGTTTTTCTTAGGATGATGAACATTAAATTGTAAAACATCATGTAACCTACAAAGTACCAAACTTGCATTGGTAGGAAATATATCTGCACCTATATCTCTGATATCCATATTAGTATGCTGTAGTATAAACAATGATTTATCAGTCACAAATGACTTGATTTGTCTATATCAATTTTGTGTGTGTGTGTGTGTATTCCATTATTTAATATTTTCTAATAATATTAGAAAATATGGATTTATTGTATATTTTAATCAATTTAAAATTGTAACTCTATGTAGCTAAGATAGAGTTTAAAAAACACACAATATAAAATAACAATATAATAAACACACAATGGCAACTGAGCACAACACCAATCCACAGTAAATCAGCATCACCTCATGGACTCAACTAACCTCCTGACCCCCATTGCTAAATAATTATTTACTAACGATGACGCTATAGACTTTTGAAGAGAGTGAAGGCTTTTTATGTGACAGCAGTCGGGCCTTTTAGCTTATCTGCAGATATGGGAAATTGTCATTTGTTTACCCAAATTTAGATTAAACTATGATCAAACTCTTTTGCTAACCGATTGAAATAAACCACACTTGCGCAGGTTCTGTATGGAACTGGCGTTTCCTCCAAAGTAAAATTGTTAACAGAAATATGTCTGGGATTTGTTAAAAGCCTCAAGACAAATGTATAAGATGATTTTCCTGCAAAATGGGGAATATTCACATATTATGTAGCAGAGCTCAGAGTTTTTAGAGTCATAAATAGAGTTTAATTGGATTATCAATTATGCTGCAAGCCCTTAATACTGGATAAAAGAGATTCTTCCTGAATATCAGTTTCAATTTGCTACACAAGTTGTGGATTTTTATTTACCACTTTCTCTTTATGTTCAACGTCTCAGAATTAAGACTACAGTTCTCTCCTGTGTCATCGGAAAGTAACTCCCACTAAAATCAACAGGACATTGCTGATTATAGATAGATGGATTGGACTTTTTTCTGGACAACTTTATACTGTTGTGAATAAATCTGCCTATTTACCCAATGCTAACATCACCAAATAAAGTTGAGTTTATTTTTGAATAAACTTGCGCACATAGACACACAAGCATACAAATAATTTAAATCATAAAACATAATTTATATTATTTTGGAGAATGTTTATCAAAAATGTTTACCAGAAAAATGCTTAATGAATGTACTGTGAAATGTTCATAGATAAGAAATACTGTATGTTTCAAAAGTCCAATTCTTTGTCCAGATTTTCTTTTTATCCCCAGTTTTATATTCTCTCTCTCTCTCTCTCTCTCTCACACACACACACACACACACACACACACACACCTTCTTTATCTCTTTCTTACTTGGTTCTCTTTGTATTTTTAGGGTTTAAATGCTCTGTTTGATGCTGTTGTGATCAATAGGCTCAATATTTTGGAAGTTGTTTTGAAGATGCTTCATAAGGACAAGTCAGTAGAGGTAGGTCCCTTTGTTTTTAGATTGAATAAGATATTGTGTGATACTGGTAGTCCTTGAGTTATGACCATAGTGGGCTCTTCCCATTAGAGTCAGAAGTCAGAACAATGCTTCCCACCCTTTGGTGGCTTGTATGCTAGCACACAAGTGATTGTCTTGCCAGAAAGAAGCTATGGGGAAGGAAAATATTGGGCACACCTGCCTTTCTGTAAGAGATGACCAGGCCGAGCCCAAGAGAGGGGTCAAGCATGACATTAGTGTCAAGTCCCTTTGTGCCCATAAGCAATTCTAAGTCTAGCCTATCTTGAATTCCGTTGACCCTCATCTATCCATTTGTTAGTGGTTTAGATTTTGGTAGAGAATGTTAGCATGTAATAAATCTCAATCTCTCTCTCTCCTCCCCTCCCCTCTTTCAAAAAGCCATCATGTTAAAACTAGGCTATTACAAAATGCTGTTCAACTAAGTTACTTAAGTCTCTTGCCTATCCTAATCTTGCTTTTAGCACATGGTTTCCATTTATTTCAGTGGCGTTTACCTCCAAATAAAAGGATAGTTGGAATCAGAATGTTAAAATTAGGAATAGAATGCATTCACCAATGCCCAGAATAGATTTCTTTGGATATTTCATTATAGTTGAGAAGTTTCTGCAAGTAATGATATTAAAGGGCATGACATATAATGCAAGGAGCATGGTTTTCCATAAATGTGCACATAGTTTGGATATAAAGGTTCTCAACTGAAATCCAAAACTTCTGGAAAGTAACAGTAGAGGAAGTGAGCGTAAGAGAGATTTATCTGCAAAAATTACTCTCTTGTTCCTGTGGAAGTCATCAGATAGGTTTGTTTGTTTGTTTTCATCAAATTTCTACTTTGCCATCTCACTTAAGTGACTTGTATTCTCACCAAGAGATCTGACAGCACTGCATATTTTATTTTACCTCACACTTCAATCATATTGTATGACCAATAGGGGGCACGTTTAATAAACAGTTTTTTAAAAATTAAACATTATATATGGCTGAATGTTTTTTTAAAAAACACCAAATTAAGTATCATATCAAAGCTTTAATGTGACATCTGTCCACAGCTTTTGAAACCTGACTGTTAACTGTAATATTGGCTTTCTTCCTTGTTTAATTTGTTTTCTCAGTTATCAAACAGAGTGAATAGTAGTATCGGATAACTGCCAGATGTCATAAAGGATTGCATGTCATCTAACAAATTCAAAATATTATAAAATGCTATTAATGTCAAATACTAAACATCATTAATATTCTGTGCCAAATAAAATAAAATAAAATAATTAAATACCATTCCAGGCTATTATTGAATTTTGTTACATGACAGTTATAAATATTTTTAATATCTATCAAAAGTGTAAAAATATACTTTTTTCAAATTATGAACTGTTAAAGCAATGGCAATACTATATAGAGTGTGTATACATTCACATTGACATATCTGAAATAAGCATATTGATACATATAGAAGGTAATGTTAAATAACTATTTAAAAAACCTTTAGCAAGCTAACTAATATTTCCACCAAATTGCCTTCCAAAGTTCTTCTCTGTTGATTTCAGTGAAAGTGGGAAGTTTTTATTTCGTTATTAAGCTTGTGAAATAGTTAAGTATTGAAATTTATAGAATTATTTCTTAAGTTTCCCTATTGTGGTACAGTACTATAAAACAAAATGCTTGTTTTTAATGACATTTTATACTATCCAACCATCAAGCAAATGCATAAATGTACAGATCAACAAAATCAAATGACACCAATAAATAAATTCAACCAGCAAGTAACACCTACATGGATGTTTCTACAATAAGGAATTGTATTTCAATATCTTCTATGGCAAAATATATCATGATAGAATCATGTTGGCTAACTTTTTTTGGCTCACGTGCCAAAAGTGGGGGGAGCACAGGAGGGTCGTGCGTGGGTGTGCCACACCCATAATGCTATGTGTGCAACTCCCCTGCTTTTGGCATGCTTTTTCCGCCCTCCCCAGGCTCCAGAGGCTTTCTAGGAGCCTGGGGAGGGTGAAAACTGCCTCTCCACACCTCCAGAGGCTTCAGGAGCTTCCCTGAAGCCTCCAGAGGGCAAAAAATGGCCTCAAAAGAAGGCCTAAATCAGCTGGCCAGTGCACACATGCGTGCTGGAGCTGACAGGGCAACATCTCGCGTGCCCTAAGAAATGGCTCTGGGTGCCACCTGTGGCATCTGTGCCATAGGTTCGCCATCACGGTGATAGATGCTTCTGAAACTTTGTTATTCTTATACAGCTATGGAATTTAATTTGGGCCATGATCCAAAACATGTATGCCTCGAGCTTTCTGGAAAGCACTTAGACCGTGGTTTGTCCAAAAACCTTGGGGATCCCATGGGGAGCATACAAGATGGTTGTTATTATATCTTTGATCCTGACCGGCTCAAGGTTGACTCAGCCTTCCATCCTTCCGAGGTCGGTAAAATGAGGATGCAGATTGTTGGGGGGAAATATGCTGACTTTTGTAAACCACTCAGAGAGAGCTGTGAAGCATTGTGAAGCGATATATAAGTCTAAGTGCTATTGTTGTTCTCTAACAGTCTTGGTTGTTTTAATGGCTGTTACAATTGTTTTTAACGAGAGCCAGTTAACTTTTCTCATTCTTACCCAGTCTGTGCATACTTACCTGCTCTGTTTCTAATTTTAAGAGTAAAAAGCAGTTAACAACTTAGATTTCTTTTGTTTAATAATTATTATTTCCCTTTTCTTCATAGAGCCTAATGGTGTTTAGAAAAGGACTTCTTTTAAGAATTACTTTTTTGTTATCTGGAGGAGCCACTGTTCTATACGCCCGCTGGCAAATTATGGGCACAGGGCCTCCAGCATTTACAGAAGTGGATAACCCAGCTTCATTTGCAACCAGTCCGTTTGTAAGGGTAAGGGGGAAAATTGGGGGTTTTGCCAACGTTAACGATTGTTCAAAAGATCAGACAGCGGCAATGTGAATGTGCTGTATAAGTTGAATTCCCTGTTCAGTTCCATCCATGCCAATAATAGTTTGGGAAAAAATATGTCGACCAGAGATCTCAGAAATGGTTACTGATCAAAATAGACAGTAATGAGGCTGGGTGGATCGGGATCTCGTGTGGTTGTATAAGTTCATATCAGGGCCAACAGGGAGGAAGGGTTAGAAACTTAAGAAATGAAAACAAGAGATGACTTCCCACACATTTAAGCTGTGCCTCTTTTAATAAAATATACACAAGAGGCTTGGCTCCAGTTGTGTGGTCACTACAGCCATCTTGAATTTTAAACTTTCCATGGTAGCCTGTGATTCATACGTACATTATTTCCTAACCTCTCGAGGTGAAATCGTCTTGACCTGCAAGGTGATTCTGTTCACACCGAGATAACATTAGGTTACTTACATTCAGTGGTGGGATTCAAATAATTTAACAACCAGTTCTCTGCCCTAATGACCAGCTGGGTAGGCGTGGGTCAGTGGTCATGTGACTGGTTGGGCATGGCCAACTCAACATCACTCAGGTCAATGGGCGCTTCACCTTAGCTGTTACAATGTAATAAGGGTTAACCAGAGAGGCAGTTTCTGTAAGCAGGGCAATAAAGATGAGGCTAGAAGCAACACCAGAATGTTTCCTTCCTGCCTTCCTTACAGGATTAGCCCTGAAAAGTGGGGAAAAACAAAAGGAGATTTCTTCCAACAGCCAGTTCTCCCAACTGCTTAGAAACTTAACAACTGGTTCTCCCAAATAGGTGCGAACTGGCTAAATTACATTTCACCAGCTGGTTGAGTCTCTGAAGTTTCTTTGGTTTGATTCAGTTTAAATAGCTGGAGATTTTTCCTTGAAATGTTGATTCCCTTCCCTGTTTTTGATATTCCCACGAGCTGCTACATATGTACATATATTTTTCCCTTTCATTGACAGGCTGTAAATTATAATTACTACTACTCTCTGAATGCTTGGCTGTTGCTGTGCCCCTGGTGGCTGTGCTTTGATTGGTCAATGGGCTGCGTGCCTCTTATTAAATCAGTCAGTGACTGGAGAATAATTGCTCTGGTGCTTCTTTGGCTGTGCCTGATTGTGCTAGCGTGCCAAGCTTTGAGTTCAAAAGATGGCCAGAAAAGAAGGTAAATTTGGGTCAACATGTTGGTAAGACCTTGTCGCACGATATATAACACCGCTCTTCTTTGTGGAATTAGTGGACTCAATATCATTTAGCAAATACAGTGCCAATAAATATTTATAGCAGTACTTTCCTAATTTGGGTTCATCTTCATTTCTACTGGCCATGGGGAGGAAAACCTGAAGGGGAAAGTGACTGCTTTATCTTCCTCCTGAGAGGACATTTTGAGCTCCTTAACTCTGTAGGAGGTAAAAAATAATAATTTGTGCTCAGAATAACGTATAATTGATCTGTGATGTTTTTCAACACTGTTTCTCTGGCAAAAAATAAGAAGAAGAAAGTAAAAAAAGAACTATTGACATTGGTTGTGTTAGTTTTAAATGGAATTTTGCCCCAGGATGATTACTCTTTTGTTGGTAAACAGATCCAGGGAAAATAATGGGAAAACATCTTGTCATTTTTAAACAAATGCAAGTTGCTTGACAGAATTGAATTCTAAAATGGTTTCTGTAAGAGTATTAAGGTACACTTCAGTGCTGATTAGATAATCAGCAATAATTCCCTCATCTGCAATTGTTTTAATTGACAAAAGGGACTGGGTTCACATTAGACATTTTCTGTGCACACCTGCTTTGTTGAGATTGCAATTTTTAAAAAAACAAGAATTATTTTAAAAATAATAATCTTAGTGCATCACAGTTCTTGAACTGTTCATTGCACATTATGCGCATTATTGTATAGTCCCATAACTTGCAAGGAAGGATTGTCCTGATAATGCAATTGAATGAAAGGAAAGTGGGAGAATTTGCTGGGGGGAAATTGAAAATTTTCCTTCTATGAATTTTTGTGAGATTATTTATGGTACACTGTTGGTCCCTTTTGAAGCCAATGTTTAGGAGAGACCCATTTCTACAGAAGGTTTTTCAATAGACAATTGAAAAGATCAGGAGACAAGAGAATAATATGTAGTTTATTTATCTTAACACCAGGGGTGGGTTGCTGTTGGCGTTACTGCCGGTTCGCTTTGCTCGAGAGTACGCCCACTGCACGTTGCTTGTGCATGCACAGTTGCCTGTTAATTGTTCTGCACATGCACAGAACATTCTAAAATGAGTAAAACACTGACCAGGGAACCAGTTCGGGGACATGGTCAGCTGGCCGTCCCTACCAGTTCAGCGACCCAGTCCCAATGTCCACTACCGGTTCGCCTGAACCGGTGCAAACCAGTAGCAACCCACCTCTGCGTAACATCCATCTATCCCTCCACATACATGCATACTTTCTGTTCTGCAGATATTTACTTTAGACACCTTAGATTTTTTTTCTTTTCTATATTACCCTCAGATGTTTACATTTTCTTTGATACTGATATTTTTCTCAGCCATCAAAATGCGTTTTGTTCTGGATATGCAGTATGTTCCTGGATAATATCTAGGACTGGTCTTTAATATCCCTGAAACATTAAAAGGAAATAGCTGGATTTAGGCCATTGATCTATTGTGTCTACGTATTGATATGGAGGGGCGGGAACCAAAACAGAGAGCCACAGTCCATGATAACAAAGAATAATGAAAAAGACCTTGTAATAAATCTGTCATAATGAAATAGCAGTCATCTTGTACAGCTCTTCCACAGAGATAATAATTTCTTCAAAATAAAGAGGATAGTTTTGATAGTTAGAATTATTAGATTGAATCATTTCTCTCTAAATGGTTTACAGTGATCCCTCGTTTTTCGCGGCTAATGGGGACCGGAACCTTCCGCGGAAACTGAAAAACCACAAAGTAGGATTCGCAATACACTATACCGGAAACTTGAGTTGGTGGACATCGTTTAAAGCAAGCACTAGGGGGCGCTTGCCTCCTACCAATGCATTTTTTTTCTATTCTGTATTATTGAAAAACCCGCGAAGCACTGAAGCCGCAGAAAATGAAGCCGCGGAAAACGAGGGATCACTGTATAATCCTTTAATACTGGAAGTTAAGGACTGTGCTGAGAAGCCTGATACGGGCGCACCAATGCCTGCCGGGAGCACCAGGTACCGTTCCGGTATGGTGCCCCAGAGGGCCCACATGCCCGCACTCCTTACCTGTATTTGAGCTGTTTGGGGGTTCCGCCTACGCGCACAGAGTGTACGGCGCCTGCACAATGCTCCACCGAGCAGCTGGAGCATCGCGGGTGGTAAATACGCATGCACGCAGTGCGCACATTCATGTGGTGGACACCCCGCCCCGTTGCACCGTACCAGTTGCACCGGGATCCGGAACCCACCACTGTGAGAACCCTATATGATTTTTCCACCCATGATGACTTTTTCTGGGGAATGGAAACTTAGACAACATGTGTCTAAGTTTCCAATGACAACATGTGTTTAGTGGCATAAGGACACAAAGCTTGTTGTTAGGAACTAATGTTTATTCCATGTTGTAAAATATTTTTCCCCCTCTGCATTTCAGAATCCTTACCCTGGGATTGGGATTTCTCATCATTCCTTTTCTTCCTGCAAGTAACCTATTTTTTAGAGTTGGGTTCGTTGTTGCCGAAAGGGTCACCTATCTCCCCAGTATTGGCTACTGCATATTGATTACATATGGATTTTGTCTGTTGTGCAAACAAGCTAAGAATAAGGTACAAGCAACATTATCCTAATGGTGGGCAAAACAAAAATAGAAACGAGATGTAAAAGCTGAGATTTCTAACATGTGCCTTCTTTCTCAAGAAATTGTTGGTTGCTATTCTGCTGGGCCTCTTACTGATAAATGTGTGGCGTTGCATCATCCGTAGTAACCAATGGAGATCAGAGGAGCAGCTCTTTAGAAGTGCTTTGTCTGTCTGTCCACTGAATGCCAAAGTAAGCATTTGCATTTTCTAAAAATAATAATTCTGTTGTTCCATCATGGTAAATAATTATCATTTCTGGTATTTATCTTCTTGCCCAATCACTTTAGGATTATTCTCTATTATATGAGCAGTTTTAGTAACTAAAATAGCACTTGAGCCTTTTAGTGAAGGCATTTATTCCTATTGATTTGTTTTAGCTCAATTGTTTTCTGTTTACATTTTTATTATTTCATTTCCTAATTAACAAACAGGACCCTAGGGAGAAAAATCCTATGCATTCTATAAAAGGTCACATTAAAACCATTTTTTATAATAAGTGAGCAATGTTTCAAGTCCTATTTAGTGGTACAGTTGCTGTGTTAGTGATAGCTAATAAGAATACTGTGTTTCCCCGAAAATAAGACAGGGCCTTGTTTTCTTTTAACCCACAAAATAAGCACTTGGCCTTATTTTCGGGGAGGTCTTATTATTTTTGAGGTGGAGGAGGTGGTGGGCGTGGTCACCTCACGGCTGCTGCTGTGTTGCAATATTTTTGGGGAGGGTTTATTTTCAGGGGAGGGCTTATTGTAGTGCATGCGCTCAAAAGTGTAATTGAGCTTATTATCCAAGGAGGTTTTATTTTCAGGGAAACAGGGTGGTATCATATTTCTTGAATAGGAAAACAAGAACATCTTCATTGCATGTTTTAGAGAGGGCTTCACACCCAATTTTATTGGATGGATACAGGCACACTAATTAACACAGTCTTGATTTTTGAAATGCCATAGGCATCTTGCCTGAATTAAAGCTTTGCCTTCAGGCCTCAAATTATTTTTGCTTCTCCATCACCAGAATTAATTTGAATATTGTTGATGTTTGAGTATGGTTAAAAAATGATGAGGATTATATGATCTTTTGTGTTGCAGTGGTGTGTGATACACAGTCGCAAGCTACATAGCATTTTTTAAGCCTAATAAATCCAGTGAACAAGTGACTTTGGGGTGTACATATCCCTTCTTGTGTAGACCAACAACTTCAAATGCTTTTATACACTTTTCGATCTGGATGTTTGAAGGGTCCATGAATAAATTATACTGCTTTACATTCAAGCTTAACAATTATTAACCTAGTATCCTCAAGAGTGAACTGGTGTTGAAGATTTTGTTACTTACGAGCACAAGATGGTTGCAGATAACTCAGATTTTGTGTTATTTGTGCGGAGGTTTTCTGCATTATTAAAAGCAACTGGATGCTGTTAATAAAGCTATTAATAATATATTGTATTCACTGGGCACAGATGTTACATGATCTTCATCCTACTCTCATTACAGTTGCTTATGTCTAAAATGTGAGCAGTGGAACTATTGCTATTCTATCTTATGTCTTCCTCTAGAATATGTCAAAAGGCAGGTTAATGAGAGAAAATCTGGAATGTAAGCTTCAATATGAAGAAAATGTGATATTGTAAATCAAATCAAAATAGAAATACATCTTTTAATTCTATAAAGAGCGAGCATTCTGCTTAGATTGTTACATCCAACAATAAATTTTCCCCTTAGTGTTCTGTAGGGATACAGGCTTACATTAATAAGTATAATAAATATTTATAGTAAACGGCATTGGTGTTTTAATATTTCCTGAAACAGGGGACCCATTTTCAATTTAATTTGGAGCACAGTCCCCACCAAGGCAAATGTGAAAATATATTGACTGTATAATCATATTCTAAAAAACAACTGAACTTAGCCTTTTAACATTTTTGCTGCAGAAAGCAATCCATTATAGTCACAGAACGTGTATATGTAACTCCTAATTTTGTTTTCTTAATTACAAAGGTTGTAATTCTTAGATTTAATTTTGAAATCATAATATTTATTTGAGATTGACTACATGAGAAATGCAATTATAGAACAAACTGAAAATATAATAAATTTAAATCTGACATCAATATCACAGCCAATTGCCAATATCAGCATCAATTTGATTTTCATTTGGGAATTATTTGACTTAGATGTGTAATTAAAATGCAGTCTTAATAGTCACTTTTTGAATAGCATTGCCATTATCAAAGAACAGATTCCGTAATCAAACCAATTAACCATTGAGATTTTTTTTTTCATTCCCCAACAAATTGCAGCATGGATATCTGATAGAAAACTATCTTTGGGCTTTCAAATAAGCTAGACTTCTGCAGAATCTTAACTAGCTTGGAAACTAGGATGCATACAGTTGTAGAATTTCTCCAGGAATTGTCTACCTGGTGTTCATGAATGTTTTGATAAGGATATATGGCCACTGAAAGTGGTGGTGATGAGGATACATTCTGAGTCCTATTAAGTGTTCCTGATATAGGGATGGTGACCAGAACCTTTACATTTAAAACTAAGAGCTCTTTCAATATTCTATCACTCTTTTTCCCTCCAACTCTTGTTTTATCAAGGACTAGTGCTGATAACCTGCACTAGGCTTTGCACTAGGCTTTGCCCAGGTATTTATTTATAGGGGGGAAATGTCTGGACGAAACATAATTTCTAATATTGGATTTTCCCCCTTACCAGAGGGAGCCCCTTGTGGAGTACTGTGAAGCCGTTACTATGGAAACTCCACTGCGCTGTACAGTAGAAGTCATTTTAAGGCACAATAGGCTGTATCGTAATAGAACACACCCTGAGAGGTGTTAGGGGTGTCTTACCTCCACAGTATTTATTTCCAGAGATTAAGTCATCTGTTTACCAAGTTTGGTTGAAATTGATCCAGAGTTTTATATAGATAGATAGACAATTACATCTGTCTCTTACACAATCATCTGTTTTTTCGATAGTTATACCAAGCATCATGTTAATATAAATGAATAAAAAATACAATATATTTTAATCGTCCAGATCAAATTCCTATAAACCAAAAGTCATATTCATTGAAAGAAAATCACTGTCTAGAATGATATGGTTCTGATCTTTTCTTTCAGGTCCATTATAATGTTGGCAAAAACCTGGCTGATAATGGCAATCAAAGTGCTGCAATCAGCTACTACAGAGAGGCTGTAAGGTATGGATGATTTGGAGTCTGTGGGGTTTTTTAATTGTTGGTTTGTTTAAAAAAAAAATCAGAAAGCAGATACAGGATAAGAACCTGACCATCAGAAAGCTCATCAGCTGTGATAATAGAATATTGAGGATGTGTTAAGTAAATACATTCTAAGCCGTGTTTGTTTTAACATTGCATTGTTAAATGAACCATTGTGGTTTAGTACAGACTTAATGCTAAATAATATACCTTGTTAAAGTAGCTGGGATTTTATAGTGGATTAAGGTAAAACTAGCTTGATAAAAAAATAAAAATAAAAGTGTCTTAGCCACATCACATCTTATTACTAGAATGTGCACTACCACCTGGATAGCAGATTCCAGGGCATTTATGTGCTGAAAATGACATAAAGATTCAGCATTATTCTAAACAGCATAGAAAACATTGGTTATTCTCTTTTGTTTTGCCATTACAAAATTGAGTTATGGACACATGAAATAAATGAGTTGCCTTTAAAAAAAAAAAAAAGATCAAATAATGAGGAAGTTAAATTCCAGACTTTAATTAATGGTGAAGCTACACTTTCTGGTTTTTGCCCTTAATACAGATAGTCCTCAACTTATGACTACAATTGGAGCTAGAATTTCTCTCGCTAAGCAAGGTGCTTGTTAAATCACTCAGGCCTGATTTTGCAACCTTTTTTACCTCAGACATTAGGTGAATCATTTCAGTTGTTAAACGAATCAGGCTTCCCCCATTGATTTTGTCAGAAGCCAGTAGGGAAAGTTGCAAATGGCAGTCATACAACTCGGGGGCTCTGCAACCATCAAAACTGGTGTGATTGTCAAGCTTTTAAATTTTGATCATGTGACCATGGGGATGCTGACAGGGTCATAGGTACAATGACTTTGCAACCTTAAAAGCTGTTAAACGAACAGTCGTAAGTCAAGGACAACAATTAGTGAGCAATAAAGCATTGATGAGATGAAAGCCAGGTTACAAAAATGCATGTACACAGAAACAATTGCATTTGATGCTCATTTTGGAGACATTTTCTACCTCTCTATCTTGTTTCGTTTTGATTTGGGGGTGGAGGTGTTTAGTAGTCCATTCCTGAGTGGGATGGTGAGGGCAGTTTAATACATGCTTGAGGGTGTTATTACATGTCTACATCTGTCTTCAATTTATATAAAAATGACAGTGGAAGAGAAGAATTGTGGTTGCCTAGACAAATAAAATTAGGAGAGCTAGCTCATTTGACTGAATAATTCTTGTATTTGTCTTTGTATTTTCAATCCCAGATTGAATCCTAAATACGTACACGCTATGAACAACTTGGGAAATATCTTGAAAGAAAAAAATGAACTTCATGAAGCTGAAGAACTTCTCTCACTAGCTGTTCAAATACAGTATGTTTTAAATGCCAAGCTGTGGGTCACCAATATATTGTGGTATTATCTGGAGCTTGTCTTAATTAATCTTCTGAAATATACTCTGTGATGCAGTTATGTGTATAGTGTTTCATTAGAGGAAACTCTGGAACATTCCTTCTCCAGATTACACAATGCTGTCTTTTTCAGGATGTTTTTCATAAATGGTTTTTGGTGTATATACATGGTGTAGAGTCCAAAAGTCTGACTGAGATAATAGAAGATTCCAGAGTTTCCCAGAACATTCCTTGTTTGGGATGAAGTATTTTGCCTATCTCTAGAGTAAATTTGGCCTTGAAGGGCATGGAAATAGTGCCGCTACTACAAAATGGAGCTATATTAATTCTTGTCATATACTTTGGGGACCAGTGCCGTTGGCTACTAGTTTGCTTCTTTGGCATAAGGAGGATTTAGACTGAAGGTACCTGAAGAATCATCCCCTCTGTGTTCAGATGCCCTCCTTTAAAGCCCACCAAGAAAATTTGGCTTAATTCGAACACAGAACAAGGATTCTCTGAGCTTGATCTTAGCCAAAAGGTTGAGAAACAATGGGAACACAGATTCTCTGTAGTGATTTATGGATTATAGAACATGTTTCTCTTCTATTTAGTTGTAGGGCAGCGATGGCGAACCTTTTCGGCACTGAGTGCCCAAAGCAGAACGCCAGTGCGCATGCGCACACCAGAGCACCAGAAACCCGAAGCCCAGTTGGCTGGTGTGCATTCTTACACCGGCCAGCTGGTCTTTGGGTTTCTGACACATGCGTAGCCAGCTGGTCTTTGTGCACGCTGGCACACCAGCTGGTCTTCGAGTTTCTGGCACTCCAGCAAGCACGAAGACCAGCTGGGCAGTGCGCATGTGTGCACCAGAAACCAGAAGAGCAGCTGGCGATGGCACGTGTGCCCAGAGAGAGAGCTTTGTGTGCCACCTCTGGCACATGTGCCATAGGTTCGTCATCCCAGTTGTAGGATAAGTCTATTTGGCCTGGCTTTAAGTGCATTGTCTCTATTTCTTGTATTTAAATTATTATTCTCTCTCCCCCCCTCCCCTTGTCCTTAATGTATTATGTTATTACATTATTGTTTTGTTTTTAAAAATGCTTAAATTGCTTTACAGTTTTAAATTCAGATTGCATTTTTAATTTTATAAATAAGTAAGGGGCATCAAAGCTATACTTGTACTTGATATGCTAAAATGTTCACAACTCTCTTTGCCTAGGCCTGATTTTGCAGCAGCATGGATGAATTTAGGGATAGTGCAGAATAGCTTAAGAAGGTATGAAGAAGCAGAGAAAAGCTACTGGACTGCAATTAGACACAGGAAAAAATACCCAGATTGTTACTATAATCTAGGACGCTTAGTAAGTGTACTTATTTATCTTTCTGCTAATGATCCTAGATCAGCCTTTCTCAACCTTAGCAAGTTTAAGTTGTCTGCTTATCAACTCCCAGAATTTTCCAGCAAGCAACACCTTGGAGTTGAAGTCCACACATCTTAAAGTTGCCAAGATTGAGAAATACTGTCCTAGATACATAAGATGCAGTGAGTTTTGAATGTTGATCAGTTGCTTATTAGAGAATACTTCATGGACTTTGGACTTGCTTAGAAAGACTCTTTAGGCTCTTTCACACACTGAAGTTGCAGTCTAAATTTTAATAAGAGTGAATTATAATATAGGATTGCATCAAGGCAAATATAAATCAAACCTCACATTGAATCTTCTAGTGTCCCGGAAATGCTCAAGTAAAGGCTCTTGTTTAGGAACTAAATATTTCTTGTACTATATATACAAGAATATACAATATGTAAAACGATATATTAAAGTGGTAAAATTAGCAGCACACTGTGTCCTGCATGAGGGGTCCCCAACCCCTGGTTCATGGACCAGCACTGGTTTGCAGCATGCCAGAAACTGGGCCATGCAAACAAGCGAAGCCCCATCCGCAGGATGCAGGTAGCATGCAAAACCATGTCCCTTCCGGTCCGTGGAAAAACCTCTCCACAGAACCAATCGCTGGTGCCCAAAAGGTTGGGGGGCTCTGACCTATATAATTACTGAAGTACAGGTAGTCCTCAACTTACAACAGTTCATTTAGTAACCACTCAATGTTACAATGACATTGAAAAATGTAGACGTATGACCACTTTTAAGTTACAACCTTTGCAGCATCCCCTAGGTCACATGATCAAAATTCAGAGGCTTTGCACGTGGTTCATATTTATGATGGTTGCAGCATCCTGGAGACACGTGATCCCCTTTTGTGACCTTCTGACAAGCAAAGTCATTGGGGAAGCCAGATTCACTTAACAACCAGGTGGTTAACTTAACCAGCTACAGGGATTCACTTTTGTAGCATCCCTTCAGATGCTTGGCAGCTGGTTCATACTTATGACCGTTACTATGTCCCACGGTCATGTGATCACCTTTTGCAACTTTTCGACAAGCAAAATAATAGGGAAGATAGATTCACTTAACAACTATGTTATTAACTTACCATTTGCAATGATTCACTTAACAATTATGGCAAGGAAACTGTAAAATGGAGCAAAACCCGCTTAACAAATGTCTCACTTAACATCAGACATTTTGGACTCAATTGCAGCCATAAGTTGAGGACTACCTATAATTGAAGAATCTAAAAATCTAGGGAGAAAAGGGAAAGAGGAGAGTATTAATTTAACAATAGTAGGGATAAATGCTCTTTAATAAAATTAGTAATAAATTAGCAGTTACCACTGCTAATTTTCTCCCAACTGCTCCTTTTGGCAGTCTTTTGGAGGGGGGTCAACTCTCCCCTATTATCACTCACCAAATTGGGATGAGAACTAATTTTATTTCTTAACACTGTACCGTCATGCCAAAGATTAGCACCAACTAGGGATTGGTGATGCCTTGCGAATGCCACAGTTTGGGATGTTATGCCACCACAAGATCTCTGTTGCTAAACAAACTCAACTTCTCCCACAAACCTGAAAATGTGGGTTCTGGGAGCTTCTTGGGTTACAAAAAGTATACTTGAAGTTGTGGATTATAAACTATGGATGGATCATCCATGTCCTATTCCTAAACCAACCTGGATATTCCAGAACATAACTGGATAAATGTAAATAATAGGTAAATTTTGCCCAGCCCAACACTTATTATTATTCTGGTGATTTTTGTTTGTGGTTTTGTTTGTTTGTTTTGTTTGCTTGTTTGCTTTGCATTCCAACATGTAAGTCACCTAGATTATATCAATTGGAAAAACCAATCAATTTCTGCAATCAATAAACACTAATCTTCCTTCTAAAATAAGACAAGCACAGAATGTTGGGATGTTTGAATGTTTAAATCAGAATGTGCAGCCTTTCTGATTTAAGCACGAAGGAGGTCCTTTGGGACATTCTCCCAATCTCCGTGCTTTTAGAGGGTGCAGAAGGACTGACCCCCAATATGGGCTCTACCATGGAAAGAGAGGCAGCTTCTTTAAAAAAATTGCAGACAGGGGCTCTGTGAGATCCTGTTTACTCTGAAGCCCCTCTTAATGGTCAAACCCAAAGCAGAACACAGGCCAAAGGTTTACAGACTGGGCACCTTTCTAAGCAGAAGGTCTGTAGAGAATGGGGCAAATGTTCAGAAAATATACAAACTCCTCTACCCGATACACAATTATGTACAATTCTTAGTGTAATCCCCACCCCCCACATTTGGCATTTATAAAAACACTTTTCTGGAATTATAGCTATTCACAGTGCAAATTTATTTGGTGCGCAGAGACTCTCATACAGTGGGACCTGAGCATGGGTTACTTTCCTTGGCTTGTTATCTCACAGCC
The DNA here is from genome assembly GCA_039707465.1 of Rhabdophis nuchalis. NCBI lineage: Eukaryota > Metazoa > Chordata > Lepidosauria > Squamata > Natricidae > Rhabdophis > Rhabdophis nuchalis. Next base: position 24,928,435 of record CM077651.1, read on the forward strand.
AATTGTGTTACTTTCAGTATGCGGATCTAAATCGCCACATAGATGCCTTGAATGCCTGGAGAAACGCCACAGTGTTGAAACCACAACATAGTTTGGCTTGGAACAACATGATTATATTGCTCGATAATACAGGTACAATCTGCTTTTTTTTTCCTCAGAGTATTTCTTTTCTGCATCTTGTTTAGATCTTCAACCCATTGTTTGGGCTACATGATGTTGGGGTTTTAGTTCTAAAATAGGAACTAGAATGTCACCAACCCAAGATTTTACAGCTGCTGCAAAACAACATACAGTATCTCACAATCTGCCACTGTGGCAGAAGTGTGCCCTTAGAGATCAGTTTTCCATCAATGTCTTGTGTTCCAAAACACATTGGCAAGTAATGATTTAGTACTTGGAGGCAAATCTTAGAATTAAACAAGAAATAAATGTATTATTACATCCTAGTGTTTGGCATCATAACGGATACAGAGATTTCAGGCAACCATCTTTTGAAAAGACTCACAATGTATTGTGTCAGTTTTATTTCATGATGGAGTGGATCTTTCAGTATCAAATTAATTGATTAAGAATCCTAATTTGATTAGCTTCAAACAAAATTCAATTAAAAAAGGAGGAAGAATTATCCTAGTAGCTGTCAGTTTACTAACCAGCTAGAAAATCTTTCATTCTGCTGGTGGTTCACGCTATTTTTTTTCTCCAACAGCCTTCAGGATGCTCACAAAACCTTTTATCTCATGTTGGTGTTCTTCAGTTTATTTCTGTGTTTGATACAAAGATTTCTTAATCCGGTTATATTCACATTCTAATCCTAAAGTTGTTTTAAATGCATTTAAATGCATAGTAGCCAAACATTTATTTTATACTTTACATCTAGAAAAAAATGCCATAGAAATTTTAATGCTCTTCACTTGCAATTCATTTTCTAATCATTTGATTTGTTCTTCATTGCTTTCTTTAAGGAGAATAGCTAAGCATCTTCTTTTGATTAAAAATAGTTTTTCACCCTCATTCCATCTCATTCTCTCCTTTAATTTCTTCCTAGGGAACTTGGCACAAGCAGAAACTGTTGGAAGGGAAGCTTTGGAGTTAATACCGAATGATCATTCTCTCATGTTTTCGCTGGCAAATGTACTGGGGAAATCACAGAAATATAAGGTAAAGTGTTTTTCTAGATAGATAACTCCTACAAATATTATTTCTCAATGATTCGGGGATTAAGGATGTCCTCAGAAATGTGACTCAGTGAAAAGATTGGCAGTGGATTTATGTTGGAAGCCAACACAGCAAAATATGTGTTTGTACCCAAAGTTGGTTTTTTCCCTAAATCACAGGAGAAAGAAATCTTAAGAGAAAATGTAAGTTCTATCCAAATGGCCTTGCCTGGTTCCTAAACAGCTATCAGGTCAATTTCATTTTTTCAATCTGACTAAACTGAAGCACTGTTTTTTTTAATTGGGTGATAGATAGAAATATACAAGAATGAGTCTCTTCTAGAAAAATCCAAACTCCAGATACAAATGTCTCAGTTATTACAATTAATTATTATATGCAAGAAGCTGAAACCATAAATATAGGGGGGGACTATTTTGTTCTTCAACAAATTTTTGAACTTGATGCTAATTTTTAGATAGTCTTTTGTAATAAAAATAGCATCAAGTTCAAAAATTGTTTGAAATACAAGATAGTTTTTGTTCCTACTTTATGATAAAAACATTTAAAACAATGTAGGTTGCATGTGGTTACAGTTCTCTTGATCTTACCTATTAAATAATCCCTTTCTTTTAACAAAAGGACATTGACTTAAATATAGTCTTTAAAGCCTGAAGGATGTCATTCATGAAGGATCTGTACAGCTTTACAGAAATCATTTTGAAAAATGAATCATAACAATGCCCACTGTTTTCAATTGTTCAGGCTAAGCTAGTTATTTTCAGCCACAAGTGAAAAATGGAAAATTGGGAAAAAATTATGAACAGATATGAAACAAAAGTTTGTTAGAGAAATAGTGAAAATTCTTTTGCCAAGCTAGAAATCCTTTTAGGTTAGAGTTGTTGATTCAGGGGGGTGGGGGTGGGGTATTTCCTGTAAAAATATTTTGCTGCAGTTTACAAGTGAATGTACCTCTAAAACAAATACTATAATGTCTTTAGAGGTAACTAAATGCAAAAATCCACATGAAAGGGAGGATTTGATATCTGTTTTCGGATTGAAAGATGGTCTGGACTTTTGCAGCAAAAATACGATAACCTTAGATTCATACCATCACTTTTCTTAAGACTAAATTTGTTTGAATGTAGAAACCTTTGGTTTCTAATGCAGCCCACAAGTGTTTTTGTGTTCTTACCAACACTAAAGTAATTACTGTCTAATTGACAGCAACGACCAACCAACAGCTGGATCGGCCTGTGAATTACCATATATTGTTCGTATCTCCATTAGAGAGAAGTGGAAGTGTGAATGCATGTGGAAAAATAAAATAGGGTGACATAATCACATTAATAGACCATAGAGCATGAGGTAATTGGGAGTGTTTGGTTGCACTTGACATTGTAGGCACTACAAAAATAGCTTGTCCTGTTGATCTCTTTTTCTGAATTATTCAGGAATCCGAAGCTTTGTTCCACAAGGCAATTAAAGCCAACCCAACGGCTGCCAGTTACCATGGCAATTTGGGTAAGACATTTTATCGCTCCCCTGGTGCAAACTTTTTTTTTTTTTTTAAATCAGACACTGGTTGAAATTTTTTCCCCCGCATTCAGTGTCTTGCAGGCATTCTTCTGCTAGCTAGATTTCTCGTCCGCCTGCTTGCTAAACAAATTGCCAACAAGATGCTGGGGTTCTTAGAGCGGGTTTCCAATAATGTCAAGCTGATCACATTGCATGCCAGGCCAACCAGGCAGGCTGCCGGCTGCAACCCAGAGGTGGTGCGTGTCAGTGGTGGCAAATTGGTTCGTCCTGTGCTTGCAAATCACAATGAGCTCCCCTGACAAAAATAGCCATTGATGGCTCTAGCACAATCTACTCTTGTCATTCCTTGGCCTGCGTGTCTCTAAACATGTCTGCTCCAGCTGGCTACAGAGCAGCCTGCCACTGTGCCGACAGCCAACCAAATGTTTTAATGTTTTCTAAGTAATTGGCAAGATTGTCAGTTCGTCAGCAACAAAACAAAAAAAATCCTCTTTGCTGTTTCAGCTGTGCTGTACCATCGCTGGGGAAATTTCGACTTAGCCAAGAAACACTATGACGTCTCTCTGAAGCTTGACCCCACAGCATCTGGGACCAGGGAGAACTACAGCCTTTTAAAAAAGAAACTGGACCAACTGCAAAAAAAAGGGTGACGCCTGAGGTTTCTTCTCAGGCTTTGAATGCAGATATCATAGAACGTGGCTACAGATCACCAGGGAGAGGCATTGTCACACAGGACTGCAGAACACAACCACATGGGTCGTTCAGAAGTTTCTTGAAATGTCTACCGTTAGAATTTCAAAGGGGGGAAAAAAGGCCCTAGTTTAGAACATTTCATTTAGAGAATTAAAGGCTTGCTTCTCCTTTTCTTGGGGGGGAGGGGGTATTTTTGGGGTGGTTTTTTTTTTTCTGAACCAGTGATGAAATCTGATCAATAGTTATACCAATGTCCAATCATTTGCACTGGTAGAGTCCACGTTAAGACGAAGAGTTGCCTTCAGGAAAGCGTATGAACGGAGAACTCTCCCCAGTTTCAAAAATGGAAGTGGATGGTAACTGTGGGTTTCAGTAGGAACTCCAGTGCAATCCTGGTATAGGTAGCCCTTGACTTACAACTACAATTGGGACTGTCGTTTTTGTCCTGAAAGGGATGTGGTTGTTAAGCGAAACATCCCATGATTGGATCAGAGTTTACAACCCTTTTAGCATGGACATTAAGCAGATTACAAAGTCGTTGAGCAAACCTGGCTCTCCTCGATTGACATGGCTTGTGAGAAGCCAGCTGGGAACTTGCAGTTTGTTAAGACGTGATCACAAGATAATGCAACTCTCGATGCGCAGCGGTTGCCCACATTGCAATCACATGACTGCAGAGGTTGTATGATAGTCGTAACTTTGAGGAAGGGTTGTAAGTAAGTTTTTTGGAGGTTGACATAACTTCAAACTATCATGAAACAAACAATTGTAAGTCAGAAACTACCTGTATACAATATGACCTTTTGATAAGGACAACACTTTGAGCAGGGAAAATTGATTTGTACATGGATGAAGAGATTATTTGCTTCGATAACCCAGAAGTTGCTTTCATCTGGCCAGGCTTTAATTGCTGTCCATGAGTTGTAAATAAACCTGCTGAAAATGAGCTATAGCAGGTCGAGATTTTTCCACTGCAAGAATTCTTTGAATTCATAGTGCTCCTATGTTCAATTTATATGTTATCATGTAAGTTAAAGTCAGTGTTTGATTGGGATACAAAGGAAGGCTTGCTATTTTGAAGTTGTAAAATTGGGGGTGGGGCTCCTGGAAGGTTGCATAAATTATTTCAGCACTTCAGCTGGGAGTCCGACTTAAGACAGCTTTTTTCTCTGGGTCTGTTTTTGTGGTCCTATGAACAGCTTAAATCCATACAATATCTTAATGTTTCTTTATTTCCTCTTGATAAGTATAGAGATGCCAAAAACATACTGCTAGTATTATATCTTTGTTGAGTAACCTAAGGATTGGGAAATAGTTTGTTCTTCCATGTCCATATTTATTCTTGGTGGAGTCTGTATTTTTCTGTGCTGAAGAGAAAGAACAGGATATGCACTGAGCCAGGCTAGTGAGAAAGAAAGAAATATGATGTACATATACTGTATTCTAGAATCTTGGTCCCCAGTTTCAGCTTCTTCTAAAAGAAGGACCACTATGGAAAGAGGAGTTTCAAAGGATTTTTAGTTTATTAAAATATTAAATATTAAAATATTCAAACAAATAGATTCTGTTCAGTGTTGCACACTTTTAGCCATCATGGACTTTCTTTAGATATTAATATTCCATCAGACAAGGTAGTTATCGAGCAGGGTTCCTCAATCTCTGGTTCGTGGACCGGCACCAGGCTATGGCCCACCAGGAACCAGGATGGGCAAGCAAGCTAAGCCTCATCTGCGCACATGCAGAATCCAAGTAGTGTGTGAAACCATTTTCTCCCCCCCCCCCCAAATTTTTTTTGCAGAAAAACACCGCTCCACGGAACTGGTCCTTAGCGCCTGAAAGGGGAGGGGGCACTGTTATAGAGAATATTTTAAATATCTAGAAAGTCCACATGCTATATTCATTTCATTATAGAAGTAATAGGAATTGGGGACTAAGATTCTGGAACAAAGTAGTCGTGTTCCCTATTTATTTTTCATTTTCCATGTTGCCTTTCTTCCTGCTGATATGTATATCTCCAACAGTTGTTACATCAGATTCATGCTTATTCAATAATAAGAGCAATTCTCTGGGAATGGAAACCTCTGGATTTGGCAAGGCATGTAGCTTGATGCAATTGTGAGGGTACCATAATATTGTAATGTTGTTTTTTCAGCTTTAAATGTGTTCGGGTCTCTCGTTTATTCAACGGATTCAAGATAGAGATATAATGTTTTCTGAAATACTTGCATATGTTAAGTGACAACTGTGTTCAAAATGCTCCCAGATACAGTTCAGTCCATCTATTTATATACAAGTACTAAGGGTCTCTTGGCATTTAAAAGTCTATTGTTTTAATTATTTTGTAAAAAAGGAATGATGTAGATATCAATCTTGTCAGACAAAATATCTGATTGGATAATAGAAATCAATGTCACAGGCTGTCAAAGCTTTATGATATTCAAAAACCCCATTTGGTTAATGGGTTTTTTTCCTGACCATATCATTTTAATAAGGCTTCAATTACAAAATCTTCTAGATTTTAAAAGACTCCTAGTATTTGATAATAATTTATGGCAAAACTGAATTTTTTTGATCGTAAGTAGCATAATTTATTCTGTTATGGGAACCCAGGGGGCACTTTTCAAGATTTTATAACCATGCTCCAAAATGAGAGAGAGAGATTTCATTTCTTATCAGTTCTTTTCCTAGTAGACAAAGGTGATGTGAGCATCACAGATGCTTATAGAACAGACATTATGTCCCATTTTGTCAGCCTTACTAGCTGGACCAGATGAGAATTACAACCAGATGAACAAATTCTATTCTTTTGTAAAGCTACATTAACAGAATCTTGTAAGTCTGAAAGTACCATTCCTCAACTTTACAGTCCCCAAAATTAGGGTCTTTTCTGAACATCTTCTCTGCTCACTATTCAGCTGTGAACGATGTTGTCTCTTATCTGATCATTCCTTAGGAAGCATTACTTGGTCATTTCTTCTGAGATGTTTCCCACATACTATTCAGAGGTAGGTTGCTACCAGTTCGCACTGGTTTGGGCGAAGCAGTAGTGGAAATTGGGAAAGTCACCTAACCGGTAGGGATGGCAGGCTGGACATGCCCCCAAACCGGTTCCTTCGTTGCCGCAGCCATTGTCAGCTTGGTTTTTAATCATTTTTTAATGTTCTGCGCATGCACAGAACAATTTACTGTCAACTGTACACACACGTGCGTGCAGCAAACTGGCAGCAACCCAGCCCTGATACCATTAAACATGTAAAGGATCACTTGATTATGAACAAACTTGATTTTGGCGATAATATTTATAACAGATAATATAGGATATAAGAACATGTTCTTTAAAAGAATAAATCAAGAGAACCATAGGCATCATTATAGAACAATTGTCATGAAAGCTATCCGTTTTTTCTATATAATGGTTATTTCCTTTCCCTTCTAATTTCTCCTCTTTCCAACTCTCTCTTTCTCCTCTGTAATGTCTTCTCTTCAAATTCTTTCAGCCTTCTTAAATCTAATCCTTTATTTTCTTTTTGAACTGAAACCAAGTAAACTAGAATCTATTCTATTCTAGCACTGTATTTATCATATCAGTAATAACTAGATATTACACTGGATATTACTGATAGAATTGGACAAAATATTTCTAGTTTGAGTAGAAAAGGCCTCAAAATACCTTCCTACCTTCAAGACAGTTGTTTTGAATTCACACAAGCTGTTCCAACTTTGTTAGAAATTTTTGAAGTCCCATTTGAAGCTCAAAATATCTGGCCCAAATTTGAAATACTTTCCTATAGAGTCCAGACAGTCCATGTCAAAGTCAGAACAAATATTTCAAACTCAAAGCAGAGAATTTCAAACTTAAATTATTTATAATCTGAGACATTTTGCACAATCCAAATTGCTGATCATGCATCATTGCTTTGCATTATGTGTTCTGAATTAGAAAATCAGAACATTATAATGTGAAGTTTATTTTAAATTTGTGGGTTTTAAACATTTTTATATTTTACTCTTTTGTTTCTAGTAACAAAATATTTTTCTTTTAAAAAAAATCACCAATTAGTTAAATTACTGTCCCCAAAACATTTAGAATTCTTGTAAATTCTTGTAGTTGTTCCTTGTAGGACTTTACATACATAAAAATCTTGAATTCAGAATGTTTAAAATTATAGGTCTTTTCTGAAACTAATTTCAACCAGCACAATAAGATAAAATTGGTTCCATCTGTTGTGTGAGATGAGGCAGTTGGGTTAATCCAAACCATGATTCAGTTAACCAGCGTTACATGTGATACAACTCAGATCAAGAATAAACCAGCAGGGAACTGGATCAGTGGTTAATTCCCTTTCTAATATAGTTATAAAATGCATGTTGTTACAAACATATTGGGTACTCAAAGTGACATTTTTAATGTGTGCTTGTTGGTTTTCATGTGTACATATGGGTTTTTAGATGAGATGTAAATTATTTTTCTTTTGAAAATGATAAGTATTAAAACCAATAATTTATTTTGGAGCTATTTGAATAGCATTTTAAAACACTATTAAATACATTACACCTCATAAGATCTACATGATTGGTTAAGGTTTCCCCTTAACTCTAGATTTCCTAAAGCTAGTATATCAAGATCACATGAAGTGTTAATACCACTTTATAATGCTTTGGTAAGGCCACACTTGGAATATGGCATCCAGTTTTGGTCACCACGAGACTCTAGAAAGAGTTCAGAGAAGAGCAACAAGGATGATTAGGGGACTGGAGGCTGAAACATATGAAGAACAGTTGCAGGAACTGGACATGACTAGTTTAATGAAAAGAAGGACTAGGGGAGACATGGTAGCAGTGTTCCAATATCTCAGGGGATGCCACAAAAAAGAGGGAGTCAAGCTATTCTCCAAAGCACCTGAGGGCAGGACAAGAAGCAATGGGTGGAAACTAATCAAGGAGAGAAGCAACTTAGAACTAAGAAAAAAATTCCTGACAGTTAGAGCAATTAATCAGTGGAACAACTTGCCTCCAGAAGTTGTTCCACTGATTAATTGTTCAATACTGGACGTTTTTAAGATGATGTTGGATAACCATTTGTCTGAAGTGGTGTAGGGTTTCCTGCCTAAGCAGGGAGTTGGACTAGAAGACCTCCAAGGTCCCTTCCAACTCTATTATTCTTTTCTACTTGTTTATGTCTTTGCCCATAGCAGCATAGAACATTTTGTAACTGATCTGGTGTCAAATTTGTGACAGATTTACACTTTGGTTTTTTAATTATTGTCTGGCAATATCAGTGGGATTTAGAGTGGAAGTACATAATATGCATTAGATGTTTTAAAAAGAAGGAGATGATTAATGGAGGGAAGGCAATAAGGAGGATAGGAACATTTAATCAATTATCTTCCTACAGGGTTTTTTTTGCGGAAAAACTGTCCATATGTCAAGCTGCTTTGATTGGCAAATTAACAAATCAACCTGGCGATTTAGATAGAAATTAATAAGTCAAACCTTTCTTCAGTCTTCTGGATTCGGTATAGTAAAGCATTCAAATTAATGCCTTATTTGTTTGCTCTCCAGTAAAAGGCACAGTATAAATCACGCCTTTTTCTAAAATGAAATAATAGCTATTTCAGTTATAAATTCCTTTATTGTTTATAATGCCTTTGAGGATTGGGGCTTAAGATTTAGAGCTGCTTGCAAGTTTTTGCTCTGAACTTTAATGTGATAACACAGGGGTCCCCAACCTTTGCAACTTTAAGTCTGAAGGACTTCAGCTCCCAGAATTCTCCAGTCAGCAAAGCTGGCTGGAGAAGTCTGGGAGCTGAAGTCCTTCAGACTTAAAGTTGCAAAGGTTGGGGACCCCTGTGATAACAAATTGGGATTCTCTCAACAGGTAGTCCTCCACTTACAACCACAATTGAGCCCAAAATTTCCGTTACTGAGACATTTGTTAAATGAATTTTCCCCCTTTCTACGACCTGACTTGCCACTGTTGTTAAGCGAATCACTGCAGTTGTTAAGTTAGTAACATGATTGTTAAGTGAATCTGGCTTTCTCACTAACTTTGCTTGTCAGAAGGTCATCACCTGATCATGAGACATTGCAACTGTCAGAAATATGAGTCAGTTGCTAAGTGTCTGAATTTGAATTGTTCTAAGTCAAGAGGAGTGACGAGTACTAAAAACGAGTACTGAGCAAACCACGTGACCTACTCCGTGATCCTTTATTTTGGCGGGAACAAGTAGCGAGTCATGAGGCAGCTGACACCAGCAAGTTCTACCTTACGCATTGAGTACTGGGAGAGTAACAAGTACCGGGGCAAGTTTTTCATTTCTAAATGCATCAAGTACTAGATTTTACAAATTTTAAAGCAGCCGAGAACCAAGATATGACTGTATTAAATTGGATTGTAAGAATTGTAGCTGTTTGTTGTAAATATTAACAATTTTGTAAGTATGGATTTTGCACAGGAGAATTCATGGGATGTCTGTGTGTATTAGAACACATAGAATTATCTACGGTTAGTTCGTTGATACGTTCAATGTTTGTCTATGATACGTTAGAAGTTTATTCAGGGAGGGCTTGTTAAACTGTAATAAAAATTTAGTAATAAAAATGCATGAAGCCTCTAAAAGTAGTGTCTTACTTGGATGGATTGATGTATGTCTTAATGGAAATCTTTCAGTGTTAATAATTGCAATATTGGTGCCGCATGTGATTTTGCAGGTTTGCATCTGAGCAAGTCTTAAATTTCAAATCAGTATCTCTCACAGTGTGAAACTGTCTTCTGCCCAAATGTGTACATAATTATTTCCTAGCTTTATAAGGCAGGGGTGAATTCCGGCAGGCGCTATTGTGCATGCTCGTGTGCACGCTGCATACGCATGCCCAGTGCAATTAAAATTGTTCTGCGCATGCACAGAACTGAAAAACAAGATTAGGGCGCTACCCAGGGAGCCAGTTTGGGGGCATGGCAGGCCTTGGGTCGCTGCCAGTTCCAGTGACCCAGGCCACCAAACTACTACCAGTTTGGCTGAACCAGTCCAAACCGCTAGTAACCCACCACTGGTATAGTGGTGGTTTTTTACTTATGATCACTCACTTAGCTACCATTCAAAGTTATGACAGACCCTCCCCCCAAAAGGTGTTTAGAACACACGGTTCTGAAGTTCTGACAGTTTTGCTTAAAGACCACAGTGATTTGCTGAGTGACTGCTACAAGAAAAGGTCAGAAAATTGAATTGGTCACCCACTTTATGACTGTCACAGCATACAGCTGTAGTGGACAGGCTCCATTACTGTTGTAAGTTAAGGACTACTTGTGTCCTGTAGCTTCATCCAGGAACTCAACGCATGCATATTGTATCCCCTTACAGTGTACAAGCTTCCAAATGTACAAGTTTACCAACGTCCTTTACAGCAGATTTCCACACTTCGGGCTTTGCGGACCAGCGGGGAGGGAGGGGATGGTTCACTTAAGTGGCCAGCCAGCACACACGCGACTCCATTTGCCTGAGCAGCGTGTTCGCACCCCTACCACCCACACACACTCATACACACTCCCCCGCTACTCCACAATTGAGGATGTGTGTGTGTGTGTGCGCACCCGCGCACTCGCTGGCTGTTTCCACAGCCCAGTTGCACACTTCTTACGGCCCACTAGTGGGGACGCCCGCTTTACAGTATCACCTAGAGAGCTTCCATAACTGAACTAACTCTTCCCAGTGGTAGTTCATACCAATAGACCAGTTCCTGGAACAAGAACATCTAGACAGGCTGCAAAGTCCAACACTTCTATGAATATTATTTCTGCAAACAAATAGCTTCTGTAAGAAAAGGACTATTTTGCTTAGAGAAGCAGTGGCTTTCCAGCTGAGTGGTGTCACTATGGATTGCAACTGCATTCTAGGTTTCAGGCAGGTTTTTTTTTGCTAGTTTCCAGATACACTTGCCTGAGATTCCAATACTTAACAAAGTGTGTTCAACAAAGCCTCTCTACACTATGAGTGCATCTTTCCCTTTAGGGTGAAAGTAATGATTGCTGTCATGTGAATGTATTGAGTCAACAGAAGGCAGAAGGCAGAGACATACCGTGCCCACCATAAGAGAGAAACCCGTTCATAAAATGGCTGCCACAGTGAGCTTGGCTAGTATTTATCAAAAGCTAAACCAGCCTCCCGACGTGCTTTCTATCATCTCAGTGAGACCATAGCATTCCTACAAATAAATTTGATAGCAGAATCTTTTTTTTAAAGCTAGTTTGCCAGTTTCCTATTTCCATACCCACCGTTAGCACTACAAGACACTTTATGAAAAAGTTCCTACGCCTGCATGGTTTCTCTACAGCTGGAGTATTACTCTTTCATTGCTATGTATTTGAAACAAATAGGAAACCCCAATGAAGTTTAAATTGTCGATTCTTAAATTTATTCATGAAAGGATCAAAGGGTTGCTGGGGAAAGCGTCAGCAGTTGTATCAGTTACAGTGACACAAGAGGAATAGATCTCGCCAGCATAGCCATAAAAAATTCCTCTTCAGTCTTTGCCACTCTTAGACAATAGCTGCCCACACTGTCCCTGGCAATCAGGTTGCCCTGTTAAATCTCATTCATCAATTAGCTGATATTAAAATCTCAAACAATATGCATTTGCAGCAACAATGTAATTCGTTTGCTTGGATCCGAAGGTGCAGAATTACTTCCGAAGAAACGGGCTAGCAAATAGATGTGGAGTAAATTTGCAAATAGTGATACCCACACACAAACACACAGGCAACACAATTTTCATCACAAATAACATGGATTCATGCATCTTAACCTTGGTGCTTAACCCATCCTAAGACATAAGGGGAAATCCACTGGTTGTCTTGGCAACAGCAATCTCCTCCCTTGCCCTTCTTTCTCTCTGACATCCAACAAATCTATGGGCATAGAACTAGTACGGTCCCATCAAGTTGGATAGCTAGAAGGCACATTCTTCCACCCCTCTAGCTGCAGCATGAAGTTGCCCTACTAACATTTTTAAATGACAGGTCCTTGGAGGTCTTCTAGTCCAACCCCCTGCTCAGGCAGGAAACTCCATACCATTTCAGACAAATGGTTGTCCAATCTCTTCTTTAAAAGCTTCCAGTATTGGAGAACCCATAACTTCTGGAGGCAAGTCGTTCCAGTCATTAATCATTCTGTCAGGAAATTTCTCCTTAGTTCTAAGTTGGTTCTCTCCTTAATTAGTTTTCACCCTTTGCTTCTTATTTTGCCTTCAGGTGCTTTGGAGAATATTTATTTTTATGCATTTATTTATTTATTTATTTATCAATCGTTTACAAGATAATAAGTATAAGAATAAACATGAGTATGAATTAAATGGGTATGAATAAATAGGACAGGGACTTAAGGCACAATGGTGCACTTATGCACGCCCCTTACAGACCTCTTAGGAATGGGGTGAGGTCAACAGTTTAAGGTTAAAGTTATGGGAATTTGAAGATGTAACAACAGAGTCAGGTAGTGCATTCCAGGCAGTGACCACTCTGTTGCTGAAGTCGTATTTTCTTCAATCAAGTTTGGAGCGGTTTACATTTGAGTTTGTATCTGTTGTGTGCTCTTGTATTATTGCGGTTGAAGATGAAGCAGTCATTGACCGGTAGGAAGTTGTAGCAGATAATTTTGTGAATCCTCTTACTTGTGGCAGCCTGTAGACAGAGCTTACAATTGTGTTCAGCTGTTTCAGTTTTTTAAAAAGAGTTTTTCCTCTTCTCCCAACACACTTTCTAAAAAGCTTCAGCAACCATGTGATTGTGGATGCAGCCAGGGCTAGGATCTCCAGAGCCTCTATGGACCTCCTGATGTGGCACACATATACACCCCGCTTCAGTTGCCTGGCACTGCTCTCCGTGAGCATTTTTGCTTGGACTGCAAAGATATCAACCTGCCTTGCACTGTGCATCTGCATGCGCCTGCCCAGAATTCTGAATAGCATCAATCAAGCGCTATACAGTTTCTTTATATACAGAGACATCTCCTTCTGAAGAAGGCTACGTCTGCTTTCAAATGCTGTATGAATGTAGAGCTTCTTTTTTTTTGAGTGCCAAGTCTGCAATTAACAAACAGAACTAGCAAGACCCTGTTAGTTCTTTGATGCAAATTATCTGAAACAGATCTGGGTTCTGTCAGTTGTCTGCTCCATTGTCAAGTTCTTACAGATGCTTCACTGAGGTCAACATGTAACTTAAGAAAAGTGTAGAACAAAGTGGAGGATATTCTCCCAGCACCTCAAACAAGCTTGAACGTTTCCTCCCAATTTACCCTGTGTATTTCTTCTGGCCCTGCCTGCTGAGCTACTATGAGACATGCACTTCTGTAGATATCAGAACTACAGTAGGTTATAACTTTCTGTATCTCTGCCATTTTGTTTTTCCAGGGAGTTTTGCAACCCAGCTCTATAGCACAGCCCCGGTTTGAGTTACAATTTTAATTGGTGAGGAACCGTATCAAATATCATGGGAATGTCTGCTTTAAATTCGGTACACATAAGTAAGGCTGGTTAACCAGTTTGACTGCAAAGAGAAGCAAGAGTACGTCCTCACTTCTGGGTATCCAAGCCAACCACTGGTCAGACATATTCCAATTACCACAAAAAGCACTGAAGAATTAAATGAAGGGCAACACTTAGACGATTCAAGAACAATGTTAAGGAAGGCCAAATCTGCTTGGTACATGGATGCAGCACCTTAGATAATCACCTGGCTATAAAGAGGGGAGGGGGACACCACAGATAGAATTGATGGCAAAGTACTTATTCTTGTTGCCAAGGGTGGCACTACATGACATACCAGCAAATTCTCTTTAAGAGTCTAATTGGCCTCAGAGACAAACCCTAAACCTAACCGTAATCCTTTTTAAAGCTTGCAAGGGAAGTTGTGTTTTGCCTTGCATCTGTTTCATTATTATACCAAACACGATTCCTAATGTTCAATGTTTCTAGCCAGCGTTGAATTGCATGGCCGGATTGTCAGTAATTATTACCATTCTGGGTGCACAAAAATTAAGCTGTAAATATATTTTGCTCGTTCGTTGATCGTTACCTACTATGGCCAGCACCATGTGTCAGTGGGAATTTAGGTAATTGGGCTCATTCAGTAAACAGTGGCTCTGTAAGCATGACAGTGTAAATTTATCTCTTTCATTGGAAAGGTTGCAATAATTACACTCTAAGATTTATGGGCTGCAATCAAATTCAGTCCTACCTCCAATACCTAATTCAGCAACCCTCTTTCAAAAATACTGTAAGTGCTTCTAAGAACATAAACAAAAATGTATACAGAGGAAGAGAGTCCTTCCTTCAGGTAAAACATTGATGGCGAACCTATGACACACCTCAAAGGTGACATGCCACAACATTTTCAGCATTCACCAACACACCACAACTATTCTTCCACTTCTTAGCCACTTGTCTGAAATGGTATAAGGTTCCTGCCCACGCAGGGGGTTGGACTAGAAGACCTACAAGGTCCCTTCCAACTCTGCTATTGTATTCCTATGTGCCTTCTAATATGATTTTTGGAGTCTGTAGAGGCCACATGAGAAAGGCGCATGTTTGAGGAATGTTGGAAGACAGCCATTTTAAGTGGCCCTAGGGCTGAAAACATGAGGCCAGGGCCTCTACTGCAGGCCCAGCCTTAGCATTGCTATTGAGTGCCACCGTTCATAGTGACCTAGATGTGGGGAGATAGGCAAGTTTTTCTTTCATTTGCCGCGAGATGATACACCAGCAAAGACAAGTTAGGCATTTCCAAATTTTTGACACACACTGACCAAACTGTTGCCGTCCCTGGTGTAGAACATCATACCCTTGAAGATCAGATTAGCTCAGATCTTGCTGGCTTTTCACAAGGTACTGAATATGTGGTTTTGCTAACAGGCTGGAGATCTAGGAGCATGGCAGTCCCTGCTGCAGTTGTACAATCCTGGTTTGTTTTGACGAATGGGTTTCCTGCTGCAAGTTTTATGTATATTGTTGTTTTATATGCTTTCCTATTTTTTTCTTGTTTTTAATTTGTTGTACAGGTAGTCCTCAATTTACAAGTTTGTTTAGTGACCATTCAAAGTTACAACAGCACTGAAAAATGTAGATTATTGCTGTTTTTCATAGTTATGATCTTTACAGCATCCCTATGATCACATGATCAAACTTCAGATGCTTGGCCACTGGTTCATACTTATGACCATTGCTGTGTCCCAGTCATGTGATCACCTTTTTTGTAATCTTCTGACCAGCACAAAGTCAATGAAGAAGCCAGATTTACTTAACAATCAGGTTATTAACTGATCAACTTCAACAATTTACTTTAACAACCGTGGCAAGAAAAGTCGTAAAATGGAGAGAAACTCACTTAACAGATGTCTCACTTACCAACATAAATTTTGGGCTCAATGGTGGTCGTAAGTCGAGGACAACCTGTATTGCTCCTTTCTGTGGTTTTAATATTTGTTTTGTTTATAAGTCACCCTGAATCATATATATGAGATAGTCATGCACGCACATACATGTGTTTGTGTATAAAGTCACTCATATATGTAAAGTTAATTATTTAAATTAATTAAAGTTAATTTATGTTAATTAATTTTAATTCTTTTATTGTATGTTATTATTTATTATGGTAGATTTATCTGTACACCGCCCTGAGTCCATTTCGATGGAGATAGGCGCGATTTACAAATCAAAATAAATAAATAAAATAAATAAATAAAGGAACATGAATAAACATTTGCAACATTTGGTGGGGAAACTATGTCACACCTTCTTGCCAACAACTTCCCCGCCCCCATCGTCTACATCAGGGATCTCCAACCTTGGCAGCTTTAAGACTTGTGGACTTCAACTCCCAGAATTCTTCAGCCAGCTGAGGAATTCTGGGAGTTGAAGTCCACAAGTCTTAAAGTTGCCACGGTTGGAGACCCCCGTTCTACATAACCGAAAGTCTCCTTCTAGTCCAGCCCTAGTGTGACGGAAGGCTGCTCCGCCCAATCACTGGCTTTTAAAGGGCCACAACCCGGAAACGACTGAGGTAAAAAGGCCGGTGAATTTTAGTCTAGTTCTAGTAAGTCGGTCGAAGTGGGCTCGACGGCCGTTCAACCTGGCAGGTGAGCTTTTTTAACGGGTGGCAGATTCCAGCTTGCCTTAGAACTCCCCCTCCCCCGCCGCGAGATTGGTGCCAGTGGTTTCGAAGATGATTGGCTAAGAAGCGTCATGTGAAATTCGAGGAGGGTCCGGGGAAGAGGTGTGGCGTGTAGAGGTGTGTGTGTAGAGTGAGAGAAATATCGAACGTTGGCTTAGCGGGCTTTCAAACGGAGCGGCGCGTGCCCCTCGCAAGGTCACGTGAGGGAAAGCGAGCGTTCGTATTGGTCGACCGCGGTTTAATTGAGACCCGCGATGGAAGGAGCTTCCGTCGTTGTCAGAGGCGACGGGCGGGCGGTCTCGGCGTAGAGCGAAGCCCGAGGTCTCTTTGGCTCGAGGGAAGGAACTCTCTTTCCCCCCTTGAGCGGAGTCGTAAAGATTTAACTATTTTAGTGGGAGAAGACCCAGTAAAAATGTGCTGACGAAAACTTCCCGTCCGGGACTGCGCTTGGTTACTCGGTCTGGGGCGCAGGCGCAGAAAGGCCTTTGCCCTCGTTTGAGGACGGGGGAGGGGGGAAGGTTTCATGGCTCTATCGGTATTTTCGGGGGGAATAGCTAGTACCCTTTTGAGTTGAAGCGATCAGGCCTCGGGTGTAATGGCTGATTTAAACTGTTACTGTTGGAAGGGACCTTGGAGGTCATCTGGTCCAGCCCCCTGCTCAGGCAGGAAATGTCACCCCGTTGAATAGCTTTGAGAGTTGGAACCAGCAAATTTAATATTTCTCATCATTTAAGCAGAATAGAGGTGGAAGGGACCTTGGAGGTCGTGTAGTCCACCCCCTGCTCAAGCTGGAGCCACTATACCATTTTAGAGGGGTGGCTGTCCAGTCTCTTCTAAAAAAGCCTCCAGTGATGAAGCACCCATAAGTTCTTCCACTGGGTTAATTGTTCAAACCGACAAGATTTTTTTCCCTTCATTCCAGGTTGCTTCTCTCCTTGATTAGTTTTCATCCATTGCTTCTCCTGTCTTTACGTGCTTTGGAAAATGTTGGCCCTCTTCTTTGTGGCAGCCTCTCACGCTTGTAATGCGCACAGTTCAAAACCGTATTCCAAAGTTCAGCTGTGAGAACCTGATCCAATTTATATGTGTCATGCAACAGAGAAGGGATTTCTCCACGGTCTTTAAAATGGGCTTTTTCTGGAAGGTATCAAAACAACATATATTTTATCCTTTTTACATACATAAATAGATGAGGTTCTGTTTCACTTATGGTGGGGTTCATATTATAAATTGTGAGGGTTGTGAGGGTTTTCACTTTTGAAACAAGTTATTGTGACCTATAATATATTGGTTCGGTTAACCCAGCCATTTTGGATTTACTAAACCATAGCTGGTATCTCCACATCTAGGATGTGCAATGAGTCTTCTGCTGACAGCTATATTAGTGATTTTATTATGTTTTTTTTAAAGTGTATTGCATTCCTTTAATGTACACCTAAATATTAAGTTAATCTGTTGTTGATCCGTGAGCATTTCCTTTTCAGGAGGAATACACTGTGATAAACTAATTTAAATCTGATTTTTCTCCACTGATCAGAATGGCCTCTGTTACACCACTATTCCATAAGCTGCACTGGCTCCCGGTTTGCTTCCAGATGTAATTCAAGGGGTTGGTTATCACATTTAAAACCCTTCATGGCACAGGTCCAGGCTATCTGAGGAACTTTCTCACCCCAATGACACTGGTTTGCCCAACTCCTGCTGGCAGAAGGAGCATGCTGCAGGTTCCATTGGTCAAGGAATTTCAGCTGGTGGGGTCCAGGAAAAGAACCTTTTCTATTGTGGTCCCTGCCCTTATCCCCAAGGGGAGATCCGCTCCCATCCTTTTGCTTATCCATAAGGGCCCGAAGACCTGGCTATGACAGTTGCCATCAGCCTCAATGGGGAAGTATTATACTGGAGGTGGTTTGTAATGTTTCTAAGCTGTCCAGAAATCAAGAGAAGGGTAGCAAACAAATAAATAACTAAATGGAATGATTAAGTGGAATTTGCCTGTTTTACTAACACCTCTGATCTCCTTTTCATAACTGTGAAAGTGGAAGGGAAGTGGTTCAGTCTGAAATATTTAGTGGCTTATCCTAATAATAATAATTGGTTTTGCTGTACATCAGAGGAACCCTAAGATGAAGTGCTTGCTATTACTCCAAATAACTTGCAGTGCAGAATAAATTTATACAGGCATGAGTTCAGTTTACCAGAGAATCTAACAAAGTATGCTTTAGGCTACATATATTTTTACTCTCATTTATCATATAAAATGTCTGTAAAGTGTAACATACCTATTTTTGTTCTCTTCCTTGCTTCCTGGAAAGACAAGCCATACTAAGGAATCTTTTGCCATTGAGGATTATACTCTGGAATAAATTGATGATTCTTTTTTAAATGCAGGGTGTTCCTAGGAATATGAACCACTGAATGCATGTTTAGAATTGTAATAATAATGTCTCCTTTTAGCCTGTTTTGAGCAAATCAGAGAAAATTGTTGTCTATCACGTAGTACCTATCTATTATTTATCTATGGGGGATTACAGGGCTCAAAATGCCATATATATTCATGAAAAAATGCTGAGCCAAATCCCTTTAGTTTGAACTAGTAAGTCGTATAAAAGAATCAGAGTGACTTGGAGAGATACATTTTTTGTACACTTTGCCCTATAATAATGCTGTAAATATATTTAAAAATTCCACAAAACTTTACAAGTGCAGTCAGTCATTTTGTGACATTAATACCAAGGAGGATAAAAATAAAACATGGAAAAGGAATTATTGAATTGCAATGTAATATTTACCTGCAGAGAAGTGTCCGTTACAAAATAAATAGAACATTAAAGAAAAGAAAATCTTGTTTTTGAAAATGTTAGTTCTGAATTGTTGCTAATTTTTTTGCCTTAACTGAAAACATAGTTCTATTTTAATTCACTAACTGTTAAATAAAATTTTCAAGATGTTCAAACGTTATTTTTTTAGGAATTGTAACCTAATATTCCTTCTAGATCAAAGTATTTATAGTAGAGCTGTATAACAAAGATAAGAATTCTATCAATCAGCATGATAATTGCTACCAAAAAATGTAGAAGAGTCTTGAAATGCTGTTGAAGAAGGATGAAGAGTAAATAGCATTGAGTGCGAGTAAGAACCCATATTTGGGGTTACATTTTGCTGACTAGAGTGAAACATCCTTATTTCCTGGCCTTTATTGCATATGCAATTGCCCATCATCCAGCCCCTGATTTCAGGCAATCTGGTCCTACTGGGAAAGAATGAGCTGCGGGGCCACTGTGAGGAATATTCTCATATTTGGCAGATAAGAGTTGTTCACATTCACTCAGAGTTGGGCAAGGCTCTATGTAGTTGTCTGGAATGAGTTCAGTCCTGTGTTTCGGGTTCTCTGGTTTATTAGATCAGCCACCTGTTCGTTAGATCCAGGTCCCTTCTGACTGGTGAAAGCCACCCAGGAGATGACCATTAATTAGGTTCATATGGGTAACACCACTTAAATTCTTTAAGGAAGGAAGATATAGTCCCTTAATCCTTGAAGGAGCTTGTTGGTACATACTCTCCTTAAGGAGATACTTGTCCTGGACAACTATCATTCAGCAGTTCCTTTTATAGAGGAGGTCAGTTTTCAGCTCTAGAGAACTTGAAGGAAGCAGATTATTTGGACTTGCTTCATGTCAGCATTTAGTACAGAGAGACTGGTCCGATTGTGCTTCCTGGTGACTTGTGACCAAACTATGGTTTTAATTAGGCATGTTCATTGCAGAGACTTGTGGAGCTGAGGTGAATGTGTCCATCATGCTCCTTGATCTCAGTGGCTTTCGATACCGTTAATCATGGTATTCTTCTAGACAGGCTATGGGGATTGGCCATTGGGAACACCAGACCATGGTGGTTGCCTGTTTTCTCTGGCTGGTTCAGTTGATGTTGACAAGAGGAGAGAGATTGTGGCTTGACACCTCTCCTGCTGTTCCATATCGCCATGAAACTGCTGGGTGAGATCATCGGTTGGGTTTAGTATCGTGATAATGTCCAATTATATAACTTGGCCTCAGACAATGTAAGTGATGTTATTGATGTCCTATCCCAGATCCTGGAGGCTGTGTGGATTTGGAGAGAAGGAGCAGACCTAGGCTCAATCCCAGCTGGGGAGTCTCCATCTTTAGCCTTGGATTCAGCTGCGCCTATTCAAGAGTGGTGCACAATTGGGGAATAATTTTGGACTCGTGGCTTCTGCATGAAAAGCAGATGGCAGCTATGGAGAAAGGGCCTTTGGACTGATTCATCTCCTGTGCCAGTTGTACCCATTCCTGAATCAGAAGGCTCTCCAGATGGTCACTAATGTCCTAGGCAGTGGAGCTGCCTTTGAGGATCAGTCAGAAGCTTCAGCTGGTTTGTAAGCACGGGCAGTAATAAGCATGCTGCAATATAGATAGTCCTCATATTATGACCGGTTTCTCATCAACCATGCAAAGTTATCATGAGCCCAAAAAAGGTACTTATGACTCAGATTCAAACTTCTGATATCCACAGTGATTATGGGTTGGTGTTTTGTTTTTTTTACTCGAAACTGGCACTTATTTTCAGTTTCCAGCAAAATATGCCAATTGCAAATAATGAGTTTGCTTAATGACCACTGCAAACAAATGTCGTAAAATCGGATTAGTTCCTTAATGACCGCCTTAATAATTCCTGGTTCAATTATAGTCATAAATTGAGGATTATCTGTATATTTGTGTGACACCACCATTCTATGAGCGGCATTTGTTTGGGTTTTGAGTATAATTCCGATATTACATATTTCCAACACCACCTATGAAGGAACATACACATGGGTACTAACTACCATGTAGATAACAATTGGTAATCTTATCTTTTTTAATGTTTAAACATTTCTGTTGTTTGATTAATAATTGTGAAGAAATACCTGTTATATTACTTCATCTTATGGTTATCTATTAGCAGGCAAAAGGTAGTCTAGAGTCTCTGGACTAGTCTCAATAAAAGTATATTAATGATTGCTGCTTAGCGTCAATTTGGACAAATTTAATAATACATTTTATATTTATCACAGTCATTTTTTACAGCAAAGCAGTCAATTCTACTTAGAATTTCCAATTAATCTTCGCAGCTACAGCATGTGTGAAGTATTGTGAAGCACATTCTCTGTTAAGGCATGATTACTCGCTGGGCTTCATTTCATGCCTATAGGTTAGCCCAGTGCTGAAGTGGAACATTTTGCTTGCAGCTTCAGTGTGGAAGGAATGTCATTTGTACAACGCTATGCCTGACTCATGTTTCAAACAGGACTTTGCACCCATTCTTAAAAACAGGTATTGGAGTATTTTGGTTCAGGGATGACTATAAATGTAGCATGGGTAACGTTGCAGATCACCAGTCATTTGGGGATTTAGAGGAAGAGGATGCAGTTTGAGTCTAGCATTTTGTGAGATGTGGCCATGTTTTATGTACCCTTCAGATATGCATGTTTAAAAATGATTTCATACCTTCCTTCATTTCTTTGGGGACTTCTTGACCTTTAAAAGACAGCTGCAAGTAAACAGTGGTCCTGTTTCAAATGAAATTCAAATCACCAAATACTATAATCTGTCTGTGAAGTAAAATACAAAGCATTCTCACAGGTATTGTTCAATGGTTGTAATGCTGTTTGTTTTCACAAACCAGGATTTCATAGTTTCAGAGCGGACAACTGCTGAGAGAAGGCTCTAACCTTTTGATTTCAAAGGCGCTGTGGTTTCCACTGGTGCCTCCCTGGCTAATGTAAGAAAGGTGTTTTGCCATAAACGCTTCTGAGATATTTGGTAAGGCTGGACAGCGGCTGGCCCAAGCAGGAAGCCCATGGTCTGCCTCTAAAGAAAATAGCAAGTTACAAAATGAAAGCATCAAAGAACCAACAGGATGCAGTCCCAGGAGTCTCTTCTGGCATGTGGGTCCTTCTTGAAAGTTAGCACTGAGTGAAGAGTGACCTTAAAACTCGCTTTATTCAAACAGACTGCGCTCAGGTTTAAAGTTCAAGGCATTTTGTTTTTTCACCTGCTTCCTACAGTTTTCAGGGACTTCTAAAGAATTAATATGTAACTATATCTGGTCACTGAGCCAACAGTGAGTGCTTTTTTTTTCCTTCCAGAGAAAGTAAAGTTATTGAAGTAAAAAGATAAGAAAAATAGGATGCTATATTGCAATAAAGAAAAAATGGGTGTGTTAGGATTTTTATAGAGCCATCCATACTTTGTCTTCTGCCCAACGGACCTGTATCTCATATAGAAACTATTTTAGTAATTTAAAATTTAAATAATTTCCCCTTGATTACTTGGTGTAACAAAAAAAATAGGACAGAGATGATGGTATTTTTGCCTTGTCAGGCTGCAACCATAGGGTACATATGTAGGTATTCCTAAAAAATAATAATAATCACTGTCACGTGACCAGTACAACTGTTCATAAAGGTGAGCCATTGCTAAGTTCCAGAAATGCGGGGGGGGGGGGTGTGTTGGCAGGTCATATGTGCTTTATGAGCTACTAGCTGGGTATCTGTGCTTTGCAACGAAACTATGTGATCAGACTATGCAGGAGAAATCCTGTTCAATCCGTTAGCTCAGTGGTGGTCGATTATTGAAACACATCCAGGCTATCTCTCCCACCGCCTTCCATAGGTAGAAGATGTAGACATTTTGGTGAGGTACCAATGTCTAGTACTGTAAGGAGCCCCAGACTGCTCCTGATTGAAGGAGTAGAACCTCTGACAGTTTGGACTGAGGTAACGGAATGTGAGGCAACTGGCAGTTGGAACAGAGTTCTTTTCAGGTGGGGAGGGGGAGTAGAACTCCTTAGCATCAGAGTGTGTTAATTATTATATAAGAAATACTAATGATCTGAGGGTCATTTTGAAAAATCCTTTCTTAGTGAGCACCTAGAAGCCAAGAGGAACATACCCGCCAAATGTCAAGTTTGTAGGCTTTACGGTTCTGGAGATTTTGTGATGAGTGAATGGTATTTGGCTTTTATATACATAGGGATAAAGCACTTGTTCCAAGACTGCCATTTAAGCGACCAGATAATCCCTATTCTGACCTATCTTGCTTTGGGCTTTTGAGCTTTAGAAATTGATTTGTTTCTATTCCCCCAAACCAGGTTGCAGTTACAGTTTACTCAAGAAAGGGAAAGGCAAGGAGACAGATAGTTTTGTCGCCATGCCATGGATGCTCCCTCTTCTCTAAATGGCAGAAAAGTAAAATGATTAAATTAAAATTTTAATAATTTCAGTCAGAGGCTTTTAATGACAATAAATGCAGGTAGCCTTCCACTTACAACAGTTCATTTAATGACTTCAAAGTTACAACAGCACTGAAAAAATGACACATCCATTCACACATCCATTGGAGTATTGCCACAGTCACGTGATCAAAAGTTGGATTCATATTTATGACGGTTGCAGTGTCCTAAGGTCATGTGATCAACTTTTGCAACTTTTTTACAAGCAAAGTCAATGAGGAAATCACATTCACTTAACTGTTTCTACCGTAACAACTAAAATGATTCACTTAATAACTGTTGCAAGAAAAGTCGTAAAAATTCGGGAATTTGGGACAAAATTCACTTAACATGTTTTGCTTAGCAACAGAAATTTTGTGCTCAATTGTGGTCATAAGTCAAAAACTACTTGAAGTACGTTTTTTTTAAATTTTAGAATATATAGTAGTCAAAATCTTATACAATTGAATCACAGAAAAACACATGTAAAATATATCCCTTCTAGCTTTGGAAAATGGCTTCTAATATCAAATTCCTAGTTCTTGGTTACTGTTGTAAGTGGAAGGCTACCTGCATTTATTGTCATTAAAAGCCATTAAAATTTTAATTGGATTTACCTTGGGGGGGGGGGGTTAGATTTGGCGGAGTGAGGAACAAAGAATCTGAGAGAAAGCTTTTTACTAATATACTGCTCTTCATTCAGCAGTTATAAGCAAAATACTAAAAACCAGAATCCGGCATACTGTGCTAATATTCTTGCTAGAAAGTCTTGAATTATATTGTAAATTGTCATTTTTATGCTTGTGCCACTATGAAATACTATACAGTATACTAGCCTGATTGACAGAGCAGTCAAGTTTAAATCTGAGGTTTCTTCTGGGGATGAATAAAGGTAGACTTATATCAGTATTTTAAGGCCTTTGGATTTAAGTTAATTCACTCCGCTGGATTCCCACATAATGGCAGACAAGTGTGGAAAATGTAAAACCACAGCGATTAATCTGCTGCTCCCTCCATCCTCGTAACAGCTATTTTGCTAAATACGGGCATTTCCAAGCACTGCATTACATTCTTGCAGAACAAGAAACAAAATCTAGGAGAAGCCAAACAATGAGTGGACAGCTTGTCCTTCAGTGTCTCTGGCGGGATTCAGTGAGAGCTCATTTCCCTTTTAAGTGCCTTATAGCATCTCTTAGAGTCTAGCTTTGGCACCAAAACAACAGGCTTTCCATCACCTCAGCGATGGTTCAGGGATGTTATAAATACACTATTAGTGGGAAACTAGTATAAGTAAATTATCTGCAATTTTTAATAGAAGTTTTAATAAAAGGGGGGAAAATAAAGAGCAAAAGCATGCTCTTCTTGCTGACATCAGGACCAGTTACAACTGCTATTATTATGCTTCTAATGCTCTTACAAGGAATTTCTGAATTAGTAGGCTTGAAAACAAAAGCATCCTAACAGGTCTGAATGAATGATCCTAGTTAAGGTTTTCCAATTATTTTAATTTGTTCTCCCTTCCAAACCCAACCTATTCCATTTGCTTCTTTTTTTTTTTAACACTGTTACTTTTCCTTCCTCAGGTAATAGCAAATAAGCCTTACCAGTAATCGGATAAGTTGTCAGTTATAGTTAAAAGAAATTGCTTTTAAAAATGACATACACATTTCACTCATTTTCCCAAGATACTAAACTTTCATGGCTGCAGTATGAATCTGTCACGACAAAATCTTTTCAAGTTGTTTTGTCCTGAAGGATATTGTGATGCCTAATTTCTGACTAGTCAGAACTAGTTAAATACTGTAGTTGCCAACTTTTTCCTTTGGAATACAAACTAAAGTACATCTATCTCTGTTGTTATATATTTTATTTATACTGCCCAGTTGTTTATTTTTTTATGTCATTGTCACCATCTATTGTTATTCCCCCTTGCCACAAGATGGCTAATTAGCCTTTCAATGGAGGTGAAGTGATTTGCTTATTCAATTTTATTTATTCTATTTCTTTTTCCATAATAGAAAGTGTCCTCACATACTGCATTACAGTATTGTACGCTGGCTTAACTGCTGTGGACAGGAAGGCACTACAGAGAGTGATCAATTCAGCACAAGTAACCATTGGTTGCCCTGTCACTGGGTGAAATCTCCAGGTCTCGCTGCTTTAGCAGACTAAGGAAAATACTCAAGAGGTGATTCACACCCTGGTCAGGGTTTCTTTGTACTTCTACCATCAGGGAGAAGACATCAAAGCATAGCCACCCGAACAAATAGGTTTAAAAATAGTTTCTATCCTTGGGCTGTCAGATTCTTAAACACAACCACAATCACTCTACACACGCGCGGAAATGTATGACTAGTTTTTCTTTTTCCTTCTTTTTTCTTTTCCTCTAATTACTTGCATGGGGATTATTCTTGTTACTATTTATATTGTTTATATTTGTTGTCATGGATTGCACCAGGGGGCCAAAACCAATTTTGTTGTATTTATTTTGTACAATAATAGCTATACGATTACTATCCTTCTCAGCCAAGTAAGTAGGTCAGTGATGGCTAACCTTTTTGTTGTTGGGTGCCAAAAATGCAAACGAGCGCACGATAGCGCACGTGTGTGCCAGCACCCATAATGAAAACTGCCTCCCCCCCCCCGGCTCCCCGGAGGCCCAGAAGCTGGAAATGAATAGTTTCTGAACTCTGTTTTTCGTCCTTTCCAGGCTCCGGAGCCTTTTCTGAAGCCTGGGGAGGGCAAAAACAATCTTCCTCATCCCTCCAGAAGGCCAAAAATCAGGTGGCCGGCATGCTAATGCACACTGGACCTGACTGCTCACGTGCCAGCAGATATGGCTCCGTGTGCCACCTGTGGCACACATTCCATAGGTTCACCATCACGGAACTAGGTGGTTCTAAAACTATAAATCAATTAAAATAATAAAGCATTTTTAAAAAACAACTGCAAGTCCTTGAGCAACAGAAAAGTTACCATCCACATTGGTGTACATACATCTGGTTAACAACAACACGGTATCCTCTTGCACAAAATGATTCAACTGCAGGTAATTTTGCAACCTGGATTTCCCTCCCCTCCCAATAGCTGGAATTTTGATTGCAGGGTACAGCCATGACTGAGGGAGAAATCTGTTTTAAATAATGCCTGCAGATTAGTTGAATGAACAGGAAGGTTGCTTGGGATGGAAACTACCAGGTTCCCTTGCTCTGTTCCAAGCAAAAGAAAGAAGAATGAAGAAGTTCCAGATGTCACACTTTCCTCCACCATCACAGAAGCAGCAGAACCCATGGAAAAAAACAAGCTGGCTGGTTTTCCAATGTAGGGAAAAGAGAAGATGAGCTGTCTGTATCCAAGCCAAAGCTAAACCATCAAAGGGGACCAGAGCTGGTTCTGAAGCAACCAAAGTCATGCACACTTAAGGCTATGGGGTGTTACTTGCATGCAATTCCCCCTTAATTAAATGCCACCTGGAAGATGCTGCCTGAACATCTAAGCCAGGAGTGTCAAACTCAAGGCCCTGGGGCCGGATCCGACTCATGGGGTGCTTTGATCTGGCCCAGGGGTCCGCCACAATAATGGCGAAGGACCAGCCCATGGTGTCTGCCAGCAAAAACAGAGCTTACGAAGGCCACGTGCGGATCTCCCGAGCTCTGTTTTTGCTGACAGAGGGTTGCAGGAGGCCATGGCAACTGAAAATAGAGCTTGGGAGCTTGTTTTTGCTGACAGATCCACCACATGCGCCCCTGACAAGACATGGAACTGGCCAAGCCCCCCCCCCCAGTGCCCCCAAGGTCAAACACAACCCTGAATGCAGCCCTCAATGAAATTGATAATGGGAGGGCCCAAGATCGCCCAGCTGGCTTTGTAGCTAAAGCAGCTCCTGGGCTCCTGAACTAGGGAGTGAGAAGGCTGGGCAGGTAGCCGAAGGGTTTCTGCTACAAACATTGGTCTTATTTTAAGCTTTAATTTCTTGACTAGCTTTTTACTTCTGTGAAATAGACTGCCAATAACCAGGATCTAAAAGGAAAACTATATTCCAATATTTTAAGCAAAGCCTCGGAGAGATTTGTTCCCAATGAAGAAATTGCATAAAGTAATTAAAGTGTATCTTTTGCAGATGGATATGAAGATTTTAATGTATATTTTCATTTCCTTTTTTTATACTTAGTAACTCTGGCAAGTGACCTCTTGATTGTGTACAATTGGTTTTACAATTCTCCATTTAGAATTCAAAGTCAGCCCAAGTCCCCAATGGGAATTAACTGCACATTTAACGCTGATTCTTTTTCAATCCTCCTTCCTGAAGGTCTGCATTTCTTCCTCAAATCACAATCTTAACTCAAATCACAATCTGGAAAATAATGGTATTTGTGTTTCAAAACGGAGCCAGACCAACCATCATTGAATTCTTATCTTTGTGGAAGAATACAACACTATTTCAAGAGAGAGGAAAGAGAAGTTGCTATAGGGTGGTGTTCTAATCTATGCTGTCTGCTACTCTGGCTTTGTCATTGTCAACTTGGGCCTACATTAATAACCAGAGTATTCTAAAGTCTTACATAGCATGGATTTTCACATGATTTCCTGAAGATTTCTGGAAATCATCGCTTGAAAGCATAAGAGTTCAAGTTTTAGCCTAAGAGTACCAGTACATCAGGAACTAAGGCAAACTCCATGTCTATCATAGATACAAAAAATAAACTCACAGGTATGTTGTAGGGTGGATTTGATTTAAATCATGATTTAAATCACTGGTAAAAAGTCTTGATTTAAATCAAATCAATTTAAATCATAATTTTTAAAGAACAACTGTCACTTCTGTCCTGCAGCAGCTCCTCTGGCCAGCTGTTGACTCACCAACAGTCCCAATATTGCAGAATATGTAGCCTCATGCTACGTAACTAAGCTCCATTTCATGCTGAATAAACTAAACTATTAATGTATCTTAAATAGAAAACTATATTTAAATAGATTTTTACTCCAAAAGGATTTTATTAAAATAAATTTGATAAAAATAAAAAAAAACGATCAAAAATAAAAAAAACTGATTTAAATTTTAAAAATCCTATTTTTTAAAACATTTTTTATCCACCCTGGGTACATGGCCATAAATTGCCATATGTACACAACCAATGTCCCAAGATATGCATAACATTCCCATGCCATGAACAGACATAACTGCACACGTGTGCAAACTTAAGTTTTTCATTAGGAGAAAAAATGTAACTCCAGATACTCAGGCTGGATTTTTTGTCTAGAAATATTTTTCTGGGTTTGGTGGTTTGTTCATTTTGCTTGGTTCACTTGTTCCATTTGCCACTTACAAGCATTTTGGACCATTAATTAGAAGGCCAATTTTAATACAGACAATTACGATGCACAACACATGTTCTAATGAATGGGGAGGAAAGAATAAGGATTTGGAAGAAGATTAAGTTTATGCAAAGCTCAGGTTCAGGTGCATTGTCCACTCTTTAAAGCAGGGGCTGGTGAATTCTGGAAGTTGAAATCCACAAAGTTGCCAAGGTTGTTGTATTTCCATTAACTTTTCCTGACCTACCAGCTTCCAGATGGTTGAATATAGTCATTACAGTGATCACCTCCATCTGGAGAGATTGGTTATATAGTCTAACATATTTAGAGGATGCCAGCCTGTGAAAGGCAACTCTGCACCTGAGAATTAGAGATTACATTGTTGCGCTAAAAATCAGATCTGATTTTTCCTGGGCAGTTTTTGTCAGAGGACAATCCTGAAAGCATCAGGTATATTGAGCTTTCATTAAACAAAACCATTGGGGGGGAAAGGGGAGATTACTGGATCTTGTGACTTAAATAAATATAAGGGCTTTTCCCCCTTTGGGCTAGAAAAGGTACTTTAAACATGGGATATAATATACACACAGAGAAGATGAAACTCAACACTTATTTCTGTTAGTGGCATCTTCTTCCCTTTTAAAAACAAGATGGCTTTTTTAAATTCACTGACAAATAATCTCAGAGGCTAAGCTACATTCAGCATTACTCAAAACACATTTTGCATCCTTTATTAGAAGTATTGTTATTTGACCATTCAGTGGTGTCTGACTCTCGGCAACTTGATAGTGCCTTCCATGCTTAGAAGTATTAGAAATATGAGAACTTGTTTCACTTAAGGATGAAAATGCACCTCAAGAGGCCACCAGATGTTACATCCCTTAACCTTCTGTGTGAAAAATATATGGAGCCCTGTGATTCCATGTATTTTCAGGTGTAGAGAAAGACAGCTAACCGTGTGTCTATCTTCCCCTTCATCCTTCAGTACTGAAAAGAGAAATGGTCTCAAAGGGTCAGTGGACTGAAGATCTGATAGGACTTGCAACCTCTGAGCAAACTGTTCACAGACATAAATTATGTCTAGAGATTACAATCAGATAATTTACTTT
This sequence comes from Rhabdophis nuchalis, assembly GCA_039707465.1. Lineage (NCBI taxonomy): Eukaryota > Metazoa > Chordata > Lepidosauria > Squamata > Natricidae > Rhabdophis > Rhabdophis nuchalis. The sequence goes on from CM077651.1 coordinate 24,958,675, forward strand.
TAAAGTTTTTTTTAATCCCCTTTATTATTTTTTTATAAATAAAGTGGCAAACGTACATACTATTCCTTCCTCCGCCTATTTTCCCCACAAGAAATGCACATTCCCTGTAAATTCCCTGTAAACTTTTACTGTTTTGGTTGTTAGAAGCCAGCTAGGAAGCTTGTAAATTCTGTTCATGTGCCTGTTGTGAAATCACTTGACTTCTAATAAGACTATGGATGCCTTACTAAGCTTCAGGCCAATGAAGAGACTGCACAATCATTTGTGTATAGGATCTCCTGCCTGTGCAGGTGGTTGGACTAGAAGACCATCAAGGTCCCTTCCAATTCTGTTATTCGGAGTTAATGTGAATGGGGATGAGAGAGACTTAACTGGCCCAAAGTCACCTACCATATTTTTTGGAATATAAGACGCACCAAGATTATAAAGAAATTAATTTATTACAACTGGAACGTTGTCTAATATGCGTAACAATAATCAACTACACATTACGTTTACTGTAGTGATAGGTTTTTGCACATTTTAATACAAACATGAGAAGCAGCAATTTATACTGTTGTCTTGTTTTAAACAAGTGTATTTACTGATGACAGAGAGAGAGCGAGAGATGTAAAAAGTCTGCTAATGCAAAGTGCAAAAATTAATGCTTTCTTGCTTTCTTTCAGTCCCTTCAGTTGGAAGAATGGTCCGCGTCTTCGTCTACGGGACACTAAAGAAAGGCCAGCCAAACTACCCCCACATGATAAATGGGGTTCATGGGACATCCCAATTCCAGGGCAGAGGACTTACAGTAGAGAAATACCCACTGGTGATTGCAGGCAAATATAATATCCCTTATCTGCTGAATAATCCAGGAAAGGGGCATCGTGTTTCTGGAGAAATATATTCCGTTGATGATCAGATGTTGCAATTCCTTGATGAATTTGAAGGATGCCCAACCATGTATCAGCGCACTCCAGTGAGAGTTGAGATACTCGAGTGGGAAAATAAAAATAGCACGTCTGAAGGAATATCAGCAATTAACAACATCCTGGAATGTGATGTGTACAGCACAACTACTTACCAGGCAGAGTGGATGCATCTCCCTTACTATGATGACTATGATTCTTTTGGGAAGCATAATCTTTTGTACGTCTTGCGAGAAAGCAGAGAATAGAAGTAGAAAAATCAAACAATACTTTTAGCTATGTACACCTGCCCAGGTGGCTGAAGAACATCTTTACTATTTTATGCTGAAATGCAGTCCTAATTTACCTCTTCAGAATATAATTGAATTAATTTATGTTATTGAGGGAATGTCCAAGTGAACAAGCTGATGAAAGAATGATCCAAATGCCAGCACTCATGAGATAAAGCATTTGTCTTGCTTAGGTTAAACAGGGTAATTTAAATAGTTCAATTATGTTAGACTACCACCAATATTAAGGTAGTGATATCACTTCCCAAAATGTGGAATGAATGAATGAATGAATGTGAGGAGGACATGAATGGAAGAGGAGGCAAAAGTGATACTATTATGCCTTATTTTTTCATTCCTTATGGCCCATTTCTGGTTAATAAATATTTCTATTCAGCTATTGATTTTAGTATATATAAATTGCCTCCTAATTTCTTCTTCAGTTATTTAAAACTGCATTACTTATTTTTGGTTGAGAGTTCTGAACCATCAGCATTCTTGCATTTTTATCAGTGCAAAAGCTCTTTATATCAGTGATGTACCTATTTCTTTGTTTGCCATTGACGTCTTGCAATACTGCATATAATTTTCATACATTATGCTGCTTTTCTGCATAATATGAATCTTCTTAAAATTGTTAATTGTATAGTAATGAGTTAAAATCTGACAAAATTCTTATATTACTACTGGTTTCAAATAAGATAACTTGCTCAAAATTTTCAGAAATCAAGGCTTTTGATCTTTTAAAAAAGACACACTGTTTTTTAGAGTTATGGGACCTGAAACCTGTAATTTCTTCCATTTGAAATAAAACTTTCTTAAATGTGTCAGTATATAATGAGAATGGAGGACAACAGTACATTGCTTCTTCACCTGCTGTAAGGGAAAGAGAGGCAGAGTCAAGAGAGGAATCAGCCTGGAGTCCATGTACCCATAAGCAGTCCAAGTCCAACCTCTCTTAAATTCCCATAATTCTTATCTACTGCCAATTTAGTGTTGATTGTTAATTGACTAGATTCCTGTGTATATGCATTAGCAATAAATCTGATTAACAGCAACTTGATTTTTTGTGCTTTACATCTGCTATCTTAATTGGTCTCTGATAAGCTACTCCAAAAAATTTCATTTGCATCCTTCATCTGAATATATTAATCTGGTAACAACTGAAAGGCATCAAATAGCTCAATTTTGTCCTTTGTTGGATAGAAGAAAAGTCTTGTCAGCTAGTCTCATAATGCCAACATATAGTCAAGCATATTACATAAAAGTTCAGCCTGTGTAAGAAAACCTTAAATATTTGTAATATACTTTTACTGACAAATTTGTCAATTTTACTGACAAATTGTCAGAAAATATTGCCAATTGCATATATATGTACACACAGTTTAAACGTCTTAAAGTAGTTTATCTTAAAAACTTTAAACATCACACATAGTCTATATTGCCAAAATGTTGCTTTTATTAATTTTGTTTATGCGAATAGATTTAATGAAAAGAATTACAAATTTCATATATACAAATATTTATAATATAGTGAAGTACGAGTTTCATGGAAATGTTAATTTAAGTTGTGAAAGCTGACCTAAATCAACTCACTCTTTTTATTTTGTTTTTGTTTTTTAGTCATTTTAAAAAAATGTATAGCAATAATTGAGTTTCCATAATGCCTTTGCTTTCATTAAATATTCATTTTAATTTCTGGTTGACCCTAAAAGAGGCTACTCCGACTGTGGTAAGTTTAGAAAGAGATGATTTATTCCAATTCCACAAGTTCATCTCCTTCCCCAACAGTATCGCCAATTTTGCAGTATACCGCTTTCACCTGCAGCACAAACAAATAAATAAATAAATACATGGATTCTAAACACATTTTTATTCCTAAATTGTAGTTAGTTACACCTAAAGAATAGACTCTGACAATGATTGGAGTGGCTATGCCTAATTACCTTGACTAGCCAAAGTGTATTTTGTATATGTGTGTGTGTGGGGGGGGTGTATGTATTAATGTGTCTATGAAGGCCCTTGAAGAGGTTGAAGTGTGCATTTTTGAAGAAGTAATGGCCTTAGTTCCTCAAGGAAGAGATTCGGAGGTTGCATCGCTCATGGCATTGCCCTATACGAAGTCCTTTGCAAATGGGTTACACGCTCCTAAGCCCATACATAATCAATTTCATATCTAGTATGTAAACGAATATTAAAGTAGGTAAAGGTAAAGGTTCCGCTCACACATATGTGCTAGTCATTCCCGACTCTAGGGGTGGTGCTCATCTCCGTTTCAAAGCTGAAGAGCCAGCGCTGACCAAAGACGTCTCCATGATTATGGGGCTGGCATGACTAAACACTAAACGCACATAGAACACTTACCTTCCCACCAAAGGTGGTCCCTATTTTTCTCCTTGCATTTTTACATGCTTTCAAACTGCTAGGTTGGCAGAAGATGGGACAAATAACGGGAGCTTACTCCGTTACACGGTGCTAGGGATTTGAACTGCTGAACTGCCGATCTTTCTGATCAACAGTTAAGCCTGTTAGCCACTGAGCCACTGCCTCCCTAACATGAAATTACTAATACCTAAAAAAAGCCTTTTGGAAGATCTTTAGACAAGTAGTGTACATTTTGCATGTTTCCATTTGTACTCAAACTTTGCATCAATAAATTAATGTTTGTTCTTTAACACTATATATTTTTCGTATCAGTTCAACCATTCTGTAGAAAGCAGGATGCAAGAAACTATACGGGGTAGTCCATATGGCCTTTCCCATCTTTTCTTGGTTTTGTTTGTGATGTTTCTAAACTCACAGCAGTGCCTGAGATTACATAACTCTGCTATCTTTATTATTTATTAATTGGATCAATTTACACCGCTGCCCCTCTTACAATCTTAAACATTTATTTTAATCTTCTGAATGAACAGGCAAATGTTTTGAGGTTATGAAGAAAAGCCAGGACATAAATTTAGCGCAAACAAAATATGCTAGTCCAGTTGAAGCAAGCAAGGAAGGTCCTTATTCCAGTTCTATAAATGCACATTTGCCCATGTGTGTAATACATAAAAGGTGGCTATGCAAAAAGTCAGACCAAGGCACGCTTTGTGAGACATAATGGGACACGTCTAAAATGAAGGTTGGGAAAAGATCTGGAATCTCGCATATTAACACAGGTAGTCCTCGACTTCCAACCATTTGTTTAGTGACGGTTCAAAGTTGCAACAGCACTGAAAAGAGGGACTTATGGCCATTTTGCTCACGTAGCATCTCCATGGTCACTTGATCAAAGTTGGGCATTTGGGATGTATTTATGACAGTTGCACTGTCCCGGGATCATGTAATCACCATTTGTAACGTTCCCAGCCGTCTTTTGATAACCAAATTCAATGGAGGAAGCCAGATTTGCTTAATGACCATTTGGTCCACTTAACTTTGGCAAAAAGATCATAACATGGACAAAACTCACTTAACGAATGCTTTACTTGGCGACAGGAATTTTGGCCTCAGTTATGGTCGTATGTCGAGGTCTGCTTGTAGTGGTTTTTATTTTATTTTTATTATTTTATTTATTTATATCCTATCATTATTTTTACAAATAACTCACGGTAGTGAACATATCCAACCCAGTTTCCTACTCCTGTTTTCCCCACAACAACAACAACAAGTCAAATGGGCCGAGAGAGAGTGACTGGCCCAAGGTCACCCAGCTAGAACATTCCAGGAACGATACTTTCGTTATTAAATTGTGACATGAAACATGTCTCAATATGATACCCTGCAATGCCAGATTTTCTGAGTAATACTTTGCTTTCTTTAAATAACGTTACGTTCAACCTGTCGAGTATTATCAGACACTGGAGTGTAACTAAGACATACCTTGCCAGTTTTAGAAGCAACCAAACTGTTCTGCATTTTCATAGCTTCGATCACACAAATTTCTTGACCTTCTGCAACCTGGTAAAAGCAATAGATAGCACTGATGTTAAAAAAAATAAAAATATGCCATCAAGCTGTTTCAATCTTTCAGAAAATTAATAAAGCGATTCTGTTTGGACCCTGCTAGTAGAGGAAAGCAGGCAGCTAGTGATTCATAATGCAGTTCCATCTACCTATAAAACCTGCAGCTATGCATGAGATGGAACAGATTGTTTCCTTGGAACAGGGGCAGGGGTGGGTTCCTGCCAGTTCTATCCTATAGAAGAGGTTCCACAAATCTACAGTGCCATTTAGAACCGGTTCCAGCTCCCTCCCCCCGTCCGTCCACACATCATCAAGATGAAGAGCGAGAGGAGGAATTCTGGGAGTTGAAGTCCACAAGTCTTAAAGCTGTCAAATTTGAACACCCCTGGGGGTTTTTTTCTAAAGGGTTAGCGGTGCAAAAGTCTTGTAACTTGGCAGCTTTAAGACTTGCCTGCTTCAATGCCAGAGTTCCTGAGCCAACATTTTGGTTGCTAAGCAAGAGCGTTTTTAAGTGAGTTTCACTACATTTTACAAGTTGGCCATGCCTACCCAGTCATATGATTGACAAGCCACTCCCACTCGGTTGCATGGGTGGGAAGCCACTCCCACCCAGTCACATGGCCAGCAACACTCCCACAAAGCAGGCCATACCTACAGAAGAGGTTCTAAAAAAATTTGAAACCTACCACTGAACAGGGGTCTCCCACCTTGGCAACTTTAAGACTTGTGGACTTTAACTCCCAGCCAGCTTTGCTGGTCCACAAGTTGAAGTCCACAAGTTTTAAAATTGCCAAGGTGGGAGACCCCTGCCTTGGAACAATTAAATATCATGGCTGAAATATGAGAATATTTTTCTCTAATATTCTCTTTGAAAGTGACTGCTTCTGAAGAAGACAGTGTGGACCACGCCATCCACTCTGGGCCAACAAGATTCTGAAGGAGATTGAGGATATGGAACAGAAAGGGAGATTTGCCTTGGAGATTTTGTAGCATTGCTTCCAAAACACTGACAACAATGGTTTAAGAGTCTTCCATAAAATAATATCAAATACCAAGTGAATTAATAGGGTCAGGGTAATTAAAAAAATTATCCTCCTTTCCAATGTTTAATGCTTATTTTGTTTAATAATGTTTCACGAAAATTCATTGAAAGTAATAAATAAATCATGACTAAATTCTTATTTCAATAAGTAGAAATTGAAATATAATCAGTTTCACTTAATGTATATATATAGTAAGCAAATAGTACAGAAGACCTGCCATCTATAGCATTAGATAAAATTCCTATTACAAAATTTTACATTATAAATAAAAGTAACATTAATATAAGCTCTGAATATAAGGCATTCAATACTGAAATTATTCTAGTTATTATACAAAGTCAGAAAATCGAATTCAGAGCTTTTTGTTGCTAGTTGCGAAGTCATGTCCAACCCATTGCAACCCCATGGACAACGTTCCTCCAGGGCTTCCTGTCCTCTACTATCCTCTGGAGTCCATTTAAGCTCATGCCTACTGTTTCAGTGACTCCATCCAGAGCTGCTCTATATCAAATTATATACTTATGGGCATGTGTGGGCTTTTACTGCTTAATGTTTCTCCTGCATGTAGCAGTCTAAAACATCAGGGAAAAGTCAGGGAAACTTCTCAAAATTGTTTATATTTTTCAAGAAGGTTTCTTGTTATTTTTGTGCCTTCTTTCCATTTACACATTTTATATTTACAATCTGCAATTGTCCTGTTATAATACTATATTTTTCAATTGTGTTTACAATTTACAGTTCTGATTCTTTTAGATTCTGATCCTAAAAGGGGGGAAGGGGCATGAAATATATTAACAAATAATATTCCTGTCATACTTAAAATCAACTTATGGTACACACATTGAATATTCATCTCTTTGTAAAGGATTTTTTTTTAAAACATACAACCTGTCATTTGCTAATCTAGAATGATGCTTTGTTTACACAATGACATGATATCCAGTCATCTTACTTCTATGTTCCCATTAATTTTGCAAGCCAAATCATGTGACCTAAAAGGCATCAGCTGTTAACTACCAGTTGAGAAGATGCTGTATTAAAATAGTTCAACTTAGGTAAAGGTTAACATTTAGGATTTTCCCATTGTTTGTTTTACTTGCAAAAGACCCCTATAAATTCCATCTGCAAGTTTGCTGAGTCTTTGGAGGTCATGGTCCTCCCATCTACTTCCTTGCTGTCCACCTTTTCATCTACACTATCATACATGAAGTGTATGATCACACAAAGATTTCACTATATACATGACTAGAAAACCATAAAATGTTTTCCTCAAATGCTTATAAACTATAAACTGTTTACTTACTATGAGGTAAATATTCAACTCATATTGGTGGTACATACAATGGTTTACATGAGCATGATATCCCAATAGAAAATTGGTTGTATGTGAAATTGACCTCTGAATAGGACCAATCAACGTGTTTTCCAAGCCAGAATATTACACTGTAAGCCATCTCCCCTAGGCATGCTTTTCTTTTTTAAGGTTGAAAGGTCTATGTGAATTACATAAATATATGGGCAGGACAATACAGACCTTCCTACTGAATTAACACCCTCTATTTTATGAGAGAATTATGTTGGGCGTGGGGGGAGAACAAATCTGTTTCTTTTATATTTGAAGGCAATCCTATTTTTGTGCATCAAATCATGGTTGTCCTTTAAAACTGAGCTCTTCTGAATTTTATGGTGGAGTTCTCAAATAAAGAAGTTTAAAAGAAATCTATATTTGGAAAAAGAGCAAGTAATAGTTAGAAGCCTTTGGAGATAAACTCACCTATTTAACTTTTTACCTTAAGGGAGGAAAAAACCGTATTTCCATAGATACCCAACATTTAAACACTGTGGCTTTACTTCTAATAATAGTTAATTTGTCTAAAATGGCTTTAGTGGAAAGTGTCACTTAAAGCGACCACATTTAATAATTATTCTTTACGTCAATCCTTTATAGTCTTTTCTTCCTACTGTGTTGCAAAACAGCAAATCCTAAAATTAGTCCCCAATATCTCACAATTTCCTACTTCATTCATTCTCTAGGGCTTTGTTCAGTTTCTTTCACTGCATAATTGTGTGTATCTTTTTGCCTGCCTGTATTATTTAAGCCGGAAAATGAATATCTTAAGAGATCTCTAACATATCCTCTTTCATCATTTAAGGATTAAGTTCTGCTTTTAAAAATCCAGTAACTTTTCCAAAGAGATTGAGCTGGCATAAAAGTACACATATACACAAATCATATCCCATAGTATAATTTGTATTAATTAAATCCATTTGTGATTAAAATGCATCTTTATATATCAGTGATTTTAATGAAGGTTTGAAATGGGGAAAGGGATTTATCAAGTACAACCAAAAAATGCATTCACCAATACTAATTTCAGCCTTAAATTCTCTGATTTCTAAAAAGGCAAATTTAAAAAAAAGAAAGAAAATGCAAATTATGTTTCAAATATATTTTTTGATTCAGAAGAAAAAGAATCCAAGGGGATGGAATTAAAGATAAATGTGCAAAATACCGGTAATATTTAATATTTCATTCTAAAATGGAAGTATAACATCAGATTCAATGATGACTTGCATCAATTCTTCAAATTCCATTTTTAAAGTACAGCTGTTCATTATAGCAACTGAAAACAAAATGTGGGCTTAAACTGAGGATTTGTACAGCCTTGAGGCTCACGCAAACAAAATTAAAATATGGCAGGGTCTTTTTGAATAAACAGTTTTTCGAAACTGGCGCACAAAAAAATAACAACAAAAGATTGCTAATGGTTTTTCTATGGACATTTAGAGGTACAATGAGGTCTCTAGGACCGATTTTTGTGAACCTAGCCCACTTCCCTAATACTTCTGTGAGTCATCAAGACTTAATTATTGTGACAGGGTATCTCCAATGTTAGGCTTACAAAACAGTCACAAGCCTTGCAAGTCTTTTTGATAAAACCAATCGGCCCTGATGTATTTCTCCACTCTGTCTAATTGGTGTAAAGTTTGGAGATCTGACTCGCGTATCTTTCGCCCAGCTTGCTGCATCCTCTCCTCTGACACCAGGTCAAGGTTCACATTCGCCTCTGATTATCAAAGTGGCATTCATTAAGCAGCAGTCTGCCTCGCACCGAAAGGAGCTCGCTTGAAGGAAAGAAACCTCGGCCCATTTACTCAGCAGATTTTAGCATTTTAAGGAGCCCCAAATGTCACACAGTATTGCTATGTTTTGAAGAGTTTCAGCTGATGATTAATTGTGAGTGATGGGAAATAAAATCCAGTACAGCCAGCTGCTTGCCATGGTTGGCAAAATTGCTATAATGGATATAGGCTGCCAATTTTCCAGTTTTACTGGCAAGTCTTCCAAGTGTAATTAAGGGAAGTTATAAATGATATGGAAATCTATCAAGTCCTATTTATTTTCAGAGAACTCTTTCCCCAGAGACTTTTATCTTCAAGCTTATCATTTGCTTTGTTGTGCTAATGATTTCATCCATTTATTTCTATTAAAGCCCCCATATTCCATCCTAAGGAGATAGATCCACGTCTTTCACAAAGGTTTAAAGAAATGGGAACCTCTTAAGTCAGACCCCAAGCTCTCTTCTTTTCCTTTTGTAACATTTAAGCATTGGCTTTGTTTGCTTTGGGGAAATCCCATCTTAAAAGACATCATCTTTTTCTCTCTTTTGAATCAGCTACGAAACCTTGAAGAAGCATTCCCAGATTTTTGAGAGGACAAAAGTCACCTGCCCTTTAGGAAAGAAATAAAATAAAATGTCAGCAATGTAAAAAAAAAGGGGGTGGGTGTCTTTGATGCTACCCATTGAGCCGAGAGTTGTGTTGCTCACTAATGTAGTTTGATTTGGAATAAAAGCATGAAAATGATGTGCACGGGTCTAAAATTGGAGAGGTAAAGGATGAGTGCACCGTATTCCATTTCTCAATTTCATCCTTCAGAACCACAAAATGGGGGGTTATACAGTTACTGGATGAGATTTACGGTAACAGCTGTGGTCCTCCCACACAAGGGAGGACCTTCTAATGGTGTGAGGTCTGCTTAGAACAGACGGGGAGTTACAAAGCAAGATTTCCTATTAAGGACGAGCCCTCATATCCTGCCTAAAGGACGCAAAGAGAGAGAGAGAGAGAGAGAGAGAAAAGTCAAATTGCCTTTAGATAACCTCAAATCCTACGTTTTGCAGCTTCAATGAGACACGCAATCTGCAAAATCTGGAGCGGGTTTTTTTTTTTCTTTCAAAAATGCAAACTGCTTATAAATGACAGGATGCAAAAGCAAGAGACTCCCCCTCCCTCCCTCCACCCCACCCCACCCTGTTACTCTCTAGCCACTGGAAAGCCTGCACAGGAAACCGTGCCAGTGGCATATGGCTTTCTACTGTGCTAAACATTCATACAAAAGACAGGTTCATCAGTCATTGGTATATCTGGACCGGGGGGCTGGAAAGGGGAGGGAAAAAGGCTTCTGATGGATGCTATTTAGAGCTGACCTGCTGCTAATACATTACCAGGGCTGGAAACTCTCCTGACATTGGAACAGCAGACCATGAAATACAGCACATACAAGAACATGCACCATGTTTGCCAGCTTCCCCCAAAATAATAAATAAGCTATTTAAACTCTGCGCCTAGTATTGGGCCTGCTAGAAGGAAGCCTGGGTCAGTCCTACACAGGCCAATTAATGCACAGCATCTGCTGCACAGAAGCAGCACACGAAGCACTTCCGAATCATTTCGGCAATTAAAAGAAAATTGTTTCCTGCCTGTTACGACAGCAACTGTTTCAATGCAAGAGTGAGCATCAAATCATTGTCTGGAGCCGAAAAAAATTAAGCCCCCTTTTTTATTTGTAACAGAGGAAGGAGGAGGCAGGCGGGATGGAGATTTCTTACGCTATAAGATCATTCTTTTGTTGCCCTACATTGTTTTTTTCTGCCAAATTAGACAGAAGGCTCGGAGGACTTGCAAGGACTTTCTACTGTATCACCTTCTGGCACACTAAGGTTCCAGAAAAAGATGGATCAATATTCACCTCTCTGACTGGCCTGCATTTTCAGGAGGCCTCTGTATTTTAGAAAGAGTCTTAAAGTTGGGAATAATCGTACGTAACAAAACAACGAAATAAAACCCCTGGGTGTAAGAAAAGGCAAGACTTTGGACCTGAGCTAGTCAAAACCATCGTTGGAATTTCACTTTAGTATCATCTTCAGTCTGAACACAGAAGAAATATGTTGACATCCATACAGCCTTACTTTTAACCACGATGGGGGCAATGGTAGCTGAAAAAAACTAAATCACAGACTTACAAGCTGTAGTTATTTGAAAACAGGGACAAATTCTGATTGCAAAGTAATTTTATTTGCTGCAATCGACACATTTGTCAAACAAAAAGCATTATCAAACAAAAAAGGTGAGACAAAGGAGTGTGTGTTTGGGCTTAATAAAAAAAATAATGTTTTTTTAATCTCTCCTTGTTTAAACATCATGTTTATTTTATTAATATCCTGTCCCTTTTCGCAACCACCCGATTGTTTTGGCTACTGTTCATCCTTGCATTTTTCTCTTACTCGGTGATTTCTTGGTATTATGTGTCTAACTATAGCCCTGATATTGTTCAAATCCATGTAAAAAAAAAAGAACTGTTATTTCTCCCATACATGTTAATTCTGAAACAGGGGAGCTACCAAGATGAAAATATAATTAGCAGTAATTAACAGGGCTTGACAGATGATTATTAAACTTTTTACGCCATTCTCCTTTAAGGAATGAATTTCAGTAGAGCGCATCCCAGATTTTCTGACCCTTGATTAACCAAAGGTCAGAGATGTTCCCCTGACAGCAATAAGTACCAATCATTGTACCCCCACTTATCCAAAACACAATTGTTCCCAGAGGTTCTAGAAATGTCCAGGGTTCCCTTTGGGAGGTTGGGTTAGTTTAACAGCCAGAGGGAATAAATAAGTGGGGATACAATTTTAGAAATATTTTGAGCAGGCTCTGATTGCTAAAAGGCCATGTTTGCTAAAGATGTGTTCTTTTGTCTACAGACATTGGAATATTTGCTTTTATTTTCTAATCAAATGTATTGGCTCTTGATTTGAAAACAAAGAAACCATCCTGCTATATTTACAGAGAAAAATTATATTGCATTACAGAACCTACACTGAAATATGTATGATTGTATCAGATCCTGAAGATGAAACTCAAATACTTTGGCCACCTAATGAGAAGGAAGGACTCACTGGAAAAGAGCCTAATGCTGGAACGATTGAGAGCAAATGAAGAAAGGGACGATAGAGAATGAGGCGGCTGGATGGACTCACTGAAGCAGTAGGCGTGAGCTTAAATGGACTCCAGAGGGTGGTAGAGGACAGGAAGGCCTGGAGGAACATTGTCCATGGGGTCGCGATGGGTCGGACATGACTTCACAACTAACAACAACAATAACACACACACATACACACACACTTTCCATACATTTACAAGCTGCTGTATGTTTTTATTTTGGGCATCAGACTGACTCAAAATGCTCTGGTGCCCCATATTGTTTTCAATGTGAAATGAATTTAGCACACCAGTACTGAAGCGGAGCGCAATCTTGCTTAAACAAAGGGCTACAATCAAGTAAAAGAAAAAAATGATCAGTTCCTAACACAGGCATGTTAAATAAAGCAAACAATATTTGGAATCCATTAAATTAAAGCCTTTTAAAAGGTACTTTAATAATGCTTTTTATAGATTATAGCTCGGCCTTTAACACCATCCTACCAGGCATTCTCATTGAAAAGTTGACTGACCTGAATTTCCCTCCCCTTACTTGTGAATGGATCAAAAACTTCCTGACCGATCGTCCATAAACAGTAAGGGTTGGGTCCTTTACATCTTCCACACTGAAGCTCAGCACAGGCTCCCCTCAGGGCTGTGTGCTCAGCCCCTACCTCTACTCACTGTATACATATGACTGCATATCCTCTGATCCATCCAACATCATAATAAAGTTTGCAGATGACACAACGGTGGTGGGTCTCATAACTGGAGGGGACGAATCAGCATACAGGGAAGAATGCGGGATCGGATCCTGCCCCATACATCCTCACGGCCGATTCGCTCCCACAGAGAGGGACTTCTCCGGGTGCCGTCCACTAGACTGTGTCAGCGGGCGACGCCCAGGGGAAGGGCGCTCTCTGTGGCGGGCCCGGCCCTCTGGAACGACCTTCCCCCCGATATCAGAACGACCACTGACCTCCGCTCCTTCCGTACGAAATTGAAGACCCATTTCTTTCGACTGGCCGGCCTTGGATAGTCTCTCTGTCTATAGATTTCAAATGTATTTTAAATGGGTTTTTAATTATTTTTAGCACGGGATAATATTGTTTAATTGTGTTTTAACGTATGTATTTTTGTATTTATTGTTTATATTGTTTTTTAGTTCCTCCTGTGCACCGCCCCGGGTCCCTGTGGGGAGAGGGAGCGGTTAATAAATTCGAATTTATTATTATTATTATTATTAAGTCCAGAAGGTATCCGCGTGGTGCTCAAGAAACAACTTACATCTAAATACTAGCAAGACAAAGGAGATGGTGCTAGATTTCCGGAGGCACAGAGAGGAACCTGCCCCACTGTATATCGAGGGGGGCTGTGTGGAGAGGGTTTCCTCTTTTAAATTCTTAGGAGTGCTTATTAGCCAAGATCTCACCTGGAAAAACAACACGTCTCTGGTGATTGGAAAAGCTCAACAGAGACTTCATTTCCTTAGAGTCCTGCGGAAAAATCAGGTGGAACAACGGCTGATGACCTCTTTCTATCGGTCCATCATAGAAAGTGTCCTCACATATTGTATCACAGTGTGGTATGCTGGTTTAACAGTTGCGGAGAGGAAGGCACTACAGAGAGTGATCAATTCGGCACAAGAAACAATCGGTTACCCTCTGACATCACTGGATAACATCGCCAGATCTCGCTGCTTTAGCAGAGCAAGGAAGATTCTCAAAGATGATTCACACCCTGGTTGGTATCTCTTTGCCCTTCTACCATCAGGCAGAAGATATCAAAGTATAGCCAGCCGAACGAACAGGTTTAAAGGTAGCTTCTATCCATGGGCTGTGAGACTTTTAAATTCAACCACAATCACTCCATGCACATGCTAGTTTTTTCTTTTTTCTTTTCTCTCTTTTTTGTTTCTGTTATAATTTTGCACCAGTGAAGTTAAAACCAATTTCATTGTAGTTTTTACAATGACAATAAAGATTATTATTATTATTATTATTATTATTATTATTATTATTATTATTATTATTATTACTATTAAACACAGCTTTAATTATACCAATGCTTTTGCCCGCTTCAAACCTCTGCTAATGTTCAAACATTGAGTATTTAATTGAAAGATAATAGCTGAGGAAGGTGGAAGACGTTAAAGGAGGAGATTACAAGCAACAGGTTGGATAGCTGAAGTCCAACCTCTTATTTTACAAGACATCACCAGCTCCTATAGTGTGCTCAGTGAAGTGAAGGAAAGTGTTTGGTGTTTTTAGATTGCTGCATTTCAACATGTTGAGAGATCAAACAATGGCAGGGCATTATCTGTAATCTCAGCAAGATATACTTTTCTTAGGCTTTTTAAACTGAGTGTTAGAGAGTAAATTGTGCGAGTCTAAAATTGAATACTATAACTCTGGAATCATACACTTTCCATTTGACTAGTGAACCCTTTCAGTTCTCCCATGAGATATCTAAAGGGACATTCATGTTTCATTTTGGATCTGAATTGATTGCTGCCTGCATTTATCATAGGCCAAACTGTTCTAGGTTCAAGCCATTTCTTTAAAAAAAAAGACACTATTTCTGTACATTCTTTTTCCCTTATCATATTCTGGTATAGTTATTCTTCATTACTATGGCACATATTCATATAATTTTATTAATAAAACAAAAAGACGGAGGAGAAAAGTAGGTCTGAAGCATTAAAGATTGTGAAAATTCAAAGATTCTTTTAAATTCTCATTATAAATACCTCATGTATATTGATGTTCAATGTCTAAAATTTGTTTGAGGCTGATATGGTTGCGTCTTCAAAATGTTCTACTTATATTTAAACGTAAGTAAAGAAAAGATAAGGCTCTGTTAAGAGATCCCACTCAAGGCATTAACATCTGGCTACCAGTATCTGATGATTCCCAACAAGAATTAAATCAGTAATTCAGTGCCTTCTGGTGGATACTATAATTCAATTTGGAATTTTGCTTATTTACATGTAGCATAGATTAATGTGCTTAGCATATGACCATAATTATTTACCTCAGTTCAAACTTAGAAATGCTATTAGTACCTCACTGTTAATACAATAAATGTATATTACATTAAAAGAGAACATTATGAGATATAAAGGAAACCGACTAAGATGCCGTCAAACAAGGAACTCTTTTAATTTCACATCTATTGCTCAATTCAATCTTACTATTTAAAGAGTACCATTCTGTTTTCACATGTGCAAAATGATTTTGCACTTACTTTTGTGACCTTCAACTTTCTTCCTATCTATATCAGTGTAACTTTTCATACCCAACAAAATAATTTTACACTCACTGTTGAGGATTGGCAATGCCCTTCCTTCCTCCCTCCCTCCCTCCCTCCCCACTTCTCTCTTCTTCCTGTCCTCCTGAATATAGCCCAAAATCTGTACTCTTTCAACAGCAGAGATAATCTTCAGCAGCTCTGAGTAAAATAAATAAATGTTTTGATTCTAAAATTCCCAAATATCAAACATTAATATAAAATTATTTGAATTTAAAAAGTTAAAAGTTTAATTTAATAATCCACTATGTTAATTTAAAGAAAAAATGGCCAGAGAACTACATAAAAAATACTTAGTTCTGTGTGAATGAGGAGATTTTGAGCTACTTTTTCTAATACAGTCCTTCCCTATAAAGCAAACTGAAAGGTTCCAATGATATACTCAAGGCATACCTATTTTCACTTATAGGAAAAACAAAGAAATCTCATCAAAGGGGCTTCACATGACTAATGAGAAAAGTCTATCTAGTATTCTGTGATATTTAAACACATTGGAATGGACTGACTCCAATGGGGACATTTAAGTGAGATGTACACTGTGGTTGTTTTTTTCACTACAGACAACCCATTAAGGTAGAGTAATGCCTCCTTTAATACATTTGATGGACCAAGAGGCCTAAAATCGCAGGTTCTTTTGAAGGTAGGCAAACCATTATGTAGAAATAATTCCTATTTGTGTCATACCTGGCACACTCATGATGTTACCTAGCTTAATAATGAAACATCTGCAAGAAAGCCACCAAACTCAGAGAGCACCAGGGATCCCACAGTTCAACACTGAACTATAAATATGTCCTAATCAGCAATTCCTACTTGTTTCAATATAATGTGCAGACTGCATTCTCTGTCAATAAAGGATAGATCTCTAAGATCTATTGATCTCAGTAACAGTTAGTACAGTGACCAATTAGTACAGTGCTGTATACCTTCGGCTTAGTTTTTAGGTCTGGCCCATATTTTTTCCAAACCTGGGGAGGAGAAACTATTAAAAAAACCTCAATTGTGTTCATCACAATACAATATATTTACCTCATTGCTGATAAGCAGATAGTATCTTAAGAGAAACCAAAATACAAAAAAAAAGTGAAATAAACACTTTATTTTACAACTTCAGTCTGTGCCTAGACCCTCGACTGAAAAGAAGTTACAGCCATCCTAATATTTTCTTACAATGACTCTGCAAAACAGAAGCCTCCTTGTGAGTTATCACAAAATAAAATGTCATCTCTGGCCCCCATTCTCATGCACTACTAAACTTCCCTGATAATCAATTTGCATATCTACCAGTTTAGTATAATGGCCTACGGAAAATGTTTTTGACATTTCTGGTAATATTGTTTCACACTTCATTATATTATTAACTAGAAAATAAAAAAAGAGTACTTAAGTACTCCTTAAGCTGCCTGAACAGTGGAGAGGAAAACCACAAATCAAGACACATTCAAACAGGGGAACAAAACCCCTGGTGTATAAGAATCACGAGGCCTTTGAATAGCTGCAATAATGACCTTTGTCCTGATGGACAGCCAAAACATATAAGCTGAATCCTACCACCTCGTCACTTATTCAGTCTGGGGACCTGATACAAACTCATCTCCCTTCAGAAAAAACTTTTTGACATCAGTCTCGGAAAGGGAAGGATTTACGCTAAACCCCCTTTCAACGCCACAAACGTGTTTTTGCAATTAAAGCTGCCCAATTATCATTGACAAGGCCAAATCACTCTGAGCTGTTCAGGAGCCCTGCTTCTCGGTGCCTCCAGCAAAACCCTTGCAGGCATAGGTGTTGGGTGAGTGGGTGGGGGGCAGAAATAGGGGAGAGAAATCGCTCTCATTATTTAACAACTTATTTGGATTCCACTGTATTGCTTTTAGAATAATTGATTGTCTGAGAAGAATGCTTTCTCAGTTTTTAATTTCCTGGCTCAATGCCCATCCTCTTACAGTTCTGTTTCTTCATGCAGACAAAATATTCAACAAAAGCAGTTCGGCAAAAAGATGCACTTTTTAGCATCTTATTATTTGAATCTCACTCTAATACTACTACAACAAAATAGGCTTAATAGAAAATACCCACTGTGTCTTTAAAACACTTCCCGATACCCACCCACAAATATATTTGTTCTCTACCTCATTTCTTCCAACTGTTTGCCATAGAGGAAAAGGCTGGCTTTGCACCTTCATTGGGCAGGGGGAAAAGTAAGCAATAGATATCTTTCTAATATCTGCTCAATTCTTCTGCATATTAGCGCGATAACAAATGTTAAGGCGAAATTGATATAGTCACTTCTTACAAACACTTTCTCAGAGCTTAAAAGGGAGCGCGTAAAGATTAAGAGACAAAATATTTAATATATTTTTGAGAGCAAAGCTCAAGTACAACTTGTTCAGCTGAAGAGGTTATTTCAGAAGCACGTGTTGGGGTGTGTATGGAAATCTAGCTAAAGCAACACTTTAAAATGAATTACTTGTCTTTTTTATAACTAAATGTCACTGTAAAATATTTCAAACTGTGTGCAAATGCAAGCATACCTCCCCCTTTTTTGCGGGGCCATAATAAAAGGTGAAGAGTTTGCAGGTTATGTTTTGGTAAAACTATGCTAAGCCTAACTTACATACAAGTATGTGTAATAACAACGTTCACAACATTTACGCATTTTCTTAAGAACTATAGAAAAAAATTCTATAAGTAGTTGTTTTTTAAATTCGGCTTAAGAGTTTTTTCCTTCAAAATATAATAACAACACAACACCTGTCAGTAGGGCAGCATGCAAATGTTTTGATCTTCTCTGCATTCTTTGTCTTGCTAGCTTTTGATAAGGGGTGAGATGCTATCTCAGGGACATCATCCAGCTGCTTTTTCTTTTGTATAATTTAATAAAATAAAACCAATGTGAATTAATGAAAATAACATCCAGCTGATTTATTCAGTTGCCAAGCTGGGGAACTCTTCTAAGTATAGAATACAGGTATTTCATATATCTATAGGTCCAGAGTGGTGCATGTGTGTGCGTGTGCGTATGTGCATGTATGTGTGTTTTTAAAAAAACCAAAAAACCCAAGGGGATCAGCAACTTGTGTGTAGAATGTTTCACTAGTTCTAATGAATATATAAAATGCAAATTATCAGTACTTCCCCTCATTTTTACAGGACTTAGAGGTTCATTTTTTTATTGCCACTGGTATATAACATCCCAACTATCTTACTTTAATGTTGGTCTTGCACAAGATTTTTCTGCTATCATGTCTATAACACTGCTATCATGTCTCCCCTAGTCCTTCTTTCTATTAAACTGGGTATGTCTAGTTTAATAAAAAGAAGGACTAGGGGAGACATGATAGCAGTGTTCCAAATCTCAGGGATTGCCACAAAGAAGAGGGAGTCAAGCTATTCTCCAAGGCACTTGAGGATAGAACAAGAAGCAATGGATGGAAACTAATCAAGGAGAGAAGCAACCTAGAACTGAGGAGAAATTTCCTGACAGTTACAACAATTAATCAGTGGAACAGCTTGCCTCAAGAAGTTGTGAATGCCCCAACACTGCAAGTCTTTAAGAAGATGTTGGATAGCCATTTGTCTGAAATGGTATAAGGTTTTCTGCCTGAGCAGGGGGTTGGACTAGAAGACCTCCAAGGTCCCTTCCAACTCTGCTACTGTATTATTGTATTGTATTCTAAGTTCTCTCTGAAAACACTTTTCTGCTGGAGATATGTAGACTATAGGACCAACGTACTACTTCAAGAAGGATTAAGAAATTTATAATCTATCATTACATGCAGTCCTTATTTCAGAGCAACCCATTCTGAAATTCAGCATAAATAGGAACAATTTTTCCCCTCTCCTCCCACTACACAATATTGGACAACTAAATTTATCAGGTTTGGCTGATTAAACTGTCCAACTTCTCTCCAAAAGACCCAAAAATAGTAAGCTTGCTTGCTCAACAGAGAAACTCCTACTGATTTTTAAGGGAAATTTTTTTTTAACACTTCAATGAAAAATATTCTTAATTTAAATGGACATTAGGAAAAGAGAAGCTCTTACCACGTCACCAGGTTTTATGGAAACTGCCACTACTGCTCCAGGCATTGGTGATCTTATGATACTTGTGGTATCCTCACTAACTTTTTCTAGCATGTATTTTCTCAGTTCTGCAGCAAGTTCGCTCAACACACGCAATTTGTACTTGGAAAAAGGAGAAGAGATGAGAAAAAACTGTTACAAAAGCATATATCAAAGCAGTATTATTTCTTTAAAAGAGCATAGTATCTAAAATCTAGAGCAAGTATGTGTTAATATCTTGCTTGGACACCGGGAAAATGGAGAAAAAAAATGTTGCACTTTAAAAAGATATTGGTAGCAGACTAAAGTTGATGTCAATTAAAATACTGTTGGGTTATCCCTAAAATAGAAAATACAATTTGAATCTTTAATAAAGTAAACGAACATTTCAAAATGTATGTGTATTATAGATTTCATTATATGTAATCCAGTATTTGTCATGATACACAGTTTAACAAAATAGACCAAAATTTTGTCTTTCTGCAAATATTCAAATGTTGTAAACATTTTATACTTTTATTTTGTACATTACAAACCTTAACTAAAATGATTGTCTTATTTTAATACAAATTATATATTTCTCATTAACAGAGTTGGAACTTTCCCCCCCTATCTTTTGCCAGTCATGCTTCCAAAAAGTATATATGTTAATGTAAGAAAATTGATAACTTGTCTAAGAGGTATAGCCCTATTAATGTACAAAAATCAAGATATTCCTCTATGAAACAAAAATATGAAACAAAAAGATAGTTTTAATTTTTTTCCTAACAAGTACAAAGGCCACATGTTGCAATCTCTAAGATCATAGAATTCTGAGAATACAAGTTCAATTTAAGTAGACTATCAAAATAATCAGTACAAGCTATGCTAAATAAGTAAAGGTTTTTGAACTCTCATAAACTTTCTGTGCTTTGCAATAGATTTGCTTCTGTGCGTATTTTTATGTTAATGCAAACAAAATGACCAACAATGTTTCAAGAGGGAAAAACACATTCTTAGTTTTTACTATTTACTAATACATTTTACATAGTCATTGAAATTCCAATGATTTTATCTTCCCGTTAAATTCTTTTCCTTTAATCTTTTTATATGGCCATCTGCTTTTAAAACTTGTTCTGGACATTGCTTTTAGGCCTCCAGCAGATGGCAGCAGGAGTCCATGAGAAACTATATTTTTGGCCATCAGCAGACAAAAGAACAAATGAAGCTCTTTCACTAATGACTATTCTTGGTTTTTAAAAATGTGGGTATTAGAATGGCAGATAATAATATAATATACACTGAGACCAACCAGCCACAATATCTAGGATTTCTGATTATTTTAACTCGGTTTTCACTAGTATAGCCTTAAGCAATTGAATAGCTCCAGAATGCAAATCAAATTAAATAATATTTTAGCTTCAATAACCAATAGCCATCACTTTAGAATATCTCAAGGCATTTGCAACATTAATCCATCTGTGGTAGGATCTCTGCCCATTGAAAAGTGATGTATAATCAGAGTTATGCCTAATATCACATATATTATATAATACACTAAAATAAAAAAATTACCGCAATAATACACATTATTAATTAATTGAATCTCAGGACTCATTCTCAAACTGATATTTTAGAAATAATTTGGCATAACCTTATAAGCCTAACCCCATTTCACCTTGAAAAAGCAGAGTGGATGAGGTGCTAGTGTGGTCTAGCAAACCTGCCCTAGAAGCTGTCCTAAGATCTAGTACATCTACTGTAATGGAATGATGGACATGTTTAAGAGAAAGTGTTCATTATTTCCAGATTTCTCAGTTTAGACAGAGCTCCCCTACTTTGGGAAGAATTCTATTTAAATCCTCTGATTTATCCACAAAGTAATAATATAACTGGAGACAGGCTGGGGAGCTACTGTTCTTCAACCTAATAGTTTTTTCTTGGTTACCCAAAGAGCACTCAGTCCATCAAGACATACCAAACAGAAGATCAAAGTGAAAGCACATTTCATGTTTTTATATAATTCTCATTCATTTTTGTGAGGTTTCAATATCTCTCCCTAATAAGGGTAGAGAGCATTACGTATATCAGCTTGAATTATTCAAAATAAAGATAGGATATAAAATGAATGAATGAATAAATATAGCACTTTTATTTTATTGTTCTGTTATGTGCTCTGTATATAGTCCATTTTAAAAAAAAAGTTACTCTGCAAAAAATAGGATGGATACACTTTTTTGGGGGGGGGGGATACTCTGCAATTCCTTTATAACGAAAGCTAAGCTAAACAACATTTCTCTCTGTCTCTATTTCTGTCTCCCTCCCTCCCTCCCACATACATATACACATAAACTAACCAGGGCACCCATATACAGTAGAAATCAACACTTATGCAGAACATCACCAAATAAAATCTTCAACATAATATTTAGTGCATTTTGCTTCACTATATTCAACTAAAAACTATTTTTCTTGCCTTGTATGTAACTGGGATTACTTTCACCCAGTGAGATAAATTATTATTGTAAAGACTATGTTTTAATTTACACTATCTGCACTTTATATTATTCACTGATTTACAGAGAAATACACAACTAAAATACATAGACGTTACACATTTCTGACAGACAGACACACACACACACACACACACTTCCCTCAAACACTAGCTTCATTATTTTAAAATATCTTTCCCCACCACAAACACCATACATCCCACAAACACAAAATGGGTTGGTTATTATAAAAACAACGTATTTGGACTTCCTATAATAAAGACTTCGGAACCTGTTGTGATACATGCAGGCATCTGAATAAGAACCACAAATTAATAAAATACATAGAATGGATTAAAAGAGATCAAACTGTTAATGCTGTTCTAAAAACTAAGATTTAGCTATTATTTTAAAAAAGCTATTTTTTAAAAAATTTAAATGACTTGAAACGTAAGGTTGTTAATTGCAATTTACAATTTCCTAGGAAGAAAAACATTTTCCAATTATAATACCCAAATAACTACCCCATAGAATCTCTTTTCAAACAAAACAAACATTAGTGCTCTAGAAATGCACATCTGCCACAAAGAAAATAGGAAGGGACTTTAATGGGATTTATAGCAAAAGTTATCAGAATTGCTATGTTCCACAATAGGCCAAATAAAATATTCTGCTTGTGCTGTGTGTTTTCAATCAACATGTACTAAGATCTGATTTAAAGGAAATGGTTCTTTCTGGAAATTATAATGCCAATAGTTTTCTTCCTTCCATTATAATCTGTCCAAGTTATATAGCAAGACAAAAAAAGAAGCTTCCAAAATAAATTATAATACCAATTATTTGCAAAGTATCCATCTATCAAAGGATGAATTACTGTATAAAATTATACCTGAATGTAATTTATATCAAAATGTACAGTTTCAAAATCTAAAGGAAATGCCTTTTTTAGATGTAGATTGGAAATGATGATTAAAAAATAACCACCTTAGAAAGAAACACAAATCCAGTTAGATCTCTAGGTCACCATCAGATATTATTTGGCTTCATATTACAAAATGTTTCCTTTGGATATATTTGTAGCTTTTAAAAAAAATATGTAGCACTTCAACAGTAACTTTTACATGTTTCTGAAAGTAACTCAAGTTCGTAACATTAAATGGAAAATAGTTTCAGTTCTCACAATCAGCCATCAACCAGTACCAGAGAATAAGTCTTAGACAGCACAGAATTGACACTGAAAGAGTCTCCCGACTGTTGTATAGCACAAGCTTGCTTGTCTCCTTTATGTCCCCTACCCATCCTTCTGCTTATTCCTATTTTAGTATCCCCCTCTCTTCTGGATATTTTCTCTGCAGGACTCTTTGCTTTGCTTGGAATGAGATGTGAGAGCCAGTAAGCGAAAAGGCTTTTAAAATGCAGTCCTTTGTTATTGATGAGTTATTCCCTTTCCTTTTGTATTTGTTTATTGTTCTTTGGCTTGTTTTTGGGGGGGAGTTGAAAAAGAGCTATTGTGATGTTTTTTTTTAAAGTTAGCTTCAACTGTGAACTTTGGGGGGGGGGGATCCTTTGGAAGCAGAGTTATGGACATGCACACTAACCAAAAAAAAAACACCCTTATGGACTCAGGATGTTTAAAGTGTTATAAAGTGGATCCTTTTCTTTTTTTAAAAAAAAAAGTGCTATTGAGTGAATATTTTGGCTTCATCGAATCTCAGTTAATGTCATGCGTCTTCCAAAAAGCATTCCTTCATCAAATAGTTTCTCAGCTTAAGGGAAAAAAACAGTCTGAACCAGCGGGGTCTATGGATTGCAGCAGCCCATATCAAGATGTTAACCTCTGGGCTGGTTCAAGGAGAAATGTAACTTGAGGAAATGTAAATGTGAAGAATGTGAGAAGGCCCTAAGAACTCAACAATACCTGGCTGTGTAGGGGGGGGGGGAGTGGACTGAAAGCTTTCAAACATCACCAACTTCACTCAATGCAGCACAACTACTTCTTGAGTGTAAGTGGGATGAACCGAAAAGGGACCAAGCCTTACATGGAGAAAGAAGGATTTTAAACTTTAAAATAAAGCAAAGACTGAAGGAGGGAATGTTGCAGAGGAGCAGTTGAATTAGCTTATTGAAGTGGCCGAGGGATAGCATGAATTAGGAATTGCAAACAGAAAACGTAATTGCAAAGAAAAAATAATACTGACCACAAGCTGCCTCTAACCTCCTTAAGTGAGGCATCAGTCACACCTTGCTTCGTTCAATGTTCTTGTTGTAGGCGCTAGCTTTGCCAGTTACACTCAAATGTGCTCCCTTAGGCAAGAACTTCCCAAGAAGGACTAGGCCTTACAAAGCAGATTCCTTTTGCTTTAAGTTAAGGTTGACCAATCAGAGTCAAAAGCACACAGAAATAGACTGTGTGTGCAGTTACAACACAGACAAGGTAAAATGAACAGATAACAACTCAGCTGTTTGAATAGCAGCGCTCTGTACATCTGCAGTCAGTGGAGCAGTCTGTTAGCATAATGCTTTGACAACTCCATCAGTGTAGTCTCAAGGTTCCTGTCAATCAGGACGCATCATTTAATACAACAGCACTCAAAGGATTTTCCCTCCTATAAGCCAAATGACAGCATATCTACAGCTCTATTTACACCAGCACTTACTTCTGTTTACAAGGCTCTTGTAATTAGAAAGTATGCAACAGGCAGCAATATTATTCAGATCTCCATTTTGCCAGCCTGCCATGCAAAGTGTGATCTTACCTCACAGAGTCATGCTAAATGACAAAAGCGCTATTTTTCTTCAGTCTCTGTGCTCAGACAGCACTTCATTTGCAGCTATCTATAATTAGATTAATGGTGTAGTGCAGCACAAAGAAGGCCCACTTCACATCAGCTAGCATATGAATTAGGACAAACACTTATTTCAATTCCAGGCAGAGAAAGCAGTGACTAGGGTATTTAGCATACCCTTTATGGTGGAATGAGATGTTAATTGTGTACCATTTACCTCTAAACTGCTTGCTTGTTGTATAAATCACTGGACTAATTGATGCAGAAATAGAAACGTAGCCACAGGCAAGAAAGCAGGGGAATGAGAGCTGAAGATGGTGGATAAAGGATTATCCAGTAAAAACCATATGGAGATGAGGTTCCTTTGAAACCTGCTCATGAGCTGAAGACTTCTTGAAAAACTACAAATAAGTGACATACTGAAGTGTTGAGAAAGAGTTTACCTCATGGTTTAAGGAACAGTGTATTGAGGGGAGAGAGAGAAAGTAAGGAACTTCAGCAGAAAACTAAATTGTGTTTTCAAGTGAATTCCAGTAAGATGACATGTTAGTTTGTTGTAGGAAAGCCAAATCCAGTAACCATTGGTTTATTATGATTCTAATTCTTTATGGACTAGAAGCTATTTTAACAGATGCATGAAAAGGGCTCTAATCCACAAATGGAGTTTGGTTATTAGAAAATTAGAAGTAAAAGAAATAAATACACTTGAGTACACTTAAGAGTTTTCATTTAAGATATCAAAAGAATCGTCAGTCTTGTTCAGTAAGTAAACTTTTTTTTTGGGGGGGGGAGACAAACAACTAGGAAATTATGCAAAAGAAAAGTTAGAGAATTAACATATATAAATAAGGTAATTCTCAGAAAGTAACAATTGTAAAGATTTTCAAAACACAAATCCCAATGTTGATAGGCACAAAACAACTTTTTGAGAGTTTTCCCTTTATAAGTAGTCAGTGTGGTGCAAAGGGGAAGATTTTGCAACAATCATTCATTTATTTTTTTAAAAAGAAAGTTAATTTTGTAACCCCGGTAAACATTTGAAATAAAATTGCAGATTTTATTCTAATTTAATTCACATTTCAGGCAAAACCAATGTAGATTAATTTCAAATTCATTTTTTAAAGTATGCAGAATATGTGGACTGTACAAAAAGTTATTTTAAACCATTTATTTGTGACTATCAAAGTCTTGGATCTAACTGGAAGTATGTGACATAAGCATTATCAAAACCGGGGGGGGGGGGGGGAAACATGAGATGAAAGGAATGTATCCATATTATAAATCTGAAAACAAAAATTAATACCTCTTTAACTTTATGGTTAGCTTAAGCTTTTCCCTAGCAGAGCTATTAGCATTTTGATTCACAATTTGTTCCAATGATCTTCGTGACTGAATTATAAAAGTTAGTATCTGAAAATGATTAAAAACATGTAGCATTAGCTATACAAGCCAGACACATTCTAGATAAAGAGAGGTATTGTAAATGGTACAATTAATGAATTGATTCATTAAAGCAGTCGTGTCGTGTGTGTGTGTGTGTGTGTGTGTGTGTGTGAGAGAGAGAGAGAGAGAGAGAGAGAGAGAGAGAGGGAGGGAGGGAGGGAGGGAGGGAGGGAGGGAGGGAGGGAGGGAGGGAGGGAGAGAGAGAGAGAGAGGATTTCAGTAGAATATTGTCTGGACATGGTCTGACTGAAGAATTGAAAACCACTGCAAAACAATTCCTACTTAATTAATCTTTCCAGACCCCTCAGAAGGATATTACAGTATCATAGAATTAGAGCTAACACAGAGGAATAAGAAGGAATGAACTAAGTATTTTTAGGCAAATTTGTATTACAAGCCCTGAAAAAGAGAGGGGCATGTGAAATTCAAAATAATCCTCCTTTCAATTTTGTTTAGTTATAGATGGAACAGAAATAATCTGGACACACATTTTATGAAGGAAGTACCCCACAATCTGGAAAAACAATATTTAGCTATTCTCTATGTGTACTATAGAGACCAAGAACCGTTTTTTTAAAGAATAGGATTGAATGGAATAACCTCCAAATGGGTGCTAATCCATACTCAGATAGAATCACCCAGGATTCCCATTCTTTCCAAAATATTGCAATGGGTGAACGAGATCGCCTCCTGCCCCATACATCCCTTCGTCCGCTCCGCTCCCACAGAGAGGGTCTTCTTCGGGTGCCGTTGGCGGGGCAATGCCGGTTGGCAACACTCAGGGGAAGGGCCTTCTCTGTGGCGGGCCCGGCCCTCTGGAACGACCTACCCCCCGACCTTCGTACTATCTCGGACCTCCGCCTCTTCCGCCAACGTCTTAAGACGTATTTATTCCAACAAGCCGGCCTAGGATAGCCCCCCGTTTCTGACTTTTTAAAGAAAATTTATAATTTGGTAAGGGTTTTAATATTGGTTTTAGCACGGCTTTATTAATTTAATACATTTTAACTGATATTTATTGTATTTTGTGTTTTTAAATGATGCCTGTGCGCCGCCCTGGGTCCTAACAAGGAGAAGGGCGGGGTATACATTTAATAAATAATAAATAATAATAATTTTTCTGGAAGCAGGAAATTAAATCCTGGCATGATAGAATGGTTAGCTATGGTGTTTCATTTAGGCTGTGTTGGATATCAGTATTAAAGGCTGTTTCTTTCAATTCAGACCAGTCTGTCTGAGGGCCAAGTGAAGTCAGTTGGTGAACTGATAGTTTTCAGGGTTTTAAACCTGTGAAAATATCTACCATCCGTGATTTCCAAGTTGTCCTGTATTGAGACCATTGTGCTACCTCCAAAAACCATCCAATATTTCAAGCAGCAAAACTATATGTGAATCTCCATGGAAAGAAGGTGAGATTCCAGTCTCAGGAAGAAATGGGACATGCGGTAGGGTACTTGTGACCAAGTTTGCCAACAGTTTAGATCTCTAAAAAGCTTAAGCCATGATAGCACCATATCTACATACAAGTTCATAGATGCCAGATTAACCTGGCTCTGAAAATTTTCACTGAAGCTTGGATATGATTCTTGCCCTGATAGTTAGCACAATGCAAAATGCTAGTGGTAATGTTAACTTGCTGTTGTTTTCAGGTCACCAAAGCTTAAAGAGATATACCAAAATGAAGGCTTTAATTTGCTCAGCGCTAAAGCCATTAATACTCCAACAGTGATAGGGAGAAAATCCCTTTAATGAAAGTGATTACTTTAGATATGTTGTACAATCCCTAACACCTTGCAAAAGTGGCAGGAGCATGGAGACTCCATCTCAGGTGCCCTGATATTAAGGTGAGGATTGCTGCATCACATTTTGGAGAAGTCTCTTCAGAAGTAAGGCATCAGATAACAACACAAGCA
Organism: Rhabdophis nuchalis; assembly: GCA_039707465.1. Classification (NCBI taxonomy): domain Eukaryota; kingdom Metazoa; phylum Chordata; class Lepidosauria; order Squamata; family Natricidae; genus Rhabdophis; species Rhabdophis nuchalis. Next base: position 24,987,094 of record CM077651.1, read on the forward strand.
TCTAATGCTTCCAATGACTGAATGTGAAGTTCAGTTGCAAATAGAAAGTTTCAAGGATAAAACAGATTGTGCCTAACAGAGCCCACACGCGGCTTGGCCGAAGCCTCCACGTGAGAGTGGTTGAAACTATTCAGCAGCCGCTGAATAGCACCGCTCACCTCTCCAAGGATGAGAAAGATCAAATGCTCCTAGGTGTTGAATTGGAGACTCCAGGTATGAACTAATCCTGTAAATTTGACCAGAACTGAGGGAGGAGGGGGGAAAAAGACATCTCTTTGGGCTAGACTGAGTTAAGAAACTGACTCCAGTCAAGCCAAAGAGGCGTGTCCAAACAATTCAAACAATTCAGTCTCTGGGCAGATGTACAGAAGTTATACCCATGCATGGAGTCTCCAAGCAGGGCACAGGAGTATCTGTGTATGCCTAATCTTGATGAATGAGTAGTATTACATCCATGATGGCGGCGCGCTTAGGCGCAGCGGCTTTGAGCTCCTGGTGTCACAGCAGACTTTTCCATCAAAAACTCGCTCTGAACCTACTGTGAATTATAGAGAAACAAACATATCAACTGATTGTGACACATCAGTTAAAGAAAAAAAGGATTACTCTGATTTTTTAGGACAAGTAAGAAAACAAGTTTCAGGCAGAGAAATCCTCAAGAAGAAGCCTAGATCTGGGTAGTGGAGAATTTTTAAAACCCATGTTGTATCGCAAACAAAGCCTTGATGAAACAATGATCGCAGATTCTTCACGAAGTTTATGTTCTGTAACGGTGGCACCATCATTATCTCTTGGGAATATACAAGGGGCAACTGCAAGAATTGAAATGAAGAAGCAGAGAGCATCACCCCTACCAGTAATTCCCATCCTTTTCTGTTGGGAAAGCTGAGAGAGAAGAAAAAATGCCAAGTGCGATTCCTCAAAGTTCATTGCAACAAGAAATAAAAAAAAGAAAAAGAGACGTGCTCCTCTTCCACCAACTCCTAAAATGCCAAACAGATTTGAAGATTTGAAGAAATGGATAATAAAAGACAAAGTACAATTGATCCTTTTCAACTGTCATTTGTCGGCCATTTTGTTTCAACTGTCATTTGTCGACCTTTTTGTTTGCCTGGAGAGATTCCTGTTGTGACTGTCACTGCTGTCTGTATCCCACCTGGTGCAGGTGTTGGCACGGCGCTCAAATCAATTCCATTGTAATTCTATTAATATTATTACAATGACAATAAAGATTAATAATAATAATAATAATAATAATAATAATAATAATATGCTCCCAGCAATAAGCTTTTATATTGAGCTATGTGTAAAAAAAAAGGGGGGGGGATTAAACTGGATGTTTTATCTCATTTAAATTTTCAGAAAGAGACCAAAACAACCATCATAAATATGTGTGGAAGGAGCAAGCTTTTTTTATTCCTTGGCCTCTATTGCTAGAGGTTGAAAATCTCATTGAAAGCTTCCACCAAGAACTCCTGATAGATTATTACATCAGGGGTACCCAACCACTGGTCCATGGCCTGATACCAGTCGTGGCCCATTGGGAACCGAGCTGCGCAAGCAGTGGGTGAGCATGCGAAGCTCCATTTGCGCAAGTGATACGCACATGCACAAAAATATTCCCTCTTCCCCACCATCACCACCATGGCTGCAGTTACATGGAGTCAGAAAGGTTGTGGACCGCTGGATTAGATGATAATCAACCATCCTACAGTTTAGATCGGGCTGAGGAAAAATGACTGGTCCAAAATCTTCTAATGAATTTCAATGGGTGATGGTGGTTTAGATCTTGGAAGATCCAAATCCAATCTTCTGAGGCAGTAACAACTTTCCTTTAAAAGAATCATTATGTAATTTATGACAACACATTATTTTTCCCCTTATGAAGAATAAAATACTGAAAATGATAATGAAAGTACTAGTTTTCCACAAAATGCTTTTTTTTTTTGGCTGTCAAAAGAATTATGGTGGATCATATCAAATACATTTTCTATAAATTTTGTGTCAGGCACAAGAAATTAGGGGCCAGGATAAAGTTCAAAAGTACAAGTTTATTTCATGCTAGCTATACACAAGAATCTGATGTACTAATGATGAAGGCAAATTGGCTCCAGATAAGAGCAGGGCTGGACCTCGGCCTCTTATGAGGGCATAGCAACGCCAAACTGATTATGCATTTGAACACACACACACACAACACCCCTTGGACTCCGCCTGGTCATCTCTTACACCTTGTTCGCAACAATAATCAAGCAAAAATATAAGGAAATTATCAGATGGTCTTTAAAACAAGCATTGAAGAAGAAAAAAGTTGGAAACTTTGCGTCAATTGTACTATATACCTAAAAAAAACCTAATAACCTTGCTACTATTGACACACAGAATTCCAAAAGGTTGAGTGTGCTGCCCAACAAAACCACAGAGATGTGAAGTTTATTAACAGAAGGGCACTAATGTGTATTGTTCTAGATGCTGCAGAGGCAATTTCTTAATATGTAGCAATTATTGTAATTATATGATGACAGCTTAATGCTCAACTAATTTCAATAGGTCCTCCCAGATGCAATCATGTAACCTCCAACTTGGTGCGCAATAAAAGAAGGATCCCTGTGTCTACCGTGACTCTCGGGTTCAGAAGTTGAAATTTTAGTCACCAGGCTAATAAACAGCTGCACATGATCCTCTTCTATCATTACTGGAACTGACACACCCAAAGCAATGCAAGCTAGCACCGAATTACCAACGGGTCTCATGAAATGGAAACAAATAGAGACAGAAATAAACTATGTTGATTACATGGAAATAACATCTCCCAAGTGTGCAGCTAGTTGACACAAATGGAAATGCACGAGGGGGAAAAAAAGAGCTGTGAAGCCGAGTTCCCTAATCATTAATCACTTTTTTTTCCCTCATGACCATTTAAACCATCCCATTACAGCCTGCAGCAATAGGGGAAAATCCCCATCGGTTGCATGTCAGCAATGATGGTGTTAACAGGAGAAAATATATGGTTTGTTCACTTAGACTCAAGTCCCACAACATTTGCTACCTTTAATTGAAAAAGGCAGTTAAACAAGAAGTAAATCATTCTATTAGCTTAGGCTACTTGATAACATCCAATGGATAGTGTCAATATGTTATACTGACACAATCCATTATTTAATCATTCTTGGCTGTACACATGGAGCTCTGTTACTGGAAACTAGTTCTTTCTGTCTAAATCTCTTTCCCTCTCATTTAGTCAAAATAAAAATCAGGGAGTACAACTTTCATCTCAAGATGAGATTTCTAAAATAATCATGACAGTAAATGGTACCATTTGTGTTCCCCAATTATCTGCATCATTTATGGACGTTTTAAAAACCCAAATTAAAAAAAAAACTGCCAAAGAGGCTTAGTCATCACCAAGAATGTTGCAAGATGGGTAAATACAAAACGGTAAAAGACAAAACTTGTGACAATGCTCCCTTCCATACTCTGAGGACTCTCTGAATAGTAACTATCACCACTTTTATGTGTTTTTGTCTTTTTATGGAGTAAGTTACTAAATAAACTAAGCCAGGAAACTAATTTCCCCGGAAGATCAGTCCTACTATATGAGGGGTCCCCCACCCCTGGACTGTGAGATGTTCAGAACTGGGCCACCTGAAGCGGCAGGCCAGCACGGACATGAGCATCCCCACTTGCACAAGCAGCAGAACCATCCCATCTCCCCTACGTGCCAGTCTGCAAATCGGAATTCTGTACTATACCATTATTTAACTCATCCCAGTTCTTGCCTTAAAATATATCCACCGAAAAGGAGATAATAAAGACAGAATGGCAGATAGGCACATGGTACCTAGAGGTGAATCACAGCTGTGCCAAATAAAGAGGATATCTGGGATCAGAACTGTTGCTACTTTAGGACTCAAGTTAACTGGCAACAAGGAAAGGAATCTTCCCACACTCTTGAAACTAGACTGTGCAAGTTACTTGGCTGCAAAGACTCATTTTAAGTTGGCAATCAAAATGCTATGCAAGGCTATTGGTCCAATTAAACAGTATGGTTTTACGCATGTCAATAAGAAAAATGACACTACTTCAAAATGTTATCATTATTCTAGGGGCAAAATATAGTGACTCTTTACTTGACTTAAAGATGGGGAAGAGAATAATTAATATCCTAACAGGTATGTACATTTCATTTCTCCAATAGTTTCCAGTCCAAAACTGGACTCCTCTGTAATTCTTCAAAATAAACTAACAGTCATTGTAGGGAGACAAAGGCTGATGCGTTTTTTAAATGTTTTCTCTATTAACATTGAAACAAATGTACACTGTTGCTCTTCATTTTCTCCATATTGCAACAGAGGCATATTTCTAGCATTTATGCCATAGTGTCTCAAGATCTGACATTATTACATGTCTGTATTTTATTATTTTATTGTTTAATAGAGAAAATTCATTCAACAAATGATTTCAATAATTAAAAGAAAGCTAACTGGGCTTAGCCTTTTGACGTACAATATGCTATATAGGTCATATATGAAATGGTACTTTCAGGGTACCTAAATTAATCCACTAAAGAGGAAGAAATATCCACAAAGGCAATGTGAATATCTAGAATTATTTACAAAACAACACTGGATTTTAAAAGATCTACTCTCAACAAGCAGAAAATATTCTGTTGATATACCAAACAGTTTTCATCTGATAGTATTTAGAGATTTCAAATACATTTGATAATAACTGAGCAGCTTTGCTTAAAACCATATGATTTTCTAGAATCACAAAAGAAAAATCAACTTAAAGCAACCTATTGTCTGTGAGATTCCTCCCCTCCCTTGAGATTTTACAAAATAATCAGTAGCATTATTTTGTTTACTGATTATACTCACCGTTTTTTTTTAAATTAAATAGGTTTGGGTAGTCATGCTGTGTAAGTCCTGCTTTTCATTTTCTTATCTAGAGAAAAATCGTTAAGACTTCGTCTTAATGATCAATTAATGAAAAACTATAAAAAGATGGCTTACATTATCTTTAATTCCTGAACTTTGTCTTTGGATTTATTTCAGCCCATAGTAACATCTGGCTTAAGTGACTAACACTTCTGTAGCAAATGCCTCAATATTTTCTGTACTTTGCCCCAACTCAAAAGGTAAAGAACATTTTCTAGAAAGATAATCATTTCTGGAATTATTTTGAATGCTCACACATTTATTTTTCCTTCCAGGTTTTTTTAAAATAGTTATTCCAATAGGGAAAGAAACTGACCTCAAAAGTCATGAGAATTAAAAACACTGGTAGCCAATATATTTGAGGGAGTGGAGGAAAACATCACGTAGTCAGTCATACCTTCCATGGCTTTGTAGATTTGACCTTAACTATTGGGACACAGGACTATGTAAGACTGACCCAAGTTCTGCATATAAATGAAAACTGAAAACTCAAGGATAACACTGAACTGTAACTTCATAGGAGAGGTTGACCACAGAATAGAAAATAAGCACACTTTGTTTGAGATGCAGAATAAAATCCTTTAGAAAAAACCTAAACAAAACATTATTTTTTCTTTGAACAACAGACCTTCACAAGCCATATGCCAAAGTAAAAAAAAATGGACTGCTTCACTTATTGCAGCTGAGATATAGGTAGGTAGGTAGAAAGATAGATAGATAGATAGATAGATAGATAGATAGATAGATAGATAGATAGATAGATAGATAGATAGATAGATAGATAGATAGATAGATAGATTCTCATAGTCATGTGATCAAAATTCAGACACTTGGCAACTGACTCAATATTTATGACGGTTGCAGTGTCCCAGGGTCATATGATTTATTTATTTATTTATTTATTTATTTATTTATTTATTTATTTATTTATTTATTTATTTATTTATTTATTTAAATTTATACCCCGCCCTTCTCCACAGAGGACCCAGGGCGGCGCACATGAAATTTAAAAAACATACAAAAATACAATAAATATAATTTTAAAAAACTATTAAATAACCCCATCCTGCGCTAAAACCAAATTTTAAAACCCAATTTAAAACTATCTTAAGTCCCCAAGGGAGGTTAGGCTAGGCCGGCTTGTTGAAACAGATATGTCTTAAGACATTGGCGGAAGAGGCGGAGGTCGGTGATGGTACGTAATTCAGGGGGTAGGTCATTCCAAAGGGCTGGCCCCGCCACAGAGAAGGCTCTTCCCCTGGGCGTCGCCAGTCGGCATTGTCCGGCCGACGGTACCCTGAGGAGGCCCTCTCTGTGGGAGCGGATTGGTCTGAGGGATGTATGGGGCAGGAGGCGGTCTCGCATATAACTAGGTCCCGAGCCATGGAGCGCTTTAAAGATGGTAGTCAAAACCTTGAAGCGCACTCGAAAGGCCACAGGAAGCCAATGCAGCTCGCGCAGGATCGGTGTTATGTGGGAGCATCTAGTGGCTCCCATAATCACCCGCGCGGCTGCGTTTTGGACTAGCTGTAGCTTTCGAGTGCACCTCAAGGGAAGCCCCATGTAGAGAGTATTACAGTAGTCGAGTCGGGACGTCACGAGTGCTTGAGTGACTGTGCGTAGGGCAGCCCGGTCCAGTAAGGGGCGCAGTTGGCGCATCAGGCGAACCTGATGGAACGCCCCCCTGGCCACGGCTGCCACATGGTCCTCCATGGACAGCCGGGAATCCAGGAGGACACCCAAATTGCGCGCCCTCTCCACGGGGGCCAGTGTTTCGCCCCCAATGGCCAGAGTTGGAGTGATCTGGCTGAACCGGGGTGCCGGAAACCACAGCCACTCAGTCTTGGCAGGGTTGAGTTTGAGTTTGTTACCACCCATCCAGATCCGTACGGCTTCCAGACACCGGGACAGCACTTCGGCGGCATCGTTGGGGTGGTTTGGGGTGGATATGTACAACTGAGTGTCATCAGCGTACAGATGGTATTCCACCCCAAAACCACGGATGATCTCACCCAGCGGCTTCATATATGTGTTGAAAAGGAGGGGCGAGAGGACCGACCCCTGAGGAACCCCACATAGGAGAGGCCTCGAGGTCGACCTCTGCCCTCCCGTCAACACATATTGCGACCGACCAGAGAGGTAGGATGAGAACCACCGCAGAACGGTGCCTCCCAGCCCCAACCCCCCCAGTCGGTGCAATAGGATACCATGGTCGATGGTATCAAAAGCCGCCGAGAGGTCTAATAGGACTAGGATAGAGGAATACCCTCTATCCCGTGCCCTCCAGAGATCATCAACCAACGCGACCAATGCCGTCTCAGTACTGTGACCGGGCCGGAAGCCGGACTGGCGCGGGTCTAGATAATCAACTTCCTCCAGGTGTCGCGGAAACTGTTGGGCCACCACACTCTCGACAACCTTCACTAAAAAGTGAAGGTTGGAGACCGGACGATAGTTCTCTAGTAAAGCTGGGTCCAGGGACGGCTTCTTGAGGAGGGGCCTCACTACCGCCTCTTTCAAGACGGCAGGTAAGGACCCCTCACTCAAAGATGCATTGACAATGCCCTGGAGCCAGCCTCGTGTCATCTCCCAGGATGCCAGTACAAGCCAGGAGGGACACGGGTCCAATAAACATATGGTCGCCCTAAGTTTCCTTGACAACCTGTCCATATCCTCGGTGGTAACAAAGTCAAACTCCTCCCAAGAAGGAGCCTCAAGACTAGCCTCGGACAGTCCCACAGGACCACTGTCGATGGAGGGTAGCTCATTCCGAATCCGAGTGATTTTCTCCTGCAGATAAATCCCAAATTCCTCTGCTCGCCCTTGCAGAGGGGCTTCCCGCGGCCTCTGGTGAAGGAGGGAGCGGGTCACCCCAAACAGGGCGGCAGGGCGGTTATCTGCGGATGCAATAAGGGTGGCACAATACTCCCGTTTGGCCACTCTTATCGCCACTAAATAAGCCCTAATATGGGTTCTCACTAGTGTTCGGTCGGCTTCGGAGCGAGAGGATCTCCATCTACTCTCTAGGCATCTCTTGTGGCGTTTCATCCCCCGGAGCTCCTCAGTGAACCAAGGAGCCCGGGTGATTCGTCGCCGCAAGAGAGGCCGCAAGGGCGCAACTCGGTCCAAGGCCCCCGTGGCCGCACTTAACCATGCGGCCACTAGGTCCTCAGTCGAGTCGCGGGGCAGGGTCACAGGAATTGGCCCAAGCTCCCTCTGGAACCTTTCCGGGTCCATTAGAAGCCTGGGGCGGAACCATATAGGAGTGTCCGGTTCCGCCTCCCCGCGGTGGGGTGCAGCGATTGGAAAGTCCAGCCGAAGGAGAGCGTGATCCGTCCATGACAAGGGAGTAATGACTAGATCCCCTATTCCAAGATCACGGCTCCACTGTCCCGAGACAAAGATGAGATCCAGTGTGTTCCCCCCCTCGTGAGTGGGGCCTAAAACTACTTGGGTCAGGTCCATGGCCGTCATGGAAGCCATGAACTCCCGAGCTGCTCCAGAGGCTTCGCCCGCCGACGGCAAGTTAAAGTCCCCCATGACTACCAGTCTGGGGGTCTCAACTGCCGCCTCGGCTATCACCTCTAGGAGCTCGGGCAGGGCTGTTGTTGCATAGCGAGGAGCCAGGTATACAACTAACATGCCCAACTACCTTCCTAGGCCCCATCTCACATAGAGAGATTCACACCCGGTTGTCTGGGGGACAGAGGTCTCCTTTGGCTCAAGACCTTCCTTTACGATAATCGCCACCCCCCCACCCCTCCCTAGGGCCCTAGGCTGATGAAAAGCACGGTAACCTGGTGGGCACATGTCCACGAGGGGCATACCCCCCTCGTGGCCCAACCAGGTTTCCGTTATACCCACCAGGTATATGATCACCTTTTGAAACTTTCTGACAAGCAAAGTCAAGGGGAAAACCAGATTTACTTAACAACTATAAAACTAACTTATCAACTGCAGTGATTCACTTAACAACTGGAGCAAGAAAGATCGTAAAATGGAGCAAAATTCACTTAACAAATGTTTCACTTAGCAACATTTGTGGCTCAATTTTGGTCTGAATTTTGTCTTACTATGTCTTTGAGATGTCTCCAAAGGCTTGGGATTGAAGGCATTTGATGATGATGATGATGATGATGATGATGATGATGATGATGATGATGATGCTTCTGTTTTTAGTTAAAGTATCTAATTCAGAAGATAGCATTTTGTATGTTTATTATTTAATCTATATGCTCCTTAACAGATATAAGAGTCCATAAATGGTAATTAAGAGATTTGTGATATAATATTTTCAAAATAACATCTTCCTCTATTTCTCTTTATATCTAAATCACATTTTGCTTATATAGGTTATGGATTGCTATCTAGTAAAACAAATCATATTTAGAGGAAGTTCTTTGAATGAGTGATTGTTGGGTCTACTTACTCCTGGGAAATTTTTGGAAATGGATTTTGCTGATGCTTTTTTTACATATTTTGCTATTGGAGGCCAATGGTGTATTTACTTGCAAAACCTATTTTACCAATTTCAGCTAGTGCACTTTTGTGCCCACTTCTACAAGAAGGCACCAGGATTATCATAAATTATTCACTGGAAGCTTTTAAATTGTGGTCTGTGAAAGTCTGTCCTGGAGTCAGTTCAAATTTGCAATGAAGGCAAAATGCAATGCTTAGGATACTTAGAGGAACATTAGCTCTGCTCACATAGTATTCAAAATTGATCACATTTAACAGAGATATTTTCAGGGTCAACTTTTTATGCTTTTCCTTGTATGTGCAATGCTTTTCGATATGCTTCTGAAAATTTGGTAGGCATCTTTGATGCAAACTAATTTTGCAGCTATCATCCAATCATAATTCCTTTTTATTCTACAATGGTCAGATCACACATATTCAGCTAGGAGCAGAGAATTAAGATGCTAAGAAGCCTGGAAAGAAAATCTTATAAGAAACCATTGGAGGTATTGGGTGTGTTTAGCCTGGAGAAGATGGCGGAAGTCAAAAGAGCTCTCTAAAGGTCTTTCACATAGAAGATGGGGAAAATGTATTGTATTTAGGGTCATTTCCAAAGGCAAGACAAGAAATAATGAGTTTCAACTATGAGGATGTATATTTCAGCTGGATATCAGAAAATAAATTATCCTGATATAAATAATTCAAAATGGTAGAGGCTACCTTGGGAGGCTAAGGACCCTCATTCACTGGAGATGTTTAAACAGACGCTGGTCGTCCAAATCTCAGGAATGCTCTAATAGTATATTCCTACACTGTACAATAATGGAAGAAAGTGAAGAGGAACTAAAGAGCCTCTTGATGCAGTTAAAGGAGGAGAGTGCAAAAGTTGGCTTCAAACTCAACATTAATAAAACTAAGATCATGACATCCGACCCCCTCAATTCCTGGCAAATAGATGGGGAAGAAATGGAGGTAGGGGTTTTATTTTCCTGAGTTCCAAGATCACCACAGATGGGGACTACTGCCAATAAATTAAAAGATGCTTGCTTCTGGGGGGAAAAGCTATGGCAAATCTAGACAGCATTCTAAAAAGCACAGATATCACCCTGCCAACAAAAGTGTGTATAGTCAAGGCTATGGTTCGTCCAGTTACAATATATGGCTCAAAACTGGACCATAAGAAAGGCTGAGCACCAAAAAAATTGAGGCCTTTAAACTATGGTGCTGGAGAAGACTCCTGCAAGTCCCTTGGACTGCAAGGTGATCAAACTGGTCAGTTGTAGAGGAGATCAACCCTGACTGCTCTTTAGAAGGCCAGATCCTGGAAAGGAAACTCCAATACTTTGGCCACACTATGAGAAGGAAGAACTCACTGGAGAAGAGCCTCATGCTGGGAAAGAAGAAGGGGACAACAGAGAATGAGGTGGCTAGATGGAGTCACTGAAGCAGTCGGTGTGAGCTTAAATGGACTCCAAGGGATGGTAGAGGAGAGGAAGGCCTGGAGGAATGTTGTCTATGGGGTCACGATGGGTCGGACACAACTTTGCAACTAACAATAACACTGTACAAAGGATTGGACTATAAGATTCACAAAATGTATCAAATATTTTATGTTCTATAACAGGGGTCCCCAGCCTTTTTTGCACCAGGGACCAATTTCATTTTAAAGAAAATTCTGCGGACCAGCTGGCGTAGAGGAGTGGGGGGGAGGGGCAATAGGTGGCGCATGCGCACGCGGGGGGGAGTCGGCTCACTCGGCCCTCTAGGGCCTCCAAAGGCGCGAACGTCCGCGCCTGTGCTCTCCCACATCTGGTGCGCGCTCTGCCCAGGGGGCTGCCCCCTCCCCCTCCTCTCCGGCCCTGCGGCCCGGTTCCTATCAAGTCACGGACCGGCACCGGTCCACGGCCCGGGGGTTGGGGACCCCTGTTCTATAAAATAGGGATTATGTACCCTATTCTTTTGCTTTTACTAGTAAATCCTGATTATTTTCAGAATTCTATTGAGAAGTATAGTAGATATATCCTGAGCAATTGGGACCCATTTTTTTTACTCAAGAAAGAATAAATATTTTGCACAGGCTCAACTATCTACTAACTTGAATACTAACAAAGTGAGATTGATAAGCATTTAATAGACTGAATGGGAATATTTGTTATGACCATGTGGTTCCATGGATTACGTTTTTAATAATGTGTCATGATATAAAATAAGAAAATGCAGCAATAAATGCTTTCAGGATAGCATCTGTAGTTATCTAAAAATTCTTCATACCATGGATATACAGCTACCTTTGGTCATAATTTGTTTGCATTATTAATAATGATATCCCTCCCATGTTTTTTTAGTCACATTTTTATTTCATTTCTGCATACAAGTTACTCAGATTGACTATTGAACATGAATAAATAAAGTTGAACTTTTTGATCAGAACAAACTGATAAAACTCGGCCTGTCCTCTTACACATGTGCAATATTAGATATGTAAATGCATCATTTATGTCAAATTCCTGCTAAACAATACATAGAATGCACACAATGGAAAGCTTTCATGTTTTTCATAATTGGCTAACAAATAATATAGCAAACTAAACATGGACCAAGCTAAATGGCGAGATCATTTTGTATAAGGTACTGGATGCAGTGACTTTAATAACAATATTGTACTATTTGAAAACACAACAAAACAGAATCATTTAGACCATTTTGGAATAATGTAACATTATTTCCACATTTAGAAATCTGGAGAACATGTTTTAGTATGCATGGTCAACTGAAATATTGAGTGATATCATAAAATGATGGCTCATAACAATTGTGCAACGTTTCATAAATATCAAATCTGCATCACTTATGGCTTATTTATAGTTATAATCTTCAGAGACGTGACATGTATTGTGTACTATTATGGCAGTCAACGGAATACAGTGTAGCCATCACTATTTTCAAGAATCTGTTTTATACACCAGTTGTACACAAAAACCTGACCGTTTTTAAGCACCGAAGACTGCCTGCACAGCCATATCATGGTTCCATTTACGCAAATAATGGTTATGCATTGGTCTAGAAATGGCACACATTTAATGCTTTTATGAAATCATGGGTCAGATTATGCAGTGTGCTGGGAAACAACTATTTGTGAATCGTCTTTAAACATTAGATATATTTATTGAGGAGAAAATACATAAAATTGCAAATTTAAGTGTGTTTGTAACAAGAGAGTTTTCAACTCTTTCCACCCTGCTGAGCCAGTCTCTAAATTGAAGCTTTTTCTGCCAAGCATTTCACATTAAATTATGGAGTTTTCTCAAGGGCTAAAGAAAACAGTTATTAAGAGTGTGAGCTTTGGCCGTTATTTCACAATTGAGTTAACCTCCATCCTCAGGGCAAATTTTGCAGCTGTTGTTTGAAGTGAGTTAGATTTTTGTTTTTGTTTTCTAATTAGACTTAATTTTAGTGTGTTGCAGTTAAGAATACAGTGGAGAGACAACCTATACTTGAGGAGATATCTTTTTTTCCAGGTAATTGTAAATTATATCTGATCCTCATCTGGTCAATCAAAACTGAAAAAGTATTTTGGAATGAATGAAATGTATAGGGCTGTGACGTCTGCACTGGATTGAGGCTGAGATGTGGACTATTTATTATGAATCAACACATAAAGATATAAGACCAAGAAATAGTTCTGATTTGTATATAAAAGTTTTTTAATGTGTTTACTATTTACTTTAACAGTATAACATTTTAATATGTGCTAAATGTTAGCATACTTTTTAAATATTTTATAAATCAAATGCAATCAACTTCACAATTTAGCTGACTGATAGATCCTGGTATTGGGGACAATAACAATTTGAAATTTGACACCAATCTGACCTCTATTTGCAATTTATCCCTCAATATTTATTTCATGAGGATTTTTCTATAAAGGAAAATGTATAGCAGTAACAAGAACAGTATTGTTCAACAGGAAGAAAAAGAATGCGGCAAAATTCTGTATTCTCAGTGGGGCTATGATTCCTACAGATTCCAGCCTGATTTATAGCTGGAAATTGTCTCATTATAGGAAATAATTTCATGGTATTTAATCATTAGCACAATGTAATTAAATATATTATCAGGTTTCATATAATTGGCTTTAAATGAAAGAATTAGTATTTTAAAGATTTATCAGAAATTGAATTAACAACATCAAGTAGCTGCCAAACAAAATATTTTGAAACAGAAATGTCAGTGAAATTAATGTTTTGTAATATGGCAATAAAAACTTGAGAGAGCACTGCAGGGTAGTTATTTTCATTGACATTAATTTGGATTTCACGTCTCATCTATGCTTTGAAATTTTGTATGGCATCAAGTTACTTTGCAAAGGAAGACACATATATGGTCCATAATAAGTATTATTAAATATGTGGTCAATTATAATAATCATCCCAAAAGCTATAATTTTATGTAACTAAACTATTTCATACAAGTTTAGTAATAAAATAATGTTTACATACGTAGATCAAGTGAAAAAACAGTACAGTTTTTTTAAAGTATCATTTTCATTAATGAAATCTTGTACAATTCATCATGTACTATGTTTATACGAACACTCTATTAATATTTCTATTTAGTTAAGATTTAAAGATCTGGAGCTAGTTCAATGTGTCATATATCAAACTACATTTAAATGAATTTCAATACTGTTTCGATATTCCTCCTTGTTGTTAAAGCCGTAGCAATGAAAATAGAGTTTAGGCCTAAACTTTAAGACAAATTATGATTATTTTGAAGTATTAAAAGTGTTTTCTTTCAGTTTAATTATAGCACATCTTAAAACATGGATCATCTAACAAAACAAGTTAACCAACACTTTATTAGCTAAAGTCTAAATCAGGGGTAGTCAACCTTTTTATACCTATCGCCCACTTTTGTATCTGTTAGTAGTAAAATTTTCTAACTGCCCACCGGTTCCCCAGTAATGGTGATTTATAAAGTAGGGAAGTCAATTAAATTTAAAAAAGGAAAGTGCTTCAGTATCGGACAAAACCCCTACCACCCACCATGAAAGCTGGAATGCCCACTAGTGGGCGGTAGGGACCAGGTTGACTACCACTGGTCTAAATTGTTAAAACATATAATCTTTCTCCATAATAATTACATACAACAATAAAATCAGAGACTTCAAAAGTAATAATATTTCTTCACCCATAAGCCATACCAAGGCCTTCAAGCATTTATCATTTAATCTTTTATTTCAGGATGCAAAGTGTATAATTGGTAAACCACCCAAAGTGTATAATTGGCAAACCATCCAAATTATTGCCAAGAAAACGAAATGAATGTGTCCAAAACTTTAGCAAGAGGAGAGATGGACTCAAAGGGACTTCATATTATTTCACCGAAATCAGTAATGTGTAGTGTGTAACGTTAGTCACAAAAAATGAAATTCTATTACTTTTATATTTAAAAGAATTAAGAACTATGATGCATTCTGTCTGGAAGCACATTGATAACTACCAGCTCATTTTATGATCCAATGTTCTGTAATTGCAATTTCTGAAATGATTGTGTATTAAAGGACAATAAAAAATTCTTCCCTCCCACTGTTGGATTAGATCAGTGTTTTTCAACCTTGGCAACTATAAGATATGTGGACATCAACTCCCAGAATTCTTAAAAGTTACCAAGGTTGAGAAACACTGGATTAGATGAATGAATCCATTTTGTTAAACAAATTCTATTGGCTGTCCTTTATAATAAGTCAAAATGCCACGGCTTTATGTTAATTTATTGATTCCTGCAACTCCCTGTGAACTTAATAAAGAGGCAGCAGGATCTTGAAAGCTGTAGCTTCAGTTTTACCCCAAATGCAAGCCATCTAAGACTAGAGAGGACAGGATATGAGCTACTTATAGCAACCAGTGAACAAGAATAGCAGGAAGGCTGCTGTTGTAGCAAAGGTCTTTGATGCAAACAATTTATTAAACCTCGTAATACTCAAAACAAAATCTTTGAAGGCAGGTTATCCTTCCCTACACTATGCTCCATTGTGAAAGAATTGCTTCCTTTTCCTTTTCAGACTTTTTTGTGACACTGACCCTCCATTGGTTTTCTTGAGAAAAGTAGGCTATTTACTCCTACATTAGCAAAAGTCAGGAAAATTTTGAATATGTGGGTATATATGTACTGCATATGTGGTGTGTGTGTGTCCTCTTCATTGGTACATTGTAAGCAATGTCCATTTTACCAGTCTTTCATAAACAACTGAAATAACTAAAGAATCCATATCCTAACTGAAACACCTACAAGGGTATTAAAGATATCCTTTCAATTTGTTTTTCAGATTTTAATTTTTAAAGTTTAATCCAATACCTTTAACTTTCTGGAATATAAATGTGTTCATTAAACAATTCTGAGTTCCCCAATCACTCACCCATTATTTTGAATAATCTCAGTTATCGTTTCCCACACACACACACACACACACACACACACACATGATATCATAGCAAATCTTAGCAATACTCATGGGGAGTTCACCTTTTCAAATGAAAATGAATAAACAAACATTCTCACTAAAATATATGTCCAGAATGTCAAAATAAAGAGACAGCGTGTCCATGCAACTAGATCAGATAAACCAAATGTCTTGCCTCCCACTTCTTTCGCTCAATTCTTCAGTGCAGTACCTTTGTTACTGTTCAGTGATTCAGTTGTTCTCAATTCCTTGTGATCTGATAGACAGCCAAGTCTTTCACCAGGATTGTCTGTTGGTTGTTGCATGCATGGAGTGCATGCATGCTCACACTTCTTTTACTGGTCAAAGTATCTAATCACCTTGACTTCTCTTAACCCCCTTTTTTCAGCATTTTCCCAAGCATCTGCATTTTCCCAACAAATGCAGATCTTCTTGTTTTGCATTATGTGTCCAAAACCGTTAAGCTTCAGTATTAGTGCCTCTGATGATTTTGTATCATCTGGTACTGAATGATTTATTTTGCAATCATACAACATAAAACATCATCGGAGTTGGAAGCACCTTGGCGGTCTCCAAGTCCAAACCCCTGCTGAAGCAGGAGACCCTATACCATTTCAGAAAAATGGCTCTCCTTAAAAGCCTCCAGTGATGGAGCACCCATAACTTCTGAATGCAAGCTATTCCACTGATTGATTGTTCTCACTGTCAGGAAATTTCTCCTCAGTTCCAGGTTGCTTCTCTCTTTGGTTAGGTAGCATCCATTGCTTCTGGCCTTGCTTTCTGGTGCTTTGGAAAACAAGTTGACCTCTTCTTATCATGTCACCCCTAATCCTTCTTTTCACTAGACTAGACATAGCCAATTCCTACAACCATTCTTCATATGTTTTAGCCTTCAGTTGCCTAATCATCTTTGTTGTTCTTCTCTGCATTCTTTCCAGAATCTGTGTCTTTTTTTTTACATCATAGTGGCCAAAACTTGATTCTCTCTTAAGTTAATGCAGCCTAGCATTACAGTGATTTTTTGGCACATATGTAAATGATTCTCTATAGATCCCTGCATTTACTGCTATTGAGTCAAGTTTCACCTAATCTGTACCTGATTTTGATTTGATTTTTCTTGCCTAAGTGTAAAACCTTGCTTTTCTCTACACTGAATTTTGTTAGATATGGCTCAGTGTTCAATTCTGGATTCCAGATGGATCTTGGGCATATCTTCCGGGGTGTTGGCTGTTCTGCCAGCTTGATGTCATCTCCATATTTGATGAGTTCCCCTTCTATTCTTTCATCTAATACTGGCCCTAAGACAAAACCTTGGTATACCCCACTACTTACTTCTTTCTGTGTTTAGTGGACCAATTGTTTCTTTGATTTTTTCCTTATTTTTTATATGTTGAAAAAATATTATATATTTTTTTTACATTTGTCACAAATCTTAGTTCATTATGAGCCTTAGATTCAGGCTATGTATATTCTGCCTTAGCTATGTGTTCTTCCTTCAATGTTTTATTCTTATCCTTTTTATCTTTCAGATTATCAGAGTTCTTTGTACAACCATGCTGATTTACTCTTGGATTTCTTGTTTTTTTTCTTTGATATTGTGTGAAACTGGGCTTTTATAATCATATTTTTAGAGTTCCCAAGCTTCTTGAGTTGTTTTCCCCTTTAAGATTTTCATCCATGGAATCCTTCCCAAGCTTTGTCTGTTGATTGAAATCAGCTCTTTTAAAGTCTAAGACACCGGTTTGAGAGTCTGCATTATATTGAATTCCAATATGACATGGTCACTCTGCCCCAAAATTCCTGCAATATCAATCCCCTTTTATCATTTCTTCTATTAGTAAGAATTAGGCCCAGGATAGTTGTTCTTCCAGTTCCCTCCTCTACCTTTTGGATGAGAAAGTTGTCAGCTAGGTTAGTCAGGAACCTGTTCTATCTCACATGATGCAGAGGTTGTCTCCCAATTGATATCAGGGTAGTTATAATCCCCCATTGACTGTGATGTGTTTCCTACATACATTTGTTAACTGGCTAGGAAAAAGTTTATCTATTTTTTCTGCTTGATTGGATGGCCTGCAGTACACCCCTAGGACAATATCATTCTTTTTTTCCTTTTATATTAACCCATATGCATTCTAGGAGGCTTCCAACCTTGTTTTTATGCATTTCTGTAAAGTTATAGTGATCTCTTATATATAATGCAGCTCCAGCTCCACTTTTATTAGGTCTGTTTCTTTTGAACAGTTTATATCAATTTTTCTTCATTCAGCCTTTCTAATGGTCCAATTTTCACAGACATATCAAACTGGAAAAACCATGACCTTGATACTTATGGTGAAAGATTGATGTCTGTGCATTTTAATACGCTGTGATATATAACAGTATTTCTCCCAAATAACAGAGGTTACCACCTCTAGGTATTTTTGTGTTTATGGATAAAGCCTGTAACTTCTTACATGGTTGTCAACATTGGGTTGGCTTTGCCTGTTGTCGTAGTCTTCGTTTTCTCAATGTTGAGCAGTACTTTTGCACGCTGTATTTCATGTTCAACAAGAGATGCCTTAAATCTTCCTTACATCCAGTCCTAGAAATGGTAGAATCAGCATACTGAAATTTCTCCAAGCAATTTCAATATACACTCTCCTAATTCCTGAATCATTTAACTGATCCCATTTCCCCTTACTTGCCAGGAAATCAGATGCCTAGGACTTTTCACCCTGTAACCCTTCCTTCTATACATAAAAAATATTTTTCTATTGTTTGGGAACATTTTACTCTTTTAACAAGGAGTAAAAAAACAATCAATGATAGTCTGGGGTATTTATATTTATTAACATTTCCTTTTTATTTATTAACTAAGTGAACTGACTTCTCAGCGCATCATTTTTCCTCACTCATAAATCTACAGTTTCTCAAAAGATTATGTTAATTTTAAAATATATATATATATTTGACTTTTTTTCAGACTATGCTTCTTACATGACTTGCATGACTTAGTAAATTCATAATTTTTTGTTTCAGATGGTTTGCCATTGTCATTCCTATGTATAATTGATCAAGCATAAATAGTGATTTATTTACATGATCAGCATAAATAGTGATTTCGGTAGACACACTATATTTATTTCTGGTATTTGATTATTATTATTCATTAAAAATTCTAGCTTTATATGAAAACATCCCCTAAAGCAGGGGTCCCCAACCTTTTTTGCACCAGGGACCGGTTTCATTTTAAAGTAAATTCTGCGGACTGGCTGGCGTAGAGGAAGAGCGGGGGGGGGAGGGGGAACAGGCAGCGCATGTGCACGCGGGGGGGGGGGAGTCGGCTCACTCGGCCCTCTAGGGCAGTGGTGGGCAAACTCATTAATCAAGAGAGCCAAATATCAACAGTACCACGATTGAAATTTCTTTTGAGAGCCAAAATGTGTGGCCTGTTTTGTGGGAGTGGCTCAGCAGTCATGTGACCAGGTGGGTGTGGCCAACTGTGGCGAAACTCACTTAACGACGGTCCTGCTTAGCAACCAAAATTTTGGGCTCAATTGTGTTCATAAGTTCTTTCTTTCTTTCTTTCTTTCTTTCTTTCTTTCTTTCTCTCTTTCTCTCTCTCTCCCACTTTCTTTTTCTTTCTATTTTTCTCTCTCTCTTTTTCTTTTTGTCTATCTCTCTCTCTGTCTATCTCTCTCTCTCTGTCTCTCTCCTCCCTCCACCCATCTGTCATTCTGTGTGTGTGTGTGTCTCTTTCTCTCTCCCTCTCTCTCTGTGTCTCTCTCTGTTTGGCTCTTCCTCCCTCCCCCTGTCTCTCTCTGCATGTCAGTCTCTCCCTCCCTCCCTCCCCCTCCCCGGAAGCAGCGGAAATCACGGCACGCCGGCCGGGGAGGCCACAGGGGCCTCCTCCTCGCGAGCGGGCGAGCGGGAGCACCTGAGGCCGTGGCCACCGAAGCGCCGCCAAGGCCGTCCAGGCGCCGCACGCCCACCTTCCTCCCAGCCACGTGCGGCGGCCAGCCCCAGAAAGCGTGCCTCGACAGCCTCTGCAGGCGGCTGTTGCTGCTGCTGCTGCCCCCGAGCCCTGCGACACACAGCTTCCGCCGTCCGAGGTCGCCCAGCAGAAGCATCGGGCAGGACAACCGGGCACATCTCCACCGGCTCCCTCCAACGGCCACCGAGGCGTGCCCTCCAGGGCTGCCCGCCACACTGGGCTGGGAGGGAGTGGGCGCCCGGTGACCGGACAGCCCCAGCGGCGCCCAGGCAGTCGCAGCCCCGGGCGCTCCCCCAGCCCGCTCGCTCGCTACAGGAGAAGGTAGCCACAGCCCCCCCCCCAGCCAACATGCCGGCCCCTCCGCTGCCTCATGGGGGAGGGAGGGAGGGAGAGAGGAAGAGTCACAGCCGAGGGGCCAAAGAGCCGACCACTGCTCTAGGGCCTCCAACGGTGCGAACGGCCGCGCTTGCGCTCTCCCGCATCCGGTGTGTGCTCTGCTTAGGGGGCTGCCCCCTCCTCCCTCCTCCTCCTCTCTGGCCCTGCGGCCCGGTTGCTATCAAGCCACGGACCGGCACCGGTCCGTGGCCCGGAGGTTGGGGACCCCTGCCCTAAAGTACCTAAAGGATGTAAACCCGATACTGGAGATAGCATGTGAATTCCAAATACTTCCTTTTTAATCTTTTTGAGTTCTATATAAGTTTCATAATGGCAAAAATGTTGCTGTTCCTAGTGCCCACGTTTATAATTCTTAAAGTACCATCATTATACAATGTAATATTTGAATTGGTGTTATTATAGTACTCTGTAGTTACCAACAAACTGAAAATGTTGTTATGATTTTATCCTCTGCATAATACGTTTATTGAATCACACCATCTGCTTTTATAAGGATTTGTGGTTAATTGCATCACACTTGTTATTTTTTTGGAATCTGACCCAGGATACAGGAAGACAGACTGCTAACATGTACACTCTCAGATATTTCTGTGGACATATTTTTCTCGAGACTTAACACACCGAAGTAAGAGGATATTAGGGTTCTAAAACAAACTAGGGGAGAATCCATAGTTAAACCCCACAATTAACAAGCATGGGAGATTCCAAGATTCAAAGTAGCAATGTTCAACAAATTATCTTTTATGCTTCCCTTTTCTCCATGATATCATATATAGTCCATGATGTATGAACACTTACTTGGGCTAATCCCTCCTACTTTCTTATTTCTTCAGCCATCATAACTGCAACAAAACAGTCATGAGCTTTTCGCCTTGAAAGATTCTAAGCCATATGAAAACACTGGCACTGTACAGGTAGTCCTTGACTTACAACAGTTAATTTAGTGACTGTTCAAAGTTACAACAGCACTGAAAAAAGTGACTTACGACCATTTTCACATATGGTAGCATACCCATGATCATGTGGTCAAAATTAAAATGTTTGGTAACTGGTTCATACTTATGACCATTGCTGTGTCCCAACGTCCCCTTTTGCAACCTTTTGACAAGCAAACTAAATGGGAAAGCCAGATTCCCATAACAACCATGTTGCTAACTTATCAACTGCAGTGATTCTTAACAACTCTGGCAAGGAATGCCATAAAATGGGGCAAAACTCACTGAACAAATGTCTTAACTTGTGGGCTCAATTGTGGTCTTAAGTCAAGGATTACATGTATAAAAATGTTCAGTGCATGTCAGGCCTGGGAGCCATCTTTTGCATTGGGCCTTCAGGCCTGCCACATTCACTGCTGTGGGAAAATGGGAGAGGGGATTATATGGAGTATGGGAGATATATAGTCATAACAACATTCCTTTCTCAGAGTCAAGGACATCTTGCCCTGTACCTGGAGGAGTATGACTGGGAGGCATCTCCAGTTGGAATGGTGTCTGATTGGGCCATGTGATGGACATGTGGGTCCTGGGCAGGGGCGAAGACTTTCCCCACTTGGATGGGTAAAACCTGGAAGCTTTCAAATTCGGGTTTTCTTAGATGTGCCAATATGACATCTCTAATAAAATTGAACTTTGAGGAACTTCAAGCAGAGTCTTCTTTCGTTGGGGGTGTTACTTGGAACCCTGACAGTGCAATTCTCTGGGGAGGTGATAAATGTTCCCAGTCTTTATGTACTTCAACAGAGAAAATGCACGTCGAAGAGCTTACACTTATAAAAAAACTCTGTCGCTCATTCACAAGCTGCAATTATTAAAGACAAAGGAATGCAAACTCACTGAATCATCCATGTTGTCAAGGATGCTAGGCAATGTGACCTAAGAGTGGTAGATTTTCATGATTTGTAATTTTCTAATTTCCTTTTCATGCTAGGGATTCATAGGAATGAAAAAAAACCAGCATGGATTTAAGTCAGCCTAAACTATCTACTGGCACAGTAGAAATGTAAGACTGCCTGGCCCTTTATTCTTCATGAGACATAAATCATATATCACTTTAGTCAACCTTAATGGAAAGAAATTAATTAACTGAGTACTTTCCTTAGAGATAGTCTTTTTTTTTAAGTTATAGAAAGGGAATCTGGTCTTCCAGATTCAATCACAGAAAGAAAAAGAAAACTCATCTTCTTGAGTTCAATTCTTCAAGCAGGTGCTTCAGTTGTCTGAGGAATTTGTTTTTTATGGCCCTTTCTAATGTTTCCTGGGTGGTCGCCTTCCTTTTCATCTCTTTTACATGTCATTCAAAATTTAATAACCAAATGCAGAACTTGTTAAGCCCAACGCCTTATTCCTGTACAAAAGAATTCCTAACGATTCATGAATGTCACCCACGTGTTTACAATTCAATAGGTGGAATGTTCATCATGGAATATTTCCCTATCTTGCCAAGAAAATCTCTGCATATAGTCATTGGTCCTCACAGGAAATTAGAAAAAACAACAACTGTATATTATGCATGCACTATAGCATTCGACTACAATCCTAACTATGTCAAAGTGCAGAATAAATGGGCATGAGCACCGGTCTTTCTATTTTTACAGCTGGAGCAGATTATATGCAATATCAATATGCTCCTTTTAACCGTAAGGAATAAGAAGTTGAACAAATATAAATAGATGCAGCTATGCAGTATGTTTTCTTGTGTCGCAAACGCCGTTAAATATTCTACACCCTTTGGGCTAATGTATTTATACAACTCTACTTTTAAACAAAAACGATTCTTCTTGTTGAAGTACCCCCATGAAGTAGGTATCCAGCACATTGCAACAAATTATTTCAAGCCCTTGCTTGGAATGACTCTCAACACATTCCAGGAACCCCATAAACAAAGCCAACATGTGCAGCATTAACTTTCCCTTTTATGCTGACAGCTTCCCCCGCCCCATTCGGCATAATGACCTTCCTGCACAGTGTGTGTTGCCATAAAAAGAAACAGAGCTTTGTAAAATTAGAGGAACTGTTTAATATCAAATCGTTTTATCTAAGGAAGACAGTGACTCCAGGGTAAACACCAAAGAAAAAGCAGAAGAATTAGAAATATTTGTTTTTGCTGCTGATTCTTTGACTTTACGTTGTTCAAATAAACTTGTCCAGGATTTTTTTTTTTTTAAACCTAAATATCAGCTATAGCTCCATAGACTAAAAAAAGGTTAGCACAGAAAATGTTTGAAAGTTGGGCCGGAAATGCAGGACGCTCCTAATATTCTTTCGTATTACAAAAACAAAAAAAGGGGAAAAAACAATTATATTACAAAAAAGGGAGGGAAGGGAGTGTTTCAGATACTTTTGCCTGGTAACTATGAGAATTAAGACAAAGCCAGAGGAGTTTTGGAAATCAAAACAGAAAATGATCGAACCCAATTTATTACTAAACAGATGGCAAAAGTAAATGTGCCAAAAAAAGAGTACATTTTGCAGATATTAAAAGTTAGGCTGGAAACATAATTGAGCTTTTCATTGTACTGTCACAAATGTATAATAAATAGGAAATCCTCTTAGCTTACTGACATTACTGAAAATAAAGCCTTCGATGGCTAGTTTATATGATTTTATCAACACTTACTAATGGCTGAATGTACATGTTCTGTAATCAAACCAGAAGCTTCCCCTGTAAAATATACAATGTAGAGTTCAGAATATGGCTAGCCATATTCAAAATAATACATAGAATTCTAGCAGTATTTGGCCTTCAACATCTGATTAATTCCACATTAAAAGATTCAGGTACTGATAAATTGGTACCTAATCCATTATACTAAAGAGGAAGATTGGTGATACTTATGTGTCCATGTGTGCTTCAGCAGGAAAAAGAGAATTCCTAGACATGAACGCAGACTCATCTGACCAATTTTCCCCCTACATTTATGATCATACTGGTAATGGTCACCACTTACACATTCTTTTTTTTTTTATATTGAAAAAGTTTTATTGGTTTTACATTTTTTCTGTAGGATAGGGTAAGGAATACAAAGAAATTTTGAAAACATTCACGTCGAGGTCGTCGGCTCTTCCGGGACCTCAAAATACATTAATAACAATAAAAAGAAAAACATTTTTCATCAAACTACAAAGTGAAAGCGTGTACATATATCTAAATTCTCAATTCAATACTGTCAGTCCTTTACAAAAAATCCAAATACAAATATTATGCAAAATTGTTCAAAAAGAAAAGTCAAGGCAAAGTTATTTTTTTGATCTAAGTCTCTTGGCAATTGAATCTTCTTTTTCTCCTTCCAGGCCCCCAGTAGGCGGGGCCATGGCCCCCTCCGTCCCCCCTGGATCTTCCCCCAGGATAGAGGAATGTTTTTTAAGAAAGGCTTCCGCCTCAGCAACTGTTTTAATCCTCACTCTTCCTCCTTCCCAGAACACCAGCATCCCTTCGGGTGTCACCCACTTGAACCAAATCCCATGATCAAATAAAATTTTAGACAAGAAGGAAAATTTCCTCCTTGCTTCTCGAATCTTTCTAGGGATCTGCTTCAAGATAGCAACCTCTTTTTGTTGGTAGATTAATGGACTACCTCTCTGCACTTTCAGGATTTCCTCTCTGGTTGACCTTCTAACAAATTTCACATGTATCTCTCTAGGCACTTCATTTATCCTGGCATATGCTGAGTTAATTCTGTAGGCTAGGTCAATGTCCCCCCTGATCTCATCCTTAGATTTTTGTAAATAGTCTGCTAAAATTGTGCTCATAAGATCAGGGAGGCATTCACCAGATTCCTCAAGAACGTTCTGAAATCTCAAAAAATATGTCATTCTTTCCATATCAATCCTAGACACATGCCCATTTGTTTCCCCAACCTCTTTAGTAACATTTTTAATCTCTCCCTTAACCCCCACCAACCCCCCTTCCAATTCTTCAGTCTTCTGTGTGTTTTCCAGCACTTGCTTCCGTGTGTCCAATAGCTCCTTCTTGAAATTGATGTTTTCTGCCCTCTGGGCTTGAATCTCTTGTACCAAAGTTTGTATAACAGTTTCAAGAGAAGCCATCCGTTGTTCTAAACTTGTCAGTGCTGTTTCTTGAGCCATGATTAACTGTTAAAATCAATGCCACCAAAATGGCGTTTTCAGGGTGGGGTTGGTGAGACTAACCGGGAGCCAAAAGTTCTGATCAAGGTTGTAACGTTGTAAAATACAGGAACCAAGAGAGAGACAGTTTTCCAACTCAATAGATGTAATAGCGAAGGTACTCCAGAAAAGAAATCACAAATCCAAAAGAAAAAATTTCTTCATTAAAAACCAGAGATAGTCCAAATTGCAAAGAGACACTGGAAATTTTCCATAAACAAAATAGTCAATCAGGAACAAAGAGAGGCCATTTTCCACCGCCCAGCTCAGAGCCCGCAGGAGAAAGTAGTGAGAGAAATTGTATCAGCCAGACCTAGAAACATTGTTGCAAGCAAGCCGCAATCCACTTTCCCTTAACGCAAACAGTCAGGATTGAAAATTTCCGCTCCTCGCCGCGAGGAACCATTTCCAAGTGCCGCTTAGATCCGAGGGGGGTTTTTTAAAAACAAACACCCCCCTCCCAGTCCTTTCAGCCCGGCTGACAGTAGAAAAAAAAGTTTTTGAACACTCACTCTCCCCTTGCAGCTGAAGCCTCGGGAAGCCTTCCGACATCGACGTTCAGCCCTCTACATAGATGTGAATGGCGCCGTCGTCCTTAGGCGAAGGGAGAACCCCCCGCAGCATGTTCTCCTTCACCTAGGCCGCGGCAAAAGGGTCGCCTCCCCCACCGCCGTGAGGGGGGGCGTCCCTGCCGAGCCGGCCCTACGGGAGACCCCCAAAAAAGGGGCATCTCGCCCCCGTGGGGGGGGGCAGAAAAAGCAACAAAACGGCGAGCGAGCGCTAGGCTCGCTCGTCACCGCTGGAGCCGGAACCGGAAGTCCCACCACTTACACATTCTGATGATGATGGGAGCTGTAATCTTTTTAATCTAGAGAACACCTATAAATTTAATAGATCTATATCTATAAACGCAATAGATCATCAGATGATTCCTGATGGCCTTTTATTTTTTAATGCTTTTAAAGCAGCTGCAAAATTACTGGCATAAGTCTAGTAATACAGTTTTGGGGTCTAGCATACATGGGCACTAAATAACATCTTTGAAATTTCAGTATACATATGAACAAGCACAGTGCTAAGAAAATTACCTCAGTGATACATTGCTCATTGTAGTAAAATCTTCACCGTCTATGTCACCTAAATTGGTAGGGACCATTTAAAAAAAACTATTAAATAAGTAGAAGATGGAAGAACAGGAAACATTTCCAGAAGAAAAGAATCAAAAATTATGTGTTTTAAATAATGTAAGAAGTTTAACCAAAAAGAAACTGTATTTTAGGGTTTACTTTCTCATAAATATTACCAAAGTCTGCACATGAATAGTGGGTCAACAAATGGGGCACTTTTCACCCACAATAAAATCTATTTGTATTAACATATTTAATGAACCAAAGCTTAAGATCAATAGATGCTTCTTTGTTGGCAACGTGGGGTGAATCTCTAACTCAGCATGTAATATGTATATTACATATCCTACTGAATTATATATTTATTTATTTAATTAATTTGTTTGCTGCCCAACTTGCTGCAAGACCCACCCACTCTGGATGGGTTACAACATCAAAATAAAACCATTATACACACACACACACGCGCGTGTATAAAATCGCAATAAAATTATAAGAAAATACAAATAACTAAAAGATTGGGAGGAAAAGAGAAAGTTATTTGAGGGGAAGGTGGGAGTTGCTATTAGTCAATCACCCACTTCCACTGTGAAATTCTCCCATTGGGGCCCCAGGCCAACTGGAAGAGCCAAGTCTTCAGACTTTTGTGGAAAGTCAGGAGGGCGAGAATCAATCCCACCTCAGAGCACGATATTCCAAAGGGCTGAGGCCTCGGCAGAAAGGCTCTTCTGCATCCACCAACTAAAATTCCTTGACTAATGGGATCCACAGCCTGGCTCCTCTGCCTATCCCATTGGGGTGAGACAGTTCCTCAAGTAACCTGGATCCATGCCATGCAGGACGT
This sequence comes from Rhabdophis nuchalis, assembly GCA_039707465.1. Lineage (NCBI taxonomy): Eukaryota > Metazoa > Chordata > Lepidosauria > Squamata > Natricidae > Rhabdophis > Rhabdophis nuchalis. Next base: position 25,014,418 of record CM077651.1, read on the forward strand.
CGTAGGTAACAAACAACACCTTGAATTGACCTGTAAGCAGACTGGCAGCCAGTGCAGCTTATGGAACAGTGGTATAACATGGGCCACTCTAGCGACCCAAAGACTACCCACACCACCACCCTCTGCATCAGTTGAAGCTTCGGAATGATCTTCAAGGGTACGCCCGATGCAGAGCACATTGCAGTAGCCCAAGTGTGAGACGACCAAGACTGAGGGCAAAGACTTTTGATCAGTATTCTTACAAAATTCTAAGTTAAGGCAAGACACAGGAAAAAACCCTGATACTAATTTGTGATATTATAAAACTACGGTAACCAGGAACTGTGCCATCCAGCCTTTCTGTGTTTTCCTGATCACATGCCACGGTAGGACAAATAATGCATTGGCCTTTCCATTGCCTGTTTCCTCAATTAACAAGGCTGCCAGGTGTGAGAAAGGAAACAGCAGCAAATCCATTAAGCTTACATGTAGAAAATCATACCATACTGTATTGAAATAAGGTAAATCTATAAGATGTTTTATACAAGAATGTGGACAAATATGTAAAATGTCCGATTCTCCAAGCTACTTTTTTTGTCTGATCACTGCAAAGGACCAAAGAAATCGACTGATGATCACTGCACTACAGAGACTCTGATGCTCTTATCAGTTCACATTCTAGAAGGGTTTAAGAGAGTGGTTTCCTATCTTTTTTACACATTCCTAGTTTACTGCATACAAATGCCAACATGTCACATAGAATATGGCTGTTATGGCATGCCTTAGTGAATAGAAAAAACAGAGTTTATCTCCGATTAAGGCTACAAATATTTTCAGAACTGTATTTACATAATTTTATTTCTCTTCTGAAGTATTTCTTATTTATTTATATGATTTATATAGCTGCCTATCTCAACATGTGGCAGTTACAAGGATTAGAGCAGAGAAAATTTGCCACATACGACTCACAAGGATCCAAGGATAACCAATAACCCAATTCACTACTCTTTTTCTCATCCTCTCACTAGATAACATTTAAAGGTAATTGCTAGAAAGTTAGTCCTGCTAAAAGTTTGAATATTTATTCCTTTATGCACTAACTTACTAATTGTATTAAAGCACACTTTTGTACATTATCTTTCTTATTATTGAATTTCTTTGCTGCATTTTCATTAGTTCCTTACTTAGCCCCCTTCCACTCAAATAATCAAGCACAGAGTAAGAGAAACAGGAAGGACACTGTACAAATCTATTACTCATACTGCAATCTGTTCTGTTAATCTTTGCTAAATTAGGAGATGGACTACATGTGTATGATATCCTACGCTAATCAAGACCTAATAAAATTTTCTGCTTTTAAATTTTCTTTTGGAAATCTCTAGGTAACCCAATTTTTTGTATATGCATTTATTGACAGACATAACTTGGAATTATAAATTGTAATCTATTATTTTAAGTATTTTGGTGCAGCTTTTCCCAAGAGTAAGTACAACTTTTGCTAAAGACTTTTTTTGGATCATAAAAGACACCAAGATGTAAGTATCATAAAGACAGCTTTTCTTGCAATTGCATAAAAGATCTCACATGGATTCCCGTAAAATTTAGCAATTCATTGAGTAAATATAAATACTAGTCTAAACTAAAAGATCTTATGTAAGGATTGGGAAGAACAATGGAAATTTATCTTCTAATCCATGCTCTAATCAATTCTTCTAAACCAAACAAAACACTTTTATAAATATAAAGTCACACCTTAGGTTTGGATGGCGTTGACACACACAGCACAATAAAGTTAAAATTAGTGTGGATTTTAAAATAATTGTATTAAATGTGCCATATTGAGACTATGGAATAGATATAAACCCAAGTTGTGCCCCAAAACACCTCTGTGGATCTTTGCACAAGGATTCCACAGAAGAGAAACAGGAAGCAAAGAAAAAATGGTTGATATATCAGGAATTATTGGAAAATCACTAAGGTGAATATAAGATTAAACCACAACAGCAGCTAATAGCAGATGAATATAGTTGTCAATGGTTTTCCCATTTACAATTATCAGGAAAATTCAAAATAGATAAAAAGACTTATGATATGCAGCAAAAACAGAATTTGAAATACAACTGTATACTGATAATGACCCCTGCAATTGCAGAAATGTACAAACATTGACATTTGAAACAGAGGAAGAACAAGTTAAACAGTGTATGATAAAGAAGACTAAGATTTTTTTAAATAATATACTGATTGATAAATGTGAAAATCTGTGGTTAAAAAAATAGCTATATGTTATGATCTTACAGAGCTTTTTAATAAGATGTATTGTTGGCACATGATGCCATATAAACACAATGTATAAAAGCATTGGAAATGTAAACAACATGAAGGGACATTTAATTATGCTTAGTGGACATGTTAGAAAACTTAAAAAATGGATTCAAGTACATACATTGACATAGTGAATTTTGAAAGATTAATATTCAGAATTTATCCTTTTAGGTTTGACGACTAAAGGGTTAGAAAAAAAAAATCCATGGAAGATTATTTCAATATATGAGTATTGCAGTAAGATTACTACATGTCCTAATATGGAAATATTTGGCACTAACCTCTATGAAGGAATGGTTGATGAAATTCACAAAACTTGCTGAAATGGACAAACTGAGTTCTCTGATTACAGAAAGGATAATATCTATATATATTGGTGATTGGAAACCCCTTATGGGGTTTAGCATAAAAATGAACTTATGATTTATGATTTTGATGATTAGACTGGTTGGATAACAGAAAGAAGAGTCATAATGTAATTTTAGAGATGGTGTTTAAATATAATTATATGTATAATTGCTGTGACAAATATAGCAAACTATCTTTTTATAATTTTATATGTTTCTTTTTCTCCTTTTTTCTCCTTCTATTTCCTTGTGTTATTTCACTTTTAATTCTTCTATTTTATTTTTTTCATTTTTCTCTATTCCAATTTAGCTTGTATTAGTTTTCATTATTGCTCTTAAACTTTTAATAAAAACTACGTAGCTAGTCTTCAAAAGGCGACCATAATGGAGGATGGCCATTATGATTGTATGCCATAGCAGTCAATCTGATTTTGCAACCTTTTTGCTGTGGTTGTAAAGCAAAAATAACACTTGTTAAGTAAACTATTTGGTTTCATAATTCTCTCGTTGTCTAAGGAGAGAGTCAAAGACAATTGCAATTGGTATGAGGCCTATTACAACAAATGCAGAATTCCCCTTTTAGAACTAAGTTTCATGCAAACATCAAATTTGAAAAAGAGGAGTGTCATGTTCTCCCTAGCAAGGAGAATCAGGAAAACCTCTTGGTTTCTTGATTCCCTCTTTGCCCCATAGTGGCATAAAATAAGTGAAATGAAGTTTGTTTTTTTAAAAAACACTGAAAATACCAAATCTTTTGGCACCAAGTGCACAAACCAGAAGGCATTTGCATGCATTGAAGTGCTGAAAACCCAAAGACCAGCTGGCTGGCACATACATGCCTGTTTTTTAGCCATTTTTGGGAGCCAAAAACGGTCTGAAAATGGCCCAAAAATGGCCTAAAAATGCTCCAAAAACAGTCCAAAAACGACCTGGTTTGGGGTCATATTTGGACGTTTTCTGGATCGTTTTTTGGTGCTCCTGTGTATGCGAAAACCAGCTGGCAAAGGTGCACGTGCCCACAGAGAGGGCTCTGCGTGCCACCTCTGGCACATGTACCATAAGTTTGCCATCACAGATCTAGGCTGTATAATGGCCTTCCGTTAAATAAGGAATTTGCTAGTACCATAAATAGGTTAGATGAAATTACCTGAATTAGAATTTAAGATATAAAAGTTCAGTGTGATAAAGGTTGCTAAAACATAAATGTGTAACTAATACTATACAACTAGTACTTATTACTAAAATTAAAGAATATAAAGGCCAAAAACAGACCAGCAGAATTGTTCACAAACCTTGTAACAGAAATATTGGACAAATCCATCATCATCAGTGGCTTCCACTGAAAACCAATGAAACTTTTAAGTATTCTAACATATACCTTAAAACATCTGCTTTGCAGGGCTAGTTATTTTCATTCCCCATACTTAATAAAAATAGGAAAATGTGTAGTACAAACAGAGACTTGGTGTATAATTTTCCATGATCTCAGATGACAAAACGTAGCACAAGCTTCATCTCTTGCTAATTAAACGAATCAATTAAGGGACTATTGTTGCAACTGTGTAACTGCTGTTCTATAGTGTCAATAACAACCCCACAGGGAGGTCTCTTACTACATTAAAATGCTGTCCTCCACAACTCCATCTGATATTATTAGAAACAGTTATTTGCGTCTTGCTGTCATATTAGTAGCAGCAGCAAATTATGGAAATATGCAGACCAGAATGGTCCCAGTATGAGTTCAGGTTTGGTTTCCAGCCTCCAAGGGAACAAATGCTGAAAATTCCAAAGTTCCCCAAAGTTCATTAATGGAACTGATAAATTTACCAGCACAGCAGCTATTTTACACGCTAGGTAAGGGTCACATATTTGCATATTTCCCTGCTAAGCTGATACAATTCAACTAGATAAATTATCATATTAAGTTTGCCCTCCTGAGTTAAACTGATGGAGTTCAAAATTGTTTCCAATGGTTGTCATTAATCGCTGTTACATCTGAAATGCTTCCTTTGAAATCTAATTGTGATGTGGTATCAAGGGTCATATTAAGAGCATTCAAGATGTTAAAATATTGTAAAAACCTGCCTATTTTACTTGTGTATTGAAGCACTTTAGAGTAATGAAAAATAAAAGCTCATCTTTTTATTTAAAAAAATATATCTTGTCAATAGAAAGAAAATTTAATTTAAAACATGAGATTTAAATTACATTAACCTCATTTGATTTTGTATCAGTGAGATTCATAGTAAAACCATATAAAAATAAAAGGAAATCCACCAGTTAGATTCGAAATACACCACTTATTTCACCATACCTAACAAACAGAAATTGAAATTCAAATATACTCCTAAACATAGTATTGTATATATATATATTATGTAATAATGGAATCATGTATAGCTTCAATATGCACACAGCCAGCCAATCTGTCTTGTAATTTATATGACATACAAGTAAATGTGACAAAGTCAGATTATCACTTCTAGATTAATTGGATGCAGAATACAGGAGCAAAAAGCAACCAGTCATTTCCCTGTTTTCTTCCTAAAATTCTTCCAAACTATTTATTCCCAGCCTGTTTTCAGAGGCACCCTATAAAAAGCCTTCTACCTCATTTGAAGAGAACCGCAGGGAAAAAGTGGCAAATTGGAACATCAGGAATTCACAACTGAAGGTTGTGGCTCCCTAGATGAAACCAGAATTCTGAGTATTGCTAAGCTGATGAATTCATTTTCCATCTGCTTCTTGTTCCTGACAAAGACATAACAGTTCTACAAACAAGCAACCATCTCATATTCTTTAAATTATGTTACAGACTGTTGATTTGAATCATATTAGCTAAGTTCACTAAATTTATATGCTATTTTAATAATGCTTAGCAATGTGTGTGTGTGTGTGTGCGTGTTAGGTTTTTTGAGCTGATCAATAAATAAAACAGGGAGACTAGGATAGATCTATTTCAAGCTTTTTAGCTCTCATCAGCTAGCCATACCCTTACTGGGATTTGAACCAGCGCTGTATTACATGTTAGGCAGAAGCCTTAGCCACTAAGCCACCAGGTTCTCTTCCTGATCAGCTGAGACAGGAGGATAAGTATATGGTTGTGTCACACACACACGCGCGCGCACACACACACACACACACAGTGTTTCCCCAAAAATAAGGCAGGGTCTTATTTTCTTTTGATCCCTGAAATAAGCACTTGGCCTTATTTTGGGGGATGGCTTATTATTTTTGAGGTGCAGGAGGCAGCAAGCCTGGTTACCTCATGGCTTTTGCTGTGTTGCAATATTTTGGGGGAGGGCTTATTTTTTGGGGAGGACTTATTTTAGTGCATGCACTCAAAAGCCCAATTGGGCTCATTATCTGTGGATGTCTTATTTTTGGGGCAACATAATATATATATATATATTATGTTGCCCCAAAAATCTCTCTCTATATCTATCTATCTATCATCTATCTATCTATCTATCTATCTATCTATCTATCTATCTATCTATCTATCTATCTATCTATCTATCTATCTATCTATATCTATATCTATATCTATATCTATATCTATATCTATATCTATATCTATATTATGTTGCCCCAAAAATCTCTCTATATATATCCCATGGCTGAGCCAGTGATTTGCAGCTACATGTTATTGCCAATGATGATATAGTTATTGGTGGATAGAAAGATATACAGTGTGTTGGCAGAAAATGCTGTTTTGTCAGAAGCAATGGGTTTAGGTCTATGTTTGTGGGGTATGTTGGGATGTAGTAATGTAGGGAGATTACATTATGGCTTGGTGTTACATAGTTTGGGTAATGAAACATGTGCAAAAAACAACCAAGTCATAGAGTACTGAGGACCCCTCATTTCAAGCATGAGCTACAAATATTTTCATTTATTGGCAACATCATCTTTGGCTGTATCTATCTTCTATCCCAGGGCAATAACTATATTGAATTCTATGGTATAGTGCAATATCGGGTTTTCAATTTCAATTATATATAATGTAAAGGATGTATGTTTGTTTTTATTTTTATATTTTGTAATGTACACTGAAGACCATATTTAATTTCATTGTACCATGTGACAATAAATGACAATAAAGTAAACTAAACTGTAGTCATGGAATAGGTAAATGGTAGAGGATTCTTCATTCTCAGTCCTTTAGAAATGATGTCATAGTTTTTCATTTCATTTACAATTATGTCTGTTTTTATGTGGGCCAGTTCTTTAGTGGGTTGTATGGGTATCCACTCCATCCAGTCCTGCTGGAGGAGGAGGAGGAGGAGGAGGAGGAGGAGGATATTATTATGCATGACAATCTGTTCTTGCAGATATTAGCAAAATTGTATGTTATTGAACTTAAAATCTTGAAATTTGTTCTGTCACATCTTTGATCCTTGTTTCTGGCAGACAGCCACTTTGCAAGCTGACATGGCTAGACAGCATACATTTGTCTGAATTTTGCATAGTAGTGAGTCACCAATTATCATGACTTTTTTCTTTCTCTTCTTAGAGGGCAAAGATGCATCCTGTCTTGTCTTGAAGGATCTACTACTGTTATGTTTTTTGTTTTGCAGTATTTCTTTTCTTTCCTTGAATGATCACAGCCCATTTTATCTGCAAGGCCTCAAATGTGTTTATTATTTCTAGCAGAATCTGCTATATCTCTTGCTTTTAATTGTTGTATTTTATTCCAATTCCATTTTAAAACGTATTTTATCAAATTTGATTTTAAATTGCTCTTATCAAATTTTAGTAATAATTGTTTCTGGAACTTTGGACTGTGGTATGGCCCAAGGGCTAATCAATAAAGACTCAATGTCAATGACTAAAGGCATGCACAAAAAAAGTATTGTTTGATTTTGATTCTGTTGGAAAATAGGAATGTGCTTCCTCTCAGCTGAGAATCCAAGTCAGACAAAGGCCAGTTGAAATTCAGTATAACAGAAGGGACATCGGAGGTTCTGATCCAACCCTCTGCTCAAACAGGAGAAACTAGACCATTTCAGACAACTAGCTTTTCAAACTCTTCTTCAAAACTTCCAGTCATAAATAACTTCTGGAGGCAAGCTGTTCCACTGATTGTCCTACCTTTCAGGAAATTTCTCCTTATTTCTAAACAATAAAAGCTCAAAATATGGGGGGAAAGTTTTTCCTCCTTTTAATCAAAATACAAGTATTCATACATAATTAAATAATACAAAAAAGTGAAATAATAATAATAATAATAATAATAATAGTTTAATTTCTTGACCGCTCCTCTCCCCGTAGGGACTCGGAGCGGTGCACAGGGAAACTAAAAACCATAAATATACAATCAGGAACATCTTAAAAACAAATTAAATAGTACCTGTGCTAAAATACCCAATCTAAACTAAAATTCCCACTATACACTAAAACCCCATAGAGAGAGACTACCCCAGACCGGCCAAGCAGAAAAAATATGTTTTTAATTTCAGACGGAAGGAGCGGAGGTCCGTGGTCGTTCTAATGTCGGGGGGAAGGTCATTCCAGAGGGCAGGGCCCGCCACAGAGAGAGCCCTTCCCCTGGGCGTCGCCCGCTGACAAAGTCTAGTGGACGGCACCCGGAGAAGTCCCTCTCTGTGGGAGCGAATCGGCCGTGAGGAAGTATGGGGCAGGATCCGATCCCGCAAGTAGCTAGGTCCCGAGCCATGGAGCGCTTTAAAGATGATAATTAGTACCTTGAAGCGCACCCGGAAGACGACAGGCAGCCAGTGCAGCTCGCGCAGGAGAGGTGTTACATGGGTAAACCTAGAGGTACCCAGGATTGCCCGCGCGGCTGCGTTCTGGACCATCTGCAGTCTCCGAAATGAACACCGTATGTTAAATGTGTATAAAATGTGAAATGAAAACTGTATGTTAATTTTTTATAAAAATGTCTATGAATACCTGGTAAAGTTTACCATTACTCACCACTGTTCCAAGAAACTGAATGCTAAGATTTCCACCAGCATCTCGAGAAAGGCACTGAAAGGAACAGAATAACAATTAGAGTATAGTCTTATCAACAAGAAATTTTCTCCCTAAGAATTCTGACAAATTGCTTATGAAACCGGAGACATTATACACATGTCACTTTCAATGAAACTCATGGTTAAAGCAGAAATGCATGTGATACAAGAAAATAAGTTATATTAATGTTTGATAGTATTTAGTTTTCACAGCTGAATGGAATGGACACTGGATTAACTACCTTTTTGGAGAAGGTAGTTTTCAAAAATTGACTATAATTAGTCAAACAATCAGAATTGACTATAATCAATTATCTTTCCTTCATTCTTTATTTATTTTATTCAAATTTATACCCAGCACCTTCTCCAAAAAGGACCCAGGGCGGCGCACAGGAAATTTAAAACAATACATATATAACAAAAATACAAATTTAAAAAAGCTATTAAATCCATGCCCTGTGCTAAAATAGTATAAAATCCCCCTAATTAAAATCTATCTAAAAACAGTCAAAAACGGGAGGTTATGCTAGGCCGGCTTGTTGGAAAAGGTGCGTTTTAAGACGCTGGCGGAAGAGGCGGAGGTCTGAGATGGTGCGCATCTGGCTGAACCGGGGTGCCGGAAACCACAGCCACTCAGTCTTGGACGGGTTGAGCTTGAGTTTGTTACTACCCATCCAGATCCGTACGGCCTCCAAACACCGGGACAGCACTTCGGCGGCATCGTTGGGGTGGTCTGGGGTGGATATGTACAACTGATGTTCACTGATCAAATAAGATAGAAATCTTAAATGTCCACATATATTGTCAGAGACCCCCACTAATTTTTTTTCTATTTGTCTTGCATTTTTGTAAATTTTGTCTATTTGTCTTATTTCCACTTACACAGAGCACTACAACAAATTAATTTGAACTCAATACAGTGGGTTGATTTTTGCCCTATGCAATAGATCTTAATCTTCATTCAACCATAAAGTATACTTAATGATTTGAGAATGAGAAGAGCCATGTTATTCTATGGTGATAAAAAATATATCAGAAAGCATCTGGTAGCACCTTTTTCAACTCCCAAATTTAATTAAAAGGCATATGCTTTGGAGAGCTGCTGCTTGCCCTCAGCAGATGCAGTTTTGGGGTAAGTGCTTTGTGGACTTCAACTCCCAGTATTCCTCAGCCAGCTGGCTGAGGAATTCTGGGAGTTGAAGTCCAAAAGTCGTAAAGTTGTAAAGTTGCCAAGGTTAGAGACTTCTGTTATACATGACTCCTTAGGCTTGGGATAAGTAGACTGACTTGTTTTTCTTCTCATGCTTAAGAAGAGTAATTTACAACATATGACAAAGAATCAGGTAGAAAACAATACCCTAATGAAAGAACAACCAAAGAGAAGATTAAAATTGGGAAGCCAAATTAAAATCAGGAGACCACGAGTTCTAGTTCTGCCTTAGGCACAAAAGCCAGGTGGGCAGCTTGGACAACTACCTTTTCTCAGCCCTAGGAAAAAGGCAAAGGCAAACCACTTCCACAAATCTTGCTAAGAAAACTATAAGGTCTTGTTCAAGCACTTGCCAAGAATCACCTGCCACTAACTTGAAAGCACAACAAACAAACAATCAATCAAACTAATCAGGTTTACCCTTCGTCTTTGCTTAGTTTGGTCAAAATCAGTGGCGTAGCGTGGGTTGTCAGCACCCGGGGCAAGGCAAGTAATTTGCGCCCCCTAACCCTCCCCCAGATAGTCCCTCGCTCCGCTTTCAAACCACAATAAAAGTGGGAAGAGACGGAAAAGTGCGCGCATCGGGGGCTGGGGGGAGCGGGAGGGGACGCCCTGCGCGGGGAGGGGGCGCGGCGCTGGGGGGTCCTGGGGGGAAAGGGTGGGGGCGGAGGGGGATGAGGAGCGGAAGGGGGTGTCTGGCGGGGGGGCGTTCCTCCTCCCCCCTCCTCCTGCTCGGCCGGGGTGTCAATTTGCAGCGGGAGCTCCTCCTCCGCCTCCTCCTCCTTCCCAGCCCCTCGCTCGCATTCTCGACCCTCCCCGGGTGGGCTGAGCAGGGGACCCCTCCGGCCGCCGGAGCTAGCGACTTCCACCCGGGCTCTCTCCGCCGCCTCCGCCCAGGCTTCCCCGTTCGGCGCCGCCTGGCCTTTTCCCGCCTCTCCGCGCTCCCTCGACGCCGCAGGAGGGGAAGCTCCGTGGCGCCTCCGCCTCCCTTCCCGCGAGTGTCAAAACTTTGTCGGGGCGGCGGCGGCGGCGGGACGGGGCTGAGGCGGGAGGCCGGCCTGAGGCAGGCGGGGTGCGCGGTGCGAGCGCGCCCCCCCAGATGTTGCGCCCGGTCCCCCCTGCACCCCCCACGCTACGCCTCTGGTCAAAATGTCTATTTTACATTCAGTGGAATAAGGGATATAGAAGGAATAGTAGGATAACATAGGTAATAAGAACACACACACATAGAAATGCATACACTATGTACTTTAAGATAACTTTGTCATATTATCTAATTTTTAATAGCTTCATGAAAGGAATAATTATTGGAAGCATTTCACTTCTAAACAATTATGGTTGCATTTTAAATAAGAACGATAACATTGCCTTTTCTTTTTTTATTTCAATTAATACATCGTGTTTTAGCCCTCCTGTCTGTTTCATAGGAAAACAAAGCAGAATGAAACAAGTCTGGGCATATTTCAACAAAAATGATTAACAAAATGGAAAATATGGGAAAAATCATACAAAAAAACCTGACATTTACATTTGTAAAGGAAACAGGAATATACAGTTTTCCCAACTGCTGGAGGAAACACAATCACACTTCGGAAACTGTAAAGAAGAACAAAGTACCAGGGCCTACAATGAAGAATTTATGTGCCAAAACAAACAGATACAAATTAATCAGGAGGTTGTCAAAACTAGTTAAGTGAAGAATATTTTTTAAATTTTTTTTAAAATTGAGCGCTTTATCTTTATATCTTTTATATTGGAAAACAAAAAATGTCATTATCTGGAAACCAAGTCCACTCCATGAATAGTTGATATGGGAACAAAGGTTAAAGGGACATCAAGATCATGCAGGTGTTTTATTTATTAGTATGTTAAAAAGAAAAGGACAGAACCTGAATATTTTATGTAAGTACCATAGTGTGATATTTTCTGACTCAGATTCCATCAGTGAAATATTGTGTGTATGAGGGTCCAAATTCCAAACTTTTTAATCTAAAAGGATAAATCTTACATATTTTTAATTAAAACCAATCTTTATTATTTTTATCCAGAAAAAATAGTATACATGATATAGAAAGACACAGATTGCAAAATGCATCTGAATGTACTGTATTTTTCGGAGTATAAGATGCACTTTTTCCCCCTCAAAAAAGAATGAATACACTGAATACAGCATTTTTGGCCTCCTGAAACCCCGTCCTTCCAGGCCCGTTTTTTGCTCATTCCCCCCCCCCCTCCCCAACCCCCAGGAGCATTCTACAAGCCTAAAGGCTATGCATGCCCTTTTGAGGGGAGGGGGAGTCTGCAGAGTGCAAAAACTGTTTTTTAAATTTGCCTCTTCAAAATCTTAGTGCATCTTATACTCTGGTGCGGCTTATACTCCGAAAAATATGGTAAATGTTTTTCCTTTTAAAAGATAATGTATCGTCCTTTTATTTTAAAGGTAAATACATTATTAAAAAGTATGTATTTATTAAATATACTTTATGCCACCACAATACTAAAATTTCATAGGAAAAAATAAAATATAAAACATATCCAATACAAAAACTAAAAATCTATATGCTACTAAACTTTTATGACTACAACTGTTAACCGGCTGAAACGCTGCATTATTTTTGAACAAAGGTACCTCAAACTGGCTAATTTATAGAATACCTCAAAAATCTGAGATCTATGACTCCAATGAAATAGAAATTTGGCAAATATAAAATTTATATTTTATAAAATTGATCATAAAGCATTTTATGATATAATACAAAATGTCATAAAACATTTCCTATGGTCAGCTGCTGATGATTGTGTATACACTTCAACACGGGCTACTTTCAAAGCGGAATATCTCCCTGAACTTTTAAAAGTGTGTTAGAAGCTCTTCAATTGTTGAAGGCATTGAGGAATTTTGTAAGGAATTATCTGTGAAACAATGAGCCAAAGTATCATGGGTACCACATCTAGTAATACCACCCAATAAAGAATAAATGATGGGAATAAAAGAAGCAATGGGCGGAAACTAATCAAGGAGAGAAGCAACTTAGAACTAAGGAGAAATTTCCTGACAGTTAGAACAATTAACCTCTGGAACAGCTTGCCTCCAGAAGTTGTGAATGCTCCAACCCTGGAAGTCTTTAAAAAGATGTTAGATAGCCATTTGTCTGAAATGGTATAAGGTTTCTGCCCACGCAGGGGGTTGGACTAGAAGACCTACAAGGTCCCTTCCAACTCTGCTATTGTATTGTATTGTATTGGAATATTAAATCAAATTGGAAAAAGGCCCTCTGAAATAGCTCAGTCTACTACAGCTTTTGGAAGAAGATACTCTGCTCTCCACAAGAATGTTATTCCACAGTGTTGTGGTCACCATGGAACACAGCACCTTCTTGCCTCAGCCCCCTCAGTTTTAGCTAACTGAAGGACTTCATAGATCAAAACCCATACCTTAAATTGGAACTAGAAACCAATTGGTAACAAATACAGGGACAGCAAAATCATACTTATGTGCTCCCAAAGGCAGGAGCCCAAAAGGATACAGGCCACTGATTTTGGAACACATATTCTTTAAGAGCAGCCCCAAGTATAGCTCATTACAATCAATCTAGCCAGGTGATGATAAGGGCATGAGTTACTCTATCCAAGTGTTCCTGGCCCAGGTAAAACTTCAACTGGCACACCACTTAGAGTTTGGCCACACTTTCCATCCCCTGCTCCTGCAGAAGCCATTAATTCCAGAAGGGCCCCTAAGTTATAAACCTGCTCCCTGACAGTTAATGCTTGCCCATCATGACGTTAACATCAAGACGTTAACAACAATCCAAAAATCCAAACTACAAAAAGCAATTCCAACTTCCAAGGGTTCTAATTTCTGTCCCTTCCCATCCAGACTCCCGACAGCTTACCTGCACAACTTCTGAGAAAGGGTATCAATGTCATATTTCCCATGGCTCAAAGTAATAAGTGGGTACCATCAACAGATTTATGATACCACTCCCCAAACCATCCCATGATCCCTCCCTATGGCTTCACAAGATGTTAAAGAAGTTAAAAAGCAGGGAGATAAAACCAAGCTCTCCGACACTCCATAGGTCAGGGGCCACTAAGACAACCTCTCCTCCTTTAGCAAACCAGATAGACAATGTTATTTATTATTTATTAAATGTTGTTTGCCAATCCATTTCACCATGACACAATATGCTACACAATTTTTCAGTAAGAAGCAAATTTGGGTTTAATTTCCAATATAGAGGGTATGAAAGAAATAAGTTCAGAAGTCTTACAGTAAATATAAAAACATGTAAATGTTTAGATTTAAATAATTTTTTCAGGCAGCTTCCATTTATGCAAAGTTACTCAATATTTTTGAGAAGAATATTCTGACAGTGTCTTACACTCAATGGATTTTGGAAAGTACATTTTCTAGAACTTCAGAAAAGTATCCTTTTCTACAAGTTCCATATTAAACCAAATGTTTTAAAGAGTGTCACTCATTGTGTTGTAACTGTTATCTGTACATTGTGCAGGTTGTTGTACGTAGAACAACTAAACATTAAGACAAAAATGAGATAAGGCAGTTATAACTTTTCTTTGGAAACTGACGCGAACAGAGAGAGAAGGAGAGAGAGAGAGAGAGAGAGAGAGAGAGAGAGAGAAATAGAGAGAGAGAAATAGAGAGAGAGAGAGAGAGAGAGAGAAATAGAGAGAGAGAGAAACAGAGATTGTGAATTGTCATATTCAATGCTGCAACTACACCATCTTAGAACTTTTATCCAAGTGGGCGGTATTTGCTGAACAGTTAAAAGGCATATTTGGATGTTAAATAATTATTTCACTGAGCAGGTTAAATCATTTAAATCCCCAGGTATAGTCTTTTCATGTGAAATGCCCAGGGAACATGTAGCACAAAAGCCCAGAGAGCTGCTGCAGCACTGCAATCATTCTATACTAAAGGGGCCTTATTTATCTCTGCTGCACGCCAACCGTACTTAGCCAAAGTTAGAGCAGAGCTGTTATTCAGAGTCCAGTTTGCCCATGTAGCTTTTTCTTTCCTTTAGAACAGGTTCAGACAAAATCTCATAGGTACGTACTCCATGCTCCTTGCTGTATCTCAAACCTGATACTTCACTCTGAAGTAGAATTCTGACCAACATTTGGTTGCACATTTTTATATGGGGAGCCACAATATATCTTCACCCTGTACGTCTCACACCTCAGATCCTTAGCAATAATGTTTTTTGATTCTGGTCTAAATTAAAAATTGGAGATCCTTTTATATTCTTTAACTCAGCTCTGTGCATTTGAACATGAGCACTCAAGCAGCTTTAAGGCAATGGCTTAAAGGTATTCAAATGGATTTGATATCTTTTCTCAAGAATACATTTCCAACTAGCTCCTTCACTCTCTATGGATGTGCCATATGTCTAGGGCAATCTCAATCCTTAAATATACAGTGAGGAGGACATTCTCCTTGGCCCGACTCAAAGCGAGAAGAACTATGGTGCTTGGGTAAAAATACCCATACTTAACTACTCTACAGCTTAACTAATTGCTCACAAAAGGAAAAAAAACAGCATTAAAATGAAGATGATTAAAACTAAAAAAAAATTAAAAGGTTACTATTATGCTTTCATTTAGGAAGAAAGAGCTCTTCTCATTTTCGCTTGTTTTATTCATGGACATTTGATGAAGTAAACTGCACTCCCAAAATATACGCTTTAAAAAAATTGTTAGAAGCGCCTCCTGATTCTCTGTCACACTAGACCAATGCAGCTTTCCTCCTACAATGCCTAATCACATATGTACATTGTTTAAAATCTTTCCTGTTGTTAAGTACTTACATCTCAAGAATTCTTGTGAATCATAGTGTCTAGCATTGTCTCTGATTGCCTTGACTGGGAAAATCTCATCAGAATGTTTCCTTTGTCACTGTTTCTTAGATTTTCTAAAGTTTATCTTTGTACAAGAAATATATAAAAATCTCTATCAGTGTACAGGAGAGGGGGTAAAGGTAACAAGGTAAAGAAAGATATGCTACACTTTCTCCAATTCTGAAATTTAAAATAAATTATTAATTTCATCTTGTCTACAGGTTTCAATACTGGACATTGTATTAAGACAGTCTTGATTACATTTGTTGATGACTATGATTTATCCGGGATGGGGAAGTACACCTGTCATTGAACTACTTGATTTCTTGGTAACCTTCAATACCATTGATTGTGACAGCATATTGGATAGCGTCCTATACCATGTGAGGGAATTAGGAACCAGGTTTACAGTAGTTTTCTCCCTTCCTTCAAAGACGTTTTCAGCTGGTGTTCTTGGAAGTAAAGATCTAGATCTACGTCTAAGGTTTGTAGGGAACCTCAGGATTTGACTCTCTCCTCGTTCTTATTTAATATCTACATGAAACCATTTGCATGAAGTCATCCATCAGAATGTGGTTAAGTATTATCATACATTGATACCAGTTACATATCTAAATTTTAGACCAATTAAGCAATGTCACCAAAGTTCAATCTCTAGATACTAAGAGAGTCTGGAGGGAAAGTAACAGGCTACGGCTCAACCTCTAGCAAGACTGAGGCCCCATTCATGGTTACTCATGCATTAGCGATTTCAACTATTACAATGTGCTCTACATCAAGTTGATCATTTGTTATAACTACATTTGAGATATGAAGGCCTTGGAAAGATGCTTTACAGCTTTGCAGTCCTTCATTGCTAGGTACAAATTAAGCATGTGCAATTATAATCTAACTTGCCGAATTTATAACACTAACTTCCCACATTTAAAATGGTGTAGAAATTTTAAAAGCAATAGCAACAAAATATTTTACCTGGATAGTTCTATGAACATCATCCACTTGAAGAGATAACACGGCTGATGCCAAATTCCATTCACCGGTCACACAAAGTTTCCTCCCATTGACTTCCACCTGTTGTGACATAAGGATATTATTACCATAAACCCAGACAAGAAGCAAAACTCAAGTTCATCGCGGCATACAACAGAGAAAGCCCAAAGTTTCTGCCACAAAAGGTAGGGCTTGTCAACACAGTTTTTTTAGGATTGCTGAGGAAAAGTGAAACACATTTACAGAAGCTGCTTGTGGCAAGCGTTAAATAATTTGTACAAAATGCTATGGACTTGGACTTTTCAGAGTCAGAGGCTGAACCTGAACAACCTAATTCAACAGGCCACCAGCCTCATGAGTTAGCAGAAAATTACCATTTGGGATGGACTCAGCAGGTACAGGAGGAATTAGGCAATAAGGGGCCTGAAGCTGCCAGAACACCTAGTTCCAGGATGCGTTGACAGCTTCAGAGAGCCAAGCAAAAGCACTCTGTTCATGTCCTCTCCTCATACATAAAGCTGTTTGCATCAAGTCATCCATCAGAATGTGGTTAAGTATTATATCTAACAAAGGTTCCAGCATCCAAAACTAAGTCATATCTGTACCTACTTAAAAGCAGTTGGCAGTGGTCTATCCTTCATTGAAAACCACATGCCAACTTAAAATCTCCATTTCTATGTGTTTCCTTTCTGCTGTTCCTTGACTCTTGGTGTTTAAATTTGGACCAGTTGAGTAACCCAGGTATTCAACTCTTGGATTGTTGTGGATTATGTTTTTTTTTAATGCATGATCCATTTGATTCTGGGCTAAAATCTCTAATCATTTAGTTCCCAGGAAAGGCTTTGTGGTTTAGGTAATTTTCCCTATTATTTAGAAAAAAATATGTATTTTTCTAATTGTTCAAATGTTTGTATTAAAATATTAAATAACCAGAGCAAAATATATTGACCTTAAGATCTGCAAAAGCGAATAAGTCCTAAGAAGTAGTTTAAAAACAAAATAACAAAAAGTCTGTAGCATTTGCAAAAATAAGCACAGGAAGCAACTGGCGAACTACTGAATTGTAGTCCTTGGAAACTGTCTGCTACTGAGGTGGGTGCATGTTGTAGAATATTTATTAACCAATCATGATATGAAACCAGCTACTGGGATGGCAATTTTGGGAGAATAAATTGTCAAGTGAGAGAAAATAGGAAGCCAATCAGATGAAGACCGAACCAGCAGCCTGGATGCATCCACTGAAAGCACTCCATAACAAATGAACAGGATATATTTTAGGTCATTCCAGAAGTTAGACTTAGCAAATAAGAATGTAAGTACTGGAAATCTATTTGTGGCCCTAATATAGTTTGATATAGTTTGATTGAATAGAAATAATAAATAAACCAACTGCATTTTACATCTCTGACTGGCACTCGGATAATATCAATTTACAGAATTCAAATTCTTCCTGTAGCATATTCTCTGAGAATATGCTACAGGAACACATTCTTTCTGTATCAGATTCAACTTTGAGAAATCTTTCTTTGCCTTGCATTCTTGAATAGACATTTGTTGCTAAAATGCTAGAAATAATACCGAGAATGATGTTTTTTTTAAGTTGTAATGCTGCAAAGGCTCACAATTTCCAGATTAAGGGCATCTGACTGGCAGTAACTTCTCAGGGAATCTTATTATTCACATTTAAATGCAATTAAAATTAAAAAGCCTTACTGCTTTTCTTCAATAATTTTTTTTGTTACATTCTGAGGTCTGTTAAAATGGCTTGGGAAGGCACTTGACACTGAATAACAGCCCTTGTACTTTCCCTAGCATATGCTGCCCATCCTTGCTATTTAGTATAAATTAGCTTTAATTTGGATTTTCTATCTTACATCAAAGAATCAAACATATAAATGTTGACGTTGAATCTCTGAAAGAAAGAACACTTCAGCGAAACAACACTAAAAACATTATTTTTTATGGAAAACTCCATTATTCAATTACATTTTCCAATTCATACACAGGATACCAAGCTTAATAAGTATCCTCATTAAAAAAATGGTTATGAACATTCTTGATAGGCTAAAATATGTTTTAAAAGAACTTTATGTCAAGGGCAACCTTGTAAAAAGTAAAACTACAGTCATATCAAGGTTAACCCAATTAGTAATTTTCTAAAGGTAAAGGAAGTAGGTAATCCTAATCTGGTGCCAAATTCTTCCCGGGTGTGCACACCTTTTCCTCTGTACTTACGTAAATTGGAAAACTGAATGTTCCAAATAGTTTATGGAAATGTTTTCACACTAGCTTTTTATCAATTCAATACACGAAAAGTAAAAGACATCAAAGTACCTACCATGAAAAAATGAGGGAACAATACTTTATAAAATTAAGAGTTGCTGACTTGTTTTATCTGATACAAAAAGGAAAAATACTTATGGCAAATGACTTAAATCTGGTTAATCTTCCATTGTCAAAAACATGAAAGTAGAGGGCTTAAGGTTATTTACTCATTCAAAACACTCCCATTGTTAACACTACATTGTTCTGAGAAATAGAAAGAACATTTTTATGAAGTAACGGACTTAGGCTCAACCCGACCAAGACCGAGTGGCTGTGGTTTCCGGCTGCCCGATTCAACCAGCTCTCTCCAACGCTGGCCATAGGGGGCGAACATCTTGCCCCTGTGGATGGGGCGCGCAACTTGGGTGTCCTCCTGGATACCTCCTGGATACCCGGCTGTCCATGGAAGATCAAGTGACAGCCGTGGCCAGGAGGGCGTTTTACCAGGTTCGCCTGGTACGCCAGTTGCGCCCCCTATTGGATCGGGACGCCCTTCGCACAGTCACTCATGCTCTCGTGACATCCCGACTGGATTATTGCAACTCTCTCTACATGGGGCTCCCCTTGAGGTGTACCCGGAGGCTTCAGTTGGTCCAGAATGCAGCCGCGCGAGCAATTATGGGCACCTCTAGGTTTGCCCATGTAACACCGCTGTTGCGCGAGCTGCACTGGCTACCTGTCGTCTTCCGGGTGCGCTTCAAGGTGTTAGTTACCATCTTCAAAGCGCTCCATGGCTCGGGACCTAGCTACCTGCGGGATCGGATCCTGCCCCATACATCCTCACGGCCGATTCGCTCCCACAGAGAGGGACTTCTCCGGGTGCCGTCCACTAGACTTTGTCAGCGGGCGACGCCCAGGGGAAGGGCCTTCTCTGTGGCGGGCCCAGCCCTCTGGAATGACCTTCCCCCCGATATCAGGACAACCACGGACCTCCGCTCCTTCCGCTTAAAATTAAAGACGCACTTTTTTCGTCTGGCCGGCCTTGGGTAGTCTCTTTTTAGGTCAGGGTTTTTTAGGGGTAATTTTTAGTTTAGTTATGGATTTTAGCGCAGGATTTATTTAATTTATTTTTAACTTTGTATTTTGTATTTGTTTGTGGTCTATTTGTATTTTTAATTGCCTGTGCCCCGCCTCGAGTCCCCTTGGGGAGAGAGAGCGGGATAGAAATTAAATTATTATTATTATTATTATTATTATTTAATATAGAGAACAGATTATATCCTGAGCTACTAAAACAAACTAGCAATTGGTGATGTTACAGGTACCAATGTTAAGTGTCCTATAGGAAATGCTTCTTTCTGCTCCTACAAATTATATTCTGGGGCAACGAGGAGAACCTTCCAAATAGAAACTTCAACTAGTGGCAAAAGCCACTAGTGCCATACTGGGTTGCATTTATTGCCAGTCTGTGTCTTAGGCACTAGCTCTGTTCTGATCACAGCAAAGTTATCAATAAATTATCAGAAAACTAATATTTTAATTTCTGCCCAGCGTTGTTGTAAAATTCACAAATGGGAAATAAAATGGACTCATATTAAGCAGATGTCCACCTACAGATATCTTGTTTCCTTATCACTCCATGTTTCCTTATCACAGCATGCTGATACAGCATACATCGAAAGCTATCACAAGCAGGGATGGACTGCTGGGGGTTCACAGTGGTTCAGGAGAACTCTAGCTAAGATTCTGTGCAGTTCAGACAACCCCCAAATCCAACTCCTCCCCGACCCTGCCTGCCTCACCCCTCCCAGGAGTCTCAATGAGGCCCATTTTGGATGCAGGTAAGTGCAGGGCACATGTGGAGGTTCAGAGAGGGTCAAAAACGGGCTTACCAGAAGCTTGGGAAGGCCGGAAATGGGCCCGTGGCGCCTGGGGAGGCCATTTTCACCCTCCCAGAGACACAAGGAAAACCTCCATAGCCCGGGGAGGGCAAAAATGTCCCCCCTGCTAGGCCACGCCCACCATGGCCACGCCCACCCAGCAACCGGGCAGAGAACCCCTTGCTAAAAATTTTGAAGCCCACCCTGATCACAAGATTTTACCACCCAAAAGGAGCACATTATTTCCCAGTAAAAGAAGCTAGATACAGAAGTTTTACTTCCTAAAAAATTATACTAAAACACATTAGTATTTTGTTATCACACTAAAGTATGCTATTGTAGAAGTAGTAGCATCAATAAAAATGAATGCCAAACATTTAATATGGCCCTTAAATAGGCATTGTTTTAATTATGAAGTCACACCATGCGCTTTGTGTAATTTATATTCCCAACTGTATTCAAATGACCATAAAACTACTACATTTATGTTAATCACTCACTTAGTATTTACTCTATAATTTGACCCTTTTGCTTTCATCACACATGCTAATTACTCACACTTCTTTTGAACTAGTCCATTTGTTATTTTTCCTTTCCAATTCACTTGATACAGAACTATCAGCTCCATGCTTATTGCTAACATTTCAGGACAGTATCTTATGAAGTCTCTTTCTCCTTGTTTCTACAACACAGGTAGTTTGCAATGTACGACCACAATTGAGCCCAAAATTTCTGTCGCTAAGTGAGAAATTTGTTAAGTGAGTTTTATGATCTTTCTTGCCTCAGTTGATAAGTTAGTAACCCAGTTGTTAAGTGAATTGCCTTCCCCATTGACTCTGCTTGTGAGAAGGTCGTTTTACTCCATTTTACAACTTTTCTTGCCACTGTTAAGTGAATCACTGCAGATCTTCAATTAGTAACACTGTTGTTAAATGAATCTCACTTCTCTTTGCTTATCAGAAAGTTGTAAAAGTGGATTAAATGGCCCCCAGGACATTGTAACTGCCATAAATATGAGTCAGTTGCCAAGTGTCTGAATTTGGATCACAGGACCATTGGGATGCTAAAATGGTTGTGTGAAAAATGGTCTTAAATTAAAAAAATTCAGTGCTCTTTGAACTTTGAACAGTCACTAAATGAACTGTTGTAAATTGAGAACTACTTGTAATTATGATAATTAAAGATAGCTTACAGAGTGATGTTTCTTTAATGCTTGTTGTGTTTATTACAACTATGTAACTGAATGTTCTTTAAAATGCTTTATATACGTTTCCTAGTTAATATTTGACCAAAATTGAATACAGGTACCGGTAGTCCTTGCTTACTGACTCCCTCATTCAACAACTGATCAAAGCATTAAAAAAAAAAAGCAGAGTTATGACCAGTTCTCAGAGTTGCGGAGGTTGCAGCATTCCTATAGTCATGTGAGTACAATTTGGGCGCTTGGAAAGCCAGGTACATTTTTGATGGTCATATCATCCCAGGGTCATATGATCACTATTTATAATCTTCCTACCCAGCTTTCAACCAACAAAATCACTGGAGAAGCTGGCAGTAAGTTACAAGTTATGATTACATGATGTTACACTTAATGACAGAGTTGACAGACCCAATTGCAGTCAGTAAGTGAGGACTATCTAGACGCAATATGGCTTGTTGCTGACATTACATTATTTTCCTTTAAAAAAGCAAAGCTCTCTAGTAAGTAAAGACTATGTTGTTTTCACTGAATAAAAATAATTGAAAAAATCTAAGCAATACAGTATGTTGTGGATTTGTATTGTGCTGTATTGATAATTTGTAAGAGAAAAGGAAGAAATTAAGCATTTAACATAAAAAGATTTTGCTACATGCTAAATGCTATAATAAAACAGATAAAAGACCTCAATTCTATTCTGCCATACGTTAAACTCTTTTATGCATGGTCAGACATTATAATAAATAAACTGTGATCAATTTTTGAACTTGCACAAAATGCAGTCAACTATAACTACATTTAATGAATTATGCCAGCAACCTGACGATGGTTTAGTTTTCAATTTTCCAAAATATATTTCCTAAAGAGAAAAAAAAAGAGACACGCTGAGCAAAAAGTAACAGACATCATTTTAAAAGTATAGGCTACAATGTAATCTTGGTATTATTAGTATGATTAGTACTTGGATGCTGTATTTAAAAGTGTTTTGGTCTATGATTATACCTAAATTATTTTAAGGATAAATGCAACACTAATTTGATGAAGTATGTTGTTAAAAATTAGGTAGTAGCTCTGTTTTAGAGAGCCATTTAAATTAAGTATATCAACTGCTTTTATTTAGGGAAAAACAAATACTTCATCATATAAAACAAAAGAGTTGATACTGTTCATACTCCAGAGATGATCACTTTCTTAAATAGCTTGTCTGTAAGGAGAAAAATTAATTAAAATAATATAAAATTAATTTATGCATCATTATCACAATGCACTCTTGTGGTCCCAGATCATTAAAAAAGCACTGCATGTAAAAGATCGATTGATGACAATTAATCATAATAGTTAAGTATTCTTTTAACTTCAAAGGTAATATTCTGAATACTGATACCTGGTGATGAATCAGAGAACAAGGTATTATTTATTATAAGCCGATCATTTATTTCTATAAAAAAAACTTTCTGCCAGGCCAATTTGGAAGACTAGACGCAAAATTATATGATCTACTCCAATCAGTATGGCTTTTCTGACATCACTTTAGATAATGCTTTATTTACAGAATGAAGACAATATAAGAATGCCTTCTACTAAATAAAACCATTGCATACTAAAAGCTATTTTTTAAAAAGTGATATCTGATCTTTTTGTAATTTCACAGATCTTTGTTAAAAAGAAAATTTTACACTCATAAAATAAATACTGTTCTAAGAGAATGAGCTTTGATGGCTAAGAAAAGTGAGATTTCTGGCTTTGAAACTGCTAAGAGTGAATTTCAATCACCACAGTGTCCTCTTTTTTTTAAATAATGTGATAATAAATCACAAAAAGAATGTTTTATGAAAATTGTCTCATAAATGTCAGATTTATCATGGTCAGCACACACTATGCGCTTTGTTGTTTTGTTTCTTTTTAGAAAAATCAAGTACAAACTCCTCTCATCTTCTTGTGTATTTTTGCAAGCTTTAGGTTCAAGATGCTCAGATGTTGCTGAGAAATCAAGGCAAACTTGAGTAAAGGTCTACCTGGGATATGAGTCTTGATATTTTGATTTAGATTACAGGATGAAAACCAATCAGAAATTTAAATATTGATAGTCCTCATTCCCATATAAATTAGTGTGCATAGAGCAATTGGAAGGGCCTAAGATGAAGAGCTGACCTTTTTCTTCCTTCACTATTTACTTTTATTTATATAGCCACCCTTCTTGCCAAATCAACTCTACAGCAGCAATTTCTCCCTCTCACCAAAACAATTGCTATAGCAGTAATTCCTCCTACTCTTAAAAAGGTTCAATCTGGTGATATTTAAAAAAAAACTGGAGTAAAAAAGCTGAGAAGAATCTTCAAGCTAGATTCTGCTTCCTTTTTTTTAATTTATGATGGGGCAGATTCTTAAGACTTCAAGTCAAAGTTACATTCGGGGAGAGGGGGCGGTTAATAAGTCGAATAAATGAATGAATGACATTACAAGCACACACATTCATTAAAAAGATCCTAAAAGGAAACTCCAATATCTTTAGTTCAAATGTGACCAGAGTGGGAAAGACCATTGTGAGAGATTAGAGCAGTATTTCTCGATCTTAGCAACTTTTAAGATATGTGGACTTCAATTCCCGGAATTCCCCCAGCCAGCCATGAGAAAGAATGGATTAGAGCCAGCAACAGTCATAACAGAGATAAATGACTGACTAGATGTGTGTTATTTGCATTCCGCTACTTATAAGACTGTCTTCATTTCTAATAAATGAGCCTACTGTGTGAGAAACATGTAACTGATCTTCCCTACCTAGTATATCAACATCTCCTACTTTTACCAACGGTCAGATACTGATGAGTTCTTCAACAAAGCTGGGCTTTCTTAATAACAACAGTTGTACAAACATAAGGTTCTCTTTGTTAAAGAGAAACAGACATCAAAAAGCAGTAAAACATGGAGCCTTAAACCCCTTTTTGTTTGGGGAAAAAAATGTGTTTGAACCGAGGTGTTTCTAGTTATGGGTGAACGCAATGAGAATTCAGCTGCAACAAATAGGCAGCCATTCCCTAGGAAGGGCTAATTAGATCCATCTGAGAAACTATGTCTACGCTGCTTTACACGTTTCAAAAAGAAAGCGCTGCTCTAGTCTTTTGAAAAGGCTACATCAAAACAGTTAGTCACAGCTGATGCACATCTAGTCAGTACAGTAGTGTTATTTTCTTTTCATGCTATAAAGCCTTAAGAGCCACATTAAAGTCATGGTAATAAGGCTGTCTTGCCCTGAGAAAGGCAATGAAATTTAGAGCAAAGAAAGCAAGCTTTGGCAGCATCATTCTGAGAAATCTCCCCACTGGGCATGAATTTCAGAGGTCCTGTAACAAGATGAAATAGCTTGCACATCAGATATGTTCCATCAGCGAAATGGTTAAAAATGAAGAGCTAATATTCAGGATACAGAGAGTTAACAATTTCTTTGGCAGATTTATATCTGGTACTTCAACTTTATCGTGAAAATGCTAATAGATATAATTGAGTATGGGCAAATCAGCAGCAGGAGTTCACGGTTATAAGCTATGACTTCAAAGCAGATGGTCACAGTCTACCTACTGTGCAATTATGTGTGTCTCATTTATTTCAGTGATGCCAAACATTAGGATTGGCATAGTCAGTGTGGGCTTACAGCAGAGTTCAGATGTTTGCTAACACTGGGACCTGAAACCAAGGACCTAGCAATAAAAACAGTGACTACCAAATAACTTCTTGAAAGATTCAAATACATTAGGAATAACCATTAGAAGCTATTTGCTTCTACTGCTAAAGCTTTTCCTAAAAAATGAATCTATGCCCATAAGCCAGGTTTGACATAGAATGGAACTCATTCTGGTTCCTCTAATGAGAAAAATAAACATTACTACTCCCAAAAGACATAAAACAGAAAGAGTAACAAAAAAAAACCTTTTAAAATTGAGTTTTGCAACAGATTATTTTCATTGTATGAACTCTGGTTAATTAGGTGGTCTACTCTTCCTGATGATCCTGCAGCAGAAGTAAAAGAAAGAGCCAGAGACATGTCCCTTGGCCATATGAACTAGAAAGGAAGGAACCAAGCACTCGTTAGTTCTAGAATGCCCTAACTGAAGCTCCACAGTAGAATCCAGAAATGTACAGAAGTTTTAAAAAAAAAAAGCATTTCCTTTTTAAAAGTTGAATGCTATATCCCATCACTTTCAGTATTTTTAAATCATATTTTAAAATTAATACCAAATCATCTAAAATTATGCCAATATATGTCCATAAGTACAATTGATAAGAAAAATGAACAGAAAAAAATATCTTGGGGCAATAATTAAAGAAAAGATAATTGATATAATAGAAAATAGAGCTGGTTAAGATAAATGAAATAAGAAGAAACAATTCCACTTAATTGCCTTTCCACTTGAGGAGAGAGTGTATATACATGTATTATATAATATTCTGTCCATTAGATGGAAGCAAATAACATATTTGACTCAATTGATTTCACTGTACTGTCTTTTGACTTGAACCTGATATCAATATTGCCCAACTAAAACTACAATCTTCTAACCTACCATATATCCTGATAGATTCAGGATAATGATGCTGAATATATAACTTCTCTGTGTAAGTAAGATTGGCTGTCTGTACAGTAATACTTTTAATATTTATTTCCTTATACTCATTTACTACCTTTCATGTGAACAAGAAGCCCTATACAAGGTTGGACTAACATCCATATTTAAAGACATCAGTTGAGAAAGATGACGGGAACCCAATTATGATTAGAAGGTGTATTTAATCAACAAGGTCACTAAAGCAATGGACGTAAGATTTCAAAATAAAAGTGAGTGAGATAAATTAGAAACAAAATGTGCTTCAAAAGAAAATATTTCAACACAGTATGCATATTTATATGGAAGAAACATGCTAAATATTGCTGGAGAAAATACAAGTTTGCCAACTATTCAAAATGCAGTATCTGAACCAAAACATCACAATAAAACTATTTCAAGCTAAAACTAACAACTTTAATTTTTTATTTTTTTTTCATGCTGGTGCTTTCATAAAAGCAGTGAATTATTTCCTGATGTGAGAAGATGGCTTATGAAACTTTTCTCTAGAAAATCTGCAAATATAACAGTTCCTTATTTTGGTTTCCAGACTGGTTGGAAGTAAACTCACTGAAGAAATGGTTCCTCTGCATTCCTATCAGAACATACCAGGTGTGATTCCAGGGACAGTAAAAAGACAAAAGCACAAAGCGAAAACTACTCTGAATTCTAAGGTAAAATATTTGATATTTAAACAGTTGGAAGTATGATACTTCCAGAGCTAAAAATCTCGATTTATTCCCAAGATATTTAATATCAGGAGGGAATCAAGAATGAGCATGTTTCCTGTTTTCCAATTGAGAGATATACACAGCAGAGAGGAAAATAAACCAAACAAATATTGAGAGAGCAGGACTGAGTTAGGAGGGGGTCACTCCACAATTATTTGTATTTATTCTTTTGTTCCTCACCAAATAGTGTCTGTGGAGCAGAATATAGGACAGTATAATTCTATGAACTAAATCTTGTATACATTGTTTATTTTATATATATATAAAATATATATACGGGGGTATCCGAAGCTGCTGCACGCATCCTCTCAACACATGAGTTCAAGGTGGCACATAAACCGGATCAAACACTGAGGTTGAGGGTGATGCACCCAAAAGAAGCATTACCTAAAAAGGAGGCATCCTCAGTAGTCTACCGCATCAACTGTAATAACTGTGCAAGCAATTACGTAGGGGAAACAGCTAAGCAGCTACAGACCAGAGTGCATGAGCACGAGCTGGCTGTTCGCCATAAAGAACAGCGCTCTCAAATCTGGGCACACATGAAAGAGCACGGTCATACATTCGACTTTCAAGAGGCAGAGGTTGTGGCCCATGATGCAACAAAAGGGGGACGCCTACTCAAAGAAGCCTGGTTCTCTGATAATAATTCCATCAACAGACACATTGACCTGCTACCGGCCTACCAAGCGCTGAGGCACCAAGAAAGATCTAGCAGGAGAAGCAGAGACCAACTTCTGTCTGGGAGTAGGGATCAACAACACACTCTCACCTTTGGACATGCAGATAAGCAAGCAAATAGGTTCTGTCAGATGGGAAAGGGCAGAAGGGGGCATACAAGGGAAATGTGGCAAGGATTGGGAAGGGTCCACAAAACTATGAGTTACTACATATGAACCTATGTGCATTCTGAAACATATTTTTCTATTTGAAGCTGAACTGTACTGTTAAGAGAGCATATGTCCCAGTTGTGAGGAGGGCTCAAATGGGGAATTAGCATGGACTTGTGTAAACACAAGAGGGTAAGGACTGACTGTCGTTCCCTTTCCCTCCCCCTTGAATGCCATTGAGCTTTATCTAGTCTTTGCCAGGCAAATCTGTAGTCTGGAAAGTAGGTACATAACAATAAAGTAGCTAGTTTGAATTCTATACAGGTAGTCATTGAGTTACGACAATAATTGATCCCCAAATTTCTGTTTCTAAGCAAGACATTTTTAAAATGAGTTTTGCCCCCATTTTACAAGCGTTTGTGCTACACTTAATATAATTACTGCAGTTATTTATAATAATGTTGCTTAATGAATCTGGCTTCCTCATGGTCTTTGATCCTCAGAAAGTCGCAAAAGATGATTATATGACTCTGGAACACTGCAACC
The DNA here is from genome assembly GCA_039707465.1 of Rhabdophis nuchalis. NCBI lineage: Eukaryota > Metazoa > Chordata > Lepidosauria > Squamata > Natricidae > Rhabdophis > Rhabdophis nuchalis. The sequence goes on from CM077651.1 coordinate 25,043,150, forward strand.
ATCATACATGAGTCAGTTGTCAATCATCTGAATTTTGATCATATGATCATGGAGATGCTGGAACAGTTGTAAGTGTGAAAAATGATAAGTTGCTTTTTTTCAATGCCATTGTAAATGTTGAATGGTCACTAAATGAACGGTTGTAAGTCAAGGACCACCTGTACATGTGGTGGTTGTTCATGACTAACATGTACATTTATTGTGACATACCTTTTGATGATTATATTACATAAGGTGCTTTGGATAATATCAATCTAGTCCCCAAAATATTAAATCAAAATACACTTGAATTTAAGGTACAAGTTGATTTCTTAGAAGCAGATGAACAGAAATATACCTCTCTGGAAACTATTCAGGTGCTTTATTCAGTCTAAGTCTTGGAATCAAATATATCACACAATTACAAAATGTTATTTATTACAATAGCGAGAATACTTACAAAGTAACTGGATCCTTGATGAGAAGCTACAACTGAATGAGTTGTGTCTCCAAGCTGGACATATAATTTCCAGGTTTTTGTATCAGGTTGAGCAAGGGAAATCCTAAAACAAAACAAGGCAACATATTATAAATACCTTCAGTTAAGTTAATTAAGCTGGTAAGAGAGGCTCTTAGTTGTAAATTAAAAAGTGATGAATCTGCTTCTTCAAACTCCACTCAACTTATGCTAGTTTGCGGTGGGGGAGGGTGTCAATTATATTACAGTGTTTGGTCTTATGGGTTTGTGAGGGAGGCTTACACAGTCTTGAAACAAGACCCTAAACACTTTAGTCTGACATGACATAATGGTAGCTTGGAGGCAGATGTATCTACATTCTAATTCTCCTCTGAGAGTTAGGGCTGCTCTGTAAATAAGCAATGTCAGAAATATTGTGCTCCTACTTTATCTTAAAACATAAACAAGCTGAACTATTTTCTTATTAATAAGAACGGCAACAAAGCTGCAGTATGGGATCCCAGTGTTAAAACAGAGAAATATACATAATATTTCCTTACTGTAAATTCATCGAGTCTTTGAAAACAGATCAAATTACAAGTTTTAAGAGAAAGAAGCAATATTTGAATATATTTCTGGAAAGAAACACTTCAAAGAACAAGAAACATATAAATGAGTTTAGACCAGTATCCCAATCAGTAATATACAAGATTTCCAAAATGAAAATTTCAGAGAATTACTAGTCTCCCAGAGCAAACTATATCTTTCAATAACTGCCTTTACAATCATACCAAGGAGTTTGTCCTTTTATACTGTCCTTAAACTGCATTCAGCTGTGATGTTCCAGACATCTGACAATGTTTAGGCTATGCCAGCTGCTTACCATGCTAATCATAATTTCACATTGTTACCCTATGCTCTCTTCCATCCTTTTCATTTGGCTACCTGTTCATTATCATAATTGGCCCACTTTTCTCCTTGAGTTCCTCTCCTGTGATTGTATGCCCTTGTTATAACTCAACATATGTTTAGTGATTTCACTACACCAGAAGCGTATCTCTTTTTAGTTCTCTACAAATACTACAAATAATCCTATACCAGGCTATTTTTCTTAATTACATCTATAGAAAAGGAAGCCTAGTGAACTTAATCTCATTTAGGAAGATACGTTATATCATCAAGAAACTTCCTGACAACCAGAAACCTAGACAACAAACAAATATTAATAATGGAAATGAATTCTCGATGTACACTACAGTATGTAAATTAAAACTATTATCTGTATATAAAGCAATCAATCTTAAACTATAACAGCAAATTCATAGATTTAAAAGATTCAGTATCCTAGACAAATCATTTATTTATGAATTTATTGAATCTATTATATAAGGTTAATTGTTCAATACACTAGATTTATGACATATCTGAGGTAAAATTCTTTATATCTTCATTTTAAAACATATACAAGTCATTGACTTACAACCGTTTGTTAAGTGACATTTCAAAGTTACAACGGCATTGAAAAAACATTTTTTACACAACTGGTGCAGCATCCCCATGGTCACATAATCAAAATTCAGGCCCTTAGCAAGTATTTATGACAGTTGAAGTGTCTTGGGGTCATGTGATCAGCTTTTGCAATCTTCTGACAAGCAAAGTCAATGGGGAATCCAGATCCACTTAACAACCATGTTACTAACTTCACAAATGCAATGATTCACTTAACAACTGCAGTAAGAAAAGTCATAAAACAGGGCAAACTCACTTAATCAATGTTTCACTTAGCAACATAAATTTGGGGCTCAGTTGTAGTCGTAACACGAGGACTACCTGTAGTAGGCAGTCCTCAACTTACTATAACGGAGCTTGTTATTATGGTCACAAATCACAGGAGCTGTAAAGTGGGTTACCCATGTGAGCAACCCGATTTGTTGGTGCCTCAAGCCAGTGGTTCACTATGGGCCAGTTTTGCTGAAAACTGGAAGCAAACTCCATTTTTTGGCAAAACTATCCTAAAACACAGTCACATGATTGCAGGATGCTGCAAATGGTCCTCAATGCAGGCCAGTTACCAAGTGTCCCAAACGCAAACACTGTGGAAGGGTGGAGGGTTGGAAGTTCAGAACAGTTCAAACTGTTTAACTGTCAGTTTAAACTGGAAAACCCTGAGCTAGATAGCTCTATATATTGCTCGAGGAAACTTAGGGATGAGGTTTCCTCAATAAAATAAAGTCACATTTTTTAAAAAAGAACAATGGCAATGATAGTATGTTACCAGGAGAAATCAAAAACATTTACTGCAAGCAAAAATACTCTTAGATCCGCTTGATTTTATTTATTAAAGTAATTGTTACTGCTACATTGGAGTAAATGGAAGCAAAGAACATTCTTTTTATTTAAATGGTATTTCAGAAAGTTAGCCAGACCAATGTTTGTGTAACTTTGTTTCTTGAAGTTTTGTTACCATTCAGCAATAGAGATAGTCCTCAACTTGCAACAATTTGTTTAGTGACCGTTCACAGTTATAATGGCATTGAAAAAAGTGCATATTCAGTCAGTTCACTAGTACGTATAGCTTTTCTATGGACATGTTGGAGAAGCCTTCTATAGTAGATTCAACAAATCAAGCTACTCCATGTTGCATGTAAAACTTTTCTCTTGACTAATTTGTGGCTTCGGATCTAGAACAGCTCTTCATTACCTGTTCTTTTTAAGTATAATGTAGCTCAAACAGTAGGTCAAGAAGATTAGATATTCTCAGTGGATGCCACTGGTGTAATTTCTCTGAAATTAGCCAATGTTTCTCTTCCTGTAGCTGTCTTGATGATAGGACAGAGTGATGCTCAGAGGTTTTTAGTTAAACCTACAACTCTGGGACATGTTTTATAAAATTCATATGTTGGTTGTTATTTACTTTCAGAGGTTCATAATTTAACAATTACCTGAGGGTCGTGATTATCATTGCTGTTTGGGCCTCCTCCCCACTTTTGAATATTAGGAAAAGTATATCTTTTTGAAGACTAGACATTGTTCTGGTTTTAACTAGGATTTTCCTTCAGAGGTGCAAATTACCTTGAGTTCTTGGTTTCTACTCTTATGGCAATAGGATGGAAAGGGAGAAGGAGTATAATTGGGCTATCTTCCCCTACCCCTGAGCTTCCCGTTTGATAAAAATAAAAGAGTTTTTCTTCTGCAAAAGAATTAGAGCTAGCATCAATAAAGGACAGCTCAATAGAAAGACACATCTTCATTTTATCAGATACCTGCATATCAAGATAAAAGGGGAACAAGAAACAATTCCATAAGAATAAAGCTACTGGCAATAGAAATAAACTGGCAGTTTATTTAAATAACCAACAAATTATGAAAGACCTGATTTTTTTTAAAAACATCCCAGTTGGAGTCTCTTTTGTCCAGTTTGAAAAATGCCATGTTCTTGTATTGAAGTTGGGTCCACTTTAGTTGCAAGAGTCTGCTGAGTAATAGATGAATGAGTGCAAGAGAAAACACAAGCAATGAACATTCTGTTTCAACATGCTTAGTATCTGAGAACTTGTTTAGCATCAACTGTACATCACTGTCTTGTGTGCCAGGAGCATACAGTTATCAGCAAAAAGGGTTTCTTGAATGACCGCATGGAGGCACTTCATGTGTTTAAGTGGTGAAGGTCAAAGAGAGAGCTGTCCAATTGGTACTTGATTTTACACTCCCTCTTTCAGACAGCAAATGACAACATACAAGTGAAGAAAAGATTGAAGAGGTCTGAAGCTGGCACACAACTCTGCTTCACTTCAGTAGAAGCGGGCAAATGTAGGTGATTTATCACAACTGTGAATAACCTATCCTTCATTTCATCACAGAGCAACTGAATCAACTTCACAAATTTCTTCCAGTATCCATAACAGGAAAATCCTGAATACAGTAACAAATGTCTTTGTCATGTCAATGAAGACAGATTAAAGAGGTTTGTTCTGCTTGTTACATTTCTCCTGAATTTGCCCCATGGTTACTGTAGTCCATTCTGGCCAAAAGCCATACTCTGACAGGTTCTTTTCTGGCAAGTATATCCAGGAGAATGTAGGGGAAAGCTTTGTCTGCAATGGACAGCAGTGAAATATTCCTGAAATACCTGCAGTCTGATGTGCTTCCTTTATTTTTATAGAGAGACACATCTATTCCAGGAGGCCATCTTGGAATCGGTATCTTCTCTGTGAACCAAATCACACTTGGCCAATAAAGAATTCCATTCCATTCTCTATTCCATTCCATTCTATTTCTTCACACTCCCCAAGGCCATAAGACTTAATGAATTATGTTTGAACTTAGCTGAATTGCACAATAAAAACTTGTGTGTGATGGACTTTTAAGTGGAAAGCCATGGCACAGGAGCAATCCCACTTCCTTGGCAGAAGTCACTTTAATGCAGTGGCATGGATACCCATTACAGCTGGGGATTTCACCTGCTGCAGTGCATGACCAGGATGTCTAAGTGTCTTCTTGTGCTCTTAGCATTCCATAACACATGCTGGCCTTGCATTCTTGACCACTGGACTATTGATTGGTCTCCTCTGCTCAATCTGCCAGGGCAAGATTAGGATAGACAAATCCCCTACCTCACAAAAGGTTGAAGATCCATCAGCAACTCTCACCTTGTTTGACCCATTTGCCAAAACAGTTTACCAGGGTATGGCCACTCTGTGTTACAGCTACGTGGAGCCACAGGTAAGAACTAAATGGCAGGTGGAGATCAAAGTGAACAAGCAACTCTAAAAAGGACTTGCCAGGCCCCTTCACTCCACTCTCCCACCCTGGACACTCCAGACACAACTGATAAAGTTACTAATGCAGGTTTTCAAAAGAGAAAATATTACATGTAGTTCGTAATACACAATTACAATATTTAATTTATTCCTTTTTTGCCTACTCACCAAATGGTTTAGGGTACAAACATCAGTGTTCTACATGTAAAATGTGTTTTATTTATCTGCTGTCTCAATCCAACATACGGTATTTAAATACTAAAAAAAAATATTACCAAACAATAAATATGACAATACAAAACCCAACATTATTGCTAAACTGTATAATAGTCTAATGCAAATGCCATTCATTATTGTAGTAAGTATTCTATTGAAAGGGACGCGGTGGCTCAGTGGCTAAGACGCTGAGTTTGACAATCAGAAAGGTCAGCAGTTCGGCGGTTTGAATCCCTAGCACCACATAATGGAGTGAGCTCCCATTACTTGTCCCAGCTTCTGCTAACCTAGCAGTTAGAAAGCATGTAAAAATGCAAGTAGAAAAATAGGAACCACCTTTGATTGAAAGGTAATAGTGTTAAGTGTGCCTTCGGCATTTAGTCATGCCAGCCACATGACCACGGAGACATCTTCGGACAGTGCTGGCCCTTCGGCTTTGAAACAGAGATTAGCACCGCCCCCTAGAGTTAGGAACAACTAGCACATATGTGCGAGGGGGAACTTTACCTTTACCTTTTTCCATTTAAGCATTGATAGTCACCAATCTACCTCCATAAGTTAATTATTTGGTTTGCAGAAAAAAAGAAGATGGATAGTCCCATCTACATTTGCAACTGCTCTAGATGATACTAAAAGATGTTAAGAGTTATGAGAATATGTCTCATTAAATTTTGAAATATTAGTTGACAAAGAAAGTAAAACTACATTAATTATGACTTTTTTACATTCACAGAGATCAAATCAATCTCAGCATTGAAAAGCAATTTTGCGTGACACTCATCTAAACTAAGAAGCTATTTTTTTCCTGCTGCCCAATCACCTATTTCAGCCGCTAAATAAAAATGATACATTGACTTTAAACAATATCAAGGGTCAAATCATAATTAAGAAATCCTTCATCATAACTTTCACAGTTGGAGGCCTGTAAATGATCAAGAATAAATATGTTATATTTCTTAGCCACTGAGGACAATTTCTAAATACAAATCTTTACAACTGAAAGGGGGGAGGGGTTGGGCGGGGGGGGGGAGGAATTTCAGAAAGTGGGCCATTCATCTGAATCAAGTTCAGAGAATTTCCAGGACTGTGAAAAGAAATGTTATGCAAGCACATCAATGTATTCTGTGGGGGTAGACTGAACCAGCTACATGGAGACTACAAAGGAGCCCTCCCATGGCTCATGAATAAGTTGAGGAAATGATCAGAAAAAAAAAATAGAGAGATGTTTAGACAGATGGCCCACTTAAAATGCCTGGGACAGGGCATAAGCAATTTTAATGAAACTTTAGATCTAGCGTAAAAATTGTGGTTTTCTTTTAAAGGGAAGGGCAAGGGGAATAAAGGCAAATACATTTTTAATAGTTCGCATACCACCCATTTTATGGCAGAAAAGACAAAACAATTTCAGCATTATTTGTTTAAAAGTTCAAATCCAGAAACATCTTTTGCAGCGTCTTTAGCTATGCAGAATACAGAATTTTGGATATAAAGATGAAAAGAATTTTAAACAGAAGCTGATTGCCAAACAAAGGAAAAAATGCTCTCCTATTTAAATGTTATCAGTGTTTTCACACAAAACAGTTTAAAACATTGTAGAAAGATTAAAAGCAGAACTTTTTGTTTCTATTTTTCTAGCCTTTTGCCTTCTGTACAAAACTGACTCTCATTTTCTTATTCTCTCAAGCTCAAAGACAGAAAGAACATTACAGAGTGCAGGAAAGGAAGAAGCATATAACCAAACTGTGCTGTTGATTTTAGCTTTTATATGTGTGTGTGTGTGTGTGTGTGTGTATGCTGGCATAGCTGGCTTCGGGGATTTTCCCGTGTATAAGGCATAGAAAAGTTGTTACAACGTTTCGACAAGATCTCACTTGTCATCATCAGGCAGGCTTGTGTCTGTGAGAGATCTTGTCGAATTACGACCCAAAATTTCCCCAAAAATGTGCCCCGGTTCACGAACACCGTTTCGGTTCACGAACGGAAAAGTTCGTAAAAATACGCTCCGCTTCAGGAACTCCGCCTCGCTTCACGAACTCCGCCCTCGCATCACGAACAGAAAAGTTCGTAAAAATGCTCGGATTCACGAACCCCGCCTCACTTCACGAACCGTAGCCGCGGACATTTTAAAAACAAGGTCAGAACGGATTAACCGGATTTACACTGAACCCTATGGGAAACTGTGCCTCTGTTCACGACCAATTCTGTTCGCGAACAGAGTCAGTTCAAGAATCACGACCAAAAAACAAGGTCGGAACGGATTAACCGGATTTACATTGAACCCTATGGGAAATTGTGCCTCGCTTCACGACCAATTCAGATCGCGAACAGAGTCAGTTCACGAATTAAGTTCGTGAACCGAGGTACCACTGTGTATATGTATGTATATATATATATATATATGTATGTATGTATGTATGTATGTATGTATGTATGTATGTATGTATGTATGTATGTATATATGAGAGAATATTTTCACAGCTCCTGTTCAAGGGTCCCTTTAAGGGGAGGAGACTTAACGTCATCCCTCTCTGCCCTTCGACTCAACGTACAGATCATCCAGACAGAGAACCAAATTAGTTTGCTGCTGTGTGAAATTTTTTAGATATGTGTTAGAGTTAGTCTTAAAAAAAAATAAAAAAAATTCACACAGCCGCAAACTAATTTGGTTCTCTGTCTGGATGATCTCTAGGTTGAGTCGAAGGGCAGAGAGGGATGACGTATCAGGGATATATATATATGTAGGTCTTTGGTTGTTCGGGTTTTCTCCCGCGTAGAATTGGAAGTATCTTCACGACGTTTCGATGAAATCTCATTCATCATCTTCAGGCTGGTGCTTCGGGCTTGGTGCTTCCAGGAGCAATTGCATTTGTATTTTATTCCAATTCCATTTTAAATTGTATTTTATTCCTATTTCATTTTAAATTGTATTTTATCAAATTCCATTTTAAATTGCTTTTATCAGATTTTAGTAATAATTTGTTTCTGAAATTTTGCACTTTGATATGGCCCAAAGGCTAATCAATAAAGACTCAAAGTCACAGATCTCTGAAGTTGTATCAAAATAGATTTAATTTTTCATGCCAATGCTGCATAAACTCACATATCAACATCTGTAAAAAGACTACCAAATGAGGATATCAAGCAATAGTTTGAAACTAGTTCAATATCAATGATTTGGCTTTGATATCTGAATTGAAAACTATTATAGCACCTCACACAAATATTATACAAAGTATTTAGAAAACAAATGCAGAACTGTGGTGACCATCGTTGTATATTTAGGGCCTCTAATTATGGCATGGAATGCTTAACTTTGATTAATAGAATACAGAATATAGAAAAATAGAGTTGGAAGGGACCTTGGACATCTTCTAGTCCAACCCCCTGCTCAAGCATCCTTCTAATTACAGAGAAGAACTGAGGATTCATTTTGAAATAAGAGCTCTCTATACTGCAAGCAAATCTAAATTTTGAAATGATTAGGGGCTTCCGCTCCCCTAATCATTCTTATTGCTGTTCTCTGCACTCTTTCTAGAATTGCAATATGTTTTTTATATTGTGGTGACCAGAACTTGATGTAGTGTTCTCAGGGTGGTCTTACTAAGGCTTTGTAAAGTGTTACTAGAACTTCACGTGATTAGAATTCTATCCCTCTATTAATCCAGCAAAGGACTGCATTGGCTTTTTTGGCGGCGGCTGCCACCTCACATTTAAGTAATTGTCCACAAGGAGTTCAAGATCCCTATCACAGTTACTGGCATTACGCCAAGTTTCACCTACTCTGTATCTATACAGTTGGCTTTTTTCACCCTACATGTAAAACCTTACTTTTATCTATCCTGAATTTCATTTTGTTAGATAGAGCCCAGTGTTCAAATTTGTCAAGATCTTTTTGAGTCTTGAGCTTTTCATTTGGGATGTTGGCAATTCCTGCCAACTTAGTGTCATCTGCAAATTTGATAAGCTCCCCTTCTGTTCCCTCATTTAGATCACACACACACACACACACACACACACACACACACACACATACACACAGAGCTTGTTATAGGATTTTCAATATTAGGTGGTTTCACAATAGGTGAATGAGAACAAAGGGCAAAAGAAAATATAGTGTTTGAACAATGCAGAAAATAATTCTAAAATATTTGTCAGCCATCTCAGTAAATCTGACAGATGAACCAATTCCATTTTATTGTAAACCGCTTTAACAGAATCTGATAAGTTTGAAGGCACAAATTTCCCACCTCCACTTTTAATTGCCTGATCCATTAAGGTGGATCCTACTTAAATTTCTTTCTCTGACATTACTCCTCTCTTGTCGAATTATTTCCTGGGCAGCATTTCTTCCCCTTTCCCTGGGGTTGTTCCTACATTCCATTACTTTTAGAAACCAACTACACTCACTACATTTGTAGATATTACTCTTTGATAATCATTCACTTCAGAATAATAGATGGGACTAGACAACCCAGACCCCTTGGGTCATCATTTCAGATCCCATAACTCAGTTGCTAAGACTTCTCTACTCTTGTTGCGAAGTCATGTCCATCCCCATCGTGGCCTCATAGACAATGTTCCTCCAGGCCTTCCTGTCCTCTACCACCCTCTGGAGTCCATTTACGCTTACACCTACTGCTTTGGTGACTCCATCCAGCCACCTCATTCTCTGTCACCCCCTTTTTCTTTTGCCCTCAATCGTTCCCAGCATTAGGCTGAGTCCTTCCTTCTTATTAGGTGGCCAAAGTATTTTCTCTACTCTCTGTTAGCCATGCCACTATGCCAGTGATGGCGAACCTATGGCACGGGTGCCACAGGTGGCACGGAGAACCATTTCTTAGGACACGCAAGGCGCTGCCCTGTCAGCATTAGCGTGCATGTGTGTGCTGGCCAACTCATTTAGGCCTTCTTTTGAGGCCGTTTTTCACCCTCTGGAGGCTTCAGGGAAGCTCCTGAAGCCTCTGGAGGTGGGGGGGGGGAGGCTGTTTTCACCATCCCCAGGCTCCTAGAAAGCCTCTGGAGCCTGGGGAGGGCGAAAAAAGTGTGCCAAAAGCAGGGGGTCACGCACATAGCATTATGGGTGTGGCACGCCCACCCACGACCCCCCTGCGCTCCCCCCGCTTTTGGCACGCGAGCCAAAAAAGGTTAGCCATCACTGCACTATGCCATCATTTCCCAGAACATTTAAAGTTTAGAGCAGGTACAGCTTCCTTCTCTCCCTCATAAGAATCAGCCATTTTTCAAAATAAATCATTCAGGGAGGGAAATGAAAGATGAGCTAAAAACTAATGGAGGTAGGTAAGAAGGTGACATTGGCTAGAGAGAGTTTTAAATTTTAGCTTTTTTATCAGCTTATAACTATACGTTCAAGTTAAGAAATTGAAGCATGTGGTTGTAAGAATGGAAAGAGAATGTGAGGGTTTCTGTAATGATAACAATGGTCTGCTATCAAGTACGTATTGTGGTTGAATGCCCACATTCTAAGGATTGCCTGTATTGCTCATAGGTCTAGCTCATATGGAGAATCAACAATGATTCAATTCACAAAATGGAAGTTGCAATTAGATTCTTTCAAACATTTTAAAATCACCTATTTATCTAGCTTCAAAGTCTTTTTCAAAGTCATCTCCAGCAGTCTGCCACTCAATCAGTTCTTCACCTAGTCTTGCACAGGACTTGTGGGATTGACTTTATTTCTTGTCTAGACTGAAACCCATCCCAAAGTAATCTACTTCAAGATGTCCTTGGGGCCGGAATTACAACTGAGTATCATAAGAACTTGATTTTGATTCCTCTCAAAAGAAAAAATTTATCTCATTTGGAGTTGTTGCATGAAAACATTAGCAACAATGGGATAATTTAGTCTATCAATTCAAAATAAGGAAGAGTTAGGTTTTGTTAGGGAACATTCTGAATTTGTTTATAAAGCTGTGTCACTGTACCTACTTATGCCCCAGAGTTTTCTGTAATATATTTTATGGTGGTATTTATTATACAAATTATGTGCATTCCTCATAGACTGCTGCTAAAGACAAAGGGTAATTAGACAAAACTTCTATAAAGCAAATACCGATGAAGGATGTGAGATAACATTAATACAAAATAAAAAGAAAGCAGAAAATGTCACTCCTGCTTTTTTCAGAGAAAGCAAAGAATCATAAGTGAGCAATTGTTGGAATCACTGGAATTTGGTATCTGTAAATGAACTTTATATTTTTCAGGTGGAGAGGAGTTAAACATTTTAAAATGATTTTTCAACATGAGAGTGATATGATTTGATTCATTCAAACTGATACAAATAACTGCCATTCAAAAGCTGATTTTAACTGCTTTTAAAATTACTACCTTTTTGTAACTTTGAGACCTATTGAGTTTTCATGATTCGAAAGAAGCATAAAAAGAAAGGCATAGGTGACAGAGGGGGAAAACATTAATTAAAAAAAGGTAATCAACAAAGATAAAAAAGAAGTTGTCAAAATTGATTAATACTGAGATACTAATGTTAAAGACATTTTAAATAAACTTTCTACTTGTACCAACAATCTTAATGAAGAGGAACTGGAGTCATTTGCTGTGATCTACACTGTCTCTTTAAACAATTTTCTAAATACCAGTAACTACACATTCATTAAAAAGGGCTGGGAGTGGGTGGGTGATTTAAATGGCTTTGGAGATACAGACTGAACAACAGTAAGGAAGAGCTGGCTCTAATCAGTACAAATATTTGTTAGCAACTCATCATTTTGTCACACTGCTCTCTATCTCTCCACTTGTCTTGTGCTTCTTGGCACAATATATGTAATGTATCTTTCTCCAATATACGTAAGTGCTTGTTACTAACAAAATTCTAACCAAGCTGAAAAGCAGCACGAGTGCAAACCACATGTGCATCATATGAGCATGCCTGGGTACAGTATAAAAGAGGGAGAGAGAAAAATGCAAACAATCACTAATGAAATGAAAACAGATCGAAGAGCTCACGTTTAATAAAGATGTGGACCTGTGTTTGTCCTTTTATTCAGAGCGCCCTCACATACACAAAAAACACAGATATACAGAGTGGTGTGATTTACAGCTTCCTGTAAGATTGTGTGCCTAAAGCTGTAGTAATAATTAAATAATAATAATTTGAATTTATGGAGGCTCCCAGTCATCTGATAACAGACTGGGATTGTTGAGTTCAATCATATTATTTTTTTTGATTAATACAGTTGACTGTGATGGACATAAGCTTCATTTAAAAGCCTACTTCTATCTTAAATATCATATTGCAAATCAATTCTTTTTCGGTAAGAACAGCTCTGTCATGAGGGTAAAGCTACCAGTAAATTAACTGCTACATATGTTAGTTTTTTGGGCTAAATTCTGTCACAAACCTTGCCAAACCACTTTTTGGCAGACATGATAACAAAGTAGCTTTCCCTCTAATTTAAACAAGGAACTAGAATAAAAGCTTATAAAATTAGCCCAAGAAATTGTTTTTGTAAGCTAACTGAAAAGACCAAAGGAAAAAAAATAACACTAGTGTGTGAGTAACTACAGCAAACAAATATAACAATATCAGCTATATTATTTTTAAGTTACATTCTAAAAGATATAGCATAAAAACTTTAGAAAATAACAGTAAAAATTGTCTCTAGTGTTTTCATTTCATGCACTTCTAAGGATAACAAAGGCCCATTTGTTTATATTTGAAGTTAAGAGACAGAGAAAACAATGGAGATTTCAACTTTTGTGTATGAGGCATAAAAACTGATTTAATGTTACTCTTAGAAGTATCCAAAGACAATTTCATAAATTCTTGTAAGAAATGGAAAAGGTGGAGGAGAGAAAGAAGTCAATCATTTCATACCAGGATCACAAAAAATATACTTTTCATAAATATAATAAATACAAAAATAAGTCTTATTAACATTCATCCTTAACGTGGTGCTGCATAAACAAAACGTACTTTTCATAAATATAATAAATACAAAAATAAGTCTTTTTAACATTCATCCTTAACGTGGTACTGCATAAACATTTTTTATTTCCAATTCTAAATGCTAGAAAGGTAATGTGCATTACAGGCTACTATATGAATAATTATGTTGTGTAACATTACATTTCTGTCTATCTGTTGTGGGAGATCATTACTTATGTAGAGAAGATCTTTATATTTGATTTCACTCTTTCAGATTTTTACCAATCATCTCTGACATTTTAAGAGAGTTTTGGAGGAGATATCACATTAGTTCTTCATGAGATTGATCTTAGATTATTTACGAAGGTTAAACAAAAATGCAAGCACTTAATGCAACATTAAGCATGCAAAATATAAAGCTGATTGCCTAGAGGAAGCATGCTCTACTGTTACCCTAGTGACAAGTTTAAAAGACAAAAAGGAAACGGGTGAAAGCTGAATGGCTTTATGATATGAAATTAAAATGTTTCACACTGAACAATCCAAAATGAATTGGGAAAGGTTAGAGCAGAGGAGGGAGAAATCAATTCTCCAACAGCAGTGGTGAATAGAAAAGAAGTATGAATAGGATTTGCCAGTGGGGTGCAACAGCTGCCAAGTATCCTGCAGCCAAAGAACTACAATAATACCAGTGAACTATGCAAGAGCTTTTGGAATCATCGCAGGGAACAGAGGAGTATACTAACAATAATTATGCCATTTGGTCTTACCCATCTTTTGCAGCAGGAGAATCAAAGGGAAGATTCATCTTCGAATCAAAAATCCCGACTCACAAATATGTGTATGAAAATACATACAATTTCCTATCAGGAATCAAAATACCACCAAACTAGTTCCATAAGCAGTAGAGTCCTTTGGATGTCTTTTTCTTCCAACTCGTTTCATTTTTCACTCATGGCCAACTGCTTTGGAAAATTCCAAATGCACTTAAAATCACATGGGATCAATTGTTTTGACCGAGAGTTTGTTACATATGGTTTGCATTCTTGACTAAACTAAATAGCTCCAGAAAATTGTGGGAAGTGGATCCACTCATACTGTGTGTCTGAAATTATATATATGTGCATAATGCATATGTATGCATTATGTAATATGGTATGTATATGTAGCCACAGATTTTACATGCAGACAACTGCGTGTTGTAAGAATTCTACGTGTATAGTTATAGCTACCAGGAAATGGCTCATTTAGGAGATAGATTATTCCCGGATAACTAGTTCTTCCATTAAGCAAGATATTTTTATATTCAGTTTTATATTCAATAATTCAATATTGTCAGCAACTGGCTGTGCCATATTTAGTGCCATATTTCTATTATTAATTTCACATATATCTGAGATAAATTAACAGAATTCTAGGTGCTTCTTGTAAACAAATACTTGACAAATACTTGTTTATTCACAATTTTTTAGCAAACAACAGTAGAAGCTGTTCAAAATCAACCTCTTTGATTACAAAAAGTCAGAGATATGTAAAAGTAAGATTAGAATCATAATAATGTGTTTTAAATAATTTTATTAAGCCTATAAAAATATAAAATACCAATGGAAATAGTGGGAAAAGGGGGGAAGGAAAGGGGGAGAGAAAGAAGCAAAGGGAACAAAGAAAGAAAAGCATCACCTACTTATTATTTTTTTTATTTTTTTTATTAAATTTGTATACCGCCCTATCTCCCCGAGGGGACTCAGGGCGGTGCACAGAAATATCAAACATATATAAAAACAATACAATAAATAACAGTTTAAAATAGAATTAAATTGGGATTCTGTGCTAAAAATTTGAATTAAAAAGGTTAAAATCTATTTAAAACTATACCCATTAAAATTAAGCCAGGCCGGTTTCATGAAATAGATGTGTCTTTTTTTTTTTTGTTTGAAAAAGTTTTATTGGTTTTAACAATTTATAAAAGGAAAGGGGTAGATAAGGTATTAAATAATATTTTAGAGCTTCCACATCAGGTTTGATGACCGCCTCCGAGTCTTCATACATATTCCATTAGGAAATAATAAAAGGAAGGGGTACATATATTTAAAATCATACATTTTCACATTCAATTACTTTGTATTTTATACATTCAATTACTTTGTTCTATTAACATCCGTACAGGAATTACCATCATAAAAAAAGATAAGTTATTTTTGCGATCTGAGCCTCTTTGCTATAGTCTCTTCCTCCTCCCCCCCACCAGCAGGCGGACCCGTGGCCCCTCCCGTTCCCATCTCACCATCATCCAGGATTGAGGAGTGTCTTTTAAGAAAACTCTCCGCCTCTTCTACTGTTTTGATTCTAACTCTTCCTCCCTCCCAGAATACCAGCATCCCTTCAGGCATCAGCCACTTGAACCACACCCCCTTTTTGTGTAATTTTTTTGTTAAGAAGGAATAATTCCTTCTTATATCTCGTATTTTCTTTGGGATCTGCTTCAATATGGCCACCTCGTTTTGCTAATATATATCAGAGGGCCCCCTCTTTGCGCTCTCAGTATCTCGTCCCTCATTGACCTTCTTATAAATTTAATATGTATCTCTCTGGGTACCTCATTTATTCTGGCAAATGCTGAATTAATTCTATAAATCAAATCAATGTCCCCCCAGATAAATTCCTTATCTTTCTTAATGTAATCCGCTAACATAGTAGCCATTAACTCTTTTAAATTCTCATTAGGTGATTCTGGAACATTCTGAAATCTTAAAAAGAAAGACATATGTTCAAAATCAATTTTAGACATTTGACCAGTAATATCTGCAAGTTCTTTCTTAAAGTCTTTTATCTCCTCCTTCATCTCAACCGCCCCACCTTCCAGCCCCTCAATTTTTTGTTTATTATTTGTTATTTCTCTTTGCGCCTCCAATAGTTCCAATCTTGTACTTAAATTGTATTTCCGGATTTGTTGCATTTCATTCATTATTTTTTGAAACATCTCCTCTACGTTTAATGGCTGAGGATTTGATGGCTTAGGATCCTCTACTTCTGTTTCCCTCTGTAACAAGGCTGAAATCTTTGGTTGTGAGGATGGACTGGGTTTTGTAGATGCTGGAGCAGAGCTTGATTTCCCAGATGGAGGTTTCCTCGATGCCATAATTAAAATTTTAAATGTTGGTGCATAGAGAAGAAAGGGGAAAAAATGGCGCTGTTGGGCGGGCAGTCCGTGAAGTCCGAGACAAAAGCAGCTGTAATTCAAATTAAGTTTGCAACGTCCAGAGAGAAAAATAAAGAAAAAAGGAAAAAAACTTTCCAAACAAAGGCAGAAGGTTTCACAAGGGGAGAGAGCACTGAAAGACACCAGAGCAGGTCCTTTTTATATATATTTTAAAGTTAGTCTAATTTTTGTTAAAATGGAGGAATGCTTATTTCCAAAAAGAAAAGTTCCATCCTGGGAACAAAGAGAACGCCATCTTTCCACCTTGCCGGCAGGGTGAAGAAAGCAAAAGTGGAAACAATCAATTTAAAATGTAGCAAGGCTCAGGATACATTGTCTAACAGCAATCCCTTATTTGGCAATAGATTTCCTTTTTCAATAAATCCAACGGATGCCACTTTCACTCTCTCCGCATCGCGGGACTCTTTCTCCAATGCCGCTTTGGTTCCATGGGGGTTGTTTCCAACTCCCCCCTATCTTCTCTTTCCATAAAGTTGAATGCAAAAAAATCCAAATAAGGCACATACCATTTTTCTAGTCCGGAGCCTCGGCGCAGCCATTCAGCCCCGGCGTTTCAGCTCCTTATAAAAATCCTCCATGTTCCAGCTCCTTCGGCGAAAGGGAAACTCCCCCCGCGAAAGTTTCTCAGCCCCTGGGGCGAAGCGGGAGCAGCCCCCCCGACCGCCGTCGAGATGGGGGCCCTCACCGCAAGCCGCCCGTACGGAGGGGGGGATTATGCCCGTCCCCCCTGCACCCAAAGGCGCGGCTGAGGCAACACAGCGGCGGACGTGTGGAATCCGAAGCCGGAAATGATCTCGAAATAGATGTGTCTTTAATGCCCGGCGGAAGAGGCGTAGGTCCGTGATGGTACGAAGATTGGAGGGTAGGTTATTCCAGAGGGCAGGCCCCGCCACAGAGAAGGCTCTCCCCCTGGGGGCCACCCGTCGGCATTGTCCGGTGGATGGCACCCTGAGGAGGCCCACTCTGTGGGAGCGGACAAGTCTAAGGGAGGTATGTGGTAGGAGGCGATCCCGCAAGTAGCCAGGTCCCGTGCCATGGAGCGCTTTAAAGATGGTCACTAGCACCTTGAAGCGCACCCGGAAGGCCACCGGCAGCCAGTGCAGCTCGCGCAGGAGAGGTGTTACATGGAAGTATTGAGAAATTCCCAGAATCCCCCACGCGGCCGTATTCTGGACTAGCTGGAGTCTCTGGGTGCACCTCAAGGGGAGCCCCATGTAGAGAGCGTTGCAGTAGTCCAGGCGGGAGGTGACAAGCGCTTGAGTGACTGTGCGTAATGCATCACGATCTAGATAGGGGCGCAACTGGCGAATCAGGTAAACCTGATAAAAGGCCCCCCTGGTCACGGCTGTCACATGGTCATCCAATGATGCCCAGATTGCGAGCTCTATCCACGGAGGCCAGTGATTCGCCCCCGATAGCCAGAGATGGAACCAGCTGACTATATTGTGACGCCGGAAACCACAGCCACTCGGTCTTGGACGGGTTGAGTCGGAGTTTGTTCCTCCCCATCCAGACTCGCACGGCCTCCAGACACTGGGACATCACAAAAAGACATGTACTCTTTTTAGTACAGTCGAATATAATAATAGTATGACATCAAAAACATTTTACTTTTACATATGTACTAGCTATTTCTATAACAGCAAACTTATCTAATCAGCCAAATCCGAAGGCAAAGCTTTATTTTTTTTCCATCTCAAGCACAAAATCCAGAAGTGGTTTCCAAGTATAAACAAAGTTGTATGTATTCTTTTCTTTGATTAGAGCACTTAATTTAGCCACCACTTTTAGCAATAAGCACATAGACCTATATACTGCTTCATAGTGCTTTACAGCACTTTCCAAGTAGTTTACACAATTGGCATATTGCTCCCAACTATCTGCAGCCTCATTTTACCAACCTTGGAAGGATGGAAGGTTGAATCAATCATGAGCCAGTCAGGATCAAGCTCCTGGCATCAGGCAGTCAGCCTGTTATACTGCATTCTAACCAATACACTATCACTGTTCTTCCTAGTTCCATCCAATTTCCAGCCATTCATCCATTGTGAGAATTAAACATGCTTGTGCCTAAAGTGTACTTGCTTTTACCAACATATATAACAGCAAGGTTCCAGGTTTTGTTTCCAAGTTTTTGGTCCATGAAGCCTAAAGAAACATCTCTGGTTTCATTTTTATATCCTTAAACATATTTAAGAATCTTCTGAATTAAAATATGAATCTTACCCCAGTAAGAAATAAGGGCCTAGGAAGGGGGTTGGACTAGAAGACCTCCAAGGTCCCTTCCAACTCTGCTATTCAACATTTCTTTTAGAGAGCTTTCAACAATCCATTGCATTATAATATTTCCAGAAACTCAAGTGGTGCTTGTTTTCTGAGCTTGCTGTCTCCCAGAGCTTGACATTATTTTTATTAATATTGCAGCAGACAACTATGGATAGTTTCTCTATGCTACTAAAATAGATTGCATGGTTTTTAAAAAAATCCTTTCAATTTGTTTTGTCTTACTATATTAAAAAAATTATCTTTCACTAAAACTTTATTTGAAATTATAAGTTTAGAACGTTAACTAATCATTACCAATCTAAGGTTCTTATATTAGCTAGTACAGGGGTATCAACTAAGGCTCAAGGCCGGATCCAGCCCACAGGATGCATAGGTCTGGCCCGGGGCCTGCCCTGGAAACAACGAAGGACCTACCCACAGTGCCTCTGCCAGCAAAAACGGAGCTTTGGGAGGCCACATGAAGCCTACCTGAGCTCTGTTTTGCTGTCAGAGGGCTGCAGGAGGCCATCACAGCTGAAAACGGAGCCTCGATGAGTGACATTGAACTTCCCCCCCACACTCTGGCCCCGCCCAGCCCCCCAAGGTCAAACACAACCCTGATGTGACCCTCAATAAAATTCTGTTTGACACCCTTGAGCTAGTATGAATGCATGCTCAATGGTGATCCAAAAAAACTCACTCATCTCTCAAGTATATTGCTATCACCTCTTTAGCTATCTTACACCACCAAGTACCTAATGGCCCGAGGTATTCCAGAAAACCATAGCAGGTTCCTTCTTGAAATAAAAAATGCTGCACAATTCACAAGAGGATTTGGACTCCAAATCGCTTTATTTCTTTGAAATAACAATGTAAATGTAGCTGTTTCAAGTACAGTATGTACTTATATTTCTTTTCATTTCTAACGTGTCTCAATTAAGCCCTAAAATTTTACAATCTTTATATCTTCCAACAATCTGTTGCCTCCATTTCATTAGCCACAAAAGGAAAGTCTGATTTGAATGAAACAGAATAAGAGCCCAACAAAAGGAAAGAAAATGGGACCAGTCTACCTAGATAAGGTCATCAAATGGCTGCTTCTGTTGTCATCTGATATCCTCCAATTGTATTGATTTCAACCAGTGGCGTAGCGTGGGGGGTGCAGGGGGTGCGGGCCGCACCGGGCGCAACATCTGGGGGGGGCGCTCGCACTCGCAGCTCCCCGTCGCTTCGGGAAAGGGGATCGAGTAAGGCAGGAACAGCGGCAGCCGGGGAATGTGGCCACCGCCGCAGGGACCGGAGAAGCGTCGCCCGAAGCAAGAGCGGCTGCAAGAGGAGGCGTTTTCTCCCCGTCGCCCCGTCTTCTTCCTTGGGGAAAGGATCTTAGGGGATTTTTCATATTTTTATTAGTATTATTTCTCGGGCGGGGGAGGGGGATCCGGAATCCAGGAAACCGGGAGGGGGCGGGAAATCGCAGGGAAAAGGAAGAGAGCTCGGCGGGCGGAAGGTGGGGAGAGCTCGCGTGTTCCAGCTGATTCAGCAGCGGTCTTGTGAATGCGCTGAGATGTAGCTGACAGGGCGGGAGAGGCGTCCCGCTCTCCGGATCGAAGGGAGGCCAGCTCTTTCGGGTACCTGCCGGCTGCGGCTGCCTCCCCTACCCCGCTGCCGTCGGATCTTCCTGCACCCCTCCTCTCCCCCCTTCCCGTTTCTCGCTTCCCCGCCGCTCCGCATGCTGCGCCCTCCCCGTCCTCGATGCCGCTGCTTCCCCCGGGGGAGGGCTAGAAAGGCACCGAGAAGGATGAGCGAAGGGGTTGCCTCGCCGCCGGGTGCCACAGCCGCTGCCGAGGAGGGGGCGGCAGCGGGCGGGGGCCCTGGGGCGGGCGATGGAGTGGAAGAGACTCGAGTGCTAAAATCCAGGGGTTAGGGGGCGCAAATTACTTGCCTTGCCCCGGGTGCTGACAACCCACGCTACGCCACTGGATTTCAACTTCTAGAATTTCCAGCCACTATAATCAAAATCAAGTGTATCTATAGGATACTAAGTTGCAAGAAAGGTATCCTACTACCTTCAATAGTAGGTAGATTGTTTAACAGATTAAGCAAATAATTTGTTGAGGTTTTTTTAAAGAATTTGTCACATTTTAAGTACAATATGCCATTGTTGGTAATACAGTGGGTTTTTCCATGTTATGAGATGCCAAAACTAACAGTGATAATAGGAAAATATTAGTAGCCAATACAAGCAACAGATAGGAAGTGCAGTAGGTGTTTGAGTTTAGAAATACAAACATTACACTGGTAGACCCATGAAATGTCTTACCTGGAGCATTTATTCTCCTAATCTCCTATATAAATTAGAATTCCAGACAAATATAGAGGATGAACAACATTTTAAGTGGGGGGGAGGGTATTCCAACAATCTACTTTCATTTACGTTTAAAGGTTTTCCACTTGAAATAGTATTCTTAACATGACAATTGCAAGATTTTTGTTTCACTGCTTAATATAAACTTGATCTTTACTAAAAAGTGGCACCCGCTATATAATAAATCTGGGTGTTAAGTAAACCGAGTAAAACCTATGCAAAGTATAGAGAGCACTTAAACACATTAACTGTTCGTAACTC
Organism: Rhabdophis nuchalis; assembly: GCA_039707465.1. Lineage (NCBI taxonomy): Eukaryota > Metazoa > Chordata > Lepidosauria > Squamata > Natricidae > Rhabdophis > Rhabdophis nuchalis. Next base: position 25,064,576 of record CM077651.1, read on the forward strand.
CTTTGCATGATAATGGCTAGCTCTATTATCTGCATATCATCTGTCAACTAGATTTCTATAATATCGGACATTTTGATAACTAGTTTGAAGAAATAACTCTGTGACACGGCCCTTAGGGGAAATATAATTGAATGAACAGTAAGTTTTAAAATTCCAAGCTAAAAAGTGGAAAATGCAAACTCGTGGTAGGAATCTGTCTAGTTACTATATTTTTGGACTATAAGTTGCACTCTCCTCCCCACAAGAAGGGTGGGAGTGCCTGTGTGTCTTATAGACCGAATACGGCCCTGTTTTTTTGCCTCCTGAAATCCTCCCCCGCATCCTGTTTTCATCAGAAATGGGCTGTGTTTGGCACAAATGGGACCTGTGAAGGGTATGGGAAGCCTGGGAGCTGGGGAGGGCAAAAAACAGATGCATAGAGGCCAAAAACTATTTTTTTCTTGTTTTCCTCTTCGAACTCTAGGTGCGTCTTGTAGTCTGAAAAATACGGTATTTGGGGATGGGATAGAGAGGTACACTGACAGATATAACATATCTCATTTCATCACACCTCATACCTGCACAGGGAATCTGGGAATCCTTGCAAGTCACAAGTTAAACATGAGATAGACTAAAATGCTAACTTGCAGTACTTTAATAAGAGAATGCACCAAATCATGGGCGGTTATTGTTTCAGTCTATGTTCTCTTAATCAGGCCCATTTGGAGTTCTACTTCTGCAAACTACTGCTCAAATCGGCAGTGAGAAATACATTCAGAAAAGGCTCACCAAGATGAGGGATATAACCACAGTACCAAGTATTATAAACATAAACACACTGTGGCCCTTTGCTGTCAGAATGATCATTTAGAAGTCGTCCACTGAATATAATAATACCACTCCCAAAAGATAGTATCATGAGAGCACTTCTGATGATCTTAGAGAAACCTGAGTTTCCATATATGCTAATAGTTCACACTACTTTTCCATCACAAAAAGTATCCTAACACAGAGATATGTCTTAGATTAGCAATAAGCAAGATGTAACCTTCCAAATATTGCATGAGTAGTCTTCAACCTACGACCACAATAGAGCCCAAAATTTCTGTTGTTAAGTGAGACATTTGTTAAGTGAGTTTTATGATCTTTCTTGCCTCAGTTGATAAGTTAGTAACCCAGTTGTTAAGTGAGTTGCCTTCCCCATTGACTCTGCTTGTCAGAAGGTCGCAAATGAACCAGTTGCCAAGCATCTGAACCAGTGGTGCGTTGCAAATATTTTTACTACCGATTCGGGTGTCTGGGAAGGTAGGTGGGGCCTCCTGCTGCCACTACTACCGGTTCGGCCGAACCAGGCTGAACTAGGATCAACCCACCACCGATCTGAACTTTGATCACATAAGCATGGGGTGTTGTAATGGTCGTTAACTGTGAAAAATGGTTATAAGTCACTTTTTTCAGTGCTGCTGTAACTTTGAACGGTCATTAAATGAACTGTTGTAAATCAAGGACTACCTGTGCTATTTAATTCTTATAAATGCCTATGGCCAACTGTGAAGGTTCATGAGAATCTCATTGCCAGCAGGACATTCAATAGATGCATTTAAGATAACAATTAAATATAGATTTGGAATATGAACCAGCACAATAAATCCATGAAATTTTGAGAATTTAGGTGTCAAATTGTTGCATTTTTAAAAAACAATGCTGCATCTATAACTTTACATTTTAGAGTCTTTATTCCTTTAAAAAGAATTAAGAAATCACTATGTTATTTCAATTAGAACAAATTCGGCAAGCACAGAGGATGCAGAGAGGAAGAGCAGAAGGGAACTTCCCATTGTGTGAGCAGATGTCTACTTAAAAAGGCTACCCTCTGTATAAAAAGTAGCTCAATGAAAACAATTTTAATGATCAAATATGATTTAAATCACCCAAAAATGAAATGTCCAGCCATAACTAGCATACATATGCCTAAGCTATAAAAATAGGTTTAAAGTGATAGTACTGAACCAAGAGACAGAAAATTCAGGCAACATATTGAGTATTAATTTCATGCAGATTTCTATCACATAATTATAACTTAAATATATTGAATGCATATTCCTTAAATATATGGATGAAAGCAATGGAGCAGATATTTCTATTTAGAGGAAAATGGCATATGACTGAATGCTTTTATTCATAAAATTTAAAATTAGTAGCCTATCCTGTACCACTTTGGTAATTTGGTAAAACTAGTATTTCTCCCAAAACGTAGACATTCAATATTCATACAATGGATGATTTTCATACTGGAGTTGGTTGACTAACTAAAACTTAATCTACCTCCACACACCCACCAAGTATGTCTGACTCCCTTCTTTCCCATCTAATGTTAATGGTTTGTATTTATTAATGATTTTATCCACTGTGTTCCATGATTGTTGATTTTAATGTTTTAATGTTTTAAAGTTTTCATGCTCATTGGATAAGAGATAGGCAGCAAATAAATGTCATAACTACATCATACATACATACATACATACATACATACATACATACATACATACATACATACATACATACATACATACCAACATACATACAGCTTCCATATTTCTAAATTTCAGATTACTATCTGAGCAACAGTCTGTTTGACAAACAGAATTTCTTCTTTCTCCTTCCCTCCCTCCCTCCCTCCCTCCCTCCCTCCCTTCCTTCCTTCCTCTTTCTTTTCTTTCTCATTCATTCATGTATACATAGTATACTATGACTTACCAGGTCACAATAAAAAATTAGATAGCAGTCAGCACAAAAATAAATACATTTTATTTCAAATGTAATTAAATTATTACAGTTACTAAGATATTTATTAATTTTCTCCCTCTGCTGGATTTTTAAAGAGTTTCACACAAAAGTCTGAGGCAGTCTGAAACTTTAATTACAATCTATGTTGACTTATTGTATAGATCAGGGGTCTCCAACCTTTGCAACTTTAAGTCTGAAGGACTTCAGCTCCCAGACTTCTCCAGCCAGCTTTGCTGGTTGGAGAAGTCTGGGAGCTGAAGTTCTTCAGACTTAAAGTTGCAAAGGTTGGAGACCCCTGGTATAGATGACCTTTAACAGGTAATGTGCAAAAGAACCTACATTCATATTCAAAATGTTTAAAGGGAACAAATCATAATCTTGTCAGTTCTCAATAGCTCTCTATGACACCATTAACTAACAAAATGTTCTAAAATCAAACTTACCTTGGAGTTCCCAGAAATCTCTGTGATCTAAGTCGTTCAGCCATATATAGAGACACTGCTATGACTAGTAGCTCCATTTTTTCAGAGTCTTTCAATCTGTGCCCTAGATTTCAAAATCAAATTTCAAATGAATTATATGTATCACCATCTTATTTATATTCCATAATTCATTTTAGTTAGAACAGGAATTGCTATGTGTTTGCAGTCAATGGGAACATAAGAAATTTTAAAGCATGTTGCAACGTTTATCATAACTTCTTGCCAGAAGATTTCCCAATTGCAAAACGAGGCTTCTTCAAATAAGGTACACACTGAATAGAAGGCACAAGAAAGATGATCCCTCTGCCCTGCAAGATGCCTGATACCACTGGGGCTGCCCCAATCACCTTCTCGAGCTCTCCACCCCAGAGGAAAAGAAGCAAGGAAAGACTAACATGAAGCGCTCGGTTAGAAAGTACCGGAGACTTTCTCCATGGAGGACAGGTAGCACCAAGGCCGTGGGCTCGTCAGGCAGTGCCAGAAATAGCCCTCACTCTGCCGGGTCCTGAATTAACTGATTTAATTTGGCTACTGTGGTAAAGTCACCCCCTGAATCTTGATTTAATTTGTAAATATGTACAACTACAAGCCTCATCTAAGTCATAACAGGATTTTTTGGCTTGGCAAAGTCAACAAATTAACTATTTTGAGCAAATCAGTTATGCAAACTATGACATATGTTGCATGAACATGACATTAAACATATTCATGAACGCAAATTCTAGATTGGGATCATAACTTCATACTAAGGCACAATAGGATTTGTGATAGGTTGTGTTCCTCACCCTCCTCAAAGAAACCAAGGTATATTCTAATGGTTCTAGACTCTTTTTGCCAAAAGGGCTAATAAACACATTACTTTTTAATTACTGTAAATAATCCTAAATCCATAAATTCTCAATCAAGTGGCTAAATTGATAGGGATGTTAGTCTTTGTTAGCCTATGTTTGAAAGGAACTCAAAATATTCATCTGATTGTGTTGTGCCACAGACTTCTTTGACAATCAACTGAGTAACAAAATATTTTCTCCTAGAAGTTAAAATAAAAAAAACTAGATGGGACAGTTAATATCTTAAGAAATAAAACAAAATTCATAGGCTGGAATATCAGCTGAAAGTAGCAAAATTAAATTTAATGGAGACATGGAATGTTCTTTACTCGGGGAAGAAAAGATCAAATTATTTATAAAATGGGGAACTTATCGTATGAAAACAGAAGCTGAAATAGATCTTAGAACAGAAGTTGATTGAAATGGAATAGAAGTTAGCAGTATGATATGGCTGCAAAGAAGGCTCGTACAATTTTGGGCTACATCAACAGATTTAATTTCCAAGTCACTGGGATAAAAATATTCCATTCTTTTCTGCTTAAAACATTCTCGCTATTTCTGAGCATCACAATTGAAAGAGTTAGGATTAGGTTCAAGAATTCAAAGAAATTAAAACAGGTTCAAAAATGGGCACTCCAATAAAGGAACTGGGTTTGTTTAGATTGAGGACAGATAACTGAGAGGTTAGGGTTAGATTAGGGTATGCGTTAGGGCATATGGAAGACTATCACATAGAAATAAAGCCAAAACAAGTGTCTTTTCCTTCTAAAGTAGAGACCAGGGACTAATAAACTTATTAGTCAAGAGGAGAGGATGGGAATAACTTCCTAACAGTAATATCAGTTCAAGAGTAATTAACCAGAGAGGTCAATGGCTCGATTCTGCTGGTTTCATTTCATTCATTTATTTGTTTGTTTATTGAGTTGGCTTTTAGCAGCCCGTGTTTCCATTTTTATTTCCTGACTCAGAGTGATATTTCTGATATTAATCCTGAAACAATGTGCAACAATTAGGTTCTATGCAGGAATATATAAAATAAATCATGTGGTAACTAATCTGGTCAAGCATGGTCAGCTGGATATGGTTTATTCCCAGTATTCTTATTTTATTTATTTATTTTATTTTATTAAATTTATACCCCGCCCTTCTCCAAACGGACCCAGGGCGGCACACAGGAATGTTAAAATACATACAAAAACATATAAAATTTTAAAAACTTATTCTAATAATAAAACCCTGCGCTAAAAACCGAATTAAAAATCCCAAATTTAAAACTGTCTAATAGTCAGTAATGGAGGTTACGCTAGGCCGGCTAGATGGAATAGATGTGTCTTCAGACACTTGCGGAAGAGGCGGAGGTCGGAGATGGTGCGGAGTTCAGGGGGTAAGTCGTTCCAGAGGGCTGGCCCCGCCACAGAGAAGGCTCTTCCCCTGGGTGTCGCCAGTCGGCATTGTCCAGCCGACGGCACCCTGAGGAGGCCCTCTCTGTGGGAGCGTATCGGTCTGAGGGATGTATGGGGCAGGAGGCGGTCTCGCATATAAAACTGATTTTTTTTCTATTCGTCTCATATTCTTGCTGGTTTATCAGGTGTTTAAATTCTTTTCAGCTGGTTTTACTGTTTTTATTTGGTGGCATCCATTTCAATGTTACTTGAAATGTTACATTTTTACAATCTTAATAATTTTTAATGACTTTCTTTTAGCTAAAATGTTCTTTAATATAATTTTTCTTTATTTTAATACTATCAGTCTAGCCTATAGATCAGGGGTTCCCAAACTTAGCAACTTGCAGAGCAAGCAGAGCTGGCTGGAGAATTCTGGGAGTTGAAGTCCACAAGTCTTCAAGTTGCCAAGTTTGGGAACCTCTGCTATAGATCTATGATTAAATGGGCTTCCTGATTTTCTCTGTACAAGTTAATGGTGAGGAGGAGGACACAAAAAGTAAGCATGTATGGATAATTTTCTTGATTATACATACATGCTTTGTCGCTCATGGGCTTTGACTTGATGTGCATAGATGTTCCAAGTCATAAACAGTATCCAATACTCTTTTGGGCAGCATAATCTCTGTGAAAAGTCATTTTTTCAAAAGGTATTGCTCAACTAATACATTTGAGAGTTTTATAAATTAATCCCAGTAACCTATGCCCATATTCAATATAGAGATTAATTTTATATATTTATATGCTGGCCATCTAACTATCCATAGATAGTAAGAATGATGTTGCCTTTATGCTATCACTTGATCATATTAGTCCAGAGGTCTACAAACCTGGCAACTTTAAGACTTGTGGACTTTTACTCCCAGAATTCTCCAGCCAACACGGCTAGCTGAGGAATTCTGGTAGGTGAAGTCCACAAGTCTTAGAGTTGCCAAGTTTGGAGACTCTTGTATTAGTCCCATTTAGATCTTCATTTTCTATAATAGTAATGTACACCCTAGGTGTCAAGGGTTGGCCATTGTAATGTCAAAACGATGGCACCTGTGTCACAGTATATTTGGGCAAATGAGATGATTATGTAATATTTCAAGGCATCTGATGCAAGTACACAGTTGCATCATTAGAATGATGGCAAGACTCATTTACTTCCTCCTTGTCTTCCTTATAGAGAGTTGCCTATCAGCTCTGGTACAAATAGTTTATCTATCTTCTTGGCAGCATTCAAGTAATGTTAAATATTTTGCTGAAAATTTTAAAACTATTATTAGTTTTGACACATTCTGACTGCTTATTACAAACTAGGGCAATTCTAAGAATCAGAACATCTATTAGTCATATAGCAAGGTAAGATAAATGTAAAGGTTTCCCCTGTCAAGTCATGTCCGACTCTAGGGTGCGGTGATCAACTCAGTTTCTTAGCCAAGGGAGACAGAGCTGTCCGAAGACATTTTCTATGGTCATGTTGCTAATATGACTATACGCCAAGAAGCCTGGGATGCTGTTACCTTCCCACAGAAGTATTACCTATTTATCTACTCACATTTGCATGTTTTTGAACTGTTTGGTAGGCAGGAGTTGGGGCAGGTAACGGGAGTTCACTCCGTTGCACAGCACTTGGTTCTCGAACCTGGGCTGTCAGTTTTCCAGATGACAAGCTCAACATCTTTAACCACTGAGCCATTGTGCCCCTTTTATAGCAATTATGGAAAATTTGAAAGGATTTCAGGAGTTTGATTTTATCCTCAACATGTTAATATGAATTTGCTAATCAAAGTTTACCCATATAACAATAGGGAAACATAATTCTTATGTGTTTCATCACATGCAAGTAGTCTGTGATGGTTCAAGACTTTGTTTTCACTGAACTGTTTTTCATTTACTTTACAAGTCAAAAAAATGTTGGAAAAGATAGCAGTAGAGATATAGAATATTAAAAGATTTTTAAAAAGAGAATATAAAAAAAGAAATCTAAGTGATTTTGAAAAAATTACAGCAAGTCCTTGAATCACCATAGTTGTTGAATGATTAACTTTGTACCTACTGAAAATTTCAGTCTCTAATAAAATTAAATTTAAAAAATGCAAAATAATTTTCAAAGCTGGCATGCTGAGACATCCTTCATGTTTATGTTGTATAGTTCGTTTGATTAGAGGTTTTTTATAATTATAGAGAAGTGAAGAAAAATGTTTCCCTATACAAAACCAAACAATAAGCAACTGAAATGAAGAGATTTTTTTAAAAAACAGCCTTTTTGGCAAAACAGGCATTTTAACTTCTGTTATTATGCCAAGCAGTAATGAAAAATATTGGTTGTCATTCCTTTTTTTTAAATTATGAGTGGAAGAGAATCGTGGTTTTATTTTGCAATTAGTTCTGATTCTCCGTAATCATTAGTTCTTAATCTACATGGACTAATATAAAATCTAGTAATTTTTCTTTGACAATATTAATGAAACAGCACATGATTTTCAATTTTAATTTGTTAGTCTACCAATGCATAAAATATATTTAAATCAAATTACAGTTGAGCTATGTCTCTATATGGATTGGTTTAAATAAATAAATGAATGAATACATTGCTGCAAATAGATTAAAAAGATAATATTATTTTTACATTGGAATCATCAATATTTTTATATTTTCTTTACTATTATTTCAAAACTGAGTTTTTTAAAAAACATGAATAAGAGCATTTTTACCTGGTTCTCCTATTCCCTGAAAAGAATACATATTTAATCCATTTATGCTTTTGCCAGTGAAGATAACTGATAGTTTAATAAATTCTCTTTTGAAACTTATTAAATATTCTAAATACAACATGGTCCTCGTGATCAACACCATGTAAAAGACTCCTTCTTAAATACTAAATATAAAAAACGTCATTTGGTTGTAAGCCGTTTTATATACTAATTTTTACAAAAGACACTAAGTGATACTGAATTAAAAAATAGCAAAATGGTTTCATTCAGTGTTATGGCACTGTTTAGTCCAATTTTTAAGTTACAAAGTATACATATAACATACAGTACTGTATCTTATATGTGTAACTTTTGGTTCCATAATAGCTGTCATGGAATTGGATCGGGACGCCCTTCGCACAGTCACTCATGCCCTCGTGACATCCCGACTGGACTATTGTAACTCTCTCTACATGGGGCTTCCCTTGAGGTGCACCCGGAGGCTTCAGTTAGTTCAGAATGCAGCCGCGCGAGCAATTATGGGGACCACTAGGTTCACCCACGTTACACCGCTCTTGCGCGAGCTGCACTGGCTGCCTGTTGTCTTCCGGGTGCGCTTCAAGGTGTTAGTTATCATCTTTAAAGCGCTCCATGGCTCGGGACCTAGCTATCTGCGGGATCGGTTTCTGCCCCATACATCCTCACGGCCTATTCGCTCCCACAGAGAGGGACTTCTCCGGGTGCCATCCGCTAGACTTTGTCAGCGGGCGACGCCCAGGGGAAGGGCTCTCTCTGTGGCGGGCCCGGCCCTCTGGAACGACCTTCCCCCCGATATCAGAACGACCACGGACCTCCGCTCCTTCCGTATGAAACTGAAGACCCATCTTCTTCGACTGGCCGGCCTTGGATAGTCTCTCTGTCTATAGATTTCAAATGTATTTTTAAATGGGATTTTAGTCAATAATTTTAGCACGGGATAAATTGTTTAATTGTGTTTTAAGTTATGTACTTTTGTATTTATTGTTCTTATTGTTTTATTTTTCCCTGTGCACTGCCCCGGGTCCCTGTGGGGAGAGGGAGCGATTAATAAATGCGATTATTATTATTATTATTATTATTATTATTATTATTATTATTATTATTATTATTATTATTATTATTATTATTATTATTATTATTATTATTATTATTATGTCATGTCAAATATTTATTACAGTCAAAAACCAGTACAATTAAAAATAATCAATGGGTATCTAGTTAAAAATTCTAAAATAAAATAATAACAAATAAAATCTATGTTGAAATAATAATTTAGCATCCTGTCTGTCAACTGTACTTAAAGAACACAACCTAAGATATAATATAATATTAGTCCCTAAATTGTGAAGGCCTATTGTTAGACACTAAAATGCAACAAGGTGATAACACCAAAAGATTTGGTACATTGTGTAAATTAGCTATAATGGATTATTTATCAGGTTCCGAAGAATCTTTAGTGCTGCTCCACAGAATCTAGCTACCTTTGCTGTGACTAGATTTCCATCTGTCTTTAAACAGCCACTGAAGATAAATGGTGTCTGAACGGACAGGATACCTACTGATCTGGAAGATAAATTTTATTTGAATGTCTCTTTAAAAAGAAGAAAAGAAGGATGTGCCCAGAGTTTTCCACCTCTCCAGAATCACAGGGACAAACCCATTCAACCAGAATGGCCAATGGAAGTGCAGGGCATCGTGCAAGTGAGAAGGCTTTCCAATGATTACTGTCTCTAACTAGCTATGATAACAGTCATGGGTGATAGCATATCTGATAGAATCTGGGAGCAAAACTTAAAGTCTGCTTGCCTCTCTATGTCCTCTACCCCTGGCTTTGTTTTGCATAAAGATTTCGAGTTTTAGGATGGAGAAAAACCTGATTTAATGAAGTTGGATTCAACAGCCTTAATCCCTGAACATAATTTTGTTTAAACCAGCATATTTTGAAATAAATATAATGATATCATCATCATCACTATTTTAGCCATTGTCTATCCACTGCAGGATGAAGGCCTCTTCTGCATATTTATTCCAAAATATGCTGTCTTTCAAAAAGAATCTCTCCTTATCAATACTAGTACAATCTTTTGGACTAGTCGGACATTTCAGAAAAGAAAAAAGGAAGATAAAGTCTTCATTTGCTTCAAGTACATGGAATGTTATTGCTTATAGGTAAGAATTTCTATAGCTGTAGAAAGCTGTCCCTCATTCTTAGGTGGTTAAAAAGTAAATAATTCTACTCACTCCCTTTCTCTATGTAAGTGTTTTGTACTGATAAAAAGGAACATGTTTACTTGAAAATTAGCCTGAATATGTGTCAAGTATTTCACTCCAAGTAAAAAATGTAATTAAAAATTGCCAGCAGAGGTTAATAGGAAAGCTGTCAAGACATTTCATAGAATTAAAATACATTGTTAAAAAACAATGTTTATTTCATTGAACCTTGAATTGCAAAAATCTTATTTCCCTCCCAACACATGTGCACTTTGTTTTATCCAAGCTTATCAGCTTAACTACCATAAGCAGGAATTGTATTTCAATCATAAAATGAATAGTTGACTTCAAAGTTCTTAACTTGATTTTAAAAAAAGCAAAGGATTATAAAATTATTTCTTAAATTGACAAATTCAGTTTGTGTAAATGGGAAACTGGATCTCCCATGCTCAAAACTGAATATAAGTACTTTATGGTTTCTCATATCCCTTTATTCTCATGATTAATGGAAGAATTAAATGGAATCACACTAAGTGCTCACTAGACATAAAAGGCTGTATTATTTAGAAATTCAATGATGTAAGTTTTATTTTTCAGAATCAAGTTTTTGAACTCATGGAACATAGCATGAATCAATTTCAAGCAGTAGTATGTCACTTAGTTTGTTAAAATGAGTAAAATAAAGTAAGATTTTTTTCCTCCCTCTGACTAAACAAACACACAGACTTTGTTATGCAAAAAAACAAGCCTTTCCCAAATGTGTTTTACTTTATGACATTGTCAAGTAATTAGACAATTTGAGAAGAGAGAGAGAAAGAGAGAGGGAGGGAGGGAGGGAGGGAGAGGAGAGGGGAGGGGAGGGAGGGAGGGAGGGAGGGGCAGGCAGGGCAGGCAGGCAATTTCACATATTCATTTCTAAGAGAGATTTTTCCTTCACCTTTGAAGCCTTCGGTATACACCTCAGGAAGAAACTTCGTGCTGATGTCTCCCTGGATAAAGCGGGGATGCTTTATTACTTCACGTAGCAATGCTATATTATGAGTAACACCTGAAAATAAAACATTTATTCCCATTAGATTAGCAGCCAGAGAACATATGCTTAATGATATTTGAATTGACAAGTCAAAGCATTCCCCCCTCCATAAATAAAGCTATAGATGAGAAATCCCTGAATAAATGAGTTTTAATGTCAATAGTATTTACTAAATAGAACAAATTTGGTGTAGTGGGTAAGACATCAGGCTAGAAACCAGGAAACTGTGAGCTTTACCCGCACATTAGGTACAACCATATTGAGTGATCTTGGGCCAGTCACTCTCACTCCTAAATAGGAGACAATGGCAAACCGTTTCTGAACAACCTTCACAAGAAAACTTCAGGAACTTCTTCAGGCAATTGCAGGAGTCAAAAACTAACTTGAAAGCAACCTCTGCCTCCAAAATTCTGAAGCACAGCAATCACTCAGGAATAATCCAAATATCTGAGCAAAGCAATTGGCTTCAAAAAAAATTTCCAACAGAAATATTAATATTATAAAATGTTAAAACTGTTATTTATTTAGTTTTTGTGGAAAAACTGCCCTGCACATGGATTTACTTCATGCACTAATAATCTTAATCATCCTTTGTTCGACCAGTAACAGAAGATCTACATTTAAAAAAATCATCCAGGTATCAAGATTTGGATGGAAATAAAAGTCCCTTAGAGCAGGGGTCTCCAACCTTTGCAACTTTAAGTCTGAAGGACTTCAGCTTCCAGAAGTCTGGGAGCTGAAGTCCTTCAGACTTAAAGTTGCAAAGGTTGGAGACCCCTGCCTTAGAGCAAACAAGCAATAGAGTTGCAAATAATGAAAATCCAAAGCTGAAATGGAGGCAGGCAAGATGGAGAGGAAACCGTTGCTGCTTCACTTTTTTTTTTAAAGGGATTTAATATGAAAAATGTGAATGCCTGCAATGGATACCTTCTCTATTCATGAAGGATTATCATCTAATTAAGGACTCTGGAGAATCAGAAGTGGACAGTCACATCTCCATAGATATAGGATATTTACTGAAGAAGTAATTCACACATGGAGAGGAATTAGAAGATGGCGGAGCTAGGAAACTAGCTTCTTATTCCCGGGTAAGTATATTTAAAACTTCTAATCCTGTTTGAAGTCTTAAATATGCTTACCTGGGAATAAGAGCTAATTTACCTAATCAGAATTACTACAGATAATTCTTTATTCTTACAGCCTATGACAAAATGTATTATTACTTCATTTTCTTTTTGCACAAAAGAAGAAAAGCCAAGTTTTGCACTCCAAGTTTCCATTTCATAATTCCCATTTCAATTTATTTGGAATAAACTGGGATAAAAGATTCCATCCTCAACATAGTAGGAAGTGGTGGCACAGTGGTTAGAATGCAGTATTTCAAACTAATTCTGCTGACTGCTGATTGCCAGCAGTTTGACAGTTCAAATCTCACCAGTTCAAGGTTGACTCAGCCTTCCATTCCTCCGAGGTCATTAAAATAAGAACCCAGATTGTTGGGGGCAAAATGCTGACTCTATAAACCACTTAGGAGAGGGCTCTAAAGCACTGTGAAGTGGTGTATAAGTCTAAGTGCTATTGCTATCCATACCATGGAAGACTGTTGAGGAGGGGTGTGGACCCTTTTTTCTTTTTGTAAATGTAATAAATAATTGTGGGAAAGATTTCTTTACCATCTGAGCTATGTGCACAAATTCTTTCACGCATGCTTGTAAAACGTAACTCAGCAAACTTTACAGTTTGCATGATACAGATTCTTTCCTGTGAGCCTCTCATCTATGTTTGTACTTTTAAAAGCTAAACAGAATTCATGAACTCCTTACTCTTACATCTGCTGAAGAGGCAATGGCTACATGTTAGAAGCAGTATTTCCTATGTTTGTTTCCCATAAAAGGACTTCTAGCAAAGGGTCTCTTACTCATCAGATGTTTGCAGACTATATATAGGTGTTGCCTGTTAGAAGTGCTATCTTATTTTTATCACAAGGTCACTTATTTGAGTTCCGGCTTAAATTACACACTATTGTTTATTGGAGATGTGATGAGATGTTCCCCAATAAGTGTCTGTCAGAACTATAAAAATACCTCTGGGACAGTATCCACTGTTTGAGGTTTTGACCAAGTCACTGGTAAGATATGCCATTGATAAGTTATGGCATGAAGACATCTCCCAATATAATTATTTATAACCCTTGTCTCTTAAAAAAGTATTAAAAGGTGGCAAAATCCTTCAAAAAAACTTGAACCACAGAGTATTTATTTATTTATTTATTTATTTATTTATTTGGATTTATTGACCGCCCCCTCTCCGAAGAGACTCGGGACCGTGTACAAGAATTTAAGAGCATATACATATATAACAATTATAAATAATAAAACTAAATTAAATGTTTTACCCTGTGTTAAAATATCTCGTTTAAATTTATAACGTAAAAACCCTATTAGGTAATATTTACAACTAGGCTGGTATGGTAGATTAGGTTAGGCCAGGCCGGCCTGCTGGAAAAGATGGGTCTTTAATTGTTGACGGAAGGAGCGGAGGTCCGTAATAGATCTAAGCTCGGGGGGTAGGTCATTCCAGAGGGTTGAGCCCGCCACAGAGAAGGATCTTCCCCTGGGAGCCACCTGTTGGCATTGCCAGGAGGACGGCACCTGGAGAAGTCCCTCTCTGTGTGAGCGAATCGGTCAAAGGGATGTGTGGGGTAGGATACGATCACGCAGATAGCTAGGACCCGTGTAGACCTACAACCTCCAGCAAGAAGTGTTCCACAATTACTGGTCAGCTCCAGAGGCATATCTGCTACTACTTTTGGAGTTTCTGATGTGCAGCTAAACTCTGAGTAGTTATATATTTCTCTCTAACACTCTTAATACTTATCAAGAACATGCTTGGGGGAATGTCACCCTAGTCCATTTTATCATCTTTAGAATTCCAAACAACCTGTTGTCTCTTGGCTGGCCTCCAAGTGGCAGTATATAGTAATCTTTATTAGAGTCATTAATCAGAACACTGATTTAATAAAATAATTAAACAATAAATTAAAGCAATGGAACTAAATCATTGATGTGATCTGGGCATTTCTAGGTTTAAAGAGAGTAAAATAAAACATATCCACGTTCAAGAATACAAAATGGTATTAGTCTCATAAAAAGTAATTTCACATAAAATAAATCAGAATAGTCGACGAATATTTTTAGAACATTTTTTTTTGTAGAACATTATAAAATAGGCTCTTCTTTTAAAAGGCTCAACATAGGTTGTGAACTATGGCAGGGGTCCCAAACTTCTTAGAACCTGGAAGAAAAACAAAGCAGCAGCCGCGCATGCGTGGGATCTAGGTTGCACGCAAAACCATCCCCCTCATCCCCATCTGGTATGTGGGGAAAAATGTATTTTCCAGAAAATGGTCCCTGGGGAAGAAAAACTTGGGGATTGCTGAAATATGGATTCAAGGGATCCTTCTTCACAAGAGCACAATCTTAAGTTTGTGAGGAAATATTTTATATTTGTCCTCAAGAACGTCTGTTGAGAGGACACTGAAACGTGCTAATGTTAATGCTTTTTGGAATTTAGGGCAATTACTGATAAGTTAAAGATAAAGGTTTCCCCGCACAAGTGTGCTAGTCATTTCCGACTCTAGGGGCAGTGCTCATCTCCGTTTCTAAGCCGAACAGCCAGCGCTGTCCGAAGACGTTCTCCATGGTCATGTGGCCGGCATGACTCAACGCCAAAGGCACATGGAGTGCTGTTACCTTCCCACCAAAATGGTCCCTATTTTTCTACTTGCATTTTTCAAACTGCTAGGTTGGCAGAAGTTGGGACAAGTAATGGGAGCTCACTCCATTCTGCAGCGCTAGGGATTCGAAGTGCTGAACGTCCGACAAGCTCCTTACTTAATGGTCATTTGTTCAATGAATGAAGTTACAAGATGACTTGCAACAGCAGTACAGGTAGTCTTCAACTTATGACCACAATTGAGGCCAAAATTTCTGTTGTTCAGTGAGACATATGTTAAGTAAGTTTTGCTCCATTTTACGACCCTTCTGATCACAGCTGTTAAGTAAATCACTGCAGTTGATAAGTTAGTAACCCGGTTGTTAAAGTGAATCTGGCTTCCCCCTTGACTTTGTTTGTCAGAAGGTCGCAAAAGGTGATCACATGACTTTGGGACACAGCAATGGTTATAAATATGAACCAGTTGCCAAGCACCTGAATTTTAATCACGTGATCATGGGGAGGCTGCAAAGGTCATAACTGTGAAAAATGGTCATGTCACTTCTTAAATTGACCTTGTAACTTTGAACGGTCAATACCTGTATTATAAAAATGCTTCCATAATATAAATTAATTCTTTGAGCATATGTTTTTCTTTTGTCCAAATTTGGATGCTTAACCAACTAAGAAATGTTAGCGCTTCAGTTCTCAACCAGAGTGTTTCCATACCTAAGACTTCAGAAATTTCAGCGCATGATTTGCAGTTTAGGTTGACCCCAGTGAGAGTTCACAAGATGTCCCCCATCTGTGTGAATAACTATGAGGCTACAGAAACATGGACCCCTATTGGAGTTCACCCTTGGTTACCTGCTGTTTGAAAAACATCAGCCAGACATTATCCCTACATTCTCAAAGGATCAAGCAAAGGCCAACCTGTATGCACATTGAACTATACATTTATCCTTCAATGATATTTCCTCTTGTACTTTAAAAAAAACAACTTAATAATCCAAGCAACTGAGACTAAAATCACAAAACTAGATAGACAGACAGACACAAACACAGATAAATAGACATTGATGCAAAAGAAAAAAAGTGTTACCACTTTTGATTTTGCTCCGAAGGGAAAACATGGTTAGATTTAGCGGAACAAAGTGCATTTTTCATTGCATTTTCAGAATTAAATTTCTATCTCTTTTTAAATATATATTTCTTAATTCTAAAAAAGAAATTTTTAAAAGTACACAGGACATTTTCATCCATTTTTAGATCAGGCAACATAGTGACCAAGAGTATTTTGGCACTACACTTCGCTTTCTTTGCTCATATTCATTCCACAGCTAATTCCAGGCACAATTCCAGTGACATATCAACTACCTAACAATAGCAAACTCCAAAGTTCTGCATAATTTTCCTCCAGTTATTTCATATTAAACAGGAAAGCCAAGCAACCCTGTAGCACATCGTAAATCAAAGAAAGAAAGGCTAGTAGTATTCCTAGCTGTTCCTCCTTTTGCAGTTCTTTTGACAACCCCGCAGCTTAAATTAATAATTGCAATTGTAAGCAATGTTTCTCCAGAAAAATGCCTCATCACTTTAGGCTTTGTGGCATACAGTAAAATAAGAATGAAAAGCAGAAAAGTCAAAAGTATAAACTGCTTGTCTTCAGCTAAAGAACTATCAAATTCTACTCTTTAAGACAAAATTGGAACGGATCAATTGCATTTTTAATAAATTAATTCTTAATAAATTAAAATTTGAAATTTATTATCAGCTTTAAATATTAGAGTAAAAATAATTTGAATGGGAATCCCATATGCCATTTATCACCATAGTTTACATAATGGCTTATGTATATTGTACAAAAAGATACAAAAATTGCAAGAACATGGTGATTCGAGTCATAGAATTTAATTAGTAAAATTGAGAATAAACTGCCTGTGGCACCTCATCATTCATGAGAAACATTCTTCAATATAAATATTTACTGACACTAAACATATTCTGCGTTGATTAGTCCTTTTTACATTATTAAGCTTCTGTCAACTTGACATTCGCAAAACACAAATTTGCATTTTTCCATGTAAACTTAATTGGTGTCCCATGTCTTGCTGTAGATAAACAATTCAATATATTTAACTGCTGACAATTTTAATTGAGTTAAATGAAATCGAAGGAACTTTATTCACATAGGTTTTAGTTGTAAAATCATCCAGTTTTCAGAGCAACTTAAATAGTATAATAATAATTGAGGACTGCTACTTTGCAAGACTATCTTTGAAATGCACGTTAAATAGGTATTTAATTTTATTTAAATAGCACTAAAGGGAAAAGATAGACAACTACTATATAACATTTCCTGAAAACTATTATGAAAAATACAACGAAAATACTTATTCCAAACAATGTTAAAATACAGTTCTTTCACTGCATGTGTCAACCATCCCAACTTGGTCAATCAGAAAAGGAAGACTCTTGACTCCATTCCTAGTGAAAGAATACTTTACTAAAGCCAAGTGGTTGCAGTGTAGCAAAGCCGAATCTGATTTTTTGTGCCCAAAGCATCTGGTTAACTCTTCCCATTTCCCCACCTTTCCCTGTGGATGTCTCCCCTTGTCCAATTACATCCAAACAAATTGTTTTGGTATCAGCCTCTGGTTTGGCAGGTTGGAGGGTGTTGCATTTCATGGTATAACCTTAGACCAGACAATGTTTACACAGAAACCCTAATTGTTCTGTTGCATGCTATGTTATGCCATTTTGTTATGATCTATCACTACAACAATAAACCTTATTTATACTACTTTTTTTTCAATTTCATAGTTCTATAGAGAGAAAACAATAAAGATGCAAGAAACATGTATATTATCTTCAGCACCTTGGAATAAATGTGTATTATGTGCTATTGTTATTGCTGCTAACAATATATTAAAGTACATAAATATTGCAGTATGCTAAATTCTTAAACCAGGCTGTTATTGAAGTGTATCTAGACAGTCATCTACCATTTCACTTTCATTTTTTTCACATTTCCCCCAGTTTTTCACACAAATACACACTTTTCAATTCTAATTATCCATCTCAACTGCAATGCAGTATTTGCAGAACAGCATGTTTGCCACTGAGCAGAAGATTTGACTTAATAACTTCAATGGCTTTTTAACTCTCTTCATCTTTGTAATCTGCTTGTAGATGCATATGGCATTAATAAGCCAGGTTGTGGTAGGATGGAACTGTGATCAATTACATCCCTAAATCACTTTAAGCAAATGTCACAAGCCAACTTTGGCCTAGCAGGAGATTCCCAACACATTTGGAGAACACAGGAAGGAAAAAGGCTGAAACATTTTGAACCTCTTTCATAAAGTGTTTGAAAAAGGAATGGAAGAGTGACAGATTTCAAAGAAATAGTGCTTTAGCTGTACAAGTACTTCCCAATTAAAAGTACTTTTATTTCCTTCCATAAAGTATGAATGCTGGAAAGAACATTTCACTGGTACGAACAGTGAGGCAGGTGACATACAGATAACTGCAGCTAAAATATTTAATCAAATATACTGATCATTCAAATTATTTGTTATAGGGAAAACATGAATCATATGCCCAAACAAGCAAAATAATACATGTCTATGGAGATTCTCAGTAATCCAGATCATGTTTGTCTCAAAGGTGCTTTTTCAAAGGCAACTTTCCTTTGAAGACATTTCACTTGTCATCCAAGAAGATGCTGCCCAACTCACTCTCAGTGACTCCAAACACCTTACAAATATAAAACTCCAGTACTAAAATTAAGAAGTCTTGAGGGACCTCTGGAATGGGATGGACTTGACCCACCATGGAGAATGTGCCATAAACCCAGCACCCTGTCTGAAAAGGCCCATCTCCTCATGCTTTTTTTTTTTAATCGAATTTATACCCCGCGCTTCTCCTTGTTAGGACCCAGGGCGGCGCACAGGCATTATTTAAAACCACAAAATACAATATACATCAATTAAAATATGTTAAATTAATTAAACCCGTGCTAAAACCCATATTAAAACCTTACCAAAAGTCAGAAACGGGGGGCTATCTTAGGCCGGCTTGTTGGAATAAATGCGTCTTAAGACGTTGGCGGAAGAGGCGAAAGTCTGAGATTGTGCGTAATTCAGGGGGTAGGTCGTTCCAGAGGGCCGGGCCCGCCACAGAGAAGGCCCTTCCCCTGGGTGTCGCCAACCGGCATTGCCCAGCCGACGGCACCCGGAGAAGACCCTCTCTGTGGGAGCGGAGCGGACGAAGGGATGTATGGGGCAGGAGGCGGTCTTGTATATAGCTAGGCCCTGAGCCATGGAGCGATTTAAAGATGGTCGTCAACACCTTGAAGCACACTCGAAAGGCCACAGGCAGCCAGTGCAGCTTGCACAGGAGAGGTGTTACGTGGGCTTGCCTTGAGGTGCCCATAACCACCCGCGCGGCCGCATTCTGTACTAACTGTAGCCTTCGAGTGCACCTCAAGGGGAGCCCCATGTAGAGCGTTACAGCAATCCAGCCGGATTGCTTGCCAAATCTAACTCCCTAACAGCAAATCATATGGAGAAAGCATGAGAAAAGTATAAATATGCTCTTTCAAAAGAGTTAGACTAGTAAATTTTCATTTTCCTTTTTATTCCAGGAGAGTAAAAATTCCTATCCATCTCAACTTCATGTAGTTATGATAATGCTCAAGATACTCAAAATTCAGGCCCGCTATTTCTAATAGGTTCTATGACAAAGAAATTATTTATTATTCATTTCTTTGCATTGATTGCATGCAAACTCTCTACAAATTAAGCTGTATTAGGTTTAAGATAAAGCAGAATGATGATGATGCTAAATATTACTACATATGTTAATAATTCCTATGTCATTTATTCTGATTAAGGATTAAGTCTTTTCCCCAAATAGGGATTTTTCAGAATTAATGTTCAAGCTTGAGCCCTGTGAAAAAAAGCCCTAATTGAAATAAAAAACATTACCAGTATTGCTTGTTAGCAGAATCAGTGGTTTTCTAATAGTCTACAATTATATTAATTAATCTATGCCCAAAGCTGCATCCTATACTTTTTTTCTTCTGACAACTGAAATAATGAGCAAAGAGGGGATGACAATAACAAGCAGCGAGTGGTATTTGCTGCTTATTGAATTTCTAGGCCACCAAGAGTTCTTAGTATATTTATGGTGGAAATAGAAATTTTAAATAAACTTCTAGCCTTTCTTTTCTTTAAGGACCTAATGGCTAATTTGCTTGTTCCTTTGGATTCCGATTGCTTACCAGGTACATCTGATATACAATCTCATCTATAAATAATATGGTTGTGGATAATAGGACAATTCATAGCTATTACTGAAAATTGGTTGGGTGAGAACAAGACGTAGATCGTTGGAAAATTTTCAATCAGAATTTCAGATCCTCCAACAGATATGATCCAAGGTCAGGAATGGAAGTAGCAACTATTCTGCAGTGATCAGATCTACCACCACAACTTAGGGATAGTAATATTGTTCCAATGGTGTAACATCTGGCAATAATTATCAAAGGCTCATGTGATTTTGTAAAAAGCCAAGGAAACAGATTGACTTTTTCTGTAGGATGAACTCCCTAAAACCCTATATACCTTAGAAATGAACTCCAAATGGAATCTTCTCTGCCTGTGAAAATATGTAAGGAAGGAATGCTTGCAGTCCTGTCTCTACAAATCAAGAGCCCAGAGACACAACAGTAATCTGTCTCCATAACAACTTCTTATCCCTGAAAATTGTTAAACAGACATTTTAAACATGATTTTTCCTATTTATTTATGTGAAAGGATATGTGGTACGGGTGTCATTATTAATATGGGTTGGTTATTGATGTTAGATATCTCCTCCTTAGGAAATATTTATTAGTTAATCTCAGCTTTTCTCTTCTTCTTTTTTTTAAAATACTATATAT
Organism: Rhabdophis nuchalis; assembly: GCA_039707465.1. Lineage (NCBI taxonomy): Eukaryota > Metazoa > Chordata > Lepidosauria > Squamata > Natricidae > Rhabdophis > Rhabdophis nuchalis. Next base: position 25,085,718 of record CM077651.1, read on the forward strand.
TTTATAGTATTTTACTATATATGAGGTTTTCGCGGGTGTTTGTATGTAGGTCTTTGGTTGTTCGGGTTTTCTCCTGCGTAGAATTGGAAGTATCTTCACGATGTTTCGATGAAGTCTCATTCATCATCTTCAGGCTGGTGCTTCCGGCTTGGTGCTTCCTTGCTCCTGGAAGCACCAAGTCGGAAGCACCAGCCTGAAGATGATGATCTTCTTATTGATGCAATAAGGGGAACCGGCTTGGCTAAAGTGCTAGGCTACTTGCTTAGCATGCAACATAGCCCCGGTTCGAATCCCAGTAAGGGGTATGGCCAGCTGATGAGAGCTAATAAGCTCGAAATAGATCTATCCTGGTCTCTCTCTAATGTAATTTATTGATCAGCTCATAAAACTAACACACACACACACACACACACACACACATATATATATGTGTGTGTGTGTGTGTGTAATTGTTTCACAACAACCTGTTATTAGGCCCCAATTAAGGGAGGAGACATACTGTTTCCTTTCCTGCCTTTCGGCTCATCACCAGAGACCATCTAGACAGCAAGCCAAGAATTACGTTGTGTAATTTTTTAAATATGTGTGTTAGTTTTATGAGCTGATCAATAAATTAAATTAGAGAGAGACCAGGATAGATCTATTTCGAGCTGTCCGCTCGAAATAGATCTATCCTGGTCTCTAATTTAATTTATTGATCAGCTCATAAAACTAACATACATACATACATACATACATACATACATACATACATACATACATACATATATAAAATAACCAAGAAGAAAGAGGAGGGAAAAGAAATAGAGAGCTTCACAAGCCATGTAGCTTATAAAATTTTCAAAATAATATTATTAAAATAATTTATTTAATAATGTCATTATTCATCATTTTAGCCATTGTCTATCCACTGCAGGATGGAGACCTTTTCCGCATGTTTCCAACCAATAGTCTTGAGCTTTCTTTTGCCAATTGGATTCACAGTCCTTGCTGATGTCATTACTTCATCTTGTCTTTTGTGGATGCTTTTAATCAAGTGGAATCCATTCTATGACTGGTAGGTGGACCATCAATTGAACAGCGTGTTAAATGTGGTTGGCAGGCATTCAGCAAGCTAAGCATAATTTTCAAGAACAACCTCCCACTATGCCTGAAAAGTTTTTGATCAGTCTGTGCTACCTGCTCTAACATATGCCTGTGAACCATGGACACTAATCTCACAATCGATACAAAAGCTACAAATGGCACAAAGAGCCATGGAAACATACAGGCTCAGCATCACAAGACAAGACAGAAAGGCCTGCACATCGATTAAAGGATGCCATCAAGAGAGTAAAATAATGGAAATGGAAATGGGCTGTTCACATAGCAAGAACAATTGATGGCAGGTGGACCAAGGTATTCACTTAATAATATATTTAATAATATTAATTGCTATGTTATACAATGATATTAACTGTTTTTGAAATTTAAAAAGATCAAAAATTAGCAGAAGTAACCACTGTAATAATAATAGAACCTATAAACAGTTCAGTCTTGGAAGCTGGTTAGTATATAAATATATGTAAGTAAGTACAGGTGGTCTTCAACATATCCACAACTGAGTTGAAAATTTCCATTGCTAAGCAATGGGCGCTACAATGGCCATAAGTGTGAAAAATGGTCATAAGTCACTTTTTTCAGTACCATTTAATGTCAAACAATCACTAAACAAATGTTTAATGTACCTCTAAGAACACTGAAATATTTTATTCCAAACAAGAATGTATATTATACACAAGGTAATTTTCAGGTTACAACTCTGAACCCAAATCCTGAACATTTCCTAAAACAAGAATTCTGCAAGTAATAAACAGATAGGAATTTCCTTGTTCATATTAACCTCAAGCACTAATAGGTTAATTCAGTGGGCGGAGATATCAGAAAGTGGTATGAATATACAACTGCGGAGTTCTTTAAACATGCCAAAACTCTATAAGTACTATCTAAACGTGTAAAGGTAGCTGTATTTTATATTGTGCTCCATTATATTTCCACTTTTGTAACCATATGCCAATGTTACATCTTTTTCAGATGTGGACCTGAACAGCTGGAAAGAAATGGCCAAATTAAAACTCTATCTTAATGATGATTCTGATGAAAAATTAGCTATGTACAATTAACAAATAAGAACTACAAATGAAAGTGCATCATTAAAAAAGCACATTTTCATATACTTTCAAGATTTTTCAGCAGCTGGGTTTTTTTTTTAAAGAAGGAAACATGTGCTAAAGCTCTCAAGTTACTGGACTTCTCTTTCTTGGAAGTAAAGGTCACATAAGCAGAGGAAAAGTAGGAGGGAAAGCTTTCTACATTTCTTTCTTTTAATGCACTGATTTATCGGAGTTCAGCAATGGGGGTTAGGAAGAAAGATGTCAAAACCTTGAAATCCAGCAGTGTTGGAATTACACAGTTATCTCTAATGGGGAAAAAAAAGTTAAAAGCAGACAACTTATTTGGGGAGATGAAAAAAAATCAAACCGCTCCACTGGAATTCTGTTTCTAAATATTATCACATCAAATCTTTACCTACTGGTATTTAAATAATAATGTCCATAAAAAGAATCAGGAGGAGGAAGAAAATCTGTCCTTTTTTCATTCTTAATCACACTATCATTATAGGCAAGAGTGAAATTATGTAGGCTTGATTAAGTACCTGCAGATATTACTATTGCTTCTGCATGTAGTTAGATGCAGAAAGGAAACCATGCAATTTGCTATAATAATAATAATAATAATAATAATAATAATAATAATAATAATAATAATAATAATAATAATAATAATAATAATAATAATAATAATAATAATTTTATTTATATACCGCATCCTCTCCCCAAGGGGACTCGGAGCGGTGCACAGGGAAATTAAAATAACTATAAAAATACATAAATAGAATGAATAAAAACAGATTAAACTAGATTATCCCTGCACTATGTTACCTCTGCATTCTGTAACCATTTTATTAAAAAGGACATCTCCCCAAACTTATAATTTTCATCCATGGTAGCAATCTAGAACCAAATATTTTCCAAGAGTAACCGTTTCCTCACAGCAATCTGACAGCTTCAATTTCAGAAAGGAATGGTGTTTTAAGAAAAAAAAATGGCCCAATAAAAATAGCAGTTGAAGAAAGACTTTATACAATACAATACAATACAATGCAATGCAATGCAATGCAATGCAATGCAATGCAATGCAATGCAATGCAATGCAATGCAATGCAATGCAATACAATACAATACAATACAATACAATACAATACAATAGCAGAGTTGGAAGGGACCTTGTAGGTCTTCTAGTCCAACCCCCTGCGTGGGCAGGAACCTTATACCATTTCAGACAAATGGCTATCTAACATCTTCTTCTTCAATGCTAACAAATTATAAAGAGTCCATCCAGCTCAAACTAGATGAATAAGGAATATCACCTTTAGGACTCCTAAGCAAAATTCAGAGATGCTAGCATGAAGTGTAATCCCTCCCCCCACCCCCAATTTGAACCTTCCTCGCAAATATCTAAGCTCTAATTCAATTACTATATAAAGACATAATAATATATTTCTTTAATAAGAAAATCTTGCATTTCATTTCTTGTTCTAAGTTTATAATATTGAAATGAAAAATAGTAAATCTCATTAAATAAACTAAATGAGAAGGACTGTAAACTATTCTTCATCTAATTAAAAATATTGTTGTGAAATATTTGCAAAATTGACCTAGCTGGACTCTCTTGATATCAAAATCGTATCTTATTCACCATTAGATTGATTCAAACATTATGGTACGTTATCTCTGGAAAGTGATTATTTTGGTCCTTTTTCTCATGCTTTGATACTATGAAGTAATTATATGAAAATTTTTTGTTGGAAACTGGGATTTATATTTTAGATTAATTAATAGAAGAAAATGACAATTTTTAAATCATTTTTCACTTCAGTGCAAATGTTGTTTGCCTCATATGGATCAACAGCAGTATTTACAACACCTACTAAGATCCCAGCCTGGCTTGCAACACTTGAGTCTTAGAAAAACCTAATCTACTACAGGCAATTAATACATTCTGTGGAAACTTCCTCCCCATTATTCTTGATAAAATATTGTTATTGATGAAATAATGTGATACGCAAATCTAATTCTTTGATACTCAAAGAATTAGATTTGAATTCTTGTAGAACAATGGGAAGATATGTTTATCAATAAAAAGTATATTTTAAATAATGCTTTATTTGACAAAAAAAATAATATTTCAAGCTTACTAGACTCAATTGTCCTTATATATATCTGAATAACTGTGTTACTGCAGATGCAATGAGATTAATGCTTCATTTAAACATGTTTGTATTCTGCTACCAAATTGTTCCATTTTGGAAGGAAGGAAGCCATTTACCAGAATGATAATAAATATCATATAATATTATAAAACATTAGAACCAATGTAGGTAGCATATAACATAGTTAGCTTAAACTCTGTTAAAATAGATCTAAACTAAAAGATTTAAGATAGTTAAATAAGCCATGATACCTAGAAAAATTATATTTGTAATTTACCTCTTATAACATAATTATCCAAGGCTTCTTCCATTCTTTGCAAAGCTTCATTTCGGTTGGATCCGTAGGTGATCAGCTAAAACATTAAAAAATATGAACTCTATAACAACCAAATATTTTTGTCTCAAACATGCTGCCTTTTTCACAATTCCTTTTTAATATTATTAAGTTTCAGTACATACGTTCACTCCTCAACCTTTATGATTTCTGTTAAGTCAGAATTTTGTTTAGTATCTTTGCCAACATACAACCCTCACTGCATACAGTGTCCATAAATCTTACTCTAAATTAGGAATCGGATATCCAAAACGTAAGTTATATACATGTTTCTAGCTTTTTCTCTCAGCACTGGCAGGGCGCCATTCAAGCAGACTCTTACATCACACTCTACATCTGGTAATTTTATGAGACCATTTATTAACTTTTGACAAGCTGGCATATATAGAATCAATATCTATATGATTTCTGACCACTCATATGATAAAGCAGAAAAAAAACTATCCCAACTTTTTTGAGGGGTGAGTTTGTAGTTGGACAGCAAAAAACAAAATAGGCTGGCAGTGATGCTAATAAGTTCAGACTGGAAGAGAAAGGGTTTTTTTTTTTAATTTGTGTGTGTGATTAAAATAAAATTAGGCTGCACCCATTGATCCCATCCTACCAGTAAACACTGGGAATATCCTATGGAAAATTAAAACATTTTAAATTATTATTATTTTTAATGGGGCTGAACCACATTTGAAAAGGGACACGACATACAGGTGGGGGTTTTCTTGTAGACATTTCATTATCAAGCCAGGTAACATCATCAGTGCTAGAAGGGAGTGAGGTTTCCTCTTATTTTTATATACTATGAAATATCTGCAGGAAAACCACCAAGAGAGCACCAAGAAGCCCACACTTCAACTCTGAGCTACAAATCTTCTTTTCTTATTGGTACTCATTTATCTGCTACAGTGTCTAAAATATCAGTCCTAGAATAGTTATTATCAGATGCTTGTCTATTTTTTATAAATTCAAATCAAGATGGAAAATTATTAATAGTATTACTTTCTGTGGCTAGTATTGCAATTAAACATCCACTGTGAGTCAACATTCTAATCTGTATCTTGCACACCCAGGAAGGTCTTCCCTATACTGTAATATAGGTCACATAAAATGATAGGAGAAATATAGAAAGATTACATTATTTATTATATATCCCTAACAATATAGCTATTTATATCTATAAAAATTTTGTTCCAGTCCACTGGAAATCTATTGGGATTTTCCCCATTTTCATATATTATATTTTCTCCACTAATTTCTTGGCATTTCAAAAGTTTTGCTAGTTCTATTTTCTTCTCCCAAGAGATTACTTCCTTTTCAATACTTCCAAAAAAATTGATAATTTGCTGCTCAATTACAGATGTCTTCAATACATGTAACTTGAATATAAAAATAATAAAATTAGCAAATATCTAATTTTGGGCCTTAGGATAATTGATCTTGGAAACAGCCAAAGAAGATGCAATTCTAAATTAAATATTTAATTTGATTTAATTTAATTTATTTAGACTTATAAACCGCAACCTATCTCCCCAAAGGGACTCAGGGCGGTGCACAGGAAGTTAAAAGAGTTATAAATATAAATAGATAAATACAACCATACAAAATATACCAACAATAAAAACTAATTAAATTTGACAAGCCCTGTGCTAAAAATTTAATAAAACCCCCTAATTAAAACATCACCCAGTTTAACACAGTCGATATACAATGGGCCCGAGGACTAGGCCAAGCCGGCTAGAAGCCGCTGGCGGAAGAGACGGAGGTCTGAGATGGTCCGGAGATCGGGGGGAAGGTCGTTCCAGAGGGCTGGGCCCGCCACAGAGAAGGCCCTTCCCCTGGGGGTCGCCAACCGGCATTGCCCAGCTGACGGCACCCGGAGAAGGCCCACTCTATGGGAGTGAACCGGTCGAAGGGATATATGAGGCAGGAGACAGTCTCACATATAACTAGGCCCCGTGCCATGGAACGCTTTGAAGATGGTTATCAACACCTTGAAGCGCACCCGAAAGGCCACAGGCAGCCAGTGCAGCTCCCGCAGGAGCAGTGTTACATGGGAATGCCGTGAGGCTCCCATAATCCCTGTGCGGCCGCATTCTGTACCATTTGTAACCTTCGGGTGCACCTCAAGGGGAGCCCCATGTAGAGAGCATTACAGTAGTCCAGCCGGGATGTCACAAGTGCTTGAGTGACTGTGCAAAGGGCGTCCCAGTCCAGTAAGGGGCGCAACTGGCGGACCAGGTGAACCTGGTAAAAAGCCCCCCTGGCCACGGCTGTCACATGGTCATCCATGGACAGCCGGGTATCCAGGAGGACACCAGATTGCGGGCCCTCTCCTCAGGGGCTAACAATTCGCCCCCAATGGCCAGTGTTGGAGTGAACTGGCTGAACCGGGATGTCGGGAACCACAGCCACTCGGTCTTGGACGGATTGAGTTTGAGTTTGTTACTCCCCATCCAGAGTATTAACTAGTGTTTGTGCACTACACAAATAAAAGAAACCAAAAACAAGAGAGAGAGAGATTCTTTGAATTATAATAGGTAGAGGACAACTGAAAAATAAGGTAATGAGATTCAGCTGAAATGTATTCTACAATACAAAGAAAATATCAACCATACTAAAGAAAACACCAACATAACTCTCTGGAAAATATTCTATTACATTTTTTGTTACAGAATAAACTCCTGCAAAGTTTTCTGTTGGAAAGAAGAAAGTCTATTACAACAAGAAAAAAGAGGAAAATTAACTCTGGCAGTAAAAAGAATTTAAAGAGCAAATGGGAAGAAACACTAAGGGAAACCTGAATGAATTCTTTACATATGTCTTCACTACAAATTAAGCATATATCTAAATGCGTACCGACCTTTTCAGGACATGAATTGGAACAATTAAACCAAATTGCAGTAATAAGTGGTAGTGTAGGGTACCTTGAGGAACATGTTTAATGCCTCTTCCCTTAATATAAATTTTGGGAAATAGCATAACAAAACAGATGAAGGCGAAGCAGAATGGATTTTGCAAAGGCAAATCTTGCCTTGTCACCTTTTATGTTCTTTTTTGAGAGGGTCAACAGGTGTGTGAATATAAGTGTGCTGTCCATACAGTACCCTGGATTTTCAGGAAGGGTTCTTCAGAGAATTTACAATCAGTAGCATACAACAAGGGTCTATTCTAGTTAGTGTGCATGAAATAATTAGAAACCAAAGAATACAGCTAAGTAATCTACATATTTTTAATGCAGGCAAGGTCTTTAAGGAGCTACACTGGAACCAATATTTTTTAAGTTATTCATACAGGATATTGACTTAAGAGTGACCAGCAAGCTGGCCAGACTGGAAATAATACTAAATAATTAAGGATATGAAAGAAAACGTGATTATGACAATATACTCACGGCCCTTTTTAAGCTAGAAAAATGTTGAGCATGCACTTAAATAAGGATAAATGGATGCACACTGAGGAAGACAATTTCACATTTACTCTAATGATTTGTATTACTAATTAGGAAAATGTCATTGAAACTATAGTGGCTAACTCCACTGAGACGTTCACTCAGTTTTCAGTAGTTGTCCAAAAGCCAGATTTGATGCTATTGATTATTAGAGAAGGGATTGAAATGAAACTGCCTACAATGTGATGACCTTCTGTTATGATATGTCTGCACTTGGAAAACCATGTGCATTTCTCCTTGCTACATCTAAAAAATGATATAATACAGTGATATAATACATATAATGAAAAAAAGTACAGAAAAGAGTAGCCAAAATCATTAGAAAAATCTAATTCTTGTGAGAAAAGGCTAGAAAAGCTGACACCACTTAGCTTGGAAAAAGAACAAGAAAAGGAAAGGATTTGAAGCATATAAAATCATGCAAGGAATTGAAAGTGGACAGAGAACAAGAACTAAGAATCATTTAATTAAGCTAGCTGGAAGGAAATATTGAACTTTCTTACACAGTACCAGGGGTGGGTTGCTGCCGGCGTTACTTTTGGTTCGCTTTGTGTGTGCTTTGCACACTTTGTCATTAACAAAAACAAGAAAGATTTTAATCCTTTTAAGATAAACTAGAAGTCATGAGGTTTGTGAGAGTCTGCAAGTATTAGTAGTTCATTCTATTATAGTTTAAGCATCTTCAGGTTAAACATCTAAGCTCAGGATGCCACAACTTGAGATAATTAATCAGAATAAGAATTAGTTTTTTGTACCTTTCAATTAAGAATGGACAGCTCTAACTAGTGCTCTTATAAAGCAGCAAGCTTCAATTATTATTACAAAGCAAGCTAGTTATGAAAACAATCATGATTCAATATTATGACTTTTCAGAATCTTATTATCATAATGTCCCAATTTAGATAAATAGGAATTAATAGTTTATTAGAAATGTTCAGGCCTGGCATAGCTGCTATAGCTATGCTATTTTTAGAGTTGGGTTTTAAATTAAATTGGTCTTTTAGCACGGGCTAAATTATTTAATTTTAGTTTTAACTTTTGTAGAATTTTGTATTGTTTGTATTTTTGGATTTTTAAATTCCTGTGCGCCGCCCTGAGTCCCATCTTGGGAGATAGGGCGGGATAGAAATCTAATAAAGTAAGTAAGTAAGTAAGTAATTGTGTCTTGGTCAAAGACATAAAGAAAAGGGGATAGTAAAGATTTGTTTATTCTTTGACTTAAAAAGTGTAAAATACTTTTTAACTCAGATGTCACTATTGTCCCTACTAAAGCTGAAAGCTAAAAGAAAAAGATTTATGTTCACAAAACACTGTAATGAATTGCCTAATTTTAATTCTCATCTTTTCAGAAGTATGTTTTAAAAATGTGTAGTAACACAAACATCAGATTTTTGTATATTTATAAGAAATAAAACTATTTCTTAAATAATGACATTCCTGTAACAATGTTATATCATGACATACTTATTCTACTAAAATGGTATCCTGTTACCATACAGAATAAAACAAAAATACCTTTCAAAAAGTATGAAATAATTATATACTTTCAATGGATCACTATAGCAAAGATTTTATCAAAAGAAGGAATCTCTTTAGCTTTCTTATGAGGAAATTACACTTTTCAATATGCATATATTTTCAAAAATATCATGTGTATTTCAATAGATAAAAACTGACTTACTTTTGAAATCATGGGATCATAATAAATACTGATTTCACTTCCTTGTTGTATGCCACTGTCAACACGAACCTAGTACAAATTGAGATAAATTAGTTTTATAATAAGAGGAGGTTGCGGTTAGTTATTATTAATAATAGTAAGTGTGACATTACTCTTTTCTTTGTATATTGAATTTATTGTAATGGACCATAGACAGTTTCCACAAATCTTATCTCTGTATTTTGATATTTAAGTCTTAAATCCTCCATTTGGGAATTCACCACTGCCATAAAACATGTTTGTAGTTATTGATTTTACCAACAAATTGCACATAAAGTATCTGTTCTGTAATGATATCACGTATATCTTACGACACCCAGGATTTTACTACTCCAGATGAATACTCAGGTATACCAAAAAGAAACTTTAGAGCTGATAAGCTAGCTTCTATTAATTCTTGGTTTCTAACTTTCATAAATGCAACCAATTCCTTTTACATTCCACTCTCATCTGAAACCTGTATTTTTCTCAAATATGCAATTCTACTGACATTCAGAGAGTTTTTTGCAAAGTTATGTTTTGCAAGGTTACAGTTTTAAAGAGGTTTCTTTAAAGTTTCATAGACTGGGTGGGGAAGGTGAATACATCGACACATGAAGGCATGTGTGCGGGCGCATGTACACACACACATACATACAAGACTCTGGTAACTACGGAACTGTTTGAAGAATCTGGTAACTGTTAATTAACCAACAAAACTTAGTGTTATTAATTCATATAATTTTAATCTATTTACCTTTTACCAGGCTGCACATTCAAATAAATATTAATTATTGAATAACAAATTCCAGAATAACTCCTTGATGTTTTTGAAATTTGTAAAACATTTTAAGTGAAGCAAATAGACTTTTCTTTTTAAAAAATAAAATAATTTAATAGTCTCTGATAATTTTGAGAAATAAACTAAACCTGTTGAGGTGAAAGATATAACACAAAATATTGCTTTTGGGTTTGGAGGGCTGAGAGAAAGAAGCTTAGAAACTCCCTTCAATCTTCACCTGGGGAAAAGAATTTTTTGTAATAAAACAGCAGTTCATCTGTCTGCAACAAGGCAGAAAGAGGTCAACCCAACGGCTGTTAGGCTTTTAGATTTTAATTTAGGCAATTATCAAGGGACCAGATGTAGAACCTCTTGTCTACAATATCCACATGAGGTCACACTGATGACTTTATTATCCAAATGACATGTCCTAATAGGTTTTACTCTATGAAAACTGCATCACATTCTTTCATGATGAAAAAAAAAGATGAATTGTGCTTTATAATTACACATTTACTAATGCAGGTTTCTTAATTCAAACAACAACTGTCAAGCACCTTCTTTAGAAAACAAACAAGATACCTTAGAATTGCCCAGTCATCAAAACAATGATGCTAGCTATCCCCATTCCACAGAAGAGAAAATATGCAAGCACAACTATTGAGGTTTGAAAGGAAACTAACTTTCAAAATTCTGTATCACCACAAAATATATACCTAAAAATTAAAATTTTAAGAACAAAGCAAGGAAGGGAACAAAGTAATTTTCCAATATAAACATATCTCTTCAAAAATCCTAAGCTAAAGAATTAAAAAGGAAGCCACAGTAACCCAAAAAGAAGGGAATATATTTCCTTATGAAACAAGATTTGTTATTCAAAAAGTGGCAGTAATCATTTGAATTAGTTATGCCTTTGATGTTTGAAACATGCACTATTATTTGCAAGCTAACATAGCAGGGCTGGGACGATTAAAAAATTGCAAATATTAAATTGCAAGGTAAATGAAAACTTCTGAAATTTGTAAAGGCAAAAAGGTTGTTCATGATATCTGAATGTCTATATATAGATTCTTATTCATCCAGGTCATTGAAGGTTCTTGGATGAGAAGCAAAAAGTTTTCAGAGAAAAAAGTCCAATTGCCTTTTGGAAAAAGCACTTTTAATGTCATTGAATATGTTACATTCTATTTAAGATTCCATATAGATCGCATAGGATACTGCAACTTATTTATGTTAACAGATAATAAAACAGTGCTCTTACACAGGTAAAAGAGGATTTTTATTTACTGAATGATTCTATTTTTGCAAAAACCCTAGTGAACTTTATGGTGCAGTCTTCTTCTTAAGGGCTTCCTATGTTAATCTCTACATCTTAAAAATAGGAAGTTAATAATGTTATTAATGTTTCCTGAACTAGTGGTTCTTGCTTGGCTGCAGAACACATGGAAATAAACTGACAGAGAGAATCAAAATTTAAAAGAAAAGTTATGGTCAATTTTCAATGTGATGGTATACAGTCTTGAGTGAACATATTAGATTTTAATCCTAATTTCCAGTAAAATAGTGAAACACAGATAATTTCCCTCTGTAAATAGAAAACTAGATATCTAGGGCAATGCTATATGAAATAGCTTTAACAGCTCAGTAAAACTTGGCACCAGTAATTTTGTAATATTCTACATATATTTTTATTCTTGTAATTGCCTTCAGTTGATTTTTTTAATACAATACTATTTATGCAAGTACAATCTAATATGTTATAAATAATACTAGGTTATTTCAAATGAAGTTTAACAGTAACAGGAAAACATATTTTTTTAATTAATTCTATTTAGGATCAAGCAACTTCTAAGACATTTTAAAGGCAACTATCACATATAAATACATACCAGAGATGGAAAAAATGCAAAATGATAAGTAAACCATTAAAAAGTGAAAGCTATTTTTGAATTTCAGTGGGTTTGATTACCAAACATTTTTGCTGTATTGACAATATGGCTTTCAGGGTTCCTAACAGAACATCTTAAGTTATGAGGGCAGAGAAAGCTTGTTTATTTTATTAGAATAATAAAAGAAAGAATGTTTCCTATCAACATAAAGGACAGCACTACAGAAAAATGAAATGGAATGAATAATCTAATCACCTTTTTTTCCTGAAGGCAAGGTATGAATCTATGGAATAAAATTGCCACAGGATCACAATACCAAGGTTAAGAGCAAGTTCTCTGTTTCATGCACAAGCATCGTGTTTCCCCAAAAGTACAACATGCCCTGCTAATAAGCCCAACCGGGCTTCTCAAAGCATGCACCACAATAAGCGCCCCCCAAAACTAAGTCCCCCCAACTATTTAAGCACATAAAGAGTCTGCCACAAAAACAGTGGCAGGCCATCAATGCAATTACGCCCCCCCACCTGTTCCCTCGCGTGAAAAAAAAACACTGCCCATCCCAGGCAGCCTGTCTGCTTCCCTTCCCCTCCATCCCTTCAGCGAGGAATGGGGGGGGGGGGGAAGCAAGGTGTGCCTTTTACCTTATAAGCTCCGTTCCTTGCTATTGTGTCCAGGGAAGCCGCTGATTTAAAAAAAAAAACTCACGAGTTCAAGAAGTTTGATAGAACTCACGAGAAGGGGTGTTTTTTTTACCAGCGGCTTCCCTGGACATAATAGCAAGGAACGAAGCTTGAAAGGTAAAAGGCAAGTCTTGCAGTCCAACATTGTCCACCCCACCCCAATTGTAAAGGCAGCCTGCCTGCTTCCCTTCCCTTCCGTCCCTTCAGCGAGAAATGAGGGGGGGGGGGGAGAAGCAAGGCGTGCCTTTTACCCAGAAAATAATAAGCCCTCCCCTTTGGGCTAGTATGCCCAAGACAATATTTCGTGGATCAAAAAAATGTAAGACCCTGTCATATTTTTGGGGAAACACAGTAGAATTGGGGGTTTCAATTCTCAAAATTCATGATCGTGATAACTGGAGAATTTGGAGAGCTGAATTAGCCTTGGTGGCATTCTGACTGCCTCTGAAGGATTTCAGATGGGAGACTGCTAGGCTTCCTTATGCATTTGGTTGCCCACTTTGAGAAGAGCTTGCAGGACAACTAAATGGGCCAGAGATCTAAACCAGCAGGGCACCGCTTATGTTCTTAAATGTGCATAGCTGGTAACTGACTATTATGAGGAACACTACTTTAAGTATTTGTTCCCAAGGGTCTTGAAAAATGAGTGCATATAAACAAGGGTATGTCTTGTTACTTCATTTGTGACAAGTCTGACCCCTTATGAAGACTCTATTATGCTTATATTAAACAATAATAATTTCATGACCACTGCAAGTTTGCAGCTTTAATCACCAAACGCAACTGTACTTCTGCACTATTTTTATTTATTTAGTATTTATTTATATCCTGCCATTATTTTTATAAATGGCTCAAAGTAGCCAACATACCTAATATTCCTTCCTCCTCCCTATTTTCCCCACAACAACCCTGTGAGTGGGTTGGGCTGAGACAGGGTGACTGGCTTTCTTGCCTAAGGCAGAATTAAAACTCATAGTTTCTTGGTTTCTAGCCTGGTACTTTAATAATGGAGGGACACGGTGGCTCAATTGCTAAGACACTTGATCAGAAAGGTCAGCAGTTTGGTGGTTCGAAACCCTAGCATCATGTAACGAAGTGAGCTCCCATTACTTGTCCCAGCTTTTGCCAACCTAGTGGTTTGAAAACACATTAAAAAAATGCCAGTAGAAAAATAGGGGCCACTTTGGTGGGAAGGTAACAGTGCTCTGAGTGCCTTCGCTGTTGAGTCAAGCCAGCCACATGACCACAGAGACATCTTCGGACAGCGCTGGCTCTTCGGCTTTGAAACGGAGATTAGCACCACCCCCTAGATCAGGGAACGACTAGCATATATGTGCGAGGGGAACCTTTACCTTTACTTCAATCATTAGATCTCTCTGACTATACCTTTCTCTTTTGGAAAATAATTTTATTTTGGCCAATTTTGGAAATAGAAGAAACGATTAATCTTTATAAGGGAAATGTAAAGAAATGTTTTACTGTACTATTTCCATAAATTTATAGGACCCTTACAACTGAGAAAATATTCTCTTAATTTCAAATGTGCCCTGCTGCTTATAAAAAGAAAAACAAAATAAACCAACACAATTTGCAAAAAAAAGAAGAAGAAGTGCTATTTTAACACAGTGGTGTGTGCACACCAAAAGGGAAAGGCCCAGGCACTTCATATGAAATCCTCAAAAATCATTACTCTTCAGTGTCCAACATAATTAAAATTTCTTCCCTCAGTATCATGATGGAGCATGCGAATCTATCAGGCATCTCCCACCCTTCATTTTCAATTCACCTCTCCCCTAAGCACAGCTCCCAACCCACCATGTCTACCTGACAAGTGACAGCCCAATCTGATTAAATGCTTGCAAAGGAGGGGACTTGCAGGCCTCCATGACAGGCCAAAAGTGATCACCATGGAGATACATAATTACAGCTGTCAACGCATCTACTGTCCTGCTGGCATCAATTTGATTGCTCCCAGCAATAATGATAGACAAAGCTTAGCATGCACTCTCTTGCACCCAATCACTTTATCTATTTTGTGATCCATTTAGCTGACATGCAACATTCGCACAAGCAAATAACAGCAGTAAGCAGAACATTTAAGGTATTTTAATTGTTTTTTTCTTTCTCTGGATGGCTCATAAGTGCAAATGTTATTACATAAAACTCCTGCTGCAGCATTAATTGAAGAAAGATTTGGTAGGACAAAGACCATAGGAGGTAGAGTTTGTCCATTATCACTTGTACTTTCAACAGGTCTCATGTTCGGAATATTGCAAATTGCAAAAACTTGCAAGGGCAAAATATTTGACATCCTGTTAGCTATTACACCATGGTGAAAAACCTCAACCCACCCCCAGAGTAATTACTGGAAATTCTTCCTGAGTTCATTTGGTTTTCATTAACTGTGCCACATTCTGTAACGTGCGTGTGTGTGTGTGTGTGTGTGTGTGTGTGTGTGTGTTTAACTCTTCCATTTGATATGTAGAATTTACTAAACCTTTATATGTTGTATATCTGCTTTTAAACACAGCTTGAATTCTTAAAGCGCCCCCCCCCCTTTCCCTGGGTCAAACTTCTATAGGAATCATACAAGCAAAAACAATTTTAGAAATCAAATAAATCCTACATTCAGTTTCACCCAATTTAAAATTCAGGAGTGTAACAATTTCCCCCATGTAACTAATATTGGTAAATAATCGTGTTAACAGTAGTATCCCCTTTGCCATTTCACAAAGCCAACACCATTCCAGGCTTATGTACTCAATATTTTGGCTACCTTAAAGAACAGAAATACACTTGCCTTGTGTGTAACAACCAATTAAACAAGAACTTTAAAAAAACTTTGTACAGTATAATAAAGCACTTTTCATTATGTATAGAAAATTGCCTTTCGTCTTTTAAAAAGCTTCCAATCTAAAGAAATAGAAGCATTCCATTATGAAAGCTAGAATTATGTTATGCCAACACTTTAAAGAATGACTACGTACAATGGTTGAGTTTATTTAGATGTACATCCCAGGATATATGGCGTTTGGGTGCTCGTTTGCGTTTGGGTAGAGTAAATTCATTTCTAATTACTATTAATCAATATAATTAACTACATTTTTCCTTGGTTTATAGAAATAGTTTGGGACAACTAGCCTTAAGAAGTCCTGAACTCTTCTAAATCTGCAAAACACTATGAAATCTATGAATTCTTCATGCTTTAAAAATAAGAAATAGTAAAACATCAGAATTACTTACATTTGGGACATGCAGGGGCTCTTCGTATTGAGACAATCTGCCAACAGAGGGCAGACCAAAAGATTTGTAAGGGTCCTGAAATGAAATTCAAAACACAGAGTGGTATTAACTTTCTAAGACAAAGCACAGGAAGCAAGGTTAAGCTACTGGGAAACTAAGGATTTCCTCCACTTTAAATATGGACCAACTATATTTTGTTCTCAAAATGACTTATTTTAGTAGGGTTATGAAACTGCTTCTTCCATTCAAGTCATGGACGATTTGTTAAAGCTAAAAACTTCCTGCTGTGCCTTTATTAAAACAAGGGCAACCTTTGTAAAAGAAAGCACAATACTAGGGGGCAAGCTAAGAGCACACGTTCACCACATTCACGCTCACGTGTGCGTGCGCGTGCGCACACACACACAGTAATACGCCGCAGGAATTGGAATTGTACACAAGACTCAGGGTTTTCAGTATCACACCCTGTGTAAATTAATAACACTGTTATGTTATATTTAAGGCATACATCCCAGTATAAAGGCAATTTGCACTGTTTGACCCAAACACGTGGATAAAATTTCCACATTATTGTATGTATTATTGTATTCAAATTCTCAGTCATATAAGGTTTATTTGAAGAACACTCAGAGGAAAAGAGTAAACAGTGGGGGGGACATAAAATAATGTTTTATCCAATATAAAGAAAACTGAACAAATTATTCTAACAGCGACTTCAAAATAAAAAAAAAACAACTTCTTCAACTTTTGCTTTCAAATCCCAGTGGCACAGTTTATAAAAGTTAACTTTATCAATTCCAAATAAAAAGGGATGTTTTAAAAATACTATTATTGGTTATAATATTTAGCCGTATAGCTTATTATAGATATATAGTCTATAATATCTATTGGAAATATACAGTGACATTTTCTTTTCAGACCATTTTTAAGGGCTCAGTACATTGCCTTTGTTTTTATAAATAAGCAAAGTTGTACAAAATGTTAAAATACCATTATAATCATTTTCCCAATATATTATTCTCTAGATCATAGAGAATTTTATAAAATGAATGAAAAAGAACAAATTCATTCATGCACATTGAATGGAACAAGATTAAAAGAAATCCTAGCTTCTCCCAACACCTAATAAGTTTCTTCGCCGCCCTGGGTCCTTTTGGAGAAGGGCGGGATATAAATTGAATAAATAAATACAGCAATTCTCCTTCCAGCTATTAAGAGTTATTTTTTTACCTCCGCATATACTCGACATTCAACTGCCCAGCCGTTGATGGGGATATCAGCCTGCTTGTGCCTGAGAGGGTATCCCTTAGCAACACGGATCATTTCTTGGACCAGATCCAAACCGGTAATGCATTCTGTGATGGGATGTTCAACCTGTAAGGTTAAGAACTGTCAGTCAGTAACAACACAACTAAACTTTCTAATTTCTCAACCCGAGAACAAAAATTGGGTGGGGAGTGAAAATGTTAATTTACAATACGGACTATGGATGATCCTCTTTGTCACACAAGATGTACAGAAACTATATGTCTATTATTTATTGCAGAAAATAGATATACAACAAAACCAAGCAAAGAATAATTGCAGATAATGGCTAAAATAGACTGGCTAGATGGATGGACAGATAAGAATACATTTGTTTTGTGGAAGTGACTTTAAAAAAGAGAACAACTTTTAATCTAGAAATACAAAAGTATTTTAACTGAATCTCAAAAAGCTAGCTGATAATCAGCCCGTTCTGCTACACTTAACATGGCATGTACAGGAGCAGCCTACAATCTTCCATAGAGTCAGACTAGCTAAGTCTTACCCACACGCCTGCTTTCACTAACCTGTCCTGACAAGCAACGAGATTAGCGTAATCTTACATCAATGCAGTGTAGCAGAAATGAGCAGATGGATACTTTAGGTTGTTGGGGTTTTTTTTCCATACAGACTTATCTCTGTAGTGCTTAGCATGCATAATAGCAGAGCTGAACCAGTAGAATCACTGCATGCTCTCAACAAATAGCTGCTAACAACTCAGAATGATGCTGTCATGGGAATACCCTCACTCCCAGTTAAACCAAAAAGGAGAGGTGGTGCATCAGTTGCTCTGACTAGTAAGACAGATTTATATAATGTATATTTTAACGTTGCAAATTTACAATAATACAATAGCAGAGTTGGAAGGGACCTTGTAGGTCTTCTAGTCCAACCCCCTGCATGGGCAGGAACCTTATACCATTTCAGACAAATGGCTGTCTAACATCTTTTTAAAGACTTCCAGGGTTGGGGCATTCACAACTGCTGGAGGCAAGCTGTTCCAGAGGTTAATTGTTCTTACTGTTAGGAAATTTCTCCTTAGAAATTGACTTTAAATAATGATAAAATAAGTACATTTAAAGAGCAGGTTAACATAATAAGTGCTGGAGGGAGGGAGGGAGGGAGGGAGAGAGGGAGGGGAGGGAGGGAGGGAAGGAGGGAGGGAGGGAGGGAGGGAGGAAGGAAGGAAGGAAGGAAGGAAGGAAGGAAGGAAGGAAGGAAGGAAGGAAGGAAGGAAGGAAGGAAGGAAGGAAGGAAGGAAGAATTTAATCATTTTGTTTTATTGTAAAGTGTTATCACAGCTGAAATACTATGTCTTTGAAATACTATGTCTTAAGAAACACTGTTTCACAAACATTTCTCCATTAAGAGTTGTCATACTTCATGTATTTGTGACACAAAAAAGGTCACTGAACAAATGAAGTATTTGTTTGAAGTACATAATTGAAGGATAACATTTTGTCGGATGTACTATCTCCATAATGGTCTTTGCCAAAAAAACGAGTAAAATTAACAGATGGCACTTATAATTAGCTCTCTGTGCATTTAAAATTTTACACCACCATATTTTAAGATAACTTAGCTGTTTCAGTGACATCACTGAAATAAGCACCATTCTAACTATTATACTAAAACGAAGGTTTTAATAATAATAATAATCTTTATTGTCATTGTAAAAATTACAATGAAATTGGTTTTACGATATGATTAAGATGCTTCTTTTAGGACTCAGTGTCAAATATGTAATACTTTCCAGGTATATCAATCTTATTTAGACCCTTGATAAAATGCCAAGAAATTATTCATCTACACTGAAGTTCTACCCTATCAAATATGTAAATTATTTTATTTTTATTTATTTTATTTATTTATCATTAAATTGATATTGCTGCCTATTCGCCCATGGTGACTCAAGGCGGCTTACACAATATTAAAAAAACCACATCTAAAAACAATAAAACTAATTTTAAAAATCAAATACATTAATGTACTAAAATCACCCCCCACCTCCAATCCCAGCGATAGTCAATCACACGAGCAATTTAATGGGCTCCACCCCTCTCAGGGCTCCCCGGGCCCGCTGGCAGAACCAGGTCTTCAGTGCCTTCTGGAAGAGTATTAGAGTGGGGGCTGTTCTAATCTCCGTGGGAATGATGTTCCAGAGAGAGGGAGCCACCATAGAAAAGGACCTTCTTCTGGGTCCCATCAGGTGTATCTCCCTCAGGGATGGGACCAGCAACATTCCCGGCTTCCCTGCAAGGAAATTATCAACATATTTGGGGAAAACATATTTATTTTCTCAGGAAATCTGACTTTTTTTTTTTTACTGTTTTAAGATATCTATAACTATGAACTTTTCCCAATATATTTGAAACTTCTGAATCATTTTAACTGCGTCATTTTATTGTATTTTTGAAATTAAGTTTTCTTTCTAATATGAAATATAGTAACCTCCCCATAATTACCATAAAGTAGTGTTTCACTTTTTATGGTCAAGCTAGGTACAAACTCATTCTGAAAGCAAAATATTTCTGCAGCTTTAATATTTATCAACATTTATATAATTAGTTTAATCACTGTCTCTAAAACATTATTGCCTGTTCCATCAATATGGTTTCTTTGTAAAAAGCAAGTTATAAAAGGGTGGAAGAGCAAAGTACATGCAAAAACAGTTGGATATTTCAACAATAAAATCATTTGATTGAAACAATAGTTAATTGTCTTTTTATCCTATGTTTATTTTCATACTAAGAACAGCATACACACACTGTCATTGTTATTTTAACAGTGAATTTATTAATTTTTGCATTTTCATTTTTCTATTTCCAGCAGCCATTTTCCACCCGGTTATAGCAAATTGGAAACCACCATTAATTTGGAAGAGTTAGGCTCCACCAGATTCTGCCTTTTCCCCAGCTGTCATGAAACAGCTAATCTACCAGGGTACAGTAAAGAGAGAAATAAGAACTAAAGCTTCTCTATCAGATCAGGAAAAAGCTATTTTCTCTTCCTCCTTTCTTTCTAGCTAGTCTTCATAGCAATCAAACAATGATTGGTTTAAAACCATGCTTACCATCTTTGGCACATTGTACTAAGTTACATATGCCTGACACGAGAAAAAAAGCTGGTTTAAATCTACAGCAAATATTCAGTTTTGATTCTGAACAGAAACACAGAGGAGCAATTGTTCAAATACATCTCAAAATTCTTTATACTTGAATAGACCATGAAAGTGAAATGCTAACTGCAAAGGGACATGCTGAATCTGATTGAAGTTAATATAATTTAATATATCCATCATATTAAAGCATATGCCAACACCAAAAGCAATGCTTTTGTCACTAGAATTTCTTCTTAAACTACATTCATGTTGGAAAAGTATTTATGAAATCTTTTCACCATTCTCTTTGTAGCCTTATTCAATAGAAAAGACATTTCCTTATACCTTTGTCAGAATCTTTCCTCCTCTAAAGGAAATCCTGTCCTTTGTAATGTTCGGGTGGAAGGGTGTAACTGTTACACAGCAAATAATCAACATCCACTCTTCTCCAAGTGTTGCTTGACTACCCATTTCAAACCAAAATTGCCTCAGAGCCCATTCAGTTTCAGTAGTGTTAAATCATGTCCCCAAGAGAATCAGAGATACATAATTATCTTACAAAGAAAAAGATCACAATTCAAATGAAACGTTCACCAAAGAGAGAGAAATTTGCCAAAACAAACTCTTTCTTAAATGCTTGGAAGTTTGTCTGTCCATCGTAGTATTCAGGTGCTGAGATGATCATATTTGCTAAAGCTTACATATCAAGTGTCGGCCCCTTTGAGGGATGCTAGGTCAAGAAACAGGCACCAAAAGACATACAAAAAAAAATCCACTTTACTGATGCAGGCCATAACAACAAAATCTTTAAAGCCTGACAGTGTTTCTTCTTCCCTCTCTCTTAAATCAAAGAAAATCAAGGTAGAACAATCTAAGTTTCTCACATCTTCCCATTTTCCTGTTGAAGTCTTCTCAATAATTATTGCTTATTTTTTTCAAGTCACTTCTGTAATCTTCTACATTAGGCCTGTCACACTGGCGGCCCATAGGCCGCATATCGCCCATGCAGGCTATGCCCACCCCACCTTCGCAAAGGCAAAAAACATCGCGATATGTCATGACGCGATCACATTTGACACCCCTGCTCTACATCAACAGAAGACGAAACTGCTTGTGGCATCTTAAACATTTGTCCCCCCATGAAGCCCTTCTGCTTACATTTTTCTCTTTTTTTTCCTCATTCCAAATGCTTTACCATCTCTCCATTCGATAAAAATCAATTTTCTTACTGATCTATTTCCAGACCTAAGCAGGCTTAATCATGGCTTGAATTCTCACATTTCTAGTCAGTCTTAGGCAAATGTAGGTAATCATTACCTTTATGAATCATATTTTTCAAGCTGTTAAAAAGTATTTGAATAGTTTGATTCTTTATATTTGTGTCAATCTTTGTTTTCAATAGGTAAAGAAACTTGTCAGTATAGTAATTGGTAAAATAACCAAAATCAAGAATCTTTTAATACACATTCAGAGAGTATTTCTAACTAAAGGGTCAGTATAGAAGATTTTTTTTTCATTTGCACACTTTCATATGTAGAATGTGAATTTGGCATTATGTTTCCCATATAATACACTGATCAAACAATTCTGAAAATTTGTGTAAACATGGCTAAATGGCAGTGAGACATGGACGACTACAAATTGCCTGATTGGACACTGGAATGACAACAGCTTCTAATATCAGTTTTTATGTTGCGATATTGTCATTTTCTCTGCATCACTGCAACAGGCATGCCTACCACGATATTCAATAAGTCTGATTTTCTGATTATTATTTATAGTATCATCTTCATGATATAGTGTATTCTATATCTGATAGTCTAATAGTCTATCAAATCACAAATGTGCATGCTTGTTTGTTTATTTGTTTGTTTAAAAACAATTTAAACAATTTAAAAGACATAAAAACATCCACAAAATAAATAAGTATAAATAAATAACAGCAGAAGTGATAATTAATCAATTAATAGTAAAGTCAAGTAATGAGACTCCCCCTCCTTCACACATTCCTAGCCCTAGGCCCAGCTGCATAGTGAGATTTTTAAAGCTGTGTAAAAAGCCAACAGGTAATCTCTCTTGGTAGGATTAGAGAGCAGCCCCTTACCCAAGATCCATCACAGGATGAAAGCCATTAGCCTCAATAGGAATTGCCCAACACACTTTCAGAACATAAATCCCTTCATTGCACCACCCCCAGTACAGTCCAAACTTCAAAGTCCATAAACCTAGAAACTTAAACAATAAGCCAAATGTTGACCAGATTGGCTCAGACAAGCACCTAGGATTTGCATTTCCTCTTTTGCCTATAGAGCCAGCTATGACCCCCTACATAACCCCTACATGACTCCATAGGAATCTGACAACAGCCAATAGAATATTAAAGGATGTGTTCTTGCATAGGAACAGGAAGCTCAAATACAAAGCCCAAAGAAGGTATAAAAACCCACCCATTCTCAACTCCATTTTGTCAGCTTCCCAGAACCACATGCGGTTAGTGATTCAGCTTCATCAATAAACCTTTCTTTCCAATCAGCCTCCATGTTTCCAGTGTCTTTCTTCCAGTAGTTAGAACTGAACCAAATGGACTTTTCTTCCAACAACAGGTAGGGAAATTAGTTCATTTTTTAAAATCGTGTATCTTATTTTGAAGTCAATTAAGTTTAACTACTTGTATTTAATTTTTTGCTCCAGCCTTTTCACTTTTTGTGAGTGCCTCTGGCCAATATGTACATATGTGTGTATATAAAAGTATGCTTCAGGTTAGGTGATTACAATCTAAAGCAATGCAAATTCATTATATTATAGTTTATTAATAATGCTCTGAGGAACTTGAATTGTGAGTTCAACAATTCAGCAAGGTAACAACATGGTGTTCCATTCTGTTTTTGTGTTCTGTTTTTAATGGGTCCTTCCTGACAATTGATCTGGCTCTATTTGATTTACCTACTGATCTTGTTGAATGGGTAGTTTAATCTCCTGAATTCAATCTTAATATCTTTATCAAGTGGGTAAGAACAAATGTGGTTGACATATAGAGCCTTTTTCACTCAGTAGATTTATTGGTGACTTCTGAGTAGTCAGTCATAGGTTTCCTGTACAACACAGGGTTTATGAATTCATTGTACAATTTTACCATGATGTTAACAAAGTAGTCATTTTCCATAGATAGTTGGGGCTAAGATGTTGGGAGTTGGAGATTTATGAAGAATAAATGGAATTTAATGAAAGATTCTTTTCCATTATATATGAAAAACTGGTATTTTAAGAAATTCTAATTCAGTGGTTCCCAAAGTGGGCGGTACCGCCCCCTGGGGGGCGATGGGATCGCTTAGGGGGGCGGTAAGAGGCAAGGGGCCTGGCAGGGGGGTGGTAAGAGGCAGGAGGGGGCGGCAGAGGAATGCTAGAGGTGGCCTATGTTCCCTCTAAGGTGCGCGGCTGCATGGCCATGCATGTGGTTAGAAACCACTGCACAGCAGTTTCAAACTGCGCATAGTGATTTCTAATAGCTGGGAGGTCCTTTGTGGGCGGCCACTCCTAGCCACTTGCGCCCGGCGCTGTGGCTGATAAAGCCACCAAAGCCCCCGCCGGCGCCTCCTCCTCTGCTCGGAGCACCTCAGCTGGATGCCGCATTACCGCTGCCGCCTCCTCTACTGTCGCTGTGCTTTTGAGGAGCCATGAGGCCTTTTTTTCCTGTGGGGCGGGAGCCAGACGGCAGGTGCGGACATCACGGGAGCCAGTAGGAAGGTGGGGGGGTCGGGAGCAGGAAAAAAATGACCTCATGGCTCCTTAAAAGCATGGCGGAGGAGGCGGCAGGGGTAACGTGGAGCCCAGCTGACATGCTCTGAGCAGAGGGGGAGGCACCGCTGCGGCTGCCATGGGCGGGGGCGCCGGCAGGGGTTTTGGTGGCTTTACCTCAGGAGAAGGAAGTGGAGGAAGCAGAAGGAACAGGAGGAAGCAAAGGGAAGAGGAGGAAGGAGAGGGGGAGGAAGGGGGAGACAGACCGAACGCTTCCCCTCTCACACACCTTCGTCCAGGCAGAGGGGGGCGGTGAGTTGTGGGGGGTGGTTGGGGTCTCCTTTTTGCACCCTCAACCCCAGGCTCGGGTGCTCGAGCGAGCAATGGCAACTTGTGAGGCATGCAGGATGCAAGGCTAGTGAGAGGGGTCCAAAGGGACGCACGGACTCAAGCACGCCTCTGCCTGGGCGGGCGGCTGTCCACTCGCGCCACCGGAGGTCATGCAGCCTCAGCTGCCTCACCCCGCAGCCGCCCGCCCACCGTCTGTCACTCCCCTCGGCATGTGGGGGGGGAGAAGGTACGGAGAAGAGGAAGAGAGGAGAGAAAGAAAGGAGGGAGAATAAAAGAAAGGAGGAAAAGAGAGAAAGAGAAGCTCTGCTTGGAAATAAATTATTTCACACACACCACATGCACGCACACACATACGCGCACGCGCAATCTCTCGGGAGGCTGAGGGGGAATAACGGCCCTGCCCTTCTCCCCTTTTTTTATTGTGGAGGAGGAAGGAGGCGGAGGAAGAGGAGGAGGGAGGAAGAAGGAAGAGGGAGGAGGAGGGGGAAGAGGAGCAGGGAGAAGGAAGAGGGGAAGGAAGGGGCAGGAGGAGGAGGAAGGGAAGGGAAGAGGAGGAGGAGAAAGAAAGGAGAAGGAGGTAGCAAAGGGAAGATGAAGAGGAGGAGGAGGAAAGAGGAGAAGGCAGCTAAGGGAAGATGAAGAGGAGGAGGGGGAAGAAAAAGGGAGAAAGAGGAGGGAGAGAGAGAAGGAGGAGGAAGAGGTAGAAAGAGGAGGAGGTAGCAAAGGGAAGATGAAGAGGAGGAAGAGGAAGAAAAAGGTGGAGGAAGCAAATGGAAGAGGAGAAAGAAGAGGAGGGAGAGGCAGGAGGAGGAAAAAGAGGAGAAGGAGGAAGAGGAAGAAGACAGGGGTAGGGAGGCGAGCCGTTGCTGTTTCGCTGGCAGGTGGGGGGGGGCAAGTGGGCGAGCAAGCAGCGCTGCCCTGGCTACTCTTCCAGAAACATCTTCCTCTCTTGGTTTGTTCTAGCTAAGATCTTTATAATCTTTTGAAAGAATTCATAACTATGAGCAAAATTCTGGTTCTATCACACATAGTATATGTAAGTTCATTTTAAGTCTACTGATAACATGAGATAAATTTTGTAAATTTATTTATTTTAATAAATCCAGAATATCTTTTACTGAATTTACTCATACTTTTTGCCCCCAAAATCCATTTCTCTCCCAAAAGTTTAATCAGAGCTGTTTCCATGTCCATTTATTTGAGGAATGCTGCAAGATATATTTTTTTCTAAATCACAAAAAGGGCAGTTGCTGCCTGATTCTCAATCGTTCGCTCGCCCCAGCACCGCCCTGGCTACCCTTGTGGGCACATTATTTGCATTGGTGTAATTAAAAAAGCATCATTTGCTTTAATAATTTGATGATATTATTGCATGGAACATAGGGATTCCCAATATGGAAAGTGAGAATGGGAACATTTTATATGTTCTTGGGTTATAATTTTCACTAAAGAACCATGGGGATGGAAAGGGAAATATAGAGAATGGAGTCCAATCCCCTTCCGCAATAGATTGGAAGCAAAGAATAACTCTAGCAAAACGTAGCCTTTTATCTCTTGGGGGAATCATTTTCTTTTTTAAATTATTATTATGATTTCCCCCCCAATACTACTCATGCAAGGGGTCATCCACACGTACATTACATTTTCCACACTTATATTTGTGATTCCTTATAACTTCTTTAAGATAAACATTTTTCGTACAAATCAACACATTGACATGTATATCACTAATGCAGTTTTCTATTTCTTCCAATGACATAATTAGCACCTTATGTATTGAATACAAGTATATCAAGTACAGTATAGGTTAAACGTGAATTGAAAAACATCTAATTCAAATGTATAAGCTGTGAATTTATTATTTAATAACAGGCAAACATTGCACTTATGCTTAAGTCCTCTACCCACACACATTATAAGACAGATAAAACTATCTTAGCTGGCTGTTGTAAATATTACTTTGCTAATTCAACAAGAAATGCTACTGCATGAATCCTTAATGCAGAACACAGCTAAAAGCGATTTTAACAATTTTCTTCCCAGGTTAATTCAAAATGTATATCCAAATGTTCCTCTATTTCCCCCCCCCCCCCGAAACCAGACACTTTTGGGGTGTGCTTGTGTGTGTGTGTATGTGTCTAAACAGCAGAAGTGTCTGGTTTCGCGGGGGAAATAGAGGAACATTGAACATGACATTGCCTATTTATCAGAACTATTTGCAAAGTTCAATGAATTGAATTTGCAGTTGCAAGGAAATGAGACCAATCTTATTAGGGCCAAATCTGTCATCTCTACCTTTATTTCAAAGCTAACTCTCTTCAAGCGCAATCTAGCCTGTTGCAAGCTATACCAATTTCCGAGCTTGTCTGAGCTAGAAGAGAAAGGTGGGATACAAGATGATGATCTTCAAGTGTTTTGTGACCATTTGGACATGCTGCATAAAGATATGTCTGAGCAATATCAGGATCTTCTTTTGATGGAAATTCCAGATAGGGTGATAAATCCATTTTCAGATATTGAGGAAGATGGGATAGTGGAGGAACAACTCATAGAGCTGCAAAATGACAATGAGCTGAAGCCAAAGTTCAAGAAATCGCACCAAGAGTTTTGGTTACAGAAAGAAATTTCTGATCACTATCCTGCACTATGGACAGTGGTTAAGAAGCTCCTTGTTGCATTTCCAACATCATACTTGGTAGAACGTGGCTTCAGTGTGGTCATCCACCTTCTCTCCAAGCAAAGAAATCAACTCCAGATTACTGAACGTGGTGATTTAAGACTCCTGTTAGGTGACTTAAAACCAGACATTGGGAAACTGGTATCACTTCATCGAGCCCATCCATCACATTAAGAATTTACTGAACAGTGAAGTAGTTACTAAATTTTATTGACTTTACTAAGTTACTAGTTAGTAAGATTCTTGATAAATGACTATTAGACTTTAAAAACCTGGTATCACTGCATCATGTTCAACAATTTTGTTGAATTAACATTAACTACAAAGGTTTTTAAATTGGATTTTGAATAAATGTGCAATGAATTGTTAAAGTTTTGAATTTTACTGTTATTGTCTGCCTTCCATCGTGCAAACCGCCCAGTCACATGACCCCCTAGCCATGACCACTAAGCTACGCCCACAAAACCAGTTGCAAAAAAAATTTGAATTCTGGGTGGGGGGCACTGAGGATCAGTTTGTAGCACCAAGGGGGCGGTGGACTGAAAAAGTTTGGGAACCACTGTTCTAATTTGAAGATTGCAAGTAATTTGTTTTGTTTAAGGAGAATATGAAGCAAGGTTATTGATATTTATATATCAATATTTACTGTTATCACTCCTTTCAGACATGTTTGCAAGAAAAAATAAGGTAAAGGTAAAGGTTCCCCTTGCACATATGTGCTAGTCATTCCTGACTCTAGAGGGCAGTCCTCATCTCCATTTCAAAGCCGAAGAGCCAGCGAAGAGCCAAAGCCATCTCCGTGGTCATGTGGCCACCATGACCAAAGGCGTGCGGAACGCTGTTACCTTCCCACCAAAGCAATCCCTATTTTTCTACTTGCATTTTTATATGCTTTCAAACTGCTACGTTGGCAGAAGCTGGGACAAGTAACAGGAGCTCACTCTGTTACGCGGCACTAGGGATTCAAACCGCTGAACTGCCAACCTTTATGATCGACAAGCTTAGCATATTAGCCACTGAGCCACCGCATCCCTGCAAGAAAAAATAGGAGTGTGTAAATCTGCTAAATGGAAACATGTTCAATAGTGCATAAATAGCAAGTCAGTATTTGAATTGTTATCTGATGTTTTCTAGCATCAGCACAGCATTACAATAATATTCCCCAGTAAGGGAAAAATGGGTGATCAATTAAATGAACTAAATTAAAAAGCAAGAAAGAAACACAACATAAGTTTTAGTCATAAAACTTAAATAAATTATTTTTTTAAAAAAATTATAACTAGTTTTAAAAGAGGGTTCCTGCACAGGAGATTAAAAAGGAGAGCCATCCATAAGGCGGCCACTAATCACATAGTTAAGGCAGAATGCAAAAAAAAAAAAAAAGGCAAACAACAAAGTTAGATACTAGGAGGAGGAGAAGAAAACTCCATTCAAAGTGACTGTCAGCAAAACACATCTGCAATGTTATAATTGTAGACTTAAATGGGGGGTCATTTTAAAATTTGATTCTTTGTGAAAGAAAACAAAAAGAACAACTAGATATAGGTCTGCTAACTGACATCAAACTTGAAGGCTGGAGAAAAGTGACAAATCAACTGGGAAAACTGGTATTGAGGCCAGTAAGATTGCTACTCACCAACTTCAAACTGAAACACTAATTAGAGACAATATGCAACCAAGACAGAAAAATTAGAGAAATGTACTTGACAAACATTCTAATTAAAGGTTAGTATATTTCTGATAAAGTTGGAAAGAACAAATCTTCTCAAATTGTCTAAACAACATTTAAATAATCTTTCTTTCCAACTATAGTGGTTTCTCCATCTGGAAAGGCTTTTGCTTCCATTGTTCCTCAGTGATCACAATGAAATAGTGAAAAAGACACTAAACTCAAAATAGCAAATAAAGCAACAAACCCTTGCCATTGCAAAATAAATACCACTAAGCAACAAACTGTTTGTCTTTCCAGCATTCTTCTTTCACAATACAAGCAAAAATATTATAAAATTCAATAACATTACCCTACAGGCAGTCCTCATTCTACAACTTTTCACTCAGTGATCATTTGAGTTATCTTAAGTACTGAACAAATGGTTACAACCGATCCTTTGCGTTCCGGCCATACCAGGACCTCATGATCATATGATCACAATCTGGGTGCTTGGCAATTGGCTTGAAATTACAGCTAGTTGCAATACTCCATGATCATTTGTGACCTTCCCTGCTGGCTTCCCCAGAAAGTTAATGGGGAAGCTAGTAGGAAAATTTGCAAGTCTTGGAGTAAGTGTCTCCCATTCATGACCTCTCCTCCAGTCCAGTGGTGGGTTCTGACTCCTGTTGCAACTGGTACGCTGCGCATGGGGCCGGGTGTCCTCATCAGCCACACATGCTGTGCACGCATGCACACACACCGCCCTGCGACACCCAGCTGCTTGGCAGAGGTTGCGCAGGTGCCGTACACTGTGCGTGCATGCACAATTGGCCCAGTTGATTCAAAAACAGGTAAGGAACGTCAGCGGGTGGGTAGGCCAAATGAGCCATCATACCAGTACGGTGGGCACTGCTCCCGGCTACTGCTGGTATGGCCGTACCAGGCCGTACCTCCCAGAACACACCATTGCACCAGTCCCTTTGAGCTTGTACCATATCAGCCAATCACATATCTTACAATTTCCTGCCATGATTCCCATTGACTTTGATTGTGGAAAGCCGGAAGGAAATTGCCTTGCCTAATGACCATGAAATTCAGTTAACAAAGGGATTGGAACTCCAGAGATTGCCTTTTACAACCTCATTGCATAACAACAAAAATTCAGACCCAATTCCATAAATTGAGAACTACCTGTACTATTCCAATCAACTATGAACTTATAATTAATAGAAACAAAACTGTTAGAACAACCTTTTCACTAGCAAAGCAAGAAAGAAGGAAGTTAATCACAGGTGGTATTCAGCAGGTTCTGACCAGTTCTGGTCGGTAACAGAAATTTTGAGCAGTTCGGAGAACTAGTAAATACCACCTTTGACTGGCCCTGCCCCCAATCTATTCTCTGCCGCCTGAGTACCAGCTGATCGGGAGGGAATGGGGATCTTGCAGTATCCTTCCCCTGCCACACCCACCAAGCCACGGCACACCTACCAAGCCATATCCACAGAACCGGTAATAAAAAAAAATTGAATCCCACCACTTAAGTTAATGAACACATGCATTGTCACTGCACATTCTTACAGCACGCCATTCAGAATATTTAACTGAGGGGAGGGGGGTCCAAGTAAAAGCAAACTTGAAAAATATTTTTGATAATAAGAATTATTGTGAACAGAGGTTTATGAACTTAACTGAGCATTTATATGTCTCAACTTAATGCAACAAGGTATTAAGGACATGTTTCTAAAGTCATGGTAACTTCCTTCCAAAGTTATTGGCAGAACAGAAACTTATCTACTGTCTAGAGTTTCAATAAATATGAGAGAGAACACATGTTTCATATAAAAAACCATATGGACTGAAACAGAGCTACCTAGCCATTACTTTTTTCTACTACCAAGATTTAAAAATTAACTAAAAATATTATTTTTAATAGATTTCTATCATAAATATACATTTAGAAGAAGAAATCTACCTCAAAGAAAGTATTTTCTTAATGTTTGGGGGGGGGGGTTTGCACTAGATTTAAATGAACAAACTGAAATACAGTAACTCATATTTTTTAGCATTACAAAATCATTTCTAATCCCACCAGAATCATAAACACATTTCCCTCTCCTCCCATCGTTTTTATTCTACGTACCTGCAGTCTGGTATTCATTTCCAAAAAATAGAAATTTTTTTTTGAATCCACAAGGAATTCCACTGTTCCCGCTGAGGAGTATTTTACAGCTCTGGCAAGAGCTACAGCCTGTTCTCCCATAGCTTTACGAGTTCCAGGATCCAAGAAGGTGCTATGTATTTTTAAAAGGGGGGGAGGGTTTAAAAGGAATTCTGTAAAAATACATTTGACTATTTTATGCCTTTTAGAAACTGAAACATAAAAGAAAAAGGTAAAATAATAATTATGCTGCTTAACATACATTCACAGTTCTATAGACCAGGAGTCCTAACTCCCAGGCTACAGCCTGTTTGGAACTGGGCTGCGCATGCACAAAGCTCTCCTCAGGTGAGATGTGGCTGTCTTGTGCTTGTGCCTAAAGCTCCATTTGCATGAGGGAAGGCACATGCACCTGCCGCTCACACAAATTGAGCTGCACATGTCTTCACATGCCTGCCTGCCCCCTCACAGGGAACTATCCCTCTCTCCCCTCCCTCCACCAGGCCACCAAGTCAGAAAGGTTGGGGACCATTGCTATAGACTATTTGCTGACTACACAGTATACATTCCCCCAAGGGACAGATGCTTTCTGCCACATAAATAAAAGTAGATACTCCCACCCATTTTTTTTCTTTTTACAGAAAGAAAGGAGGTTTACTCGTTTTAAAAACTACAGGCAGAATTCTGGGAGAGGCTGGAAATGAAGCCAATAAAATCATGAGATTAGTTATAGAATTGTTTCCAGCAGCCTCTGATTAAAATTCAATGTTTCCAAAGTGACCAAGCCCAGGAAAATTGAAACAAAGAAACAAATGGTTGAAATAAAGAACTGAGTCCTATATTCCACATACCTGTAATACTGAACAATCAAAATGTGGCTTTATTTGAAATTATTTCAACTCTTGTCTTTTGATCTTTTAATTGCTAGAAAGGCTGCACACTGCGCCTGTTACATGCCAGGCTTAGTAATAGGATTGATTACTTAAATAATATTTTAGTCCAGGGGTCTCCAACCTTTGCAACTTTAAGTCTGAAGGACTTCAGCTCCCAGAATTCTCCAGCCAGCTTTGCTGGCTGGAGAATTCTGGGAGCTGAAGTCCTTCAGACTTAAAGTTGCAAAGGTTGGAGACCCCTGTTTTAGTCCTTTAAAATGCAAACACTATAGCATTATGTCACCAGATAGAAAAATCAACGAAACTTTCTTTCACTACTTTTACTAAATCACTACAATAAATTTAGAAGAAAATATGAGGCTGTATAATTTACATTCTAAGAATTTTAAAAATAATATTAGTGAATTAAAAACAGTACTATGTTTATGACAGTAAATAAAACTATGCAATATGTTCGATTTGCAATATTTTATGTAGATGTTTACAGTCTGCTTGCTTTTCGTACTTACAAATGAGTAATGCTTCAGAGAATGTTTCAGAGAAAAATCTGAAATGAAATACCAAAGCTTCCAACTGAATTGCCTTTTCAACTTTAGCCTACAACACGGTATCTGACATCCAATGACAGTAACAGCTTGCATTTTAAATTATTGTCTCAACTTTACTCCAAAACTGAAAGTTTTAATTTTCTATTTTTCTTACTTTGATTCATCTGTTTACACAGCATGGTTCCTCCTGGTTCCACCCTGAGCACAGCTGTTCTTCTGCCTTAGAGCACAGTTGTGAAGCCCTCTTGGGATTCACTCTCTAGACTGCTCCCCAGCCTGCAAGTCTCCTCACTACAGGATACTAAATATATCATCTTCCAGAGGCCAAAGGCATATCAGCAGAAAAATATATACCCTGGCAATGTCGTTTCATTGTATTCTGATAGTACTTCAAAACACTCAAAGTTCTTATCTACCTTTACAAACGTTCACATTTTTCTACCAAACAATGTGTAAGACACATGAAGCAGATCAGATGTGCAGATTTTTTTTTCCATTTAAAAAGTGTAAATCTCATAATCTGTAGCTATTCTCATCTACCCCCATTCAATGCAAGGACCAACAAGTATGTTACTATGTTTCTTATATTAGCGTGGTAAATCAAAGAAACATAATTATCTGAACAGCAAGAGAATCAAAGAATAAACTGTGCAACAGAAGGTATTTCCTGTGTTCAAAATGGTTTTAAAATCTGTGTTTATTAAGTTTCTATAAAGGAGCCAGGCAACATACAGGAATAAAGATAAATAAAGTCAGTGTGCCTGCTCATCAACTAAGAAAATAAAATACACTATGGAAGGAAGGAAAAACAAAGAAGGGACATAGCAGTTGGATAAATAAAAGGAGTATTATTTCAAAAGGATCTGCCCCATTCACAGCACCCTTGTTTTCCTAAAACATCACTGCTGCATATTCAACTTTTACCTCAAAGAAGTAGAACAAATATCATATCTTGGTGCAACGGTCCCCAATCTTTATGCCTTGGCAGCCTAGCAGGGGGAGAGAGAAACCAGCCCACTGCTCCGACAAGCTGTGCATGCGCATGCACTGCCCAGCCACTCACGTGGCCCAGTTCCAAATGGACCATGGACCAGTAGTGGGCTGAAGCCTGGGGGGGGAGGGAATTGGGGACCTGTCTTAGTGAACACAGAGTTTAGTGTACACACAGAGAATGGATTTATGACAAATTTACCCCCTTCTTCATTAGTATGTACAAGCCTACATCCAGAGAAACTTTTATGAGCATACACACAAGGGCAATTCTATCATGCATCAGCAGTTCTCTGAATCATGACTTCTTTCCATTTTTGAAAGAACTCCTTTTGGAAGGAAGCAGTCTATAGCTGAGTGGAAGCAAACATGATGGTCTGGACCGAAAGAGAATATAGTGTATGAACTATAAAATGTATGTTAAAAAAAAAGGAATTTCTTTGACTATTCAGTTCACTACCATGCCAGATTGCAAATCAATGGGGAGATTTAATAAGACATTAAGGTTTTATTCATCTCAGCAGTGGAGCCTTTAGGAAACACAGCTAATATATAACACTATGGAAAAATCATGTAAGGATGTATTCTATTTTCTCAAATTATCTGCTACTATTTATTGTTAAAAGTACTCTAGCATTTGAAAAGCTAAAATATAATATTTTATTCTTAGGAAATCAGAAGCAATAAAGAAATCTCTCATAAAAAGATTTTCAGGCAACAAAGCGTTATTACTAAATAATATTGCAACTATTAAAATATAGTAGTTTAATCTTGTTTTAAAAAAATTCAGGCTCATGAAATGACTTCAGTTTAGCAACTACAGTAGTTCAATGATCTTTAGTTTTTATTAACATTAAGTTGTACAATTCAGTTTTAACATTTTACTGAATTTTATTTATGCCCATTGAAGAGTACATTCTACTCACCTTGGTGCCTCTTCAATAACTTTCTGGTTTCTTCTCTGAATTGAACATTCCCTTTCATTTAGCCATAATGCATTGTCATGTTTGTCAGCCAATATCTAAAAAAAACCTCAGGGTTAATTGTTTAAAAAATTTACATTCATTCTCTACTTCAAGTAGCTACTAGTTTCAATGAAAATATTTCACCAATGTACTACGGAGCATCTATTTGAATTAATAAGCTATCTGTTCATGTTCTATACCAGTGGTAGTCAACCTGGTCCCTACCGCCCACTAGTGGGCATTCCAGCTTTCATGGTGGGTGGTAGGGGTTTTATCCGATACTGAAGAACTTTCCTTTTTTAAATTTAATTGACTTCCCTACTTTATAAATCACCATTACTGTGGAACTGGTGGGCGGTTAGAAAATTTTACTGCTAACAGAGATACAAAAGTGGGCGGTAGGTATAAAAAGGTTGACTACCCCTATTCTATGCAAATTAGGAAAATAATAAATATTACACTTCTATTCAGTTTAGGTTCTTTCTCTGTGAAAGGAATACTGTAAAATGTAGGAAATATGCTAGAAGAAGGTTGAGTTGTTCAATGCAGAAAAGGCCTGAATAGGCGCCAGCCTCTTGCTAAGTCAGATTCACTGTGGTACAACACTAGGCTTGGCCATCCAGAGAAGGGTGGGGAATAAATGATGGATGAACACTACAACGTAATGATGAAATATGTGTCCCTTTTGTACATGTGTAGTGATATCACACACACACGTTTTGTTTACCATCCTGACTGATGAAAAGCCTGAAGAGGTTGAAGTATTTCAGACTCTTTTGGGACACTTACTACACTACACTACTCACAAGACCTACTGACCACATGATGGCCTTACAAGGTCACCGACACTGACATCCCTTAAATTCCACTGAAGAGGTTATCTAGCCTGGTAAAAAAAAGTTTGTAAAAAAACTCCACAAGCTCAGACAACAAATTTCTACCCTCAACTTAACTACGCTGGTTTAAAAGGCATTGTTCTGTTATGAATTCCTTATCTTTTTCCTGCAGCCAAAATGGTTGGCTATCCTTTTCTTGTGATATTGGTGAAAAACTGATAACCAAGGCAACCTCCACCAAAAGAAAAAGCTTTTAAAATGTGTACTTGAAAAGCAGTTTATACACTACAGAAGCAGCTCCTATTAAGGAAAACATTAATCTAAATCTTTTTAGGCATGCAGACTCCTTCATTTCTAGGTAGTCTGTAACATTACAACATTAGGACATAAAGGAATAAAAATGGGATTATTTTGCCAGAATAAATGATGTTAAACTGGTTTTTTTTAAATCTCAATGTTCTATAATACAAAGTGTTAGATTAAGCTACTGAGTGGTTTTCAGTTCAGCAACTTTTACACATAATATTCACAAGTTAAAGTTTTTCATTTATCTTTAGCATGAAAAACCATTATTACTAATTTAATAATAAAGGACAATTCAAGGGGGGAGGGAATAACTCACCAAACCTATATAACAACTCCACACTGAAAGTCGAAAGAGAAGAACACAAACCTGAATTTCTATGTGGCGAGGATTATCAATAAATTTTTCTATTAATAACCGATCATCACCAAAACTTGAAGCAGCTTCTTGAGATGAAAACCTGAAACCTTCCCTTTATAATAGAGGAAAGAAATCCATTTAGAAATATGGACAATGTATTATTTCTGCTTAATAAAAGACTAAGAATCCCTGCATGTAGAAATAGCTTTGGCTTGAAAGGCCACAACTGCTGAAAGTACAATAATGGGTACATTTTCATTTTATAGGCATAAATGCCATGATTCATAAGTATTACAAAAGGAAGCCAGTTATAGCATGTTAAATCTTAAAAAACACTGCAGGTGGTACCACCTACTCATCCTTGACTGATTCTGAAAGAAACTAGGCAGTGTTGGCCCTGTCAGTACCTGAGTAAGAAATTACAAGGAAAATTGACAGGCTAAACTAAGAAGTCAAAAACATTCTGAAAAAAGCAACAGCAAATAACTTTACCAATAATGTGCAGGTGAAATTATAAGTCATCTGCATCCAGTGGCATATGCAGGATGGGAGCATTAAAACCAATAAGATGGCAGACAGATTGTTACAATAAAAGCCTCATCTCTTTTGCATTTGTGTTGTTGTCATACACATATTAAAAGGGTATAAGCTCTTGCATTCCAACTCTGCATCTTGCTAATCTCCTGCAGATATCATCGTTAATTCAATATATAAATGTCACATTGGAATACTCGAAACTGCAGACCTACATTTGCACAATAAAGGGAGTATTATCCTCTTAATACCTAGGAGTTTATATATTTGTGGGAGTTTCTTATGCTATTTATTTCTTAAAGTAGATTTTTTCATTTTTTTATATATATATATATATACACATATATACACACACACACACACACACACACACACACACACACACACACATATATATATATATATATATATATATATATACACACACATATATGTTAAATTTCTTTAAGGGATGATTAATAATAATTAATTAAGAGACCAGGATGGATCCATTTCGGGCTCCTTAGCCCTCGTCAGCTGGCCATACTTCCCTACAGGGATTTGAACTGGTGCTCTCCAGCATTCGAAGCAGGCTTCTCTATGCCTTGAGCTAACCAGTTTCCCTGATTACATCATCCTTTCTACAGGACTTTATTGATGAAGTGGATATATTGTTTTGGGTTTTGTTTTTTGTTTTTTTGTTTTTTTGCAAAAGGCAGAAGCCAAAGCCTGATGATGATGGGGGTGATCCCATCGAAACGTTGCAAAAACACCTTTAATTTTACACGGGAAAAGACCCGAATAAACCAAAATCTACATACCTATACCCGTGAAAACCTACGAAAACATATATATATATATATATATATATATATATATATATATATATATGTGTGTGTGTTAGTTTTATGAGCTGATCAATAAATTAAATTAGAAGAGACCAGGATAGATCTATTTCGACCTTATTAGCTCTCATCAGCTGGCCATACCCCTTACTGGGATTCGAACCGGGGCTATGTTGCATGCAAGGCGAGGAACCTCACACTTAAGCCAAACCAGTTCCCCTATTACATCAGCTTTAGACAGGGTATATTTGTATAGGTAATTGTTTCACAACAACCTGTTATTATTAGGCCCCAATTAAAGGGAGGAGACATACTGTTTCCCTTACTGCTCATCGGCTCATCGCTAGAGACCATCCAAACAGCAAGCCAAGAATTACGTTGTATAATATTTTAGATATGTGTGTTAGTTTTATGAGCTGATCAATAAATTAAATTAGAAGAGACCAGGATAGATCTATTTCGAGCTTATTAGCTCTCATCAGCTGGCCATACCCCTTACTGGGATTCGAATAACATATATATATGTTATTGTTACATTTGGGGTTTTTATCCAATTATTGTGAACCACCCAGAGTTGCTTTTGCTACAATGGGCAGCTATACAATCTGATTAATAAATAAAATCAATAAATAATAGTAATAATTTCTTAAATTTTTATGTCAGCCTTCTCCAAATCACTCTTAGTGGCTCACAACAATGAAAGAAATTGCACAGATGACTTACTCTCTGGAAACAAATACTGTGGGGGTCCAAATACTGTGGACACCCCTAACACCTCTCAGGGTGTGTGTTCTGTTAAGATACAGCCTGGGGTGCCTTAAAATGGCTTCTATCTTACTGCCACAAAATGGCTTCTACTGTACAGTGCAGTGGAGTTGCCATGGTAATGGCTTCACAGTACTCCACAAGAGGACTCCCTCTGGAAAGATGGAAAATCGAACAAAACAACAAGATGGTATCACTTGCTTTGACACTTCTAGTGACACAGGGAAAACATTTGCAACTAATTTAATTGTTGCCAAAGGGCTTTTCCTGTCTGATTCAGGATTAGGATAAATAAAAACCAGGCAACACCGGGTTATCAGCTAGTAGAAGGTAAAAGTGCCCCATAACAGATGGAATGAAGCAAGGGGTCTTACTTTCCCTCTGCCAAGGACTGGGTGGAACAGCCAGGTCTTTACAGCAGCAGACAGAGAGCCATCTAGTTCTCAGGGGACCCTCGTTCCAGAAGAAAAGCATTTCCAACGTTCTTTTAGATCAGGGATCCCCAACTCCCAGTCCGCAGACTGGTGCTGGGCTGCAGCCCATTCGGAACGAGTCCATGGAAGTGGTGGGCAAACACACATGCATGCAGCTACGTTTGTGAAAGTGGCGAGCACATGCATGCAAAACCATCCCCTCTCACCCTCCACACCATCTCTGCTGGTCCGCAAAATCAGAAAGGTTGGGGAATGTTTATGATATGTAGGGATTTGTTTGTTTGTTTATTAATAAAAAAAATTATTGGCAGCCCTTTACAATCATAAAAGACAAAAACTGCATAAGATAAAAGACATAAATAATACAAAAAGCCATGCGGCCGAATTAAAAGATGAGGAAGGTGGGAGCAGAGTGGGAGGGAGGTAGGATCAGTCGTTAATCTATCAACCACCTCCACTCTGATGCTCCTTCTTTATATGTAACAACCAGCACCTTGAATCAATCCTGGAAGCCAAATAACAACCTGTGAAACTGTACATCATTGCTTGTACTGCTACATTCTGAACCAGCTGAAACTTCTGGATGGTTTTCAAAGGAGGCCAATTTAGAGCATATTGTAGTAGTCGATCCACAAGATCATTGGACATGAGTGGCTGTCTGAACAATCTTCAATTTAAAAAAGAGTGCACCAAATGAATCTATGCAAATGCTTCCCTATCCACAGCTGCCACACTGCAAGTCCAGAAAGATCCCCAGATTGTACACCATCCTTTT
This sequence comes from Rhabdophis nuchalis, assembly GCA_039707465.1. NCBI lineage: Eukaryota > Metazoa > Chordata > Lepidosauria > Squamata > Natricidae > Rhabdophis > Rhabdophis nuchalis. The sequence continues at coordinate 25,125,303 of CM077651.1, forward strand.
ACCTGGTTCGCCTGGTTCGCCAGTTGCGCCCCCTATTGGACCGGGATGCCCTTCGCACAGTCACTCATGCTCTCGTGACATCCCGACTGGACTATTGTAACTCTCTCTACATGGGGCTCCCCTTGAGGTGCACCCGGAGGCTGCAGTTGGTCCAGAATGCAGCCGCGCGAGCAATAATGGGTACCACAAGGTACACCCATGTAACACCGCTCTTGCGCGAGCTGCACTGGCTACCTGTAGTCTTTCGGGTGCGCTTCAAGGTGCTAGTTATCATCTTTAAAGCGCTCCATGGCTCGGGACCTAGCTATCTGCGGGATCGGATTCTGCCTCATACATCCTCACGGCCGATTCGCTCCCACAGAGAGGGACTTCTCCGGGTGCCGTCCACTAGACTTTGTCAGCGGGCGACGCCCAGGGGAAGGGCTCTCTCTGTGGCGGGCCCTGCCCTCTGGAACGACCTCCCCCCCGATATTAGAACTACCACGGACCTCCGTTCCTTCCGTCTGAAATTGAAAACGCACTTTTTCTGCCTGGCCGGCCTAGGGTAGCCTCTTACCATAGTATTATAGGGTTTAGGGTTTTAGTGATTGGTTTTGGGGAATTTTAGCGCAGGGTCTTATCGTTTAATGTGTTTTTTAACTGTTTTGAATATCTATGTATATTTATTGTTTTTATTTCCCTGTGCACCGCTCCGAGTCCCTTTGGGGAGAGGGAGCGGTCTAGAAATTAAATATATTATTATTATTATTATTATCCTTGAAGGGGAAGTACAACTCTATCTAAAGTCAAAGATGGAAGATCCACATAAAGGGACATTTTATCATGCATGGCGGATTTGAGGGGAAATGAAAAGATATTGGACACAAATACATATGGTGATACATATGGTGATGCAGAGAATTTTAAAAATTAACATTCAGATGAAACTTGAACTTTTCTTATTGGAGCTTACAAACACTCAACTAAAAAAGACTCATGGACAATTGGTTTTAATATGATAACTGCAGGGAGGCTATTATATGCCCAGAAATAGAAGTCTACAGAAACATCAATAAGAAAGAAAATGATTATGAAGATGGCTGAGTCTGCAGAAATGACTAAATTGATTTATTTGATTAAAGAGAATGCAACCACTTTTTAAAGAGACTGGAAACCCTTTAAAGACTTTTTGTTGAAAATAGATAAAAATAAACTGCTAATTTGGGGGTTTCTTAATTAAAATATTTGTTTGTGGGAAGAATGGAACTATAATATGCAATATGGAAGGGTGTAGATCAGTGGTAGTCAACCTGGTCCCTACTGCCCACTAGTGGGTGTTCCAGCTTTCATGGTGGGTGGTAGGGGTTTTGTCCAATACTGAAGCACTTTCCTTTTTTTAATTTAATTGACTTTCCTACTTTATAAATCAGCATTACTTTGGAACTGGTGGGCGGTTAGAAATTTTTACTACTAACAGAGATACAAAAGTGGGCGGTAGGTATAAAAAGGTTGACTACCCTTAGTGTAGATGGTAATTACTATGTTTGTAACTGCTGATCAGAAGTTACTTCTTTAGAAATGTGTCTCTCTTCTTAATATAAAGTTATTTTTCACTTTTTCTTTACATCTTTATAATATTTTTTCTATTTCTTTTACGCTTCTGTAGTTCCTTAAATCTTTCTGAAATCCTCTTTGAATAAAATTATTTTAAATGTATATTTTAAAAGTCCTATTCAATCACTTAAAAACCTCAATAATAAAAATCATAACTGCAGCAAACAAAGTATAATATACACATTTAATTTACCCATATACAGTATATCCATGCACATGTGTACGTGAGGAATTTCTACTAAATTTATAGGGCATATAAAATCTATAGCTAATTCCAAGATGTCTCTCTTTTTGTTCATTCTATGCTAACCTGCTCTCCTCTCCCATGCTATATGATCCATGGAGGAAGGAAACTATACAAATGCAAAAAGCATTATAAATCCAGCAAAAAAGTTATTTGATAACAAAACAGAAATAAACAATGACCATGTTGCCTGCGGATTTCTACACCTTAGGGAAACATTCATATCTAATATGTGTATAAATGAAAAGTCTTTTAGATCAACATAAATTAGCATGTCTAATTACTGGCTTGTTAGCCATAATTTACATTATTATTATTTTTAAGTTTCTAATGTGCATTTTTTTCTAGACATTTAAAGATAACTTCATAAATCACATTTCTAAACTATAAAATAAAATTAAAACTCCAATCAAAACCATTAGGGCCACCATCTTGTGAAACATCTCCATGTTCAACTCCTTTCAACTGCAAAAATCAATTAGTTGATGAATGATCCCTTTTCTTTCTCAGATGCCATAATTTAACTATGTGTGCTTGTGGGTACAAATAAAGTTGGTATGTAAACAATACTGATCAGATATTTTGGATGCAGAATCCTGGTGTTGGCAAAATAAGTGTTTTCTTATTATTATTAATTTTAGATAATCAGCAATCATTAAGATGATAAAGCCAAAAACTTTTTGCAATAAAGTTACTGATGTTGTTGAAGATTGGTGAAAACAGCAATCAGGCTTGCTAAGATTCTGAAGAAGAACATGGTTAAACACTCTCCTCAGTTGACATGCAAACTGATATGAAGTTGTTAGGAAGGTATTTGTGGGTCCTTCCAACATACAAACACATACTTCCTACCAGCCCAGGGGTGAAATCCAGCAGGTTCTGACAAGTTCTGGAGAAGCAGTAGCAGAAATTTTGTGTAGTACAAAGAAACGGTAGCAGAAATTTTGAGTAATTCGAAGAACCGGCAAATGCCACCTCTGACTGGCCCCAGAGTGGGGTGGGAATGGAGATTTTGCACTATCCTTCCCCCTCCACGCCCACCAAGCCATGCCCACCAAGCTATGCCCACAGAACTGGTAGTAAAAAAAAAAATGAATTTCACCACTGTACCAGCCCCATCAACTCATCTCTCCAAAAGTGTAGTCAAATCCTGTTTAGTCAATTAAAATATTTGTAAGTTAACAGTTATATTCTTTTGGCAAAACTAATTGGATTGTGTTGGTGAGTAAAGCAAATCTTGTAAACAATTAATCAGCTAAGGTCATTATAGGATTTGTTTATTTACATATTCAACACCTTTCTATCACACTGCAATCAAAAATGACTTTCAACAGCTTACATAGAATATAAATAGAAATAATGTACCACAAATGCATTTAAAATTAAGGGAGGAGCACAACAAATATTAGCAACAAAAACTGTTGAAAACAAAAACAAAAAATGGCTGGTGTCATATACTGTATACAGTCAGGGGAAAGCTTTAGTCAACCATTACATTTTCAAACTTCCCCCAAAAAATCAATGAGGCAGTTAGCCTGATTTCAATCAAAGAGCTGATCCGTGGCATCAGTCCTGCCATTAAAAAGCTGTGTGCCATCTTACTTCAGGCTCTCAAACTTCTGTAAAATATAGGATTAAAGTATCTAATGTAAGAATAAAATTACGGAATAGTAGTTGAATCATATGGACAGAAAACAACATATATAGGCATATATACTGTTAGGTGATATCTCCATTGGGAGACAGCAAAGGGTGTGCAGCGGAGTATGCAGCTAGAGGAACCGTTGCTAGTGTACACACAATTAGTAGACCAGACACTGTTAAGTAAAATAAAATAGCTTTTACTGAAGTTGTAAAAACTACTAAACTAAACTACTGCTTAACAAGCAGTGATGTTAAAGCGATTCAAAAACAAAGTCTCAACAAATATCAAATTGCTTACAGTCAGCAAACACAATCTTCCTTCTTCTTCAGTTTGTCACAGCACACGAGCAATTCAGTTATCAAACAACAAATCCAGCAGAGAGATATATGTGCTCTGCTGGCTTCCTCTTATAGTTGGAGATAATTGCACGTACTAATTGCACTCTAACATTCCAACATCCTTAAAGCCACAATGAACATTTGTCATTATGGTACTATATATTGTCTACTCAACTCTAAGAGTCTACTCCTAACATATACAAAAGTCCTGTATAAGGAAAGTGTTACGGTAAATCAGGGCATTTCCCCTCATGTTAGCACCTTAAACTATTCTGCAGGAACAGCTTGCCCACAGTCATACTGACTGGGAAAATGGAACTCCTAGTTCATCTTCCATATAATGGAGCACCAAAGACCACAAATGGTCTTACATCACTAAATGATGGGGTTTGTTAAATGGGTTGCATCCAAGTTTATGAGCTTTTTTGCTGCAGTTATTAAGCAAGTCATGTGGTTATTAAGTGAATCAGACTTTCCCCATGGACTTTACTTGCTGAGAACATTATAAATTGTAATCACATGACTTCACAATGCTGCAACCATTGTACATACATGCCGGCTGCCACGTACCCAAATTTTCATCACACGATCACACAAATTATTGACTGGTCATAAGCAACTTTTTTCAGCATTGACATAATTTTGAAGAATCATTAAATGAACGGTCATCAGTCGAGGACTACCTGCAATAGACTGCCGAGGGAATAAGAGCAAAAACTTGTCCATTTGCTGCTTAACTGCTAGTTTATCATAGTTTATGAGAGCTTTAAAAAGAAAGAATGGCATAGTTGCATTTGAAAACAGATGTAGTCATCAAAAATGATTTCTGGACTGCACCTCACCTGGCTTCTTCATCATTCCATGCAACTCTCATGCCTTTTCCACCACCACCTGCCGAAGCCTTGATCATCACAGGGTAGCCTAGCAGCAGGGAACAATTAAGACAGAAATTTAAATTTTGATCATACATTTATGACAACTGACCACATGTTCAATGACAAGGTCAATAACGAGCTTATTAAAAAGCTTTCTGCTGGGAAGAGAAATTTAAACTGTGTTATCTGTATAGTAGTAGTGTTTTAATGACAGCAATCTCCTGAATTTAAATTTATCAGATTGAATTGGCCAACAACCAATAAAACACAGCATTTTAATAAATATCTAAAGCACTGTTTTCATCAAAAGATCCTCAAGCAAGCAAAACCATTTTTTTTAAAAGAAATTGGAATTTCAGCTTAACATGATATGAAGACCTACAGGGGGAAAAAACAGTATGTTAAATTAATGGCATCGTTTCATTAGTCCAATCGAAGCACCAGATGTTAAATATAAATATCAGACCATTCTGAGGGTTTTTACATTTTAAACAAAATTGTGAAAAACAACCAATATTCGGATAATAGATCAATAAAGAAGTTCTTCAGTTTTAAAATAAACTTTGTGTACATGGAGTCCTCAAGCCACAACCATTCATTTAGCAACTATTCAAAGTTGCAATGGTGCCAGAGAAAATGACTTACAGCTGTCACTCAGTCTCATGACCATCACATAATCCCCGTGGTCACATGATCAAAATTCAGGCACTTGGCAACCACCTTCTTTTTACAATGGCTGAAGAACCCTGAGATCACATGATCACCATTTCTACCCTTCCCAGCCAGCTTCCAACAAGGAGAGTCAATGGGGGAAGCCAGATTCACTTAATGATCATGTGACTCACTTAACAATTGCAGTGATACATTTAATAACTGTAGCAGAAAAAGTCATAAAATCAGATGTGACTTACTTAATCGCTTTGTTTAGCAATGAAAATTCTGCTCCAAATTGTGTCTTAAATTAAGGACTACCTGTCCTGTATTTCATTCAGCTAACATACTCTCTTCTCTTTACTTATATAGGTAATGGCTACCACAATGACCTTTAAGTTTTGATACCATCTGATCTTATTTTATTAAATATAATTTTTCTGAATCTGTGTTCTTAAAAAAGAATTGAAGGAAAAGGAGATGGCAAGCACTTCACCTCACATGGAATATTATGTATTAAAGAACACAATTAGCTGTATGAAACAACATGATATTACAACCAATATATATTATGAGTCTCATATATGATGGAAGCTCACGGGGTTCTTTATTTTTACCTTTATTGATTATCATTGCTTAAATATCATTAGATGAAGAGTTAAGAAATGCTCTCTCTCTCTTTTTGGCTAATTTAATTTCCAACTAATTAAATTGTTGGCACAAAGTTAGTCAGACACAGTTGAAAATTTGACAGCAGTACATAATTTTGAATAGTTTTTATGTGATTTGATTATTAAGCTTCACATTTTCATCATGTTTTATGTCAACTGAATTTTCATGTCAAAAAATGATTCTTACATATACATTGCTGTATATAATTTTTTGCCACTCCTATATAGGAAATTGTTTCTGCATTACCTCAGTATTTTTAGCATGAATTGTTTATTTTTATGAGGTTTAGATCTAAAATTTAACTTGGACATTCCAAATTATACTGAGGATATTTCTGATTTCCTGGACAATTTCATGCGGTACTATAGAAAATATTTACTATTATTTAAAAACTTTCTCCCTACCAAGACTCGGAAACATGTCTCAATGGAGCCCTAGAAATGTAAGAAATCTCTCCAGATTGTATTAATCTATTTAGACTCAATGGATACCTATCAGTGTGGGATATGGTGCGTTCTCTACAATCTTTGAATGGAGAACTTCAAAATTTGTCATATGTGTACTGAGTAGAAAATTGAATTGACTAGAGATGAATCACTTTTTTGCAGGTGCACACTTCATGCTGGATTGTCATTTTTATGAAATAAATGAAAAAGCACAAAACTTTGGCGTTACTTCTTTACTCAGTCCGTTTATATATCAATACAACTCGCATTAAACTCTTCTAATTGGCAATATTATACTAACATTTCCACCCACCCACCCACCCACCCGCCGCCTAATTAACATCCCATTTAAATAAAACTGGCGAAAAGAAGCCTACACATTTCCTATTCTGAAAAGAGGCATTAGGAAGCTGGGCTTAATCTCTAAATCAAGGATCCCCAATTGCCGTAGCCCAGTACCAAGCTACATCCCAGTCAGAACTGGGCTGCGGAAGCAGCAGGTGAGTGCATGTGCAGCTCCATTGTGTAAATGAAGCTGTATGCACAAACTCACCCACCATTCCTGCAGAACCATCCTGTCTCCCTGCCCCGTGCCGATTCGCAAAGCCAGAAAGGTTGGGGAATGCTGCTCTAAATAATTTGATATGCTGAATAGACCTAGAGATGGACCACTAGCCTTCATTGGACAAAGAGTCCTCTGTGGAGAAGGGCGGGATATAAATTTAAATAAATAAATAAATAAAGAGTCAATTAATCTCCCCACAGAGTCTGCCTTTCATTTATGCTCTGTATTTTGGAAAACTGGGGGCGGGGGGGGGGGAAATCCTCAGAGAAACAGAAGAACAAAGAGAACCTGCCTAAAAATATCAAAACAAAAGGTCCAGTTTATTCAAGGTGATAATAATAATACCTGGCCTGATTATATTGATTTTATTTGAAATTCTGTACACAATTGTAATTGTAGCCTTCCCTATTCTCCTATTTCCATTTTCCCCAAAACTGCTTTTTGTATCTAGAAATTTAGCTTTGTTTTAGAAGAACATTTCTCATTAAAACATTCCTCATGTGCAAGGTCACAAAATTAGTCAACTATGTCTTATGTTTCATAACAACCATAAGACTTCTTAAGTTCTGCATTTCTTAGTTTGGGGAAGGGGAAAAGGGATAAGGATAGAATCAGAATCAGAATTGTTGGACGAGACCTTGGAGGTCTTCTAATCCAACCTCCTGCTCAAGCAGGGGACCTTATACCATTTCAAACAAATGATTGAGAACCCACAACTTCTGAAGGCAAGCTATTCTACTTATTAATTCTTCTCACTGTCACAAAATTCTCTTTATATCTAGGTTGGATCTCTCTTTTGTAATGTTCTCCCTTTTCATATAGGTTACTTTGACTAAGAAATAAAACTGGCCAAGGTTTTCTGAATAAACAGTCTCTCTAAGACACTATCACATAATATAGGCCAAAATAAGTTTAAATGTAATTGGATTTATAATCTCCATGTCACCTTAGCAGGTGGTAGCATCTAGTCAACTTTGTCTTATTTCAGAAGCTAAGCAGGATGAGCTCTGGTTAGTAGTTACGCCAGACCAAGATAGAATACCGCCAGCAAAATTGCATGGATGCTGTCACCAGAAGTGAACCACAGTTTGAAGGAATGGTTACTACTTATACTACATTCACTTTAAAATTTCAAATGGTTTAAAAAAAATCTGTTCTGGAAGAATGAAGTTGTCAAAATGTAGACAATGATCCAGAGAAATAGTTTAGGTTCTCCTGATTCAATATCTGACTTCAAACGAGTCGGCTAACACCCATTCCATATTTCAAAACATTTTTTAAACTCCACTCAATTTCAGTGAAAAATCATTTTGTAAAACAAGTAAGAAGGTTCTATTATTTTAAAAAGTCAAATTTGGAGGTAGAATGAACGTAAATTCTATCTTTACTTGTAGCTCACGAAAGCCTACAGTATATTGGATCACAAATCAACACATGGTTTTGGAAAAATTAGAAAAAGAACAATTACCGTATTTATTCGAGTATAACACGCACACGTGTATAACGCGCACCCCTAATTTTCGATTAAAAATCGGTATAAAATTTTGTTTCACTTTTTCTCGGTTCAGACCAAGCATTGTAAGTGACAAACGTTGTTGAACACGTGCGGCCATGATAAAAATCACCCCACCCCAGCCCTCGTTTATAACGCGCACCCAAACTTTGATTTCTTTTTTTGGTAGAAAATTTTGTGCGTTATACTCGAATAAATACGGTATATCAGCTATCAAAGAATCAACTCTGGTCATAGCTTAATTTACAACAAAATTTAAGCAAACTCATGAAATACCTGATTTTTAAACAGATTAGGGCTATGTCATCCTGTTTGCAACAAAATTGCTAAAATGCTATTCATGTAGATATAAATATAGAATTGTGCAAAGAACATCTTCCAGTTCTTATAGCGATAGAGAATTTGAAAACCAAAATCATGTGTTCCACAGAGATTCCTGATTAAACAGATTTTAATCAAGAGCATCTTCTGAAAAGCATGCACATCTCTTCCAGTCCCCATGTAAAGATACCCTAACTTACCAATTTCCCTTGCAATTCGGACAGCTTCATCTGCATCCTGTAAAAGCAGGAAATTGGACCTACCATTAATCCATCAGTGCTGTTCAATGTCTCTAGGGCAAAGATATATTACACTGCCTTCTTCAGTATATTTACCATTTGATTTTACAACCTTCTGACCCACATCATTCAGAGAAATATAAAATTAATTCCAGTGAAATGTAAATTTTACCTTGTCACTTGCATTGCCGCCCTGAGTCCCTTTTTGGGAGATAGGTGCGGGATATAAGTCGAATAAACATAAACAAACATTACACAGCCCTTAAGCAATGAAGAATCACTTAGTGAAACACAAAACAAAAAGCAACAAGACTACAGAAGGATTACTCAAGTTGCTCAAATTTATTGAATTTAGAAGGTTTTACTAAGAAGCAAAGATTAGAACATTAGGATTTGTCAGCAGCCAGCTAATACCCTTTTTGTTTGCTTTTTTAGTTTTTTCCTGTTTTCTAAGGTACCGGTGTATCATGTTGGCCTAGATATAGTCAGCAGGGGGAGTTGATTCTCTATTGTTTGGCTAAGCTTCATCATCAACACAAGTCTTAGAAGAATCTACAGAAAAACTTCAAATATAACGTTGCATAAACTGGGTGAAGGGAGGAAGTCAGGGTGGAGGTTAATAATTCAAAAAGTAATCCTAACCTTAAATGAAACGTCGACTCACAAACATTAATAGCATTTGGCATTTTAACAACAGAATACAAAGTGTTACATCTACTTACTTTTATTTTAGAATTAAGATTCTGAATATGATGCACACATGGAGAAAATAACAAAACATAGTTCAAATAATGGTTAAAGAGGCATTGTTGTTTCATTTTTCTATAGAAGATACCAATCCCCAGCAGTTCAAACTAATCTTGAACTACAATCTTGAACAAATCCACAAGATCTCCTCCGACCACATCATTGCAGATTTCTGATACTCAACTGTTCAAAAATAGCAACCAAAACTATTTCTCCTACTGAAAAGAAAAGAAAAATAGAATAAGAGTGAGTAGATTTATGCTTGGTAGGCCTCCCTTTCTAAAACTCCAAGCAAATTGGTGAGCTCACAATTCTTTGTTTCAATTCACTCTTCTTTTTGAAACTGCTGCTGGATTAGTATATAGTATATTCAGAACACTCCAGCTAATCTATATGACTTAACCCATAGGGACTGACTTTTGAACATTAAAATGAAAACTGATATTTTAAAATATTGGCTTTTTAAAAATTGAACAAGAATTCTCTTTGCCTCAAAGAAAGAGGGGGTGGAGGATTCTTGTTAACCAATCATTAAAACAAAATCTTTTTAATACCTACTAAGAGTGTGAGGAAGATTAAGGAAGCTGATACAGGAAGTAGGTAGAAAATTTAATTTCCTTTCATTAACTATTCTTCTCCGCAAATAATGCCTGTTAAGTTCAAAGCAGCCCTGAAACTAGTATCAGCTTTAAATGTGTGGGTATCTCTGTGTGTGTATGTGTTTAATTCAAATAGGCACATCTGTTAATGAGATTTTACAAACAAAAACTGCTTTTAAACCAAACAGAAATCCATCCCAAAAAAGCAGGAAAGAATAAAATCAAGGTTTACTGTTACACCTTGTTGTTTTCGCTGCAGCCCAGGCAGGCACCAAGTTCTAGCTTAGAGGGGCTTTTAAAAATGCATGAAAAGGGTCATTTAAGAATGTTAGTGATTTCCACACATTGAGTCTGAAGGTTCTTTGTTCCTGCCTGTGACAGTTATGTGAGAATACTTCCCCTTAATAGCCTCTCTGTCAGGAAGTGTTAAACCTGCCAAATACAGACAATTAGAGCCTCTTGAATAAAATGCAGGAAGAGTGAGGACTGACGGAAGAGCCTGATTACTGTAAAGCCAAGGAGGAAACTTCCATATTTCTTTTTCTCCCAAAAATTCATGCATAGCTTTATTAACAGAATTTTAAAGTTGAAGCAACCTAGTTGTTCCTCTCTCTTTTAGATACCTGCAACCCAGGAATAACTGCTTCAGACTTCAAGCTTATAAGAAAGTCAACTAATTACTGTATGCCATTTACATTTCAAAGTGGCACTAAAATTACTCTTTATTGCTCCTTTTATTAGGCTGTTGTTTATTAGGAGTGTTAGGCTATAATTCCCTTCAATAATACAAGCTATTTTACCATACTATCAGCGCACTTTGTGAAAATATTAGAGTAATAAATGCTCTTCCTCTAGTCAGAGCACATAGATGCATTGAACCTACTCTCTTCTATTTAAAAGTCAGCCAGTCTACTTCTGAAAAGAGAAAGAACAAAAAGAAAAAGTTAAGAAGTCTTCCTTTCTTATTTCCCCAGGATTTTTAACAGATTTAACAGATTAACAGAGTTGGAAGACCTTTTCTCTCCAAGTTTTTTTCTTCTTCTAAACATTCCCAATCATGGAGATGTTAAGCTTCTATGTCTGTCTTCTTGGTCTATAAAACTAATCTGGCAGTAAGAATTTCAAGAAACAGAATTCTGAACTTAAGCCTGGATACATGTTCTGGAAACCAAATGGAAACATCTTTTCCATTTCTAATTCTTTTGCTCTTCAAATTAACAATGGAAATATATATATATATATGTTAAATCAATGTTATATATATATAAACATTGATTTAACATTGGTGCAAACAGCTTACCACTTGGGGGAGGGAGGTTTGATAGGGAATAAGGGAGACCAACTAACTCTCTAGTTTGTTATTCCTCTGAAGATTATTACATTCCTTTGCCAAAAGGCAAAAGCTTAGGAAAATTAACATTTTTCTAAGTTTAATTGGCATATAGGTGGGGATCCTTAAAGTGATGTTTACTAGCTGATCTCCTTCTCTTGACACACAAGCATCCATACATGCTGCCTGGACATATCCAATGAGGTTCTATTGACCTATGGACCACCTATAGAAAGATGAGTCTCTTGAAAGAAGGGAGAGGAGGCTTAATGCCCCAAAATTATGTTCTATTTGTGAAAGGATAAACAAATGTAATGACTTCAAGTGTACATATAAGAATGTACGCTTGCATATTTTGTTCAGATGAAGGGAAATATTTTATACATTCTCAAAGAAAGGCAAGACTAGAGATGTAAGGATTCTGACGTCTGGGGAAGGCTCTGATGAGGGCTCTGTTTGTTTCGGAGGCAGAGAGGCAGAGAGGGGGCCAGAGCTGTATGCCAGTTATCAGCTGCCTTCAGAGTCAGACATCAGTGAGGCAGATGAACAGCTGGAGCCTGTTCCCAATGTGTGCATGCGCAGAGTTGCCAGACAAAGGGAACAGCTAAAGAACAGGGGTAGACTTAGGAGTAAGGCCACAGGTGAATGAAGAATGGTCCCTCCCAGAGGAAATAAAAGAGGAGCGAAAGGAGAGTGGAGTTTGCTGGAGACAAGTAGTTCACTTAATTGGTTCATGACTCTCCGAGACTCCTTGCCAAGTTTTGCAGATATTGGCCTGTCAGACTCAAATAAGCCAGATAAGGTCTGTGACTATAAATCCTCCCTTGAAAGACTTTGCTAAATGTGAATGAGCAGAATTCACAGTAAATTATTAAAAGGGTTTTTTTGTTGGGACAAGGAGTTTGCTTCATGTTCTTGGGAAGCCAAGGTCAGAAGAGGTGGAGGAACAGGTAAACATATATTTCTACAGAAGCCTATAGGAAAGTAAAACAAGCCAAGAGGCCTACAGTTTCTGTAAGGCCCATTTATATTTATAATTGCACATGGCTTCCATAACCAAACCTTTATTTCAATTGCATAATTTGTTCAAGTTACCTTAATGTTTATATACAACATCATATTTAGCATGTACAGAACACCTTTCAAATTTTATGCTTCATATTTTTTTTAAGCCTGTACTACAGCCTTGGTAAGTAGGATGGTATTATTCCCAACAATGTCCTAATCCAAGATCAAAAAAATATTGCAAAGTTTATTTCACAATTGAAATTGGCCTCTGTTTGCAGTTCCATATAAAACAGCGCTGGGAAATTTTATGCAAATAGGTGTCCTGTAGCTATGGATTTGGGCTATTTTAATATCTAGCAATGGCTGTCATGGGGACTGGTTCGGACTGAAGGCCAAAGGTAGTGAAAAGAATAAATATTATATCGTTCAAAGCTATCTACACTCTCTCTCTCCATAAAACAAAAATTAAATCCGTGTTTAACTTATTTTTTTAAATTTATATTGCTGCCTACTCGCTCATGGTGACTCATGGAGGCTTACAGAAGATAAAAACACAAAATAAAAGAAATAAACATAATACAAAATAAACATAATAAATACCCAAGTATCATATCATATTTTGTATAAAATACTTATCCCAAAGCCTCTACATTCTTATTTTAAATGCTTAAGGCTAATAACATTGAAAAGGGGGTGTCTGCAGGATATGATCAAAACAGTCAAAAGAAAAGCTGTATTGGTGTGACTGAAGAGTACCCTACCAGAATTTTTTTTTAAAAACCAGAAGGAGTTTCAATGACACCATCATAGTTGTTGTTTGGACATTTATATAACTGTACCTTGTTGACAACCTTGTGTTTGACCCACACTTTTTTCTACAGTAGATATCAGCAAGGTACAAACATTTCCAGCATAGGCATCCATGCTAGCCACAGATCAGAACTAGGCATGTAAGATGCAGCATTTTGTATCATGTTGCAATACATGCTTGGTCACTTGGCCCCCCTCAACCCATGATTTTTGCAAAGGTTTCTTTGTATGCTCAAAACAAGGCAAATTAAAGTGAAAGTCACTGACTGGCTCCAAAACAGGAAATATCCCAACGGCATTTCTCATTTCTCCCCACCATCAAACTCATTTTGACTCAGAATCTATTCTATGCTATTGTACTACACCAGGAATGTCAAACTCAAGGCTGATTAAATCTGGAGCCTGGAAATATCAAGGGACCAGCCCGCAGTGCCTCTGCTGGCCAAAATGGGCCGCAGGTGGTCTCCTGCAACCCGTTTTCAGCCTCCTTGGCCTTGTGTAGCACTGTTGGTCAAAAACAACCACGCCTACCCTGGCCATGCCCCACTACCACCCCAGGCCCTCTGCGGTCAAACAACCCTGATGTGGCCCTCAATGAAATAAGAGTTTGACATCCTTGCACTATACAATATGAACATAGGTAGTCTTTGACTTACAACCATTCATTTAGTGACCATTAGGTTACAATAGCACTAAAAAGAGTGTGAAATATGGTCTTAAGTCACTTTTTTTCAGTGCTGTTGCAACCGAATGGTCACTAAATGAATGGTAGAGAATGGTAAGAAACTTGGAACAATATTACAATGAGCAAGATACAGGCAGTCCTTAGTTAACAAAGGCAATTAGCTCTAGGAATTCCCTCGCTAACTAATATGGTTGTAAAGCTTAATGTTATATAACCATGCTGACTTATGATGGCAATTCTAGTTGTGATGATTAGGTCACTCCTGCACAGTGGTTAGGTGTGATGTCAGGTAATTGTCACCTGTGACTTTCTGCCAGTTTCCTCACTGACTGTTGTCAAAAGCTGGCAGTGAAGGTGGTAAATGGATTGTCTACATATTTCCTCATTGAGCGCTGCTGTAACTCTGAACTGTTGCTAAGTGAATGGTCAGTAACTAAAGACCACCTGTACTATGTTTAACATTTAAAGCACAGCAGAAATTTTTCATTCACAGGTCCCACAATCTTCATGCCTTTCTCTACTATATCATATTTTAAGTGATCATGTAACAGGGGCCATGGCAAAACTACATAGCTAAGAAAATTGATTCTTAACCATTTTTACCATGGTTCACAATGCTTCATGTTATTTGATTTATTTTTTGAAACATTTATATGGCTTAAATCAAACCCCAGGCGGCTCACAATCCTAATTTGATTTCCAAAAGATACTTCATGATATGTAAAAGAAAAAGCAGCATGTTAATGACTCGTTAAAGGAGATAATCTGAAGCAACTTCTTAAAAATAAATTAAAATACTATACGGTATCATTTTTATGTGGAGAGAAGTCGGTTAACTCACACATGCAGCAGGGTTGTTCCTAAATTTTCCTTTCTTCTATCTACCTATGGCAGTCATTTCATTCTATGGGAAAAAAATCACTAGCTCTTGAAAACACTGTTTTTGTGAAGAAAAGCTTCTCTCTTATTGTATTCATTGATTATTTAATTATTTATTTATACTTGTATTTAGCTCACATAGTTATGCAATCATAAGACTAGGGAGCTCACACGTATAGTATTATGTGAGACAGATCATAGTGATAGTTTTGAGTTTGCTATTCTTTTACACAGAATGAAGTGTTTTATTCATCTCAACAACTTATCAGATGCAAATATTTCTATCATAAATCTCACTGCCCCACTGAACATTATAATTGTATACCTTATGTTTAACACTAATCTTAATCCAGAAAGTGCTTTTTAAATTAAAAATGAGCTAATTAAAAAAAAAGCTTACCTTTATCACTCCATCATAACCTGGTATAGTATTGATCTTTGCATTCTTGGCTAACAATTTGCTTTCTATCTTGTCTCCCATTGCGTGAATGGCATGCATATCTGGTCCAATGAAAACAATACCTTCTGATGCCTGAAGAAACAAAGAAGGAAGAGAAGGACGATTACAATGGACCTCTTTGAACATAGTTCACATACGTACTACAAGTACCGTAACTTTAACTTGAAATAGTACATTAAAAGTATATTTGAGGAAGAGAAAGCAAAGATCCATAATTACTGTTTGTACAAATCAAAACCAGACCAAGGAAAATTAGCTGAAAGTTATAAAATATTTTTGCCTGACTTATCTGTAGCATCTCATGAGTGAGAAAAAGGCAACTTGGTCATAACTCTGAGATGCCACAAGAGCATACTAAGCTGTGTCATATAGCTCAGGATTTCATTCTCCATTCTTTAAGATTCAAGTAAAGACAACTTTTTTTTCTTTTAGAAGGGCTGAAAATATTCAAAATGGACTTTTAATTTATTCAAAATAGATTTCTAAACACCAACCTTCAAGCTAATCAAGAATATCTTCCATTTAAGTCTGATGTCCTAAATAGATACCAACACAGACACAGACACAGACAGACAGACCAATCTCAAACATGGGTGAAGCGGGATTCATGTCATTATTCAAAATAAGTATTTTTTTAAAATTTCTGTACCTTCAACAGTATTCATTCCTAAAAGCTGCCATGTGATTTGCTAACACTCTCCTCTTAGGGCTGAGATTTTGGCTGGTCCAAAGTACCCAGTTGATTTCTGCATCTAATGTGGGACCTATAACACAAAGTCTCCCAGTTTCTAGCCTGATGCCTTAAGCACTGACTCTTTTAAATGTTTGTTTGTTTGCTTGCTTGCTTGCTTGCTTGCTTGCTAAATGTTTATGCTGCCCATCTCACCTGTAAGACAACTCTAGGCATTATTACTTAGTTGTTTTAAGGGAATAAATAAATGCATGAAATAACTGTAAACAACACATGGATTCCCACATTCACTCTCTGTCACTAAAACTAAAAGAGAATAAGGGAGTTGAAATCTTGGAAAACCAGCTAGACAAAACCAATAATCAGACCAATTTAAATAGTTTTTATTTTCCAAAAGTCAGAGCACCCAAATCTATTTTTCTTTTAATGAAATTGTGTACTTTTCCAAAAAGAACATCGAAATAATCAAGGAGCATATAAAACATGAAACCAAGAGAGAACAAATAATCAAAGTAAATAGAAATTGCATGCATTCCAACAAATATTCCCTATAACTATCAAGGTGGTTACTGATTTAGATAGAAGGAAAGTGAAACATGGGAGGAATTTTCTTTAGATGTTTTCCATATAGGATTTCCTCAGTTCCTGGCAATCAAATCGGTCATAGATTTTTACATGATAAAAGGAATCTGTGGAACTAATCCTAGAAACCTCTTTCTGTTTTCTTGCATAACACCTCCAGGCACAGAAGAGACAAAATGCTTCATTTGCATCCTTAAACATTAGAAACTGAGAATGAACCTTTTCAACTGCAAATGTTATTGCATCTACATTTCCAGAAAGGCGGAAGGGGGGAAGGTTACAGAGTCTACTAGGGTTTATGTTAACTCATCTCTTTTTTAGTATTACTGATCAATACAAAGAGAAGGCAGAAGCAGCAAAGCCTTAAGAACTCCAACTTTTTTCTCCCTAAAGAAAAAAGAAGAAAGAGATAAGAGAGAACATGAAGGATGATCGGCTGAAGAAAGAGGACATGACCAAAGTAAAAACAGCAAATATTAACCATGGTAATAGTTTTTCTTTTCTGATAACATTTGGGCAAGATTTGCTTGTGTAAAATAAAAAAAAATAACAATAAAGACTAGACCAGACTGAATTCAAAGCATTTATGTAAATAAAATAAAAAATCACATACCAAACTTGAAACCCAACAGCATAGAACTGGCAAAGAGTAGCTTCAAGACTATTCCAGACAGTTTTTGTTGATTGTTCTTGCAATTATAAAATTCTACCATCAGATTCGCTGAAATAGCTTGGTAGTAGTGTGGCAGCATCGAATAAATTTTAGGAATTGGCTCAATCACAAAATTATGAAGTCTCCTATAGATTAAGTTCAACTCTTGGTCACTTCACATCCATGCATTTCCATTACAAAAGCAAGGTCCTATGATACAGGAATGCAATTAGAACTGGACAAATGTGCCACTTTTACCATTAACAGAGGAAAAATAATGAAAACTGGAGGAATAAATGCCCTATAGCACTTAGCAATAGCACTTAAGATTTATATATTGCTCCATAGTGCTTTACAGCCCTTTCTAAGCAGTTTACAATGTGAGCATATTGCCCCCCAACAATCTGGGTCCTCATTTTACAGACCTCAGAAGGCTGGAAGGCTGAATCAACCTGTCAGGATCAAACTCCAGGCTGTGGGCAGAGTTTGCTTGCTAAACTATATTCTAACCACTGCACCCCCAGTAGAAATAACATCGAGAATCTGGATGAAGATGATCACTACAAATAACTGGGCATCTTTCAATTGAGATTTGCTCACTAGTGCTGGGGTTGAGCTTGGATTACTGAAGTCATGATGATTCAACTTTAGATAGACTTCATTTTACTTTTATTTTGTTATTTAGAACTACGCAGTGCTGTTTCTAATAGTCATTTCAATGCTTGACAAACTCCAAGGTTCATTGCTCCTGTACATTTTTCAAATTATTAGCTTCTTAATGCATATGGCTTTAATTTACCTCCTACTGACATCCTTAAATGGTTTTCAAGAATTTTGAAAGTAGAACTACTATAGTTATTCTCCACACTTGGCCTTGATCGCTGACACTGAATATCTTAAGTAGTTTCTACAATTAATAGGATGGATGTTCAAACACTTCTACTGCAAAAGCTCAAGATTTCCTTAAAAATAGATTTGTATTTGGATTCCTGTAGTGTGTTTGCTCCATTTATTTCTAATGAGTTCCCAGAAGCATCTGAGACTACGTCTGTTTTGCAAAAAATAAAAATCAGATGTGATTATATATTAACATTGCAGATTTTTTTAGTGTTCAATATGTATAAAATGTGAGCGCTGTCATTTGAAGATTTTTTTAACACTAAACCAGGTAAACAGCACAATCTCTCTTCCCCTAATTATTCTTACTGATAATAATGTATGATGCATTATGCTTTATTCAAATGCTTCATAATTAAGGCATACAATGGTGTTTAAAAGTTGGTGAACCCTTTTGAATTTTCAATATTTCTATTGACCAGCTATGTTGTCATTTCTCCCCACAAGAGCTGAAACTAGAAAAAGAGAAGCCAATTAACAAGTAAATCAAGATTGGCATCTGGCTAAAGTATGTGAACTTTTCATTTCAATACGTGATGTATCCCTCTTGGGCACCAATAACTGCAATGACATTTTCAATAACTGTTGAACAATCCTGCACATTTGGCTTAGAGAAATGTTAGCACATTCCTCCTTACTAAACCGCTTCAGTTCAGGAATGTTAGTAGGCTTGCTTCCTTACCTCAACAGTCTATTTCAGGTCCTTCCTCAATATTTCTATAGAATTAAGGCTTTTGACTTGGCCATTCCAAAATATTAACTTTCTTCTACTTTAAATATTCTTTGGTCATAAAGTCATGATCTTTTGCTGCATGATCCACTTTCTCTGGAGTTTCAGTTTATGAACAGTTACTCAAAACTTCTCCTTCTGGAAATCCCTTAATAGTTCCATTGTTTATTACATTGTTAGCTGAGTGTTACAAAAGTCACTTATGATACTGCTGTCCTTAGTATTTTAGTATTTAGCTTTAACTTTAACTAAAGTGTAAAATGGAGTCTGTCAAAATGGAGTCTGTCATGTTCATTCCTTCTTTCGTGAATAATGTTAGTTTATTTCTCTCATTTCTATAGAATTAAGGCTTTTGACTTGGCCATTCCAAAATATTAACTTTCTTCTACTTTAAACATTCTTTGGTCATAAAATCATGGTCTTTTGCTGCATAATCCACTTTCTCTGGCGTTTCAGTTCATGAACGGTTACTCAAACATTTTCCTATATAATTTGCTGGAACAATTCAAAATTCATAGTTCCATTAATGACAGCAAACAATTTTTTTATTTTTTTGGGTGGGGTGGAGTGGGGTGTACCTTCAAGTCAATATTGACTCTTAGCAAATTATCTGGACAAATCCCTGCAGTTTTCGTGACAAGATTTTGTGGAGTGGTTTGCCATTGTCTTTTTTCCAGGACTGAGCATGTGTGACTAGCTCCAAATCACCCAGCTGGCTTAATGGTCAAAGCAGGAGCAGAATTCACAGGCTCCTATTCTGGTGTCTTCACCACTATACCAAACTGGCCTGCTGAAAGTGCTTTTATTATCATTCAGTAGCAGTTGGAAAAGTGCGCTGGTAGAATTCCTGTTTCCTCCTTGAAGCCTAATTAATTTGAGGATGCAGCATTAACTTCTGAGGGTTATTACTAAAAGGTAGCAGTTTTCCAAAGACATGAGTCTTTGATATGATCATGAACTATAATCAAGACGTTTCCATTCATTATGATCTACAAAACGTATAGAGGTGAATAATTAATATTTCAAATACAAAAAACATTTAATTGAGAGTGACTAAAGTGGTCAAAACTTCAGAATGATTTTGAGTAGAAAGCAAATTTTGCTTCAAAAGTACTCTGAAGCAGGCGGGTATCACTAAGGCTTTTTTGAACCCCTGCTGTAGCAATAGCAATAGCATTAAGACTTATATACTGCTTCACAGTGCTCTACTTTTTATAGATATATGCTGGTTCTAGCGTTTTACAGAACCAGTATATTGCCCCAACTATCTAGATCAGGGGTAGTCAACCTTTTTATACCTACCATCCACCTTTGTATCTCTGTTAGTAGTAACATTTTCTAACCGCCCACCAGTTCCACAGTAATGG
The DNA here is from genome assembly GCA_039707465.1 of Rhabdophis nuchalis. NCBI lineage: Eukaryota > Metazoa > Chordata > Lepidosauria > Squamata > Natricidae > Rhabdophis > Rhabdophis nuchalis. The sequence continues at coordinate 25,145,842 of CM077651.1, forward strand.
TGATTTATAAAGTAGGGAAGTCAATTAAATTTTAAAAAAGGAAAGTGCTTCAGTATTGGACAAAACCCCTACTGCCCACCATGAAAGCTGGAATGCCCACTAGTGGGCGGTAGGGACCAGGTTGACTACCACTGATCTAGATGAATAGGAAGTGACACAATTGATAGACTTTGAGGAAATTAGTATAGGCTGTTATGCTACATTTAACGAAAGTAGTTTAAAAAGTATTAATTTTAATATTCTAGTCCTGATGTTGATTTCATCACCTGAAATCATTACCGTAAAAGCTTGATTTGATGTAACAGACTACACATGCAATAAATCAAATTTACAGTGGTATACATTGTTTGCCTGATGACATTATTAAACAGCAATTGTGCAAATGACATAATTTGTGTGGTATGTGTAGAATTGCCATTCAAATTGCTTAAATTGAAGTAAATGAAGTCATTGGCAGTATTTGCACAACATCATCATACAAATCACAAACTGTCACAATGACATACTTTTATATTCAATAAATATTTCAATCCATTAAAAGGTTTTACAGTACTTCCACACGATAAATTTTACATATTAAATTAAAAATTCAAAAAAGTTTAATATGTGTAATTTTGAGAAATTGACACCTACAAGGAATATTAATTAATACAGTATGTCAGATTATACAAAAGTTTAAGGAGAATTTAAATAAAGGAACAACTTATGGGGGCATCACTGTTCAAAGTCTGAAGTCAATTCCCATTATATACAGGGAAATAGTATATTCTCATACTCAGATTTTAAATAAACTGAAAAGAGATGATGAAAGATACAAAATTTATTTCAAAGTCACCATTTTCCAGCATGAGAATGACTGTGAAAAAATAATAATCTCCCTAATTCAACAGAAGGGATGACCAAAGTCAGTTGTGTGAGTGAATTCATATGTGGACCTGGTCTTTCATGCCTTACAAGGGCCTCTTGGTAAGCCAAGAGGCAACAGCACATGGAGAGCTCCCTTTGTCCCATGGAGAGTATTGTTGGAAGTAGGTAAACACATTCCCAAACCCAGGTTCTTTAGTTGTTATACCAAATTTTAGTATATCCTTCTATTTGACAAATGGTAATCTTCTCAAGTCAATCCTTCTTGATGCTAGAGCAATAGACTATGGGTCAATGGACTAGTGGCAGGTATGCCAACCAAATCATGCTCCCTGAAATTTGGCAGTTCGAATCTCACCAGCTCAAGGTTGACTCAGCTTTCCATCCTTCTGAGGTCGGTAAAATGAGGACCCAGATTGTTGGGAACAATATGCTGACTATGTAAACCACTTAGAGAGGGCTGTAAAGCACTGTGAAGTGGTATATAAGTCTATGTGCTGTTGCTATTTTTTTCATTATATGGGCTTGTTTAAAAAAGATTCCTCTGTATTTTAAATTTGAATAAACATTTCTTAAATAACTTTGTTTGAACTTGAATCTTTTTCTTCTATAGCTACTATAGCTACTATAGTAGCTATAGCTACTATAGCTTCTATAGCTACTATATATTACTATATACTATAGCTTCTATAGCTACTATAGCTTTTTCTTCTATAGCTACTATAGCTACTATAACTACTATTTCTTCTATAGCTACTATAGCTACTAAACACTTTTGACTATATAACCTTTCCTTAAATTTTAATATTGCTTGTTGCTCAAACTGTGATTACTATCCTGTGGATAAGAATGTGTTAAAACCTTCAGTCTCTTTAGTGACAGATAGAAGTGGTCATAAAATAGTTAAAAGCATAAGCAAACTGTGACTATGACTGATTACTGCAATCTCACTCAAAAATCCTAAAAAATCATCCAGATTGTTTTAGCTCTAGAGCTTTTTAGTTATGTTTTGGTATTAGTATCAAGCAGAAAAATATTAACCAGCATGGATGGAAACACTGGTATGTTTAGGATTGTGTAGGATTGTTAATAAACATATTGTAATATTTTTCTATATAGACAGTGCATCAGTTCCAATACAGATCCACATGTCTAAACAGAGTATTGAAAGCTCTGGTTGACTTTTGTAGGATTACTGTGTTCAATTTTAATAAAAAGTGATGAACTTTCCGATAAAGTTTTTTTTAATTATGTTAGTATATAGTATTAAAAGACAACATAAAGCAGGTAAAATGCTGTATTTTCTTATTCTTCTCTGAAAATGCAAAATGAGGACAAGGCACTGACACAATCCCCAAAGGGACCCAAGTCAACCCATGCATCAATTTTGTAAAATCTGAAAAGGCTGAAATTTCTAAGAAAGTTATTTCAAATAATATAATGCATTACTTGTGTTTTATAATAGTATACTTAAAAAAAGAAAAATATTTCAGGCTGACTTCCTAATGCAGCACTCCACACAGAACAATACTCCTATGTTTTATTTATTATTTCAACACTGATATATGTTGTCAATAAAATATAGTTAATTTGATATTTTCAGACAAAAAGCAATGGTATTTCTTTAGGTATCTCCAGTATCAGGAAAACATATCTAGCTTATGTAAACATTTGAAAAAGAAAGAAAGAAAAAGCCATATTGAAAAAAAGATATTTTTTTCCAGATCATTAATTTTGTGCTAATTCAGGACTTTATTTTTATTCACTACTTCAATTTCAAAGTTGCTTAACTCCAATATGACTCTTAGTGGTGTATTTAAAAAAATTAAAAGCAACATATGTATATCTAAGAAAAAAAAACAAAGAAACTTCTGTTTTGTTAAGATCAATTAAAAAAATAATAAAGCTGTGCCAATGATTGTCACAAACAGTAATGCCTAGATAGGCATGCTCAGATCATCAGTATCATACCCTGTCAACACAATATTCCTCCAGTTCATGCCATTTGTCTTCTGCATGATGTATATGCCGTCAAATTAAACATGCTACCACAAGCTAGCACCATCAGGCCAAATAGGAGAGTCAAGTCCCAGAACAAGAATTCTGTAGGATCTCTAAACTTTATAATTTGATCCCAGGGAGCTGCAAAGCTTATTAAATCTTTTGTTTCTTCAATCCTCATAACAGAGTTTACTTACAGAGTGGGGGGGGGGGGAGCAGAGCGAAGCAGCCTAGTAGACATTGCGCTGTTGTCTTGCTTTGTCTCCAATAAGCTGGAGTTCCACGTTCAGAGGAGGATTAGCGGGAGAGAAAAGTTAAGGAGGATGGCTATAAAAGTAGTAACAAAAGGAGATTTAAAATAGGATATCCCACCTGCCATAATTTTATAGGCTTTATCTTTTTATTCTCATAATGCTCCATGCAACACTAATCAGTTATCTATTGGAAACTTCAGGACCTAGTGAAAAGCCTGGCAGGGTATTTGGCTTTCAATTCTTCTACTCTGTTTATTCTCAATACAAGTATGTTCAACAGCCTTAGAAAAAGTCCTTGAACAAGAACAGTCACTTAGCAATGAAATGTAAATTACTGACATGGGCTGTAGCTTGGACTTGCCACTGCTAATGAGTGCAGTAAAAAGGGAAACTGCATACTAGATTACTCTAACCTTTTCACTTAACCCTATGTGTCCTGAAAGGTACAAGTCAGCCCATAACAAGAAATTCAGCCCATATCAAGAAATTCCACACAGCACCTTTTTATTTATTCCAGTAATTCATATTATGACTGCTCCTCAGACTCTCAGTGGATTACAATATTATAACATTGAAACACAACATAACAAACGAACAAAAAATTACAAAACATCTTCATTGCTGTCCCCCAATTAAAAGTCTTCCTCTCTGTATAGAAAAGGATTGTTTTCACCACTTCTGAAGGGTAAAAGGAGAGCAAAGTAGATCGAAGGCGCCAAGCTGTTGTGGAGCAAGGGGAATACCACAACTCTCTTGATCTCTTAAGGAGCGAGTATTGGCTACCTTCTGTTCTGGCTATACAGCAGGATTGTCAAACTCGTGGCCCTCAGGCCAGATGCATCACACGCTGGCATCACACGCTGGCCATGCCCATCCCAATTTAGCAAAGGGAAAAAAGTTGTGATATGTCACGTGACGATTATGTGTCGTCACAAATTTGATACCCTTGCTATAGAGCAGGGATGGCTAACTTTTTTTGGCTCGCGTGCCAAAAACGGGGGGAGAGCAGGGAGGTTGTGTGTGGGCGTGCCACACCCATAATGCTACGTGCACGACCCCCTGCTTTTGGCGAGCTTTTTTCGCCCTCCCCAGACTCCAGAGGCTTTCTAGGAGCCTGGGGAGGGTGAAAACAGCCCTCCCCCACACCTCCAGAGGTTTCAGGAGCTTCCCTGAAGCCTCCAGAGGGTGAAAAACAGCCTCAAAAGAAGGCCTAAATCAGCTGGCCAGTGCACACATGCGTGCTGGAGCTGATAGGGTAACATCTCGCATGCCCTAAGAAATGGTTCCGCATGCCACCTGTGGCACCCGTGCCATAGGTTTGCCATCACTGCTATTGAGGGTAGAATGGATATGTAGTCCAGAAACAAGGATACAAGCCATAAGAGGCTTGATAAGAAATCATCATTTGCTTGAAGCCTACCAAGAACCACTGCAGCCTCTGTCAAATAGGCATTATTCTGCCAAACATATATACACATCAGAGATGGTATTCTATTTTCTTCACTACTAGTTTGGTAGTGAGAGCGCGCGTGTCTGGGCATGCGCAGAAGGTTCATGAGGATGTCAGGGTGGGTGGATGGGCGGAGCCTCACACCACTGCCACTACCGGTTCGCCCAAACCAGTGTGAACCAGCAGCAGCTGGAATATGTACCACCTCTGATACATATTCTACTTAATGTGCACCCTTGAATTCTGTGCCAGCTACAGATTTTGGCTTATCTAGGGCAGCTTGACATAAAGTAAAAAACAACAGTCTGAGAAATGACAAGAGCATAGTACTGTTCAGCATTACTTGATCCAAAAAACAATACAGCTATCAGACGAATCAGAGTGGGCCAAACACTCTTCTGGCCACATCCTTCATCTGTTCTTCTAGTAGAACTTCCAGGTTGTGCATGTGTTTCTTCAGAAGTACACCATATTCCACCAGCCATTGCCTCTAGCTAGTAGGTAAAGATTTCTGCCATATCTCCTGCAGAACAGTTTGGCCAAAGCCACGGAGGAGGAAAGCAAGGATGTTTACATAAACATCATAAACTTAGTTTATGTTCTCAGCTTAGTTATAAAAAGAGAGGAGGAATCAGAAAGGAAATCAAACATTGATTCTCTTTGCTGTAAGGAGGGTGGGGAGGAGGAATAAATTCTTTGATGATTAGACGATTCTGAAGTATCTTTCAAGATTCTGTTGTCCTTACAAAAATAAAAGTAGAGTTCTAGTAATGTTTTTGCATTTTGTTTCCCACCCTTTCTATCTGATAGGGATGAGACCTCCTGCTTGGTGGGATGAGAGAGAATAAAACTGGTACTATCAGCATATTGATATTTAATGCAAACCAACAAATTACTTTCCCAAACGCCTTCAAGTAAATGTTAAATAAAATTGAGTCTCTAAGACCTCATCACAGAACTGCCCAAGACCTCAATCCATTTCTTAAATTGTTGTTACAGGAAGGAAAAAAATCAACAGCATTATGTAGGCTGCCTAAAGTTGCACAAAATAAAAGTGGGATATAAATCTAGTACCAGTCAATCAATAAGTGAATCCTCTCTTGTCCCAAAAGCACCAACTGGAATGGCATACTTTTGAAGGACTAGAACAGAACTATAAAGCAATGTCTATAATCCCAAATTCTCTAACAACATATCTTTGCCCACAAGTAAGCTTCACTAGATTCAATCAAGCTTATTTCCAAATAAGTATGTGTAAAATTGCATTTGCAGATAAAATAGCACTTGGCTACATTATCAAATCCTAAAGACAACCCGCTGAATCAAATATGTCCTCTTCTTTTGTTGGCTATATAATTATCTTGTCTGAAGTTATTGTGTACTTACCTTCCTCCTCAAAGGAAACAGGACAAAGACAATTTAAAGATTTTTGAACATAGTATTTTAATCTGAGTCTTCAAATGTAAATGTACTTTATAAAAGACACCAAAAAGACATGACTTAAATGGGGGGAACTGAAGTATTTAAGTTCTTCAAACTTTAGACCAATAGATGTGATTTGTATATAAGCATTTTTGAAGATTAAGATGGTTACTGAAACTATTTCTAGCTTCAGCTGGAAATCATTATCCTCTGATTATGTAAATTTACTTTCTATGCAATAATTTAGCTTTTAACTTTATCTTAGGCATTTAATTCTAAAATCAGTTTTCAGCATTGTACCTTTATGTATATAATTCAAATTCCAATATTTGAAATATTTATCCTACACCCATCTTTTTTTAAAATAGGCAATACATTTCCTGTATTATAAAAAGAAGTTCTAAGCTAGTAGATCCATAAGATATATGTAATGGTTTGGTATCAGAATGGAACTGAGTAATAGTTTTCTTATTACACTTCACAAGATAGAGGCCTGCACTGACTTAAGATTCAAAGTAGAATTACTGTCTATTGCTTCTTCTAACAGGGGTCTCCAACCAATCATGAATGGAACTAAATCCATGCTGCATAAATGGGTCAGTCCCTTCCTTCTTCCTGCTCATCACTTCTCTATTATCAGAAGTCCGAATGGAAATTGCAGGAAGGTTTTAAAACTGGGCCCAGGACCAAAAATAGGACTGATAGGTTCAATTATAAAAAATATATCTATATTTATTCAATTTATACCCCGCCCTTCTCCAAGCCCTTCTCCAAGTGGACTCAGGGCAGGGTTAAGAAAAAGAGTTCTATAATTTTAAATCATTTACATATATGCTTGTGCCAACTATGCTCCAAGTTATATTTCAGTTTTATAAGTTGTACACAAAACAGGGAACTAATGAAGGTACATAAGCATACATCCATGCTTCTCCAATGAAGTAACTTGAGTGTAAGAAATAATTCTTACAAAAAAATAGATTGTAAAACCATAAATAAAAGAAGTCTGATTTTCTTCATCTGTAGAGAAATGAAAAATCCTATTGACATATAGTGCTACTTGTCACTTTATGACATACAAATGAATATCCAAGAATAAAATGAATCCTGGCTGCATTACTAAAAATTCGGCCAAGAATACTGTCACCAATCTTACAATCCAAATCCTGAAAACCACCAGATTGCTAGGAAATGAGCCAGGGGGAAATAATGATTGCAAAATTGCCAAATTTGGCAGCTACATAGAACATAATAGCTTCACAACAACATGAACAAATGCTTTTGTTTCATTGTTTTACATTTAGGGAAATTGCCAACTAATGCCAGCCCTGGGACAGTGTATTGAGTGGGAAAACCATTTGCTTCAGAATAAAAAATACTTTCTATTAAAGTTCAAAGCATTCAACTTCACACCTCCTTTTCTTCAATAAAAAAGAGGGTCAGTTTTTAGTATAATAAATTGGTTATTCAAATAAAGACTACACATTGTACTAAAATGACAAGTTTTAGGGACAGCTTTTAGTTTTTATAGATGTTTTTAGCGCAGGATATGTTTAATTGTGATTTTAAATTTTGTACTCTGTTTGTGTCTATTGTTTTTAATTTTCTTGTGCCCCGCCTCGAGTCCCTTTGGGGAGAGAGAGCGGGTTATAAATAAATTTTATTATTATTATTATTATTATTATTATTATTATTATTATTATTATTATTATTATTGCTTGGAAGCCAATTTAATGGATCAGCTCATTCTATATTTAAGAATGTAGAGAAGCTTAGCAAAACTACAAGAAAACTCCTACTGGAATTAGATTTTCATGTGATGAGGGAGTAAATTTCATAAATAAATCCTTGTTTCATTAACAAACAATGAATATATGTTCTTATTCTGAGAGACAGGGAGCTAATACTGAGCAAAGGACATAGGTCAGAATCAGAGATGGTTCTCTACCATATCGGACCGATTCGCCTGAACCGGAAGCAGAAATTGTGGGTGGGTTTGCCCACCTGATCTGACTCTATTTCATTCTATTTAGGGATAGTTTTTGAGCAAAGCACATGCATGGAAGGCCAGGTGCATGCGTGGATGGAGCATATTATCATCTTTAAAGCGCTCCATGGCTCGGGACCTAGCTACCTGCGGGATCGGATCCTGCCTCATACATCCTCACGGCCGATTCGCTCCCACAGAGAGGGACTTCTCCGGGTGCCGTCCACTAGACTCTGTCAGCGGGCGACGCCCAGGGGAAGGGCTCTCTCTGTGGCGGGCCCGGCCCTCTGGAACGACCTTCCCCCCGATATTAGAACGACTACGGACCTCCGCTCCTTCCGTCTGAAATTAAAAACACACTTTTTCCGCTTGGCCGGCCTAGGCTAGTCTCTCTTTCTATGGGGTTTTAAACTTATTTATAGCTGCTGGGTATTTTAGTTTAACGGGTTTTAGCACAGGAATAGATTTAATCTGTTTTTATATTATGTATTTATATTTGTATATTTATTGTTTTTACTTTCCCTGTGCACCGCCCCGAGTCCCTGTGGGGAGAGGGAGCGGTTCTACAAATTAAATTTGAATTTTGAATTGAATTGAATTTTGAATATGCGAGTGAAGCGAGCACGCGGACACACATTTGCAAACCAGTAGGGAAGATAAGTGAAAAAACCCTGGTCAGAATACATAGGCAGGCCGAAAGCTGGGAAACTCTTCTTTTTTCACTGTGATTATTATATGATGCCAACATATGTTATTTATATTTAAATAGTCAATGTAAACTCCAAAAACCAGTAATTTCAATAAGGACAGCAACGAAAGAAAATTTAGTTATACCTAGTAAACTATAACTATTTGAAATACAATCCATCCTCAGGGCAGCCAATCTACCAAAGGCATTAGCATATCATTGCATCTTGACATGAAGTTCTTCAGTAATAATTTTAAATGCAGGATGCAACTCATAAATATAAAAGCAATGGATGAATTAACGGGGTTCTTCCTAATTTTTCTAAATGCCCCCAATGCTATTTGCCACTCAATGCTGCTTCACATTACAAACATGGACCCACTATTTCTACATAGCACTACTTCCAAGCCTAATTATTATCATGGTGTGAGGTGCACTAGCCTTTTAACATACATAAGAAGCACAGCATGGTCATTTGGTAGAGTAATGTATGCATTTTCTCTCCCAATTCCCAAACATCACTAGGGAGAACTCTTCAAATTAAAAAACCAAACATATGCAGCAGATTATTATGTATAAGCCCCTTGGACATTCAAGTATTAGGGCATTTAGAAGCCACCTCAAGTTTCTGCATAAGTGTACAGATTTCCATTATCTTTTAATATCCCCTAAAAGAAAACTGCCACTTGGTGCAAGTATGCAGAACTGTCTCTGTTGAATATCTTATTAAGTACTAAAGCCTATGAACGAAAAGGTGTGCACATTTAAATAGGACTCTGAATGTTTTTAAAAGGATATTAGGTATTTTATGGGCTGAAAACACTCTACACCCTCCTGTTTTATAAAAACATGTGGATACCTGAAGCTCAGCGTGAGAAAAGGATGGGACACAAAAGTGCACCTTCATGAGTACATAGCTTGCTTCAGCTCTGATAAACTGCAGATTACAATAATGCATTTTATGCACTATGCCTCTAAAAGCTATGCAGTATGCAGTTCCCAGATTACCAACTGGGCCTTGGAGTTATAGTTACATTATATGTATGCTTTCCCGACTGAATTATCTCCAAACTGTGGCAAATCAAAATGCTGGGTTTTGATCACTGAAGCCCTTCATAACGTATATTCAGTGTATCTGAGGAACTGTTTGTTTGTTTGTTTTATTTATTGTCCACCCATCTTACCATAAGTTAACTCTGGGCGGCTTACAGTCTCTCTCTCTCTCACACACACACACACACACACACACAGAGGTGGATGTGGGTCTGTCTGTCTGTCTAACTATTTAAAACCAGAGGTGGTATACAGCAGGTTCTGACCAGTTCTGGTGAACCGATAGCGGAAATTTTGAGTAATTCGGAAAACCGGTAAATACCACCTCTGACTGGCCCCGCCCTCATCTATTCTTTGCCTCCCAAGTCCCAGCTGATCGGGAGGAAATGGGGATTTTGCAGTAACCTTTGCCTGGACTGGGGAGGGAATGGAGATTTTACAGTATCCTTCCCCTGTCACGCCCACCAAGCCACACCCACCAAGCCATGCCATGCCCACCAAGCATAGAACCAGTAGTAAAATTTTTGGAATTCCACTGGTTAAAACATAAATAATTAAAATTCATATAAAAATGCCAAGGCCAGAGTGGGTGGAGATGGGATTACTCCATCAACTACCTCCACTGTGTTGTTCCTGTACTAGAACCCTAAACCATTTATTTTTATCAATGTGCACAATATCTCTACAATGATGTCTCTATTATCTAAAGAGGTAAGTTACCAGCAGATTATGACCCAATTTGTAACATCTCCTGATCCTGAGTGCTCTCTCTAGAAAAATTGGTCTTTAGCCCCAAATAGACTGTTTTGGGTTGGGGTTTTTTGTTTAATTTTAATCCCTCTATTGGTAATTGTTATATGGTAGTATGTGCTATTTGCTCTAACATATGCTAGGGAAATATGCACACTAACCTCACAATTGATAAAAAAGCTACAGTGGTCACAAAGATCCATGCAAAGATCCATGCTTGGCCTCACAAAAGAAGACAGAAAGGCCTACACATGGGTTAAAGAACAAACAAAAATATATGATTCCATCAAGAGAGAAAAAGAACTGAAATGTAAATGGACTGGACACATAGCAAAAGAACGGATGGCAGGTGGACCAAGGCAGTCATAGAATGGATCCACTTGATAAAAAGCATTCACAAAAGAAATCTAAAACAAGATGGATCGACAACATCATAAGTATTATAGCCCCAATTGGCAAAAGAAAGCTCAGGACCATATAGATTGGAAACATGTAGAAGAGGCCTTCATCCTGCAGTGGTTAGATAATGGCTAAAATGATGATGATGAAAAATTGTTTTATGGATCCTTTATTGATGTTATATGCCATCACAGCTTTCAGCCACCTTATTGTTTCCATGACTGACTTTTATATTTTTTATCCTAATTTGGAAATTTTAGAAACAATTATTAAAATACTTTTAAATGCCAATACAGGAACAATGAAATATTTTCTATTTTCTCTGCCACTCCAAGGAAAAACACAAAAGCATTAAAAGAAAACCAAGAAAATAAAACACACAAAACCAGAGTATGACAAGACCTTCCCTCCAACTAGCCATCAGAGGACTAGACATTAATGACCTGATACACTATACCTTGCTTTTAGAAAGTATTGGCTAGATGTTTGTAAAAGCTCATAAAATGAGGCTCAAGCAGAGCATATGCTTCAATTATCCTCTTCTACTTAAGAATTCAATGAATAAGTAACTTTTCTACCATCTGAATCTTCTCCCACTTTCCTTTAACCCAGATAAAGGAAGGAGACAGAAAAAGTAGGAAATTAAAACACCATCAGAAATTAGGATAGAGGAAAATCTTTGGATGGAAAATGGCAAAACCCCTCCCAAATTGCAGTCACATCCATTAAGATAATGAAAAAAGAGGGAATGCCCCAACACTGCAAGTCTTCAAGAAGATGTTGGATAGCCATTTGTCTGAAATGGTATAGGGTTTCCTGCCTACGCAGGGAGTTAGACTAGATGACCTCCAAGGTCCCTTCCAACTCTGCTATTGTATTGTATTGTATTGTATTGTATTGTATTGTATTGTATTGTATTGTATTGTATTGTATTGTATTGTATTGTAGAACAAATATTAGGGAAGACAAATACATTTTAGGGGACAGAGAAAAATTAGATGAAAAATAAAAGCACAGAACAGGAAAAAGAAATTCATGTAGCAACAAATAATACCTTAGATCTGGCTGATAGAAAAGAAGGCTTGGAAAATGAAACCAATAACGTAGTATAGAAAAGAATAGGGACATACACTATAAGAGATTAAGGAGATAAATGAAATATATCTAGAGGCAGGCTATTCAGCAGCTGTGCCAAACAAATCTTGAATATATCAGTTAGTTATAGAATGATCTGTAAAATATTAACTGGATACAGTGGAACCGAGCAGGTATCTAAAATTCGATGTTTCTATTTTGCCAAAAATATACAGTTCCTGCTCTACTAGAGCATAGGTTCCATCTTCAATCAAGCTGATGTGGATACTGCACTTCCACTGAATGAAGAAGTACTTTACTTTTATTTGATTTCTATACCGCCCTTCTCCCTTTCGGGACTCAGGGCGGTGTACAGCCAGAATAAAAATGATGATACAGAGTTTAAAAACAGTATTAAAAAGAAATATTAAATAATTGGCCAAATATTTAAAAATCGCAAACTAAAATCACAATTAAAAATCCCTTTAAAATTATGATAGCCCGGCAGTGCAAAATAAGTGTGTCTTCAGAGCCTGACGGAAGAGATTTAGGTCTGAGATTGTCCTTAGTCCAGGGGGTAGGTCATTACAGAGGGCGGGAGCTGCCACAGAGAAGGCTCTCCCCCTGGGAGTCGCCAGCCGACATTGTTTAGCCGACGACACCCTGAGGAGGCCCTCTCTGTGGGAGCGAACTGGACGGTGTACAGTATTTTCCCAGTAGAAAAATAGCTCACGTAAATCTTAAACTGTCTACTACAGCAATCTCCAACCTTTCTGGCCCTGTTGACTGGCAATAGCGGTGGCAGAGGGGGAGGGGCTGGTTTTGCATGCGCAACTCAATCACGCACCTGTGCAAATGGAGCTTTGAGCACTTGCCCTTCGCTTGAATGGCCTGGTTTCTATCGGACCATGGACCAGTATCGAGCCGCGGACCAGGGTTGAAGGCCTCTTTTGTACTTTTGTTCAGGGGTGGGTTGCTGCTGGCATTGCTGCCAGTTCAATGCACAAGCAATTTTGGGGTGTTTAATGGGCATAATGAATGACAAACCTTGCAAATCATTCAGACAACTCATTTTACCCCTAAAAATCCTGGTGTCTGTTTTTTGGGAGCAATTCTCAATATCTCATAGAAAACCCATTGAAACCTTCACTTTACTGGAAGTTGTACATTCAAATTCAAATGATCACTCAACCCAAAATAGCAATAGCACTTAGACTTATATACCACTTCATACTGCTTTACAGCCCTCTAGGCAGTTTACATAGTCAGCATATTGCCCCCAACAATATCTGAAGGATGGAAGGCTGAGTCAACCTTGAGCCAGTAGGATCGAACTCCTGCCAGTGAGCAGAGCACCCTGAAATACAGCATTCTATAACCACTGCACCACCACGGCTCACAAAAATTCACTCACAAAAGTTATGAGTGAATTCATTTCCTAAAAATACAAGGAGGAGGAGCTATTATATCATTCTGAATATCTATATAAATAAAAATTTAAAATTGTTTGTGCAAAATCGCTAATCTCAGAAAGAACTGCACCTATCGGCATCAAATTTTCACACAATGTTGCTAAGAAAGGGAGTAACTATCATACTTAAATTTTGTGTGGCTGCCACACCTGTGTCATGTGCAAGCAGCACAAACATAAAAGGTATGCACTTCTCAGTTATTTTTCTCCCTTAAGCTCCTCCCACCCTGCTACTTCTTATGATGCGTCACGCACACGCCCCTCACATTTCCAACAGTCATTTCCTCAGCAACCGAATAAGCCTCCAACGTTCCCACACACATAGAGAGAGAGGGGGAAAAATACAGTCGGTAGGTAGGTAGGTTGGTAGGTAGGTAGGTAGGTAGGTAGGTAGGTGAAGAGAGGAAGAAATACAGTAGGTAGGTAGGTTGGGAGTTATACAGTGGGTGTGTGTACGTGTTTGTGTGTGCAGGTGCAGGTGCAGATCTACACACAGATTGGTTGGCCATTTAACCAGACTGGGCCACAGCAACACGTGGCCGGGTACAGCTAGTCTACTTTATAAAAGGGCTTTCTCATCCAGTGTACATAACGCGATCCCAGTATAGTGTATTGGTAGCCTAGGTAGTGCCTGCTGTTGTACATGCTTCTGGATACTCTGAAGTTAAGTATCACAAAAATAAATTGAAGAACTATACTCTACTGACAGGATTATATTCAAAGGCGATGTAACTGCCTTTTATAATGTTCTAGTTAGTTGCAAAAATATACTTTGTTACAAAAACATATTAGCAAATTGCTTGTTTTAGGGAATGCATGTACTGCAAAATTAGGAAATAGATTAAATCATGTCCTAACACAATTAAATTGTTTATTTTCTTTTTGACAATTAAATCAAGATTTAAATCTTAGCCAATATCTTCCACACAAAAAAGAACAAATTGCTAATTAATGGAACTTATTTGATAAATATTACAATCTGTTTCTGAATTATTTAATACTTTATAGTTTATATATATACACACACACAAACAAAACACACACACACACACACACACATATATATACACACATATATATGTTTTCTGAGGTTTTCGCGGGTGTTTGTATGTAGGTCTTTGGTTGTTCGGGTTTTCTCCCGCGTAGAATTGAAAATTCTACGCGGGAGAAAACCCGAACAACCAGACCTACATACATACATACATACATACATACATACATACATACACATTCTGGAATTAGAAGCAGTATCATTCATTTTTATTTCAATATTTTTATATTTTTACTTTGAAAATTTCCATACAATAGCACTCTAGCACATATACTGTCTGCAGATATTCCAATAATGCATATATCAGTAGAATCCCCCCCCCCCCCACTGTTTGGAGAGAATTAGCTATTTTTTATTTCAACTACAGCTCTTAGCAAACTATCAAATATTATACCAATATTATAATAAAATTAAACAGAATATAATCAACATCTTATCCCGGACACCTTTGTATGATTTTTAAAGCCACAATTATTTTCATGAGTAATTTCCAAATGATAGTCAATGCTAAATTAGCAAATGTCATTATTTTTTGTCCCTAGATAATTAATTTGTTTCAAGGAAGCAAATAAAATAACCCAAAGGAAGGAAGGAATTGATCCATGAATACTATATAATTTTTTTTTTTACTAATTCATGCTAACTTTGTTGTTGTTGCTGCTATTGCTAAAAAAACAAGATGCAAAACTTTCACGGCACATAGCAAGCTTTAAATAAATATATATTTGGATTTTTAAAAAATAAAATGAAGCATTACATGATAGCAGCTGCTCCCCCCCACCCCCAAGAGTCATAATTCATGGGGAACCTGCTTTCTTTCCTCTCAACTTTCATTTACTTTCTCCAGTAAATGCTGGGAAGGTGGGGGAGGGAAAGAAGATGTCATTTTAATCTCTGATTTCAACTTCAGTGTATAAATCTTACCACTAATAAGTTATATAGTCAGCATCTATGTACAATATAATTTATCTGAGGAAACAAATGGAATAATTTTTTTTAAATTACCAAACGCTTGGAGAATTCTTTATTTTCTGAAAGGAATCCATATCCTGGGTGAACCTTAAAAAAATAAAAGACAAAATTAAGTTTTCTAATGCCAGACATACAGAAGCTTAATTTGCACAATATACACTCAAATTTTACTTTATATTAGATTAATTTATTCTGCGGAATCATTTCTTTTGAAATTCATAGTGAAAAAATATCTTTCTATTTGAAATGTTTGCACTAATTACATTAAAAAACCTCAATTCACCTACTATATCTAGCACTTTTTAGGCCCAATTTACATATGTGGCACCTTTAAAAAAAAAGCAAAAAGCATTATCAATTTACTTAAAATTACATAATAAAGCAGGTCACCCAACATTACATGATTTGTGTAACATCATTCCAGGTCACACATTTCTGATGTAATACTCTGCATGTAAGTGTGCATACTTAATTGATAAGAGAGCACCTAACATATATGTTCTAGATACGCTAAATGTGGATCAGCCTAGTTGAAAACAATATTCTTCAAAGAGATACAGAAATAGATATTTGACTAGTTTTCTATCTATTTTATTTCCACTTAATTGAATTTGTTACATTTCTTTCAACACGACCTTTTCCATACCATTCAAATCTGTAATATTTCTACTTTACCAAGTTTATAGTTTGTTTCTCTTAATCATTTTCTTAACTGGTGCTTCACTCAGGTTCCTAGCTATATCATCAATAGGAATGCAAAGTTTCACAGAAAACAGAATATAAAATCTGTAGACTAAGATAAAATGCTAACGTGCCCCTGCACCAAAATAACAAATACATTATGCAGGTCTCTATATTACAAACAATTGATATAATTACAAAATACAGTAATGTGAAAAAAATAATCAGTTTCATAATTTGAATCATATGTAAATTCACAACTAAGAAAATATATGCAGTGAACTAAAGATTGAAAGCCTGAACTATTTTTATCTCTATTAAGTCTTCTTAACTAACAATGTAAACATCTGCAGTGTCTGTTGGCTAATTAATGTTGTTTGCCATTTTTCCAACCCGTCCCCCTTTGTAAATGCGCCATACTGAAACATTTATTTCAAAAGAAATGATAATGCTAATTGAGACACTCCAGGGTAATTGCTGGTGTTGGCCGACTCCCATCCCTCGCATTTTATTTAAAGATGCTTTTGCATTCAGCAGTTCTGAAGACCACATTTGCATTCAATGATGCAATAATAGCCCTAAAAGTATGTTGTTGTTGTTGTTTTAAAAAAACAAACATTCCTGTAAAATTTTGAATCTAGTCCTAATTCAGCAGAAAAAACAGACTAGATGGAAGTGGCATGAGCACTGATCTACTCCAATACATTTCGTCAGTAAGACAACACATTTAAAAATAATATCTGGATGCACCATGTATTTCCATGCAAGTGTTTTGCCGCATGGACCTTCTCATACTGGTGAGATCATAAAAAAGTTTGAAAATAAAACTATTGTTAAAAAATCAAATCACACGCTATTGTAGGGAAGATCCAAACAAGAAGCTATGGCACAGAAAGGGTTAGTGCTCTAAACTAATTGGGATTTTTTTTCCCCCAGCAAATTTGGAAATGAACTGAAGCTGCTCCCTGGTGTGAAAGCTGAATCCAGCAGCCACCTGCAGGATCAGCGACCGGCACTGCCAGATGCTACAAAAGCCTTTGATTTCCAGTAGCAATTTCGGCCACATTTAACTCATGTGACATGAACTAAACTGAAATAGCATATTCAATCATTCTTCCCCTCACTTTTTTTAAATCTTTGAATACAAACTCTAGTGTCCTTGCTTTCTATATATGAAACAGCTGCAGAGGAGAGATTCATTCAGACTCACAGCTTGGGCCCGCGTTTTTTTAATGGCTTCCATGATAGCATCCATGTTGAGGTAGCTTTTACTAGTGGGAGCTGGGCCAACACAGACTGTTTCATCGGCCATTTTCACGTGGACCTGAAAAGACAAAATGACTACATTTTAATATACATGTGCCAGACAATGTTTACTTCTATTTCCCTTATCTATTAATGTTTAAGGAACAAAAACTGACACAAATGGCATATGAATACATTGTGTAAATTATATGCACATATAAATCCCAGCACACAAAATAAGACATACAAGAGAAGGATATAGAAATAATTAATGAGGACAGGTACACACAGTAACAATGAGGATATACAACAATAAATTTCACTTTATACTGAAGTACTTTATGATAAATTCAGGGATATTTAGACACACAGAAATACAAATCTGAACATAGTACACTGATCATCTATATGTAAATTCAGAGTCTAAAACCATTTTGTTAAATGTAACAGCCTAATATCTTACTACTTAACAACAAACATTCACGGCTAGTTCCATCTAAGCAGGCTCCCCAGGAAGTTGGGGATAATTAGAGTGAATTGAATGAAGGGATGCAGTGGTGTCCCTGCACAGCATCAGGTCAACTCCATGCCCAAATTAAAGCATATGACTAAAGAGTTCAATATCACTGCACATGAACCAGAAAATCTTGAGCTTTTTTTAAGCAACCTTAGATTCCCAAATTCGTTCTGATCTTTTTTCACATAGACTATTGTCAACTATCATATTTCCAAACAAATCTGAGAAATAAGCAATAGCTAAATAAAATTTCAGAATCAATTCTGGAAAAAATGCATGTTCTAAAACAGCTTGCTTGTTTTGTATTTTACAGACACTTGATCTTTTTTTAAAAATGATCAGAAAGCATCTGTCATTGTAATAATTAGAAATGGAGAAAAGGCTACCGTTTTTATTAAATAAACAATATTTAAAATGTTAGATAATATTCAACGAAGCATTGCAATATAGTTATTTTCATTTTTTCACCTTTATAGCCTAAATGTAAGATAGGAATGAAAGTTAAAATTACATTTAGCAGGAGGTTCTTTAAATTAATTTAAATTTATAATAAGCAACATCCAAATGTCAGACATCTGGAAGTATTAAAGAAGCAAAAGAAAATGTAAAGACTTGAACACTAAACCTAGTGTTTATTCTTATAAAAAGATATCTAAATACCTACTGAACTTAAATATAGATTTTGATGAACAATTTATTATGTTACAGTATTGCAATATTCAAGTTTCTTAATATCTCCACTTAGTGATGGACAATGCTACCATTTAAATGTTAATATATTTTGCATAAGGTTTATAAAATGCTGTCCTTGTGTATAATTTTTCATTACAATGTAAGATACATATGAATCATATAAATATGCATTTTTTTCTGAATTTCTCTGAAATTAGTATGCATTTTTATTTTTAAAAAACACATACATGTATTTTTTCTCATCTAAGTCTAAAAGTGGTAAATGATCCTTTAACTTCACTACTGATATTTTTAAAAGAATATATTCTTAATTATGAAATTATATGCCCGGGAAATGCATATAACTTCAATATGCATTCCATTTTCCAATTATACAAAAGCTTAGGAGAATTTTCCCACTAAATTTTTAAAAAATGATCCACTGGCAATGATACCATTCAAAAAGCATCCTAAATGATGTGACGTTCAAAGCAGGGTTGTTTACTACAGTCCTTTGTACCCTTTTTGATTGCTGAAACAACTATTTTATTCTGAAATTAAAATTGATCATATAATCATCTCAATTCTATATTTACTCCAACAAACAATTGACATTTTTCAGAATGAACTTCCCCTTTATTTCACTTGTGCACATCTACAGTCAGCCCTTCCCTTGCAGGGAGGAGGAGGAGGAGGAAGAGGAAAATATTTTGTTAAACTGTTTTTAGAGTTTATTTTTGTTAGAATTAAAATTTTTAACTCCGTCTTTCTATACCGTGATAGCTTAAAACAACATAGAATTACTTTAAGCAAAACAAAATTAAACAATATATATTTTGCAATACAATAAAATTGCAAATAGCAGCCAATAAGGACAATTAATGTATCAGTAAAGTTATGGGATCAGTAAATAAACAAAGTCACATGCAAATGGAGAAAAGGCTTCCATTACTTTATTAAATAAATATTTTAAAATATTAGATAATATTCAATGAAGCACTTGCAACATAGTTATTTTCTTTTTTTTCATTTATAGTCTATGACAGAGCTAAATGTAAGATAGTAACGGAAATTAAAATTATATTTAATGGCAACTTCTTTTGATGTATTTAAATTTGTAATAAACAGCAACATCCAAATGTCAGACAAATAGAATATCAAAGAAGCAAAATAAAATATAAAGACTTGAAAACTAAACCTAGAGTTTATTCTTACCAAAAGATATCTAAATAGCTACTGAATTTAAATATAGATTTTGATGATATAGTTTATGTTACAATATTGCAATATTCAAGTTTGTTAGTATGAATAAATAAAACCTCATGCAAAGTTTATAAGAAGTCAAGGCACACCACTCTGTGAAAGCCATTACACCAATTAGGCATCATGGTCACCTCCTCCCACTGTTTCCTCCCCACCCCCACTTATTGGGGCAACATAAAAACCCCTGAAATTGATAACATTCAAGCAATATTCAAGCAAAGGAAAAAACTTGAGGAAGAAGCAATATCAGAAAGATTCCAATTAATCAGGGAGGGGGAAAAAAGGCAAAGATAGCATCCTGAACAAACATATTGACAAAACTAGAACAAAATTGACATATGATTTCTTTAACTTTTATGAGCCATGGTGATGCAGTCGTTAGTGTGTGGTATTGCAGACTAATTCTGCCGACTGCCAGCAGTTTGAACCTGACCATCTCAAGGTTGAGTAAGTCTTCCATCCTTCCAAGGTTGGTAAAATGAAGACCCAAATTGTTGGGGGCAATATGCTGACTCTGTAAACTGCTTAGAGAGGGTTCTAAAGCACTATGAAGTGGTATAGAAGTCTAAATGATATTTCTATTGTTATTAACTAGTTTGAAACAGCAGCCTGGTTATAGTTTATGGAAGTTTATATTCTTTCCAAGGAAAGTCCCAATGCAGAAATCCAATATGAAGGTAACAATTCTCAAGTAGCTATGACTAAATCAGACAAAAATGAACTAATAGATGAATACTATTTTCACATGTACATCCAAACAGATGTTGTTTATTTCTAAATAATTACAATTCTATCAAGGTCAGACACCTCAAATGATAATATTTATTTTTAGGCAGAGGCGTAGCGTGGGGGGTGCAGGGGGTGCCGGCCGCACCGGGCGCAACATCTGGGGGGGCGCGCTCCAGAGACCTGACTCGGAAGCTCTCCTCCACGGGTCTCTGGAGTTGGCGGCGGCGGCGCCTGGGCGCTCCTGGGCCGGCGAGAGTCGGGGAGCGAACAGCGGCCAGTAGGGGCCAAACCCTCCCGGGCCATCCCCCGGCTGAGGCCAGCGCCGGATCCTCGCGGGAGGTGCATGGGCTCGCCGCTCGACACCACAAGAAGAGCTGCCTCCCCCGAGTGCTAAAATCCACGGGTTAGGGGGCGCAAATTACTTGCCTTGCCCCAGGTGCTGACAACCCACGCTACGCCACTGTTTTTAGGTGAATTAAATGTTTAATCTAAACACCTTAACTCATGCTGTCTCTGCACAGGTAGGTTATAGAAAGAAGACAAAATGTTTCTATTTAAAGCAACCTCCACTTTTAATCTCAGAAATCAGCACAGAAGTTAGATGAGGGAGACTGTAAATAGAGAAAGACCATCCAGTGAACTTTAGGATGGAACAGTGGTGTAAACCTAGTTGTCTCCAATAATCAACAGTATAACCAGTAAAATACAGAGAATATCTTAAATCTGACAGCACTAACTAGCACTTCATGGCAGAAAATCTTCAGAAAAACTATTGCAAACAGCATAAATTAGATCATTGGATATATGTTAGGATACCAATATAACTCTGATTTTCTTATTCTTGGGAGTTTAGATAGTGGTCTATTGGTCCCATAACGGATAAGAAATACAAGAGAGGAAAATACAGTACTACAAACACAAATATTTTATTTAAATAATTTTATATAATAAAGTAAGAAAAGGAAGAAATTTATAAAACCCCATGGTGCAGAAAAAAATCATTTCCTTGGAAATAGCTGAAAGCATGTTATTTCAACAGCAAAACATTATTTACTTATCTAGAATATTTGGAAACTCCCTTTGCAGTTGTCCATAGAAGCTGACAAACTACATAACCAATATGGAATGCAGAATGGAATTTTACCAATGCTGTATTTTTCAGTGGGGAAAATTCCTTTCAACACATTTTAGCACTATTCAAATAAGGCAATTTCTGAGTTTTACATAATTTATTTAATTTTAATTCATTCAAATTATTATCAAGTATATACACAGATAAATACAGTCCAAAAAATCAAGAAATGACCTGGTAAATTGACTCAAGTATATATATAAATAAAAACAAAAAACCTTTATGATTTCATTCCATGGGAATTTCAAATCTAAATGATATTAAGTAAAGTACATTTCTATGAGTTACGAAATTTGCTAAAATTAAAATTCCAAGATGGATTGCAGACTGAGGGCTTTGAAATGTTTGATAATTTTAAATATCTAACAATGAAAATTGTACTTTATAATACTGATTTTTAACAATCACCAGTATTAATAAAAGAATATTATGTGAAAACCAGAAGTATAGCAGCATTGTTAACAGTTCTGATAACTCAAGTGACAGTTCTGATAAATCAAATTTTAAGTTAAATATAACTCCATAGTTTTTTCAATAGAAGGTCTACGTAGAAACCAGTTCGTAATGTACAGATAATTTACAGATTCTCAAAGCAAAAACCGAATCAGAAGACAATAACAAGTCATATCCATCCTGTAGCCAGTAAGAGTTGAGTAAAATTTTAAGTATACTACTCCAAGTGGAAATATAAAAGTTGTGCAAATCCATCTATCGTTTTGCAAACTAATTTCACTGTGAGCTTTTCTATCTATCCATTTATACACACACACACACACACACACACACACAGAGAGAGAGAGAGAGAGAGAGAGAGAGAGAGACAGACAGACAGACAGACAGACAGACAGACAGACAGACAGACAGACAGACAGAGGAAAGGAGGGGGGGGGGAGACCAAAAAGAAAACAAAATTTGATCAGCTGCTTGGTTCGTACCTGCATTTACTATTTTAAATAACCATTTTTACACTTTAGTTAGTTGATTCCCCCCCCCCCCCCCACACTTGGTAGATGCTTCTTACATGAATCTAAATGCCTAATTAAAAAGAAACCCAGCACAAAGATCCTTCTGGAGAAATGAATGCTCGGGTCACCCACTGTTCCAGTTATGCAGAGTAGACTAACCCTTGGTGCATTCAGGTCTTAAAGCAGTGATTCCAACAATATTGCACCACACAACCAGTCTTCATTGCAACCCACTTTCACTTTTCATTCCTTTGTTCTTTTTCCATCATCAAAGGCATGAGTACTGTATGCATTATTTTATAAGCCTATTTTGAACATCAGCTGAAATCTTTCACGATAGAAACTTCGTCAACCTAGCCATCTTTGTAGCTCACATAAAAATTATAGAACAATGAAGGATTCCTCACCATAAAAGTACCGTGTTTAATTTACCCAATGAGCATGCTATGCCACAGCAAGACAAACCACAATTAGCTCATCCCATAAAATGAAGTTAAGGTTGCTTCTCGCTCTTCTACACATCAAGGCACAACAAAGTCTTGAACTAAAACTCAATTTAATGGAAATTACCTTCAAATCCACTGACTCAGCTATTAATTACATAAAGAGGCAGCATTGCCAATCCTTGGTCAGAATACAAATCTAAACAGATTTAGTCATGCAGTGTTCAATACGAGACAATGTTGAAATCAAATAGCACTGGTAAAGGTGATAGTTCACAAGAATGGCGGTGTGAATTTAAAAGTGCTTAATGCCTATATTAAGATTTAAACATTCATACAGACAAGAGATTAATGCTATGACTTTTAGTACAGCACTAAAAATCAGAATTGTTTCTGTTCAGCACCCAAGGTTTCTCTGAAGAAACACACTCACATTTTCTGCTTTTATTTTGTTTTGTTTTTTAATATAAAGGTCTATTAATGAAGAAAGCTGAGACCCCATAATTTCTAATGGGGTGGATATATTGGAATAGCCTTTCTCCTTTCTCACATTGTAATGAAAAGAAACTGAACATACTAATTTAGCCTTCCCCTTGGGGTACCCTGGTTGCATATGGCAGGGACTGTAAACTCTCCTGAATTCTGAACATTTCATAAATGCTTTTATGTAAGAATAAATTCCAGCTGAAATCCACAGCTGCAAAGAGAAAACTGATTACTGCACAAATAGAGCACACTTTCAATGTTTTCATACAATACTTTTTCAAAATTTAATTGATCACTCCTTCTGCAGAACATCACACTATGACATCATGAACGAACTGTTCTTGAAACTTATAACTAACAATCCGAGGTGGTATTCAGCCAGTTCTCTCTGGTTCCGGCGAAACAGTAGTGGCAGGGAGGCTCCGCCCACCCAACCTGATGAAATGCGCAAGCACTGCGCATGCGCAGAAGGCGGTGCACGTGCACAGACGTGCCACATGCGAGTGAAGTGAGAGAGCACACACGAATGCTCACATTTGCGGAACAGTAGGGAAGGTAAGTGAATCCATCACTTGTAACAACCACAAGATTGCAAGTATTAACATGGGGAAGCTGCCCAACAATAATACTATGAACAGCTTTACAGAATTATGTCAAGAAGAGGCATGTCTCCTGATCCCAAGAAGCTTATCCCGATACTTTCAAAAAAGAAAGTTACAAAAAGTAGTGGAAAAACATCAACAAATGATGTAGGATATTACAGTATCAGCACAGGAAATATATAACATCAGTGTATACCCAGATTAGAATTAAAGCACATGCCATAGAATTGTAGTGTATACAATTTAAAGAAAACCTAGCGAAGAAAATACACACACAGTGTGAGATTATCATGACATACTACATCCTTCAGAAAACCTGAGGTAGTTTATTCCCAGCCTCAATAAATTATATCAAACTTTGCAGTTTTCCTGCCTTCAAAGTAAAAAGAGCTTCTAAAATTATACATCCATTAGGTTCCTGGAGACTCCAACATCAATAAAGTTAAAGAGGAACTCAATAAAAAATAAATTAGGAACAAAAGATAAAACCATTCATATTACCAAGAAAAAGTGGGGTATTATGCTAGGGAAAGGAAACCCTTTGTAATGGGTAAAAAGTATTAATTGCCTAAATTTGCCTGAATAGCTCTCCCACTCTTTGTTGTGTGCCTATAGAAAGAAGAGAGCAGAATGCTTTGTGTTATACAAGGAGACATACACACTCTCTCCAGTTTGAGAGATTCCAAGACCACAATTCCTCTTAAAAGAGATGAAAAGAAGTGGCTTTACTGGATGGAATCTAACCCATCAATCTGCAAGGGAAGACCTGACATTGACTTACTCCCTAGCAAGGCAGAACTGCTATGGAGGTCTTGGAGAAGTCCCAAATACCATATAAGGAATCTGGATTTTACAGGTTAATCAAAGTGAATGTCACACAAAACCATGCTTCTTATTTAAAATCACTAATTACAAGACATAAACACCCACAGTAATATATGCAGACTCGGTAATGGCCATGCATTGTTTGTGCAAGGGATATAGATAATTTGCTTCCAATCACCCTAGAATTAGCCATTTCCCTCTCCTCATGATAGGATTTAGTTGACATTTGGATGAACTTTTATCCTAAAAGAGGCATACTGGATCAGTAGCTAATTTTCACATAAACATTGTCTTCTAAGCACTTTCACACATTACAGGGGATTAAAAGAATTCAGAGCTGTGGGAACACAAAGATCTTAAACTGTTTATACCAAAGCCACAAGACAAGTCTATCAGGCTTTCCAACAGATGGAATCCCACAATTCCAGTGCATTTGCTATCACAAAGCTCACTAGTCTTTTAAGGCAACAGAATATAGAGGAATGTTGGTGAACTTCTGCTTTCTTAGGACTTAGCTAGTACGGCCTATAACAATTTCACAATTTTGTGAAAAACTGTGGCTTCATTTTAAAGCATGTTCCTATCTTGATAGCAATAACTTTTATTTATGTCTTTCATTTATATATTTAATTTATGTACAGTCATCATCAAATAAAACTCTACAGAAAAAGCATAATAAAAACCAAATAAATACCAACATGGACATAACCATCATATCATTCGCCAATCTGTTAGTTTTCAAAATTTAAGAATGATTCCATCTTGACACCTTTTCAAAGCAATGCCAGGATTGCCATCAATCTAACCTCCAGTGGAAGACAGGTAAAGCTGACACCCACCAAACACATTCAAAAGCCCCCACCAATCTCCCTTCCTATGATATGGAAAACTGCTAAGTTTCCATCCTGGATTAGTGTACTAGATGGGTCACTTCTGCCAAAATAAAACAGTCCTATATGTTATTTCCTGATGCACAAGTCAAAACTTAAGGATATCATTTCAAAAAGATGCACACTTTTCATCTGAAAAATATAATTTAATAAGCAAAGGGTTGCCACTCATTTCACTACTTGTTTTATTTATTTATATTAGTTTATCACACATTTTAAAGCACATAACTGGAGGACCTTATAACAATATATTATTTATACCATAAAATAAATAACAGATTATAGGTGACAAAAAAGGGGAAAATATTTTAGTAATAAAAATATCAGATTACCACAGTAAAAGCTAGATATTACAGTGTACCATCTTTCAACAATAAACACCAGTTGAAACTATCTTATTATATGTAGATTTTTTTTAAGTCAAACGGAAAGAGGAAATTATATTTGGGCAGCATAATTTTTTAAATATTTGAAAATAGGTTAAAAATTCAAAAATGCATGCGGTCTATACCAAATGAGATCAAACTACCTATAGAGATATTATAGATTTCCTTAACAGCAACTTTAATGTTGGAAATATTAAGTATTTCTATTCCACTTTTATCAAAGATTTTTAAGCCATCTAAAAAATGAAAGGTAAAAATATTTACAATAAATACCAGACAAAATTATGTTTTAGTAAGTCAGTATATTTAAAAAAATGAAAGTAATAAAAATGTTTTTTAAATGCCTGAGTGAATGAAATTTATTTTATTTGACACTTATCAAATGCAAAACTGGAATTAAGAATACCTCAGAAAGGAATTTCAGAGCTGACCATCAACCAATGATTCCACCATATGGGAAAAAGTTTTCCTTAAATATATGGGTCCCATGTCGTTTAAACATTTTGCGCTCCATTGACAAGCAATGAGGCAGCTATATGAAATTCTTTCAAGCCTCGTGAAATATTCTGCATTATAGCAATACTGTCAAAATCAGACTGCACCATTACAACAACTTTGTGCCATTTAGAACAACTTGAAGTTTCCAGGTTCTGTATCTTCAAAAATATCAATTACAGAAACCTGTGACTACATAATAGTAGGCTCGCATACAGTGCTAAATTAGGGCTTGTTCAACCACAATTTATTGGATAAGCCACAGTTGTCTAGCTTCATGATCTATACTAAGATAAAAACCATCTATATACAGTACAGTGATTTAGAACCCAATAAATTACCTTATGGCTTACTATAAAATGAAATCCAGATCACTCTAGGACCTAGGAGAAATCCCAGAATATCAACCAAAACCGATATAAAGTTCTCTAGTATAATATACAAACATATATTATATAAACTAATATATAGTCTATATAATCTATACGGTCTATATACTTTTAGACTAAAACCATCAGCTTACCTATGGACCACGAATTGAGATGGAGCTGATCAAGTGACAGATTTGATTATATTGTTGCTGCCAAGGGAGATGGGGTGGAGTTGGATTTATTGGGTTTTTATTATCTGATATATATATATATATATATTTAATAATTTTGAGACACCAATGTGTGAGTTGGGCAGAAAATAAAATAAAAAACAAAACAAAACAAAGTAAACCTGACTTCAACAAGACTATATTAAGGAGCATCCTAACAACTTAGAACATGTTCTTTAAAAAAGGATGAAATTCTATATTATAATTTAGACTGCTTTTCTTTCTGGATACTATGTTCACTCAGGCCTTTTATCAAGAGTTAAGCTTCAATTTAAAATATTCATCTAACCTATTTGTGAAATAAGACACCAGTTGAAAACTCGAACCACTTCTTTGGATTCAGTTTTATCCAAATTATTGTAATCTACCGTATATCATGCAGTCAATCCTTTTCTTGTAAATTGCACATCAACTGGTGCTTACTTTAAACGAGCTAGTTTTCAGAAAATACCAAATCACTATTTATACATGTGTGTAATTTTAAAACAAAAATAAAAGCTTAGTTTGACAAGAATGTCAAATGGAGGATTAAATTTATAGATTTTTAAAAGCACTATTTAGGAAAAATAATGCTTTGGAGCACTTTTACAGACAATGTACTGTACGTATCTTTGTGTGCCTTATGTATAAATAAATAAACGAACAAATAAAAGGAGATTTCTTATACAAATAAATAAATGAAAATAATTTTTCTAACCCATTTTTATTTGAAATTTAAGCTGCATTTTGGAGATTATTAACCATCCTGTTTTGGATACTTAAAATATCCCCTACCCTTCTTGGATTCATAAGTGAAATCAAAAACTACTTTGCAATTTGAAAAGCAATTTCTATAATACTGCAGCACCTCTTCACTTATTGAAGTTAGAGAAACTGCTGTCAATTTAACTGGACAATACATTGTTTTATCAATTGCAACCAGCCTGCCTTCCATAGATCTGTATATTATGTTGGTCAGAAGGAGGAGAAAATATCAACAGACCCCTCACAACCATAGACATAAACTGTTTCAACTCTTCCACTTGGGACACCACAACTGCATGTCAAAACATCTAGATACAGTTTCTTCCCTTGCGCCATCACTCTGCTGAACACCTAATTCTCATAGAACTGTCTAATGTCCAGGTATCTTTATCCATTTTGTATGGTTGTAGTATTATTATTATTATAATACTTCTTATCTTCTTTACTATCCCTTCTTAATTGGTTTTATTATTATTATTATTATTGGTTAATCTTTGGTGAGATTCACAGCCTTTGGGGCTGGTTGGTATCTCAACAGCTTGAGTCCTAACCAAGAACCTAGGAACTGTTAAGGTAACGTCGGAGGATATAAGCTGTTCCAAGGAGGGTGTTTTTTTGTAGAATCAGATTTAGAATTTCCAAAAAGCGAGGTAGCCCTTTAGGTATTGCTCCAAGGGCTCAAATTACAATCACAATTTCTTTTTCTACAGTCACTCAACTTCAATTTGCAAGTCCCAATACTTTATGTTTTTTTTCTTACTGCTTATCTTCAATTCATGCATCACCAGGTGGTGGTGGTGGTGGTGGTGGTGGTGGTGGTGGTGGTGGTGGTGGTGGTGGTGGTGGTGGTGGTGGTGGTGGTGGTTGTTGTTGTTGTTGTTATTATTGTTATTATTATTATTATTATTATTATTATTATTATTATTATTATTATTATTATTATTTTGCTTTGCCTATACAGTGAGAGCTTCTGCACCAGAGGTGTGTGTGTTTCTAACCACACTTGGCCAAATAAAGTATTCTATTCTATTCATACAAGCAAAATTTATCAAAGGATTACGGTTTATATATAATTTGCCTAAAAATATTTACCAAGAATTACCTGTGCAACCTAACATCTAAAGAAAACTTTAAAAGTCACATACACGCTCTTAATAATGTATGTGTACACATACACACATATGTATGTATTACTTATGGGGATATTTTTTAAATAGCACACACGATACACACTAACTCATTTTTCAGGTTTGCAATTTTTCCCTATTTGCTAAATAAAGAAATATTCCCTATTGAGGCCAAATGATTGGTTTCCCTAAAACTCTAGAGGCCTTAGCTATCAGTCCCTTTAAGAAACTCTGACATTTTAACCTGCTGGGCTCACAGCACCCTTGAGGGGACTTTACTTGCAGTTTTACTTCTGATGCTGCTGACCACTAATACTGACTCCATAGATAATGGATTTCAATAACAATCTCCTACAGGTTAACACTTTTGAGCTGCATTGTGATACAGCTTTAATTAAGTTAATACATGATGGTCACAGTTTGGTAGGAAGTTTTTAATAAGTGCATACAGTAATAAAAATATGTTGGTGCACGTCTATACAACAGTTTCAGTAAAAGTTTACCTACAAATAGGAATACATTCTGGGGATTTATGAGGTGTTCAATTTCTTTTTTAACAAGTAAACAAGTTAAATTTACTATTGCAGAAGGATTTCAAGCAGGATATGGTTCAGAATACCTTTGACTGAGATCCGACCCCAGGGATCGCAGCCAGTGGGCCATGCCGTATTCGGACCTAGCTATACAAGTGACGGGACAGCACGCACCCGCAGGTACTTGCTGTACTTGTGCAAGTAGTGGGCTGGCATGTGTACACACACACAGCTCGATATGCACAAGTCGAGCTGTGTTTGCTTGAGTGTGTGCACTGGCCCGCTGCTTGCACAAGTTGAACAATGCATGTGCCTGAGTGTCAGTCCATTTCCCCCCCCCGCCCGCCAGTCCACCAAGTTGCAAAGTTGGGGACTATTGGCTTAATGAAAAGACAAACTGTATTTTAAAGAATAAACTTGTTAAGCCATTTAAAATACTAACAAAACTGTTGATAGAAACCATAATATCAATTCTATAAATAAATTATAATAGATACATAAATTAATAAAATTAAAGGATTCCAACTGTTCTACTTTTACTGTGCCATTATATCATCTAACACTGTATGTTTTCAAATATAGACTTTATAGTTTTTGAGATTTTGATAACTGCTTACCTACATACTAAACTGGATGCAAAAAATAATTGTCTCAAAATCCCAAACCTTGACAGACTGTATAGAGAACAGAATCAGAAACCAGCATGGAAGCTATTTTAATATACTTCTTGATTAACTCATGGCACATCCACTTTTCCCACAGACATGTACTAACATGTCATAATCGTCATTATTCATTATCCCCACAGCTAACACACACAAGCTCCTTGATTAGTACACAACTCCCAGACGAGCATTACTAATACTAAATAATTCCCTTCAGCCTCCTGCTATTAGACTACAGACTCTCCAATTAAATATAATGTTGCTGATTAAACATGTTAACCATGTTTCTGCCAGGAATTCTATTCTCCTTACTACTATCCAAATAGGGGTGGGAGGGATGTCCATGGATGGCAATTCTCAAAATACATGATGTCATCTAATTAAAATCAATATCAACATAAACATTTGATAAGAAAGATTAACAGTGGAAAGATAGTATTTAATATAAAAAACCTGAAAATTTCATTTTTTTAAAATAGAATCACACACTTATTCGAAGAGTGTTTATATTTCCTTTTTGATAGGATTTTTTAATGCTAAACTGAAAACATGATAAATTAGATTCTAAAGAAAACTGATAATATCAGTATGGGTTTCACTGTCTTGACATTTAAAAAAAATTATTGAGAATTTTACACATAGTAAGAGACAAAATTAAAGATGGATGGATGGATGAAAAGAAGGAAGGTTTTGAAGTATGATTTCCAACCTTCTTTTCACCAGGTATTAACAAATCTATTATCTTCTTCCCACTTAATTCTTCCAGAGATCCCTTCAGTTCCTTATTTAATATTAATTTATTTCCATCATTAAATCTCCTTAAATCACCATTTTACTTTTTATTCTTCTTTTAGCAAAACGTCCATAAAAGGTTTCCTGTCTTTCAAACAAAGCATCTGTTTTCTCCCTGGCAAAACAAGTCAGTTCCACTAGTTCTGACATTTTCACAATCCATTCCTCCACTGTAGGAACTTCAATAATCTTCCATCATAATTTGACTCTATTTTAGGAGCAGAGGGAACAGCTACAGAACCATACATTTTAGGGAACTGCAATTTCATGAGCTGTGCTTCAAATGACATTGACATAACTAAATTAGCTTCTACGCATGAACCCAATCTAATTCTGACTTAACTATTTAGGAAGCAGAGCAAGGTAAAATATGAATAATATTTTTAAAAACCTAATATCATTTTCCTTAATACTGAATATAATAGTCAGTGCTGATATGACAACCATCCTAAACAACACCACTGAAAAAAAGAACCTATAAAAGGAGGGATAAGATTTTAAGAAAATTCAGACATTTGCACTATACAGGTAGTCCTCAATTTATGATCACAAGTGAGATTGGAGCTTCCGTTGTTAATGATGCAATTGCTAAATGAGTCACCATGATTTTGTGGGCTTTTCTGCTGTGATAGTTAAAAAAATCTAGCTTCCCCTACTGACTTTGCTTATCAGAAGCCCCTTGGGAAAGTCGCAAATGTTATCACACAACCCTAGAATGCTGTAACTATTGCAAATATATGCAAGTTGTTAAGTGCTTGAATTTGGATCATGTAATCACAGAGATTCTCCAACTGTCATAAGCATGAGGAACTGATCATGAGCCACTTTTTTCACTGTTATCATGCAGAGAACAAAGCTGTGCAAAGGCTCTCCTAGCTACGATTGCCATCTGTTCCTGAGCAGCAGTCCTGAATCCATCAGGACAACCCCCCATTGCACACAGGGTCTGTTTGGGGCAATGAAGCCCTATCCAGCACCAGAGAGCCCCAAAACCCAAAGCCACTCAGTCTTGCCATAGTTCAGTTGAAACCTATTCCTCACGCTCTCACAGCTTCCAGCACTAAGATAGGATGTCCACACCATCACATAATTTGCTGGGAGCACAGATGTACATGATATCTCATCCCATCACAAAGGATGAGCTCACCCAATTGTCTCATATAGCTGTTAACTAGCAGAGTGGGAGCACCAACCCCTGCAGCACCTCTACATATTAGGGGCTGAACGCAGGATCCCTCCTCCCCAATCATCAATTGGAATTGGCCCCAGAGAAAGGAGGTGAATCAGCCCAACCCATGCTTTCCATCCCCAATTTCTGAGTTTATCCAGAAGGATATCATGGTTTGACGGTATGAAAAGCTGCTGAGAAGTCAAGCAAAACAAGAAAGGGATTCACCACCATCACCCCACCCACACTAGAAATCAGCCAAAAGCACAACTAAAACCACTTCTATTCCATACCCACTCAGATTTGAAACCTAACTAAAAAGGATCCAGATAATCCATCTAGGACCCTCTGCATCTACTACACAATGTTCCCCAAAAAGAGGAAACTGGATACTGAGTAAAAAAAAAAATGTCTCATAGCAAGAGGAATTAAACACTGATTATCATGGGATAAAGAATAGAACAGAAAAATAGAAAATCGGGGTGAAAAACCATAACCTGAAACAATTAGTTACTCCGGTAAAATTAGTCTATATAAAAACACTTGCCTTTTATCATTATCTTCTCTAGTTATGTAAAAATTTCTCATAAACATAGTTTCTTCCACCATAATGCTAAAGTCACTCATGCAATAGCAGCAGCACTTAGTCTTATACACTGCTTCATAACGCTTTACAGCCCTCTCTAAGCCAGGGGCCTCAGGCCAGATGCGTCACATACAGGCCAGGCTCACCCCCGGTTTAGCGAAGGGGGGGAAAGTTGCAATATGTCACATGACGACAATGTGTTGTCATTAGTTTGACCCCCTTGCTCTAAGTGATTTACAGAGTCCACATATGCAACTATCCTAATCTGAAGCTGGAAAGCCCAACTTGCCAAACATATATAACTGTTTTAAAATGTTGCTATTATTATGCCTCATAATTAGACAATGTATTCTTTTTCTTTAAAGTTAAATTTGTACCTTAATAGGTCTAAATGTTTGCTTTTATATAAATACTATGGAGAGAAAGCAGTTAATGATGCATGGTCTCATTATTTATTTATTTATTAAATTCCTGTACCATCTCATAGCAAGATTCCTCAGCAGCACATATTAGAAGCTATTAATGGCAAGTGAGTACAAGTGAGCAATTAGAAAACATAACTGTAAAAAAAAAGTATGAAATTTTGATAAGCTCTTCCCGGAGGTCTTCTCATCTTTGCCTATGCTGGTGCATTTCATTTTAATTTACCTGATTGTTAGCTTCCAGTTTGTTCAGCTGGAAACCACAAACAAACACTAATTACTTTGACATCACAAAGTCATATTGTCCTTACCACCTCCCCAGACAGCAGGGATAAATTATAAAGGGTAGATAAGATAATAACTTGATAAATGATGAGTCACATCACCTCTTTGTCAATCATCCATGAGGGCTCACACAAGATACCACTCAATCTCATTACTAAATCCTAAAACTACAATGACAATACACACCAGGAATTTTCTTTCAAACAGCAAGCCACCTGGCTGGATACAATCCAATAAATGGTGACTGAATTTCCACAATATTTTATATTTCTCTAAAAATATTGAAACATGAGGAAAAAGAACATAGTGGAAGCCACTACTTACTTGCTGCACAAATATATAACATTTTGCACATTAAGATGTTCAAATTTCCCAGGTTACATTTTTATTCTTGCACTTTAATTGTATAAAGCACACTTTACACATTCTATTATATATTCCACCAATCTTATTCCTAGGCTATTGCTGTTGAATTTTCCGAAATAAAATATTCTCTTTCTGACTCAAAATTATTTTGAAACAATTTAAACAAGCACTAAACCACATTTATTTTCCTTTCATTCTGCTATCCATATTTTCTTTCCCTTTGCATGTTGTTTAAAATTATATTTTAGACCAAACTGTTGCATTCCTGGTATTCCGCGACTCGACTGAAGACCTAGTGGCCGCATGGTTAAGTGCGGCCGCGGGGGCCTTGGACCGAGTCGCGCCCTTGCGGCCTCTCTTGCGGCGGCGAATCACCCAGGCTCCTTGGTTTACCGAGGAGCTTCGGGGGATGAAACGCCACAAGAGATGCCTAGAGAGCAGATGGAGATCCTCTCGCTCCGAAGCCGACCGAACACTAGTGAGAACCCATATTAGGGCTTACTTAGTGGCGATAAGGGTGGCCAAACGTGAGTATTGTGCCACCCTTATTGCATCCGCAGATAACCGCCCTGCCGCCCTGTTTGGGGTGACCCGCTCCCTCCTTCATCAGAGGCCGCGGGAAGCCCCTCTGCAAGGGCGAGCAGAGGAATTTGGGATTTATCTGCAGGAGAAAATCACTCGGATTCGGAATGAGCTACCCTCCATCGACAGTGGTCCTGTGGGACTGTCCGAGACTAGTCTTGAGGTTCCTTCTTGGGAGGAGTTTGACTTTGTTACCACCGAGGATATGGACAGGTTGTCAAGGAAACTTAGGGCGACCACATGTTTATTGGACCCGTGTCCCTCCTGGCTTGTACTGGCATCCTGGGAGACGACACGAGGCTGGCTCCAGGGCATTGTCAACGCATCTTTGAGTGAGGGGTCCTTGCCTGCCGTCTTGAAAGAGGCGGTAGTGAGGCCCCTCCTCAAGAAGCCGTCCCTGGACCCAGCTTTATTAGAGAACTATCGTCCGGTCTCCAACCTTCACTTTTTGGTGAAGGTTGTCGAGAGTGTGGTAGCCCAACAGTTTCCGCGACACCTGGAGGAAGTTGATTATCTAGACCCGCGCCAGTCCGGCTTCCGACCCGGTCACAGCACCGAGACGGCATTGGTCGCGCTGGTTGATGATCTCTGGAGGGCGCGGGATAGAGGTTATTCCTCTATCCTAGTCCTATTAGACCTCTCGGCGGCTTTTGATACCATCGACCATGGTATCCTATTGCACCGACTGGGGGGGTTGGGGTTGGGAGGCACCGTTTTGCGGTGGTTCTCATCCTACCTCTCTGGTCGGTCGCAATATGTGTTGACGGGAGGGCAGAGGTCGACCTCGAGGCCTCTCTTATGTGGGGTTCCTCAGGGGTCGGTCCTCTCGCCCCTCCTTTTCAACACATATATGAAGCCGCTGGGTGAGATCATCCGTGGTTTTGGGGTGGAGTACCATCTGTACGCTGATGACACCCAGCTGTACATATCCACCCCAAACCACCCCAACGATGCCGCCGAAGTGCTGTCCCGGTGTTTGGAGGCCGTACGGATCTGGATGGGTGGTAACAAACTCAGGCTCAACCCTGCCAAGACTGAGTGGCTGTGGTTTCCGGCACCCCGGTTCAGCCAGATTACACCAACTCTGGCCATTGGGGGCGAAACACTGGCCCCCGTGGAGAGGGCGCGCAATTTGGGTGTCCTCCTGGATTCCCGGCTGTCCATGGAGGACCATGTGGCGGCCGTGGCCAGGGGGGCGTTTCATCAGGTACGCCTGATGCGCCAATTGCGCCCCTTACTGGACCGGGCTGCCCTTCGCACAGTCACTCAAGCTCTCGTGACGTCCCGACTCGACTACTGTAATGCTCTCTACATGGGGCTTCCCTTGAGGTGCACTCGAAAGCTACAGCTAGTCCAAAACGCAGCCGCGCGGGTGATTATGGGAGCCACTAGATGCTCCCACATAACACCGATCCTGCGCGAGCTGCATTGGCTTCCTGTGGTTTTTCGAGTGCGCTTCAAGGTTCTGACAACTATCTTTAAAGCGCTCCATGGCTCGGGGCCTAGTTATATGCGAGACCGCCTCCTGCCCCATACATCCCTTAGACCGATACGCTCCCACAGAGAGGGCCTTCTCAGGGTGCCGTCGGCCGGACAATGCCGACTGGCGACACCCAGGGGAAGAGCCTTCTCTGTGGCGGGCCCAGCCCTTTGGAATGACCTACCCCCTGAATTACGTACCATCACCGACCTCCGCCTCTTCCGCCAATGTCTTAAGACATATTTGTTTCAACAAGCCGGCCTAGCCTAACCTCCCATGGGGACTTTTAGGTAGTTTTAAATTGGGTTTTTAAATTTTGGTTTTAGCGCAGGATAGGTTATTTAATAGTTTTTTAAATTATATTTATTGTATTTTGTATGTTTTTAAATTTTCCTGTGCGCCGCCCTGGGTCCTTCGTGGAGAAGGGCGGGATATAAATTTAAATTTAAATTAAAAAATTTAAATAAGGCTTCCCTAAAATTAAGTTCCACCACTATTGTAGCAATCCTGATTGAAAGTAGTTTAAATAATCACCCTTCTTCTGTAGTCAGCACCAAAAAACATATATTGTCACTAGTATCTCATTCAAGCCAAGAACGAACAAATGTTTATTCAAAGCAAAACAAATCAGAATGAGGAATCCAAGAAATACCATATTTCCTCTTTTGACTCCCAAAATAAGCACTTGGCCTTATTTTCAGGCAGGTATTATTATTTTTGAGATGTAGCGGCGAGTATGGTCACCTCATGGCTGCTGCTTTGTTGTAATATTTTTTGGGGAGGGCTTATTTTCAGGGGATGGCTTATTTTACTGCATGCACTCAAACTGCCTAGCCTAACCTCCCATGGGGACTTTTATGTAGTTTTAAATTGGGCTTTTAAATTTTGGTTTTAGCGCAGGATAGGGTTATTTAATAGTTTTTTAAATTATATTTATTGTATTTGTATGTCTTTTAAATTTCCTGTGCGCCGCCCTGGGTCCTCGGTGGAGAAGGGCGGGATATAAATTTAAATAAATAAATAAATAAATAAATAAATAAATAAATAAATAAATAAATAAATAAATAAATAAATAAATAAATAAATAAATAAATAAATAAATAAATAAATAAAGCCCAATTGGGATTATTATCCGGGGAGGTCTTATTTTCAAGGAAACAGGGTATCATTACTGTTGTTAGTGCAAATATCCATCAAAACATTTTCCTCATTTTTAGAGAGGGACGGCTACTAAGTTTGTAGAGTAAAAAGAATGGAAGATGTTTCCTTAATTTTTTTTTCTTTTTCTATCTATACTGGTTTTTATACTATTTTACCATTTTTTCTTTTTCAACATTCCTTTATATATGTTCATTTGTTTATGTAAAAATTAAAAAAAGAAAGAATAGAAATGCAAAAAAGAAAGCTCAACCAAATAATAAGATGTAATCCAAAAATAAAAGAAAGAAATTCTCACTCAAAATTATTTCTCAAGTAACATATTCCTAATTAATAAACAATTTCAGCTTCTGAAAACATATGACAATTTATAGTGAAATACAATAAGCCTCTGGGAACATGATAATTAACTGGAAAGCATGCAGTTTTGTTAATCTTACCAAATCTGGACCCTAGTTCATGTAACAATGCACTGCATTACATTACTTGGCAGACAAAATTCAGCAAGCATTTAATTATAAGCCCACTATCATCTATCAATTTGTTAAACACTGATGAGGATTTTATCTATTCACATCAATATTTGGATTTCAAAGAAACCTTGCCACTAATAATATGGACTATTCCTATGCATTCCATGAATACACTTGATTTTCAAATATATCACTGTCCTGGTGCATGGATTTCTGATATTAAGATCTAACTTTTTAACTCTACATTGTTTAAAAATTGTTTGTTTAAAAAAATACCTTTATGTTATTGACATGGTGAGAAATCCATATATACAGTAAGTATAAATTACAATTTCCTTAGATAGGATTTTAGGAAGATCTTGAAGATGCATACATCTTTAGTACTACCAGTCTGGTAAAAATATGGTAGAAAGTACTGTATGTTATATGCATATTAATATCAGAAATTCTTCTTCATTCCAGACTTCCTAAGATGTTGTCTCCTCTCTCAGCTTTCTAAGCTCTTTTGGGTATATACTAGGTATGAGCTTTTTTGCTCATATCTAGTATATACCCAGTGTGGGCTTATTGTTTCTAAGGTAGCAGTGATATCATAAAGCACCACTGTATTATCTAATCACTTGATGGCAATACCCCCACAAGTGATTTATTTTTTAAAATGTCCTCTCTTACTTCATAATTACTACATATTGATATTGAAGAATATATGAATGACTATTATTTCAGTCATTGTTGAAATGTGGAAATTAGCATTAGCACTATGAAGAATTCAGAGATGTATTTAAAGATAAATATAAACTTTCTATCATGATTTGGATCTCTCATCTCATCATATTCTTTATTGATAGAATTTTGGATATCTCAACATCCATTTCAAAATATATTTGATTGAATAAAAAAAACTTACGAAATTATATTTCCCTAAGAAGGGAAATATATTAAAATGTAGCTTAAAATAATGGCAAATATTCATTGAGTATTTGGATGGGATCAACACAGATAATAATCTAGAAAGTAATGTTAAAATAAACAATGGGTACTTACAGCATTTGAATCAACATCACTGTGTATGGCAACTGTTTTAATTCCCATCTTCTTGCATGTTTTAATTACCTAGTCAGGGAGTGAGGAGGGAAATATTGTTTCTTTTAGTTAACTGCTTTAAGTAAAAATCAAAGAACTACACAATAACTATAATTTTGAGATGTTACTTACCCTGCAGGCAATTTCTCCTCTATTTGCAATAAGAAGCTTATCAAAAGTCTAGTGATGGAATGAGGAAGAAAAAAAGGATCCTTCATAAATATAATGTAAACAGAGATATTTACACTTACATTTGGTGTCATTAAATGAATACATAAATGTGAAATCTAATCACTAAATAGAAATGATTATTTACAAAACATTAGTATGATTTCATAGAAATAAAACTGACCTAAGAGTGGTAAACAGACTTACAACAAACTTGTGCACTCTTTTTAAAAAAACCTTTATTTAGTTAAACAGAACAACAAAATTTTAAAAAGAAAAAAGAGGGCAAAATTATAACAGAAATGTATCTGAATGTATCTGTATGTGTATATACAAAAAATATTTACACAACAGTTTCAACAATGGATGCCATATTTGGTAATAATCTATACATTACCTGCAGTATATCTTGAAAGAATTTGTAAGTTGCAAGTAATTTCAGGTCATTGCAAGTAGGACAATAAATACAGTTTTCCAACACTGAAAGACTAGTGCAGGGATGTTAAACTCATGGCCCGCGGGCCAGATGCATCACACATTGGCCACACCCACACCTGGTTTAGCGAAGGGGGGGGGGGGAATTACAATATGTCCGTGACACCATGATGACACAAGTTTGATACCCCTGGACTAGTGTGTTAACACTAAGAACAAAGCAAATCTACTGTTTATATATTCTTTCTTTATAGTCCCTTATTCACAGATAAGACAGGGTTGAAATATCATGCAAAGTTATTTGATGGATGAATTTAAAGTTATTAAAGTTATTTATCTGCCATTGATGCTCTTCAAACTTTGTTTTGTTTTGTTTTGGTACAGTTAATGCCTACAATAGGATGCTAAGAACCAAATAAAAGTTTCAAAGCAACCTAAGTTAAAGAGAAAGTAGATTTCAGCATAAAGAAACTTAGGCAACTATCTATTATTGAGTTGAAGAAAACAACAATAGAAGCTGATTTTAAATCAATAAATAATACAGGAAAAATAAATCTGATTTCATTTTATTTAAAACAAATCTTACCAATGAAATTGAAAAGTTAACATAATTGCAGCCATGAATTAAATGATTTGCTCCTATTGTTACACTAAAAATTACAATCAGAATGATATTTAAAGTGAGGAAACCGTTCTTCTTCTTTAAGTCTTAAGACATATACTTTAACTCTTTAATGTCCTAAAAATAAATATAAGCTATACTGTATCCGAAAACGTCCACATAAATAATTACCTTTTCATTTGGATTATAAACCGTTGAGTGAAAGCCACGAGAAGTGATAAGGCACCATCTATATCCTGCAAGCTGTACAACATTCTGCAAAAGAAAGAAAATAAATAAAATTACTATTAATCACATATCTTGGGAAAAGGTACTTTTTACCAACTGTATGACAAAATAAGAAAAAAGAATTTTGCCAGCTTCTGAAAATGTTTTGTATGTCCATCATACAAATATTAATAAATAGTATTAAATATTTATTTTACATTTATTAATATTAAATAATGGAAATATTATTTATAAAATGTCAGGTATTGTAACGAACTTCTAGATTAATGACTTGATTAAACATAAAATAGAATTACAGAACAGAATTGGAAGAACCCTAGAGGTCTTCTAGTTCAATCCCCTGCTCAAGCAGGAGACACTATACTATTTCAAACAAATGGCTGTTCCATCTCTTATTAAAAACCTTCAGTTGATGGAGCACCCACAATTTTTGAAGGCAAGTCATTCCACTGGATAATTGTTCTGTCCGGAAATTTCTCCTCAGTTTCTCCTTAGTTGCTTCTCTCCTTGTTTAGTTTCCATCCATTACTTTTTATACTGCCTTGTGATACTTTGGAAAATAGGTTGATGCCTCTTCTTTTGGAACGCTTAAATATTGGAACACTGCTATCATGTTACGCCTAATCCTTCTTTACAGTTGATTAGACCTACCAAATTCCTGCAAGTGTTCATGTTTTAGCCTCCAGCTTCTTAATCATCTTTATTGCTCTTCTCTGCACTCTTTCCAGAATCTCAACATCGTTTTTATATTGTGGCAAACAAAACTGAATGCAGTATTCTATGTAAGGTGTTACCAAGGCATTATAAAGCGGTACCAACACTTCATGTGATCTTGATTCAATCCCCGTTAATGTAGCCTAAGATTACATTGGCTTTTTTTGGCAGCTGCAGCACACTGCTGGCTCATTTTTAAGTGATTGTCCACTGGGACTCTAATATCCTTCTTTTTTTTTTTTTTATTGAAATTTTTATACTGTTTTACAATATATCACCCAGTGCTGTACAAAACAAAAGGAAGAGTTGGTTTCAAGTATCGTCTATTATCTTTAGGATCTCCAAAATCCACGTTCCCTCGGTACAGGCGTCGAGACGTCCAAAGTTCCAAGTGCATAGTCCACAAATGGCTTCCAAGTCTTCCAAAAGATATCGTTTTTATAAACCCCCTCTCTGAATTTAATATCACACGTCATTTTATCATTTAAGGCTAATTTCCACATTTCACAATACCATTCTTCTATTTTAATATTTACCTCTATTTTCCAATATCTTGCTATTACAATTCTACCCATTATAATCATAATTCTAATCAGTTCTTTCTCATGTTTTGTTAACTCTGGTTCATTAATTATCAATAACAATATAGTTTCTGGTCTCAATATTATTATTCTTTTCATCATTTCGCACATCGTTCTTTCTAATTGCTGCCAAAACTTTTTAATTTTCACACATTTATACCACATATGTTCATAAGTTCCCAATTCCGTATTACATCTCCAACATTTATCACTCATTTTTTTATCTATCAGTGATAATCTTAATGGGGTCCAGTACCATTTCCAAACAACCTTAAAATTATGTTCTTTAATTCTTATAGATAAAGTCCTCATAATCCGACTCTTCCAATTCTCGTTCCAATCCAAATCCAATATTTTAACCTTTAGATCTTCCTCCCATATCCTTCTTGCAGTTACTAATATTGAGCCAAGTTCCATGTATTGTATACCTTTTAGTTGCCTAACTAAAATTTTACTTTTCTCACCACTGAATTTCATTTTGTTAGATAGGGCACAGTGTTCAAGTCTATCGAGATTCATCTGGATCTTGAGCCTACCTTCTGGGGTTTGGCTATTCCTGCCAGCTTGGTGCCATTTGCAAATTTGACAAGGTCCACTTCTATTTCCTCATCTAAATTACTGATAAAACTATTGAAGTGTACTGGACCTAAGGTAGAACTTTGGAGTACCTCACTGATTACTTCCCTCTATGTAGATGTAGTTCCATTAAAAACTGCACATTGATTGTCAGCCAGTCTCAAATCCAATGATGATGCTATCTATCCCACATTTCTTTTAACTTACTAAGAAGTAGGTTGTGGTCTACCTAGTCAAATGCCTTACTGAAATCCAACCCAAATTCTATGTGTGCAGCATTTCACTGAGCCACTAATTTATTCACTTTCTCAAAGAATAAAATAAGATTTGCATGGTATGATCTGTTTCTGACAAACCCGTGTTGGCTTCTGATTATAACTGTGCTTGGTTCTAGGTGTTCACAGATCCGTTGTTTGATTATCTTTTCCAAGATCTTCTCAAGTATTGATGTCAGGCTGATTGATCTCTAGTTTCCTGGATCCATTTCCCCTCCTCCCTTTTTTTAAAATATGGGAATCACATCAATTCTTTTCCAGTCCTCTGATAGTTCTCCAGTGCTCTAGGTCTTTGAAAGATATGGTTCAGTGGTTCCGAGATCACGTCTGCAAGCTCCTTCAGAACTCTGGGATGTAATCCATCTGGTCCTGTTGATTTGGACAGGTGTTCTCTTACCATTTTCTTACATTTTAATTTGGAGTCCTAGTCTGTGTTTTACAGCTCAGTTTTTGCTGGGTTGTGCTATTCTTTTCTTTTTGTGGAAAGACAGATGCAAAGAAATAATTAAGCTGCTCTGCTTTCTCCTTGCTGCCTGTCACTTCCTTGCCATCTTTTCCCATTAGTCAACAGATTATTTCCTTGCCTTTTTGTCCCTGCAACTTCAATCCCCTCTATCATTTCTTGTCCGCTAGTAAGAATTAAGTCCTGTATAGTTGATACTCTAGTTCCTCCTTCCTTTTGGATTACAAAGTTGTGAGCTAAATTTGTCAGGACCTTGTTCAATCTCCCATTGATACAGAATCTCAAATAGTTTAATGCAAAATATTTTAAAGTGATTCATACTTTTATGGCTAATAATACCATAAAACACTATATTTAAATAAAATAGAATGGAATACAAATTTTATACAGAATAAAAATCTAAGAATATTTATTATTTTTACAAATACCTCAAGGCGACAAACATATCCAATATATCTTCTCCCTCCTATTTTCCTTATAACAACAACCTTGTGAGGTGGGCTGGACTGAAAGAAAGTGACTCGCTCAAAATCACCCAACTGGCTTTCAAGGCTAAGTCCGTTTCTAGCATTAAATAACATTAAATAAGTATATAAAAAAGAAAGATGGTTTTCTAATGCAAAAGGAATTTAAAATAACAAACCAACATACTAGGAAAAAAAGTATTTATTTATTTATTTCGATTTTTAAATCGCACCTATCTCCATCGAAATGGACTCAGAGCGGTGTACAAAAATGCCAAATAAGTTATCTTTTATCAATCAGCAAAATTAATAAAATTACTACAATAATAATAATAATAATAAATTTTATTTATAACCCGCTCTCTCTCCCCGAAGGGACTCGAGGCCATCCAAAACAGAAATTTTAGCTCAACTCTAGATACCCAGACAACAATATTCCAGTGTTGTTAGAAAACCATAGATGAGATGAGTGGACCAAAATTCAATCAGGCTACCATTTCCCTTCAAACCAATTGTACTTCACCCCACAAAAAATGAGGCTGTATTAATCAGCTACAAATATCCTTTTTCATTACATCCCTACATTGGCCT
Organism: Rhabdophis nuchalis; assembly: GCA_039707465.1. Taxonomy (NCBI): domain Eukaryota; kingdom Metazoa; phylum Chordata; class Lepidosauria; order Squamata; family Natricidae; genus Rhabdophis; species Rhabdophis nuchalis. The sequence continues at coordinate 25,189,788 of CM077651.1, forward strand.
CGTTTAAAGATAGAGATAACATTATTTAGTTACATAATATATCAACTTTGTGAAATTTACTAAAATGTTTTATACATAATATTAAATTAAGAGAGAGAATGCTGACTTCTGACTAGATTTCTGTGAGGAATTTTAAAGCACTGCAAAAAGACAGTGTTTTAATTCTCTTCTTGAACACGTGCTTGTAGGTGAACATGTAAAAAGCAAAGCAAATATAAAGAATCGTCATTTTCAGAAACCCAAAAGTAAATCTCAATTATCATACAGATTGTGACATGGACATTTTGGGAAATGAAGATGATATGGGAGTAATAGCAGTATTTCTATGGTGATTGCCACAGGACAATGAGGGTGAATTTTTTTGGCCTCTGCATGTCAATACTTCAGAAAATGCCTAACTTGGCTCTACTGGTGTGTCACACACCTCCCACATAAACAAAAGAGAAAGAATTCCCTGTCTGGCCCCATCTAAAATGTTCAGAGGGTCAGGAGACCATGTGAGCGCTCACCCCATCTCATACAGCTTCCACAACCTTTGAACACTGTAATAAAACAGGTTATGCTTTCAAGAATACTTGTTGTTAGTGAACACTAGCAAGTCACCCAAAACATCGCGGCACGCCACCTTTGACCCATGTCATATGTTTGCCAGCACTGTCATAGGAAGTATAATGAAAGGAAGCAAGTTACCCGTTCTAGAGGGAAGGAGATTGGAAATGCGGTACCGATCTCAATTTTTAGCCCACCAACCTCAGTTCTAAGCGCAGATGACAGGATTCTGAGGGCCTCAGGTTAATGCCAGAAGTCTACACAATAAGATTGTGTTACTCCACAACATGCAGTAAATATAACCACAGACATGGCTTACATAACAGAGACCTAAGTGGGTCATGATGATGACATAGACCTGTCTGAAATTTGCCTGCACCAAAAACCATGGTGCCATGGCAATTATTCTTTATGACATCTTAGCTGCCACCAGAAACTCTGCCCCACATATGACTTGATGTGACTGCCTATATGTTGCATGAGCCAGTGCAGCTCGCGCAGGAGAGGTGTTACATGGGAGCATCGCGTTGCCCCCATAATTACCTGTGCGGCCGCATTCTGGACCAGTTGGAGCCTCCGGGTGCTCTTCAAGGGGAGCACCATGTAGAGAACATTGCAGTAGTCTAGACGGGAAGAGACAAGGGCATGAGTGACTGTGTGTAGGGCATCCCGATCTAGGGACGTAACTGGTAGATCAGGCGAACCTGATAAAAAGCCCCCCTGGCAACAGCCGTCATATGATCTTCCAAGGACAGCCGTGCATCCAGGAGGACATCCTGGTAAACATGTTCATTCCTCTATTCTTAACCTGTCTGAAGAATTGCATTCCACAATTCTGTTCAAGGTTACCTAGTCTCTTTTAAGGAAAAACTAGGATAAGGTTGCTCCTACATGCTGCTGTGGTATGTTTGCAAGGATATTGAGGGGGGGGGGGGGAACCACTCAGTGTAGACTCTACTTTGACAGGGCTAGTGAGGTGTCTTGTGTAAGGTCTTGAAGGATTATTTGGGTTTCGTTTGAATTTGTTGGGACTAATGAAATTGGAGAAGGCTCTCTTTCACATGAATTCTGTTAACTGCAATTAGAGTTCTGTCTTGCTAAGCTGATTCATGTGGCAAGGAAAGGTGTTTGGGGCTCAATTCAGGCTAAGATTAATGCTTCGCTAAGAGAAGACAAGGTCTATTAATATTGAAATAGGTGGTTATGGTGCCCCTTCTAAAGAACCCCGCTCTCAGTCTAACCAATCTGGACAACCATCAACTAATCTGGTTCTTCTACATATATATGTGTGTGTGTGTGTGTGTGTGTGTGCGCGCACGTGTGTTCCAACACAACTCTGGAATGCCTCAAGCAATTCCAACCCAACTTGGTACACAGATGACTTACTCTCTGGAGAAAAATACTGTGGGGGTAAGACACCCACTAACATCTTTCAAGGGAGGTGTTCTGTTAAGATGCAGCCTGGTGTGCCTTTAAATGGCTTCTACTGTACTCCCGTAAAATGACTTCTACTGTGCAGTGCAATGGAGTTGCCGTGGTAAGGGCTTCACAGTACTCCACAAGGGGGCTCCTTCTGGTAAAGGGGAAAGTCCAATATTAGAAATTACATTTGGTCTGAACATTTTCCCCTATAAATAAATACCCGGGCAATGGCAGCTTATCAGCTAGTCCTTAATAAAGGTGGATCCCCACCTTTTTGGCCACACTGTGCGTATTAGAGGTTTTGGAAGCAAAAGCGAAAGCAGCTAATAAAACTGGATATTGGTGGCACATTTCTCTGAAACCACTTTCAAATGCTGAACCTTCAGAATCTTCCAAGAAGAAAGTGCAGGGAAAAAAAGTTTATGAAATAAATAAACTCTTGAAGAACTTCTCAGGGGGTTCCCTGAAAGCTCTGCTTGAAAGTTCCACACTTTTTTTTTCTCTTTTGTGAAAGAAGTGGGGCACGCAAAGCAAAGCAAAGTGTATTCAAGCATCACCAGTGAGAAAACAGATATATAGTGGGTTTTATATATAGTATATAGTAAATTCTATAGTGAAATATAATTTCCCAAAAGGCAAATTTGATGGTTTGGCAGGCCTCAACATTCCCTAAGGGGAGGCAGTGGCGTTAGCAGTTGATTCTGGGCTTGTCAATCAGAAGGTTGGCTGTTCAAGACCCAAGCAACACATGACAGGGTGAGCGCCCATTCTTGCCCCAACTCCTGCCAACTTAGTTCGAAAGTATGAAAGTACAAATAGACAAATAGGTATCATTTCAGCAGGAACATAACAGCATTCTGTGCTTCTTGGTATATAGTCATGCCAGCCACTTGACTATAGATGTATCTTCAGACAATGCTAGCTCCCTCGGTTAGGAAACAGAGGTTCCTTTACCATTTTTTTACCATTCCCTAAACTTATTTTATTATTTTATTTTATTTTATTGGATTTCTAGATCGCCCCCTCTCCCCGAGGAAAATGTTTGTGATGACAGTATCACCTAATTCCCAATTGTATTTACTTCCCTCTTCTCATCTAGTAGAGCCATAAACAGCAGCTCAAAAACTCTCACTACTTCAATTTTAAATTAATTAATTTAGTGTTAGATCTGAATCTTGAATTGTGCTCAGTTTTTACTATTTGGTAAACTAAATCAACATAAATTGAAGCTTGTGTGAATATAAGAAGGAAGCAGGTTCTTTACAGTTTTTTTCAGTCTCACAGTTAACTTTAAATATTCGATCAGTACTTTCTGATCAATCCAGCTCTAGTAATCTCAGAAGAATGTTCTGAACTACATGTAGTTATTAAATTTTACAGATATACAACCATGGAGGAAAATGAATTAGGGAGCAAATAACATAATTACCATTTAATATGATTTTATTTCAGTCACAGCTATTACAAGTAGAAGTAAATAATTGTAAAATAAATGCAAAAACCCCAGGGAGCAACTTTAACATATCATGTGTAATAAGATAAGGTTGTTACACCATGAGATGAATTTTTATAGATATGCAAGTTACTGTACTAAATATTTCCACCACTTTCATATTTTTTCCATGCTAATAATTTCTACCTCTTTTTTCTTTCCTTGATCTTTTCTTTCCTGTGTCCCTTAAACTAATATTTTATAACCTGTTAAAAATAATAGTTAAATGGTTAACTAATTTTAAACATTTAAACATTAATTGATAATTTCGAACTTGATTATATGTTATCCTAAATGAATGAAGTTGCATGCAAAGATGTACATTTTAACGGATGGACTTCCGGTTTTCATGAGCGACGGACGTGTTTGATACACGTCCACCGCTTGCTGTCCTGGTGGGGGGCCCTGGGGGGGCACAGGGGTTTTTGGAGGAACCCCCTGCCGTACGGGCGGCTCGCTGGAGACCCCCAACCAGGCAGCGGCCGGTGGGGCATCTTTCCAGCCTCGCCCCAGGAGCAGGGAAGCAGAAAGGGGGGGCTTTGCCCTTTCGTCGATGGACTCCGGAATCAACGGATTTGAAAGGTGGCTGGAGTGCTGGGGATGGAGGGTCTTTCCTAATCTCCAGGTCTGCAATTGAGGAACAAGCGAGTACTGTGAGTTTTACTTTCAATCAACTTTAAATGGAGAATGAAGGGGGGAGTTAATTTGTTTTGACCCCCCCCTCAGAATAAAGCGGCGGTTGAAAAAGTTCTCCCCAGGAATGGGGAGAAAAAGAGAACTAGTCTGCCATCTGAAATAACAACAGTTTAAAAAAGAAAAATGTATCTACATTATCGCAGTTGCAACATTATATTGTGGAAACTTTTTGCAACAAGAAAATGAAACTTTCACTCTCCTTCCTGTGGGAGGCGGGGAAAATGGCTCCTCTTTGTTCCCTGCCGGAAATTTTCCTTTTGTTTGTGAACTTTTCCTTCGGCGTTTGAGATCGCAAGATTTTGAATATTTCAGCTTCATTTCTCCTCGGGAAACCTTTGGTATCTCTCCCAATACGTGGACATCCAGATTGATTTTGATAACACAATTCTTTCTTCTTGGTTTCCTTGGCTTTCTTGGTTTTATGTGCTACCCGGATTGAACTTTTATTCGGGTTGTCCCGACAACTTGGACTTCATTGGCTGCTTGCTTTTCTGACGCCATTTTTCCTACAAATTAGAACTTATAATCGGGACAATGGCTTCTAAAATATCACCTATTGGAAAGTCCTTTTCTGCTCCATCATCAGCTCGCTCCAGTCCAGTTATGCAGCAGACAAAGATCACCGCATTGTTGCAAAAAGAAGGGACTGGCGAGAGCACTCAGGAATTGTCAACAAAGGAGATGCTCCAGGACATAATGAAAAATGTACATGAAATCCGAAATGTCCTGACAAATTTAAAATTAGAGCTGTTGGAGACACAAAGAAATACAATGGATAATAATATTGAGGCGTTGGAGGGGGGATCAGCTGAGATGAGGGAAGAGGTAAAGGAAATTCGGAAGGAAAGCGCAGAACTGGGAGGTCATATGACCAAGATAGAATTCGAAAGAATGTCTTTTTTTCTCAGGTTCCAGAACGTTCCAGAGATAGAAGGAGAAGATCTTAAAGATCTTATGAGTACAATTTTAGCAGATTATATTAAAAGGAATAAAGAACAACTCTGGTGGGATATGGACCTGGCTTATAGAATTAATTCAGCATACGCTAGAATAAATGATGTACCAAGAGAAGTCCATATTAAATTTTGAAGGAGGTCCACAAGGGATGAGATATTGAGGGCCCAGCGGGGAGGACCCCTGAAATATCAGGAAAAAGAAGTTGGTATTTTGAAACAAATTCCAAAAAAATTAGAGAGATAAGAAGGAAATATTCCTTCTTGTCCAAAAAATTAAATAAAAAGAAGTTTGGTTCAAATGGTTATTGCCAGAAGGAATGTTGGTCTTCTGGGAGGGAGATAGAATTAGAGTTAAAACATTAAGAGAGGCGGAGGCCTTTCTTCAAAAGCATTCCTCACTCCTAGGAGACGAAGAAGAGCGAACAGGGGGGGCCGTGGCCCCGCCCGTCGATGGGAAGGGAGAAGAAGAATCAATAGCAAAAAGACTTAGATCCCAAAAATGACTTTATTTGAAATTTCACTGTGATAGTTGAATTAGATGGCAATGAAAAACATGATTGAAAGTATGAAATATACAATGTAACTTATATGTATGCTTGCCCTTTGTTTTTCTTTAAAAAATATTGTATTTGTATGAAGTTTTGGGAGGACCACCACCTCCGGCATGGAAGCCACTAAAATGTTACTTTAACCCTATAACCTTTTTTCCCATATATACTGTAAAACCAATAAAAATTGTTTTAATCAAGGAAAAAAAGATGTACATTTTAACCATTAAAGCACAATTTTGGAGAACATATAGTGCGATCTAAAGCCAGTTTTAAACCAAATGCAATCCAATAAATACCTCCATAATCCACCCAAGACTGGATAAACATCCACCCCTTTCTACCTTCTTATCTATCTTAATCTTTTTGGTTAGCTATCTTGTTTGATAAATAATTCTTGAAAGCTTCAGCACTTGCAGATTATATTCTAAACTATTTTCTAGTCCAGTGGTTCTTAATCTGTGATCCACGGCCCTCCTGGGGGACGGGGACGGAACACAATGTCACCACAGGGGGTTCATAAAGGCTTGAAGAAATGTTACAATTTAAATCTTGAGTTAGCAATAGCAATATCACTTAGATTTATATTCCGCTTCATAGTGCAGCTATAGTGCAGCTCTCTCTAAGCTGTTTTACAGAGTCAGCATATTACCTCAAACAATCTGGGTCCCCATTTTATCCAAATCAGAAGGATGGAAGGCTGAGTCAACTTGAGCCGGTGAGATTTGAACCGCCAAACTGCAGCTAGCAGTCAACTGAAGTAGCCTGCAGTACTGCACTCTAACCTCTGCGCCACCTTGGCTCTAGTTGCTGTAGTTCATGGCCATGGGCCATGGTCACCAAAGATATTAAAAGGGGATCATGATGAAGAAAAGGTTGAGAGCCATTGTTCTAGATATTTTCAGATAGCCAAGTAAAGTATTGACTTAATAGGATTTATGGTACTAAAAGTTAGATAGGTTCCAACATAAGCTGTATATATCCTTTAAAATGTTTCTATGGTTTGCTGCTTTGTGCCCCACAAAAGTATCAGTATGTGCTGAAGTAAAAGCAAACTAATCTAATGCTTCTGACAGACTTCAAAATCGACAATTAGTTACACCAGAGACTGAAAAATGCTCTCAACCAATAGAATATATTGGGACCATGAATAATTTTTCAGGAAAATTAAAAGCTTTATTCATCTTTTTAAAAAGAAAATAACCTCCTTTCATCTGTAAAAAGATGTCATAGAAAACAGTTTATAAACTACTCAAAAACAACTGGTACAGTAAAGTGATTGCATGATCCCTATACTTTCTCATCCAAAATTTAAGCGCCAGCACTTGTCACATTGGAGTAGAATGTGCAAATGACTCTTCAAAGATTACACAGTGCTTAAGCCGAATCAAAACAACGGTAAAGCTTTATTTTTCTTGCACTAAGCAAGCTATACACACACAATCTCACCTTTCCCGCTCAACCAAGTTAACCAATACTGTCTGGAGATGATAAGAGAAATCTGGTTCAGGCAAACTCAATTATGCCTTTTATTTTGCAAGAAGCTGTTGCTAAGTCGATCCATATTTACACTTCATAGCCAAAATTTTATAAGATGGCACTGCTATTACTTATGCCTGATATATTATACATTCCATAATAAGTGCAAAAATGCGACCAAATACCTTTCAAGGAGAGTCCCTCACAGTTCAATGTATTGCAGTAGCCCAGTATATTTATGTGTGCTGAATACTGGACAGTCAATACTTTATTCTTCATAATATACATTGTTGTTGTTGTTGTCATGTCCAACCCATCGCAACCCTGTGGACAATGTTCCTTCAGGCCTTCCTGTCCTCTACCATCCTCTGGAGTCCATTTAAGCTCATACATACATACATACATACATACATACATACATACATACATACATACATACATAGTAATGGCCTATGAGACTAACCCTGGGAGACAAGAGGAAGACTACAATCTAGTAAACAAAGTCTGGTAAACAAATCCTGAGTCCAAAGAAATGGCGAGGATGGCAAAACATACTATGAATTTGATGGGATCTTTCTATGAGATATGTACACTTGATCTAAAATGGTGATGAAAGTGCAACCAGCTGTTTCAGAGCCCTGAAAATTCTTGGTTCATTACTATAGGAGTCAGTCATAACAAGTCTCATATTCTCACATTCCAGGCCTTTTTTGAGTTTAAACAGAATCCCAATACAAAAACCCTCTAAACTTGCTTCTTGTGACCACAGTTGGCATGAAAAAAGGAGCAAAGCAAAAGTTTCTTGTGGATCATTAAGATAATTATGAACTATTATTTGGTCATTGGTCACTTTCAACTCTTTGTGACATGATTTACATCATTTGTCTAGGATTGTTTCTTTGTATCTGCTTCTTTGTAAGTAATGACCATTGGTCTTACCTGTGAATGGTCTTTCTCTAGATGCTGCGGAGTGTCCAAACGCGGGTTATCCTCAGCTTGCTGCCCATTGGACTGAGTTTCACTTTGATGTGTAGCCACGCCTCTTGCCTCTGCATAGGGCCAGTTCTAAAAACGAAGGTAGACCAGAAAAAACGCAGAACAACTGGAACAACACTAGTCTTAACCTTCAACAAAAACATGGGACCAGTTCCCACCACGCCCAGGGTGGGATTTGGACACTCCGCAGCATCTAGAGAAAGACCATTCACAGGTAAGACCAATGGTCATTCTCCTAGATGCTGCTTGGAGTGTCCAAACGCGGGACATGCCAACGCTATGCTGTCCCTGGGAGGGGAGATTCGTCTGAGTGGGAACTGGGAGCATCAAGGACCCTCTGGAGAACACGTCTGCCGAAGGAGGCCTCCAAGGATGCAAATACGTCCAGCTTGTAGTGTCTGATAAACGGCACAGGCGAGGACCACGTAGCGGCCCTGCAGATCTCGTCTATGGGGGCCTGGGTGGCCCAAGCAGCCGTGGTTGCAGTGCTCCTGGTGGAGTGAGCGGTAATACGTGGAGGTACAGCTCTGGACCGGTGCTCATATGCCAGTGTAATGCAGGCACGCAGCCAGTGCCCAATCGTGGCAGGCGTGACCTTGCGACCCATGGACACCGGCTGAAAGGAAACGAAGAAGGATTCTGACTTGCGGAATTCAGCCGTTCTCTTCTTGTACATCCGCACCGCCCTGCGAACGTCCAACTTGTGCCACCTCCTTTCCCTGGGGTGAGAGGGTTGCGGACAAAAGTCAGGTAGGACGAGCTCCTGGGATCTGTGAAACAAGGAGTTGACCTTGGGCACAAAGGTCGGGTCTAGTCTGAGAACCACCCTGTTTGCGTGGACCACGCACAAGTCCTCCCGTACGGAGAGGGCCGAGAGTTCCGAAATTCGCCTTGCAGATGTGATTGCTATGAGGAACACCGTCTTCAAGGTCAGGTGGCGCAGTGACACGGAGCGCAATGGTTCGAATGGCGCCTCAGTCAGGGCCTGGAGGACGAAGGGTAAGTCCCAGGTCGGGTATCTATGGACTGTTTGGGGCCGAATGTTCGAGGCCCCTTTCAGGAAACCACGAACCCCTGGATGTCTGCTGAGCGGCAGGGACCCACCGGCGACAGGATGGTAGCGAGAGCAGCCACCTGCCTTCTCAGGGTATTGGGGGCGAGCCCCTTGACCAAACCCTCCTGCAAGAAGTTCATCACCTGAGGTGTGGAGGCCTCAGCCGCAGCGATGTGCCTGGCACGGCACCAGGTAGAGAAGGTGGACCATGTAGTCTCGTAAATGCGAACGGTGGCAGGACGCCTGGAAGCCTGGATCGTTCTTATCACCTTGTCCGAATAGCCCATTCGTCTCAGAACGATCCCCTCAAGTGCCAGACGGCTAGTTGGAAGCACTGAGTCCGGGTGACGAATGGCCCCTTGTATTAGTGACACCTGGTTCGGAGGAATGCGCCAGGCCTTCTCTACTGACAGTCCCACTAGATCGGCGAACCAGGACCGTCTGGGCCAATGGGGAGCGACCAGGATGACTTCCGCCCCCTCCGAGATGATTTTCCGGACTACCTGAGGAAGCAGCGGGAGAGGAGGGAAGGCGTATAGCAGGCCTGCGGGCCAACGACACCGGAGGGCGTTTGTCCCTTCTGCTTGCGGGCACCGGAAACGGGTGAAGAACCTTGGCAGGTGCGTGTTCTGCGGGCTGGCGAACAGGTCCAGGACGGGCAGGCCGAATCTCCGGGAAATCTGCTGGAACAGATCCGGGTGCAGCTGCCACTCTGAGGTGTTGATGGTGGTCCTGCTCAACCAGTCCGCCGTCACGTTCTCCTCGCCCGCGATGTGGTCCGCTCTCAGGGACAGGAGATGCCTCTCTGCCCACCTGCCCAGAGCCTCCGCCTCCGTCATGAGCGCCCTCGACTGTGTGCCTCCCTGGTGGTTCACGTATGCTCGGGTGGCGATGTTGTCCGTCAGGAGAAGGACATGGTAACCTTCTACGAGATTGCCGAAATGCCGCAGAGCCAGCCTGCCGCCCGGAGCTCCAGCCAGTTGATGTTGTGGGCGAGCTCCCGTTGAGACCATCTGCCCTGGGCCACATGGTGATGCAGATGAGCTCCCCAGCTGTAAAGGCTGGCGTCCGTCGTGATGGTGACACGGTCTGGCTCCTTGAAGGGCGACCCCTCTCTTAGGGCGGGAGACCTCCACCACCTGAGGGACCAAAGCACTGGGGGTGGGACTGTCACCCGTCTCCTGGAGTTGCTGATCTTGCGTCGTTGAAAAGGAAGCAGAAACCATTGTAGCTCCCGTGCGTGCAGGCGGGCCCAGGGAACAATGGCTATGCACGAGATCAGCTTCCCCAACAGTTGGGAAAGCGTCACAAGTGGGACCAGTCTGGAATTCTGGACCAACCCCACCAACTTCACAATGCTGCAGATGCGCTCCCGTGAAAGAAAGACTTTGCAGGCCTTCGAGTCGATGACGGCACCCAGATGAAGTATGGAGAGGGTGGGCTGCATGTGACTCTTCTCCCGATTCACCGAGAACCCGTGGTCCTCCAGGGAGCGGATGGTGCAGTCCAAGTCCTTCAGGGCCTGGTCCCTGGAAGGTGACATCAACAGGATATCGTCCAAGTAACAAACCAAACGCACAGGTCTGGATCGAAGATGCGCCGCCACTACGGAGAGGACCTTCGTGAAGGTCCTTGGAGCCGATGACAAGCCGAAAGGTAGGGCCTTGTACTGGAAGTGCTGGCCGGCGAACTGAAACCTCAAGTATCTGCGATGCGCCGGGTGGATGGGAATGTGCAGATACGCCTCCTTCAGGTCTATCGAGGTCAGGAAGTCGTTCTGTCGTATGCATCCCAGGATCGTCTGGAGGAATTGCATCTTGAAGCGCTTGTATTGCAGATACCGGTTCAGCTTCTTCAAGTCCAGAATGGCCCTGACCCCCCCCCCCGATGACTTGGGGACTAGGAAGAGGATGGAATAAAACCCCTTGCCCTCCTGCCCCCCCGGCACCGCTTCTATGGCCGCTATCTCCAGTAGGTGACCGATCTCCGCCCTCATGAGCTGTTGCTTGTGCGGGGACCTGGGAAGGGGGCAGCGGATGAATCTCCGCGGGGGAAAGGATAGGAAGTCGAGGGTGAGGCCGTGTCGGACCACATTCCGGACCCAGGCGTCCGTCGTGGTCGCCTCCCACGTGGACGCATATTGCTGTAGGCGTCCCCCTATGGGAGGGATCCCCCAGGGGTCACTTGCTCTTCTTGAAGGGACGGTTGGCCTGACCACCTTTGAAGGGCCTACGCTGACCTTGGAACCTGGACCTGTCCCTGTAGGCCGGCCTGTCCTGGGAACGATCTTGGGCCTGGGGGTAGGTTCTGGAGGCCCCACCCGAGGTAGAGGGAGCCTCCGTAGACCGAAAGGGCTGTCTACGGTAGGAAGACTGATTCTTCCGGTCCTGCTTCTTGGTGACAGCCGGCAGAATCTTCCGCTTATCCTTGGACTCGATTAGGAAGGAGTCCAAGGCCTCGCCGAAGAGCTTGCCACCCTTGAAGGGGGCCGACGCCAACTTCCACTTAGCCTTCATGTCCGCCTGCCAATGGCGGAGCCACAGCAGACGGCGTGAGGTGACATTGGATGCTAGAGCCCTGGATGAAAACTTTGTGGAATTGAGCGAGGCGTCGCAAGAATATTCCACCGCAGCGATGATCTTATTGACCCTTTGTCTCGACCTAACCTGTCTCTCAGGCAAGGAGGCCAATAGCTTCCTGAGCCAGAATAGGGCTGCCCTACTAAAGTACGACGCAGAGGACGAGGCCTTCATGGCCCAGGCAGTGGCCTGGTGTGTCTTGTGACAAGACTTCTCCATCCGCCTGTCCTCCGCCGTAAGCCCCTCCACCAGCTCGGCCGGGAGTGAGGATGTGGAGGTCAAAGACACAATGGGGTCATCAACCTGTGGGAGAGCCAGAATGGTCTCCATAGCGTCCTCCACAGCGTACAGCTTTTTATCCACGCCGCTGGGGTGTGCCATAGTAGCGGGCTGAACCCACTGGCGCTGAATAATGTCGAGGAACAACTGAGGGGCCGGCACCAATTCTTGGGGAGGTGTAGGTTCCCTAAAGAGACCCGCCCCAGGGTGTCCAGGACCGATGACGATGGCATTGTCCTGATCAGAGGCCTTCTTATCAGATTGAGCCGGTAGACCCATCTGCACGGCCGACTCCCTAGCCTTGGTCAAGATAGCCTTGAACATGATGGGGTTAAACAGCCCCTTGGAAGCGGGGGCCTCCGGGGTGGAGCTCTCATCCCCTGAAAGGTCGGGAGCCCCCTGGGTAACCACCTCCTCATCATCCTCCCCCTCGGATGCCTCGCTGACTGCAGAAGAGGCAGAAGGGGAAACGCCACCCCCCTGGGCAGGAACCACCTTCCTAGGTGCCCTGGGCTTGGGGGTAGAAAGGAGGGGCAAGGAAGCCACTAATTGCTTCATGCAATCCGTGATGCCCTGCGAAATGGCCTTGGACACAACCTCCTGCATGGCCGCGGGCAAGGCAGTCTCAGCGGGTGCAGAAATGGGAGTGGCCGGAGCCTCCTCTTCCTCATCCACTGACTCCTCCCCATCCCCCACCATGGAGGACTCCTCCTCCTCTGGTTCCTCCTCCTCTAGCTCCACTTCCATTGAGGGGACTGGAGAGGCAAGGGAAACCCTTGAGTGATTGGGAGAAAACCCAAAATCCCCATCACCAGTGGGAATGGATTGGGTCTCCCTACGAAGCTGCGGGGCAGGGGGGGTCTTATCTGTCACAGCCTTGTCCCTGGCAGAGAGAGCCTTCTGGAACTGCTGCTCTAGAATCCTCAGCCGTCTATCCGCCAGTCTCTCATCAGCCTTGGTGGCCTTGGCTGCAGGCCTCTTCCCCTTGTCAGGACAGGGTGCAGAATCGCCCTTGGCAGCAGGGTTGGTCTTGCTACGCTTGGAGGCAGGTTCACCTGTTTGCTCACTGGGATCAGCCATGGAGTGGCTGAAAGAACAAGAACAAACAATTAAATCCAGTCAAGGCACCCCAATCCCACCAGGGAAGAAACAATATACACTTTAAAACAAGAAGAAACTGGAACCTGGTTTTGGCGCCAAAATCAGACCCAAAAGTCTCAGGCGTTGCAGATCTGCGCTGGAGTAGACCAGGGAATGGCAACTGAATCTGCCAATCTCCCTGCAGCCGCTGGGAAGGATCTCTTCTGCTGCCCCAGGGGATCCTGTCCGGGACTCCCAGAACTAGAACCACCCCAGGAACGAAGCAGCGGCGATCTGCGAAGAGGAGTCGGGCTGCGGCAGAAAAATGGCGGCAAGTTTAAAACGCGCGCCTTTTTTCCTTTGCGAACGGCCGCCTAAGCTCAAACCGGCACTGGGGAAACAACGGGCTGAAAAGCCTCAGTAGAGGCTTCCCTAGGGAGGAAAACCCCCGATAGTCAAGTTGGGGGGTCCTATCTAGCTACCTAGCCCCCTTAGAAGCTTACCAGCAGCCGCTGGCAAGCCCTCCCAGTGCCAAGCCGCTCCGCAGAAAAAGCGGGAAACGGCCGCGGTTTGAAGAGCCCGCTCCGCGCAACGAAGACAACGAAGACAGGAACGAAAACAAAAAATCACCTATCTAACACAACTACACACAAAAATAACAACAAAGGCTACACTAACTCACTGCTGGGGAGGTCAGATTGCTGGCAAAGGACTGCAGACTCCCCAGACGCGTCCGATAAGGGCGACTGAGTTTTTAGAACTGGCCCTATGCAGAGGCAAGAGGCGTGGCTACACATCAAAGTGAAACTCAGTCCAATGGGCAGCAAGCTGAGGATAACCCGCGTTTGGACACTCCAAGCAGCATCTAGGAGAACTTCACATTTGTGCCTTTAGCAATAGTGTGTAAGCCCCTTGGTCTTTCCTTTTCCTTTTTGTCTTTGCTGTGGGCTTTTTTAAGCATCAGTGAATTTTACTTCTCAGGTATTCTGTGAATCTTATTTTTGCATGCAAGAGCAAATTCCTAAACATTTTCTGTGGTGCCTTTATTAGTGCTTAATTTTATTTCATTTAGCATTGAATTATTTACTCTTCTTGCACTCTAACATATTCTCCATTTGAAATATCTAAGAGTGCAACACGATGCACTTTTTTTCTTTCATTACCAATATAAAGATCCCTTAAGTTGCATTTAATTTTATTTTCCAGAATGTCTGACTTTAAATTAATGACCAGATTTTATATATAGTATACATTTTAGGACTGACTTCTATGCATCTTTATCATTTGCACCAAGTATACAATAATAGACTTATTTATTGCTGCATAAGGAATCTTATCGACAAGTTTAAAATGAAGGATGGTCTTTGCCTACTCATTTCTCAAACATAGATTTCAGTTTTAAAATTACAGGTTTCACTTCAAGGTCTCCTTTGTTTTACATTTGCTCTTTAAAGCAGCAACCGCTGAAAATCTGAGTCACACATATGATGTTGCAAAGAAAATTAGTACTTTCATGATTTTTCTTGCTTAATTATTTGTATTCAGCTTGCACATTAATCAAGATTTCAGGAACAAGCAACATTTGGAACTTGATTTTCAAAAAGATGTCAAAACAGAAATCAGTTAATGGTTGTTCTTCAGGAGTCTGCATATCTCTTTTCAATTCAACAAAGGTTCTCTAATCCAGTTATTTTACATTTGTATATCAGGAAAATATTTCTTAAAATGGAATTTCACTGAAAAAGATGGTTTAAGCTAGCGTTCTTCATACTGTCACCATTTTTGTATTACTACTTTCAACAGAGCATTATACACAGTGAAATATTTCCAGAAATTTACTTATTTTCCTATGACAACTTATGTTTTCTAATTAAAGAATTTCAATGTGTCATTGAATTGAAGAATATATTATTGTTGACATTTTACTACCGTGTTTCGCCGAAAATAAGACAGGATCTTATTTTCTTTTGACCTCCCAAAATAAGTGCTTGGCCTTATTTTCTGGGAGGTCTTATTATTTTTGAGGTGCAGGAGGTGGCGAGCGGGGTCACCTCATGGTTGCTGCTGTGTTGCAATATTTTCAGGGAGGGCTTATTTTGGGGGAGGGCTTATTTTAGCGCATATGCTCAAAAGCCCAATTGGGCTTATTATCCGGGGATGTCTTATTTTTGGAGAAACAGGGTACCTGGCACAAAGAGTAATCAGATTCATCTAACCTGTATATTTTGAAATGTTTGAAATCTTTCTTTGACTTTTTAAAGTATCTTTTTACATATTTTGCTCAGATCCTAAACTATATCTGATTATTATGTGCTCTCTTATTTAAATGACTATCAAGATGAAAACCAAGGATATCCTCCTTCCTCTTTCTCATTAATTTAGAATTAGAACTTGTCACTTAATGTTCGGAACTGGGCAGTAGTGTACAAATATTTTGTACCCTGTTTCCCTGAAAATAAGGCCTCCCCGGATAATAAGCCTAATCAGGCTTTTGAGCGCATGCGCTAAAATAAGCCCTCCCCTGAAAATAAGCCCTCCCTGAAAATATTGCAACACAGAAACAGCCATAATGTGAACGTGCTCTCTGCCTCCTGAACCCCAAAAATAATAAGACCTCCCCAAAAATAAGGCCAAGCGCTTATTTCAGGGGTCAAAAGAAAATAAGACCCTGTTTTATTTTCGGGGAAACATGGTACCTATAGTGTAAATCAGATTTTATAGAAATTTCTATTCCTAATCTCATTTCATTAATGCTCAAGTCTGTTACCTTGTCTAAACTAGAAGAAAATTTACCAATATCATAAAGTTTCATTAATAATTTTGATAAATAAAGGATTTTCTTTATCTTATATTCTTATTTTTTAATTGATCTTGGTATAGGGATTTTCAGGAAATTTTCTCAAATTCAGACATCTACTTTGATGCATATAGAAAAGTAAACTAAATAGACTTCCTCTGAATATTTGGAGAAAGAAATACATTATAACTTTATATTTTTATTCAAAAAGGGGTTAAAGATATTAAAGAATAAATATGATTAGTTTTCTAAAATAGAAACAGAAATAAAATAAATCGGGGAACAGAATAAAACTTGTAAAATATCATACTATTTGATTAAAATTACAATACAACCTAGCTACAAACACAGACCTATGAAGTCACCCAGACAATTTTTTTTAAATAATCTTTATTAATATAAATATAAAATTAACATTTAACAATTATAAAGAAAAATCGACATACATTATTAAGTCGGGAAGGAAGGTAGGGGAAGAGGGGAGGAGGGAGATAGAAGAAAGAGAAGAGAAGGGTAGACATACCGGGGATATAATTATTCCCCAAATTCAAAAGTTTTTGTTTGTCCCAGTCTGTTCTATTCATTCTTATATACATTTTGACTTAACTATCTACCTATGTACCTCTATAATTATCTTAAGTTCATTGTCGTCTCACTTGTTCCTTGTATTTATTCCACGTTTATACTATTTGGTTGTTCACTTTGGTATCCTTTTGTTCTCTTGTCGTGCCATATGTACCATTTTTCCCATGTTTGAGCATAAATCGACTCTGTTTTATCTTTTAAGGTATATGTTAGCCTATCGGATTCAGCACAGTTAAAAATTTTGGATATGACGAGGTGGTCTGTTGGTACATTACTATCTTTCCATTGTTGCGCAATGGCCATCCTTGTTGCTGTTGTAATGTATATAAAAAGGTACCAGTCTTGGTTCTGAATTTGGTTTGGTTTAATGCCAAGTAAGTAAGATTCAGGCTTAAGAGGGAAGTTGATGCCTACAATTTCCATCAGCCAGATTTGTATTTTCTTCCAAAGTTGGTTAATTTTTGGACAAGTCCACCATTGGTGAAAGAACGTACCCCTGGCCGTTTTGCATTTCCAACATCTGTCGGAAGTATTTGGAAACATATATGCTATTCGGGATGGTGGTAAATACCACCTACATAGCATTTTGTATAAATTCTCCTTGAATGAGGAGGCCAGGGTCATTTTAATAGATTTGCCCCAAATTGTTTGCCATTCGTCGAGTGTAATGTTCCTTCCTATATTTCTCCCCCAAGCAATCATAGCGCCTTTGATTATTTCCTCACCAATATATCCTTGTAAAAGCAATTTATATGCTTTAGAAATGAATTTAATCGGTGAATCCCATAAGATCTTATCAATATCTTGTTTTGACGGGTAGATTCCAAATTGTTTTTTATCCTTATTGAATTTAGATACTGCTTGTGTGTAGGACCACCAGTCTAACCAAAAGACTGAAAAATTGTTTGAAGTCACCCAGACAATTTTTCATGCCTAATTCAAGACTAGAACTCAAAGTCTTTTGGTTTCTAGCCAGAGGGCAAGGACACTTACAGAAAAATTAGAGTACATCATTTTAAAGATGTACCCTGGAGCATGCCTGATTTATTAGACCTATCAAGACAGTGGACAGAACTGGAGAAAGCCGGTCCAGCAAACCCTGAGTTTTTGAAAGCTATCTAGATGATAATCAGAACAATGGAAGCCAACTGGCAGCTTACAGAGTTCACGTATTACCAATATTGTAATTGTGCCCATAAACACCTACACTGTCATATCTTGAACCAGATGTAGCTTGCAAGTTATTTGCACAAATGCAAAATAACTGAGGCACAAAACTTCCCAATTCAGGAAAAGATATAATTGGTAAATACACTGGCTCTTTGCAAAAGTCCTCCTGGAGTCTGTACCTGCTATTTAAGCAAAAGCCGTAAGTACAGGAAGAGCTTCAAGTTACATATGAATTCCATCTGGGAAAATCCAATCCTATCAAGAATTAAAATGAAATGTTCCCTGAAAACTGAAGACCCAAGAACCTACAACTATTCAATCTTCCTATGGTTGAATCTGAGTCTGTTTGTATTTGAGGAATAGTAATTCTGACACTGGGAATAATCTGAGGCTTACTCCTAGCACCAGCAAAACGGTAACTATGTGCTTCCACCTTAACAAAGTAGCATATGAAGCACTAAAGGTCTTCTTAAACAAACTACTCCGATATAGTAACATTGGACCAGACTCTCTCCTATAAGATAAATCTAGTGAATATGGTGGCAAAAATCATGTTAGAAACAACATACTCCAGAAATTATGCAGAACTAAGTGGGGAGCTTTAGCTGCCACTTTCAGGTCATCAGCACCAGAGCTGGTCTACTCTGCAGCAAAATATACCACTGTATAGCTTAACAGCTGCCATACTAGATGCCAGTCTCAGTGACATGATGGGGATCATAAATGAATGGAATATAATAGAAGAGAGGAGAGGAGAATACAAGACAAGAGAGTTGGAAGGGACCTTGGGAGGTCATCCAGTTTAACACCACAGCTCAAGCAAGAGGTGCAATTTCAGACAAATAGCTGTCCAGTCTCTTCTTGAAAGCCTCCAGTGATGAGGCACCTACTACAGAAAACAAGCCATTCCACTGGTTGATTGTTCTCACTGTCAGGAAATTTCTCCTTAGTTCTAAGCTGATTCTCTCCTTGATTAATTTCCAGCCATTGTTTCTTGTCTTGTCTTCTGGTGCTTTGGAAAATAGTTTGACCCCCTCATCTTTGTGGCAGCTCCTCAACTATTGGAACACTGCTATCATGTCTCAGCTAGTCCTTCTTTTCACTAAACTAGACATACCCAATTTCTGCAACTGTTCTTCATGCTTTAGACTCAAGCCTTCTAATCATCTTTGTTGCTCTTCTCTGCACACTTTTCCAGAATCTCAGCATCTTTTTTATATTGTGGTGACCAGAACTGGATGCAATATTCCAAGTGTGGTCTTACTAAGGCTTTCTAAAGCAGTACTAGAAACTCATGTGATCTTGATTCTATCCCTCTATTAATGCGGCCTAGAATTGGATTGGCTTTTTTGGCAGCTGCAGCACACTGCTGGCTCCTTTGTAAGCAACTGTCCATCTGGACTCCAAGATCCCTCTCACAGTTACTGGCATCAAGCCAAACTTCACCTAGTCTGTATCTGTACAGTTGGTTTTTCTTGCCTATATATAATACCTTATGAAGGCAACATGCACTAGTGAGAGAATACAGAAAAATTATGAACAACTCACTCTTACCAGTACACTCCAATCCTCCCCATTTATAAAATCCAGATTCAAATCCAGGAAGGTTCCACTATTACTTGCACAACATCTGCTCAACAACTTTGACTTCAATTCAATTCAATTCAATTTATTACAGTCATAGACTAGAGACCAGAACAAATAAAAATAGTAAATATACAATTTTAAATTCCAGCATAAAATAATATAATAGTTAAAATCTATGATAAAATCCAGTATGTCAATTATGCATGGTCTAACTATACTATAATTACAATCCATGATTTCTTTTCCTTTTAGTATTAAAGTGACTATGAGCCACACAGTTTATGGATTGTAAAATTAGTATTGTTAGACCATATATAATTGACAGACTGGACATCAATTCCCAATGGAAAGCCAAATGGGTTGTTGAACATCCAGACATAGGAAGATCCCCACACAAAAGGTACCAGGATTTGAACTATCATACCAGGAATGGACAATCTGAATAGGATTCACTCCACATATGTCATCTGTTGGACTCACTGTATAAACGAGGCATAATACAGCTGTGAGGTCCCATGTCAAACTGTAAAGCACATTGTGACCAACTGTAACCTAACAGCATATATAGGTCCAGTATTTTTTTTCATATAAATGATGCTGTGCCTTAGTGGTTAGATGACATTGATATCTGAATACAGATCCTTCTAAAAAGTATATTTTATGTTTTATTAATCTCGGTAAAATATTACTATGGCCAATCCATGTATGCTATGCCATACACTAAATAAATGAACATTCCTTTCTATACAAATATTAACAACCTCAATCAGATTCTCAATAGCATCACTTGGTTGGCTAGAGGTCGAGACACATAAGATACAAAATACAGTGTCTGCAAATTGATAATGCCTGAGCCTATGCCCATAGATTATCTTAACCAGAAGCCTTATATAGATATTAAATAGGAACAGGGAGTGTTGAACTCTGAAGAAACCATGAAAAAAGGCTCTTGGAGTCCATCTCTTCTCTCACTTACTCACTGAAAATAACCTCAAAAAAGGAGAACCATGGAAATATTGTGCCCCGACTTTCAATCCAAGAAAAGGATACCATAATTGATTATATCAAAGATTAACTAGTGATCAAGTAGGAACAAGAGAGTCACACCACCTCCATACTATCTATCTCTGTACTGTACAAGGCCTGAAACCTGACGGAAAATGCTCCAGATAATCTGCTTCTTCCAGAGCCCTTGAAGTTGCAGGCCTATCATCTTCTCTACAATATTTCCCAAATATTGTCATCCTTCTATTTTAGGTAAATTGTATTACTTTGTAGTTATTTAAATATCTTAAACATATTGTTTGCAATTAACCTATTAAGATCAACTACCCCATTTATTATGCATATACCACTCAAAAAAGTTTCACCTGCAATTTTAAATAGAGGGGGTTCTTTTCAGTTTTGAAATCTACTATAATTAGAACCAAGTACTTGCAACAGTTTCAAGGATGACAGATAATAACTTACAGGTAACTAATCAGATCCAAAAAATGATGTAAGTTGAATCTGGAAAAGGTATAACAGCATTGTCATACGTAAACTGAACCTTTAAGAAAGACATTTAAGTGCCTGACCATTTCTCAAGAAATGTACCATTAATTTGTCAAATTGTTTAAAATGGCTTAAGTGGAATTAACACATAAAACATGTTTATTTTTATACATTTATTCTCTTCAACTTGAAATATTCCTCTAAGTTAAACGGAATTTCCTTAGAAATGATTGTTCCCAGAACAGTAAACAAAGCCAAAAGGACAATCATAAAAAACTCTTTAGAAAGAAAAATCTACATCTGATTTTCAGCAACAGATTGCTGATATATGTTCTTTGTCAGAATTTAAATTAGGATGGACAAGGAAGTATTTTAAAAAATATAATAAAATATTCTGGATTATTGCTTATAATATGATTTTCCCATATCCTTTTCTTTTTTATTATAATTATTCATTATATTAGATTATTCATTATAATACCTTGTATTAGTTCCATTATATTCATTTATGTATTTATTTAATTAGGCTTATAGGCCTCTTCAATTGTGAACTTTGGAGCATCATACCTCCCACCTTAAATCAATTCAAACAATATAATAAAGACTATCAAAATATCATAAGCAAAATATAAAGAACACTAGAAACAATCTATTAATTAATTCAACCAAAACCAAAAATAAACCTTCTATTGCTAGAGGTTACAAATGTGATTGTTTACTTTCTCTTCTGTTAGTTAATAAAATGATGAAAAAGACCTTCTCATATGCCCTATTTCAAGATTCAACCTTATAAGGAATTACCTTCTCTATTATTGATTTCATACTGAAAAATTCATTGAATATACTACCACCATCAAACACAGTCACTTAGTTTAATTATTGGGCATTTTAATGAATATGTTTTCTTCATGTTATTGTTGTATGATCTCTGGTCTTCAGCATTTGTGAACTGTTTTTTTAACCAATGTGGAAGAAAACCAGTCTTTCTGTATAACCTGGAAAGAATGTGTTTTTCAGTCCAAAGCATATCAGATCATCATTATTTTAAAAGGATATAAATCTGTTGAAAATATGAAAGATCAACATATACAGTATCATCAATACTGAAGCAATAACACGTTAGGACAATTATCAGAATCTGATTAACATAACAAGATTAACTTTCTCTTTGTGTAAGATAGATCCTGAAAAACAATTGAACTGTACTAACCTGTCATTTTAATCCCTTACTTCTATAGAAAATACATCTGGTTAATTAATTATTTAAAGACAAATTTCACCAAGTGAATATAACAAATGCTTTACACCAAGAGTATCACTGAGATGTGTTTCTGAAAATCATTTTAGAATCAGTCTATGCATAAAATATTTAAAACATCAGAAGCAGACTTTACAGATTTCAGTGTAGCCAATAAGGAACAAACAGAATAGAAGTGATTACTATTCATCAAGAACCCAATTAAAAATGACAAAGGACAGATTGTATCTGCCTGACCCTGGCTGTTTGGAAGACTGCTCAAACTGTTACTTGCTCACCTCTACAAAAGGTTTGCTGTCAAAAATAAATAAATAAATAAATAGGACCCTTCAGAGCAATAACATGCAAAGTAGCTTTTCCCAGATCACTTTTGGAATCAACTTCATTAATGAAATTACATGTGTGTATCAATGTATGTATGTATGTGCCAGTGTGTCTCTGCCAACAATAGCACTGCTTTCAGTAATACATGCTGTTAAATAAAGTGTAAGTGAGATTATACTCATTATGATAGAAATCTAAACTTCCATAACTCTACCTAAACATACTTCTTCTCTTCTGCATGATTTTATCCGATTCAGCGGCCATGCATCACGTCCTTTCACGTATGTTATCACCACAAGAACAGAGGAACAGCTGCGATGTTTAGCCAGCACTAACCTCAAGACCAAGCCGGAAAAACCAGGTACAGATAAGCCTCTCCCGAGCAATTTATCCAATGCACTCCTTCCTCCCTCTGCAGGAACCTGTGCATATACCGTAATACCATTCCGCCTTGCAGTCTAATGCAGCTTCAGATCCCATCCGCCACACCCGGAACGCCTGTTTCCAGATTGGATTTGTAGTCCCCATAAACCAGAGAGTAGCAGTAGCAAACCGTCAGGCAAGAGAAGACCCACGCAGACAGGCGTCCCATCTGCCGGGTTCATATGCACGTCAATCCACCCGCTCCCTCCAGACCGGTCTTGGCGCAGCAAACGCAGCCTTCTCCCAAACGTGGGCCGGAGAAGGACCGGCGCTCCGGTCTCCAGCACCTTAAGCTGCTCGGCGGGGAGAACGCCTTGCCTGTCTGCTTGCCTTGCTCCCGCCCCGCTGTGGCGGGCGATATACTCCCTAAGTAGGTAGCAACCAACCGCCCGCCAGCCGCCTCACCGTTGGCGACACGAACAGCCGCTCCAGATGCCGGTATCGCCACTGCTGCCAAGCGCTGCCCCGGCACAGAGAGGCCGCCGCCGTCGCCGCCATCATGCTCGGCCGCGATTCTGTCTTCGGTGCTTAGGCCGCCCTTTCACCTCGCGCTACCTCGGCCAATCAGACGCGCCCTTTCCCGGCGGCGCCCACACGCCCACGCCCCGCCCCTTCGGCTCGCGCCTCGCCTGAGGAAGGCGGCGGAGGCCGTTAGGCTTTTCCGCGGAGGAGCTTCGAGCGCGAGAGGACGGCGGTGACGGACCCGCGTCGGAAAGACAGGGCTACGGTGACCTTGGTCCGTGAGAGGTCCCGAGAAGAGCCCTATGGTCAGTCAGTGTACTGTGGAGCTGGGCCTAAACTCCGCTGCTAGGGAGTAAAAGCCATGGGTGGAAACCCTAAGGCAGAGGTCTCCAACCTTTCGGACTTCGGGGACCACTAAATTCATCTTTTTAAATCCCATGGACCACTAATATGAATTTTTTGTTAAAGTTAAATAGTATTTACTGCAATATAAAAAATGCAAATGATTTTTCTGCGGACCACCAAAAATTTCCCACGGACCACTGGTTGATGAGCACTGCCCTAAGGGATGGGAACACCATTCCCTTGACTTTGGAAACATGGAGTGGGCTGTTAGGAGAAGTCTAGGTCCCATGAGGTTTTTTAAGAAAAGATTGGACATCCACCTGTCTGAAATGGTACAGGGTCTCCTGGTTGAGCAAGAATTGGGTTCTAGTCCAGGGTTGGACTAGAAGACCTCTAAGGTCCCTTGCTTTTCCTACGACACTGTGTGTTGAAAAATCACTTTCCTCCCAAGGATGTTGGCTTGTTCCAGAGGTGGTGTTCAGCAGGTTCTGACCAGTTCTGGAGAACCGGTAGCGGAAATTTTGAGTAGTCCGGAGAACCGGTAAATACTACCTAGCCTGGGTATGTTGCTCAGTGACTAAGACTCTGAAGTTGTTGATCAGAAAGGTCGGCAGTTTTGCAGTTCGAACTTCTAGTATAGGTCTTGTGCGTAAACAAAGGGTTGGACTAGATGACCTCCAAGGTCCCTTCCAACTCTGTTACTGTTAACTGACTGGTCCCGCCCCCATCTATTCTTTGCCTCCCAGCTGATAGGGAGGAAATGGTGATTTTGCAGTAACCTTCCCCTGGAGTGGGGTGGGAATGGAGATTTTACAGTATCCTTCCCCTACCACACCTATCAAGCCATGCCCACAGAACCGGTAGTAAAAGATTTTGAATCCCACCATTGGCTTGTTCTTGATCTGATGCCCCTCAAGGAAATTTACAATACAATAGCACAGTTGGAAGGGACCTTGGAGGTCTTCTAGTCCAACCCCCTGCCTAGGCAAGAAGCCCTATACCGTTTTAGACAAATGGCTATCCAACATTTTCTTAAAAGCTGTTCCACTGATTAATTGTTCTAACTGTCAGGAAATTTCTCCTCAGTTCTAAGTTGCTTCTCTCCTTGATTAGTTTCCACCCATTGCTTCTTGTTCTACCCTCAGGTGCCTTGGAGACAGTGGTGGGTTTCTGCAAGCTCGCACCTACTCGCGAGAACCGGTTGATGAAATTTAGAGAACCAGTGAGAGGGGGTTCCACCGGCGTACCTGGAAGTAAATCTGGCCCGCCGCTGCCAATGACCCAACGGAAAGGAAAGGAAAGGAAAGGAAGGGAAGAAAGAAAGAAAGAAAGAAAGAAAGAAAGAAAGAAAGAAAGAAAGAAAGAAAGAAAGAAAGAAAGAAAGAAAGAAAGAAAGAAAGAAAGAATTTATCATCACAATTGAGTTCAAAATTTTGGTTGCTAAGCAAGAGCGTTGTTAAATGAGTTTCACCACATTTTAAAAGGTGACCACTCCCACCCTGTCACATGACTGCCAAGCCATGCCCACAAAATAGGCCACACCTACAGAGTAGGTTCTAAAAAATTTGAAACCCACCACTGCTTGGAGAATAATTTGATTATTGACTATTTCTTGGTAAGAAGATCAAAAGTCATTGGATGTGTTTAGAGAATCAGATTTTTAAACACAACTTGATCCAATACAGCTCTTTGTCAATGATACACTGTATAAAATGAAAGTGGCAGTTGGTCAGGGTTTTTTTAAAGGCCTCAATCCTAATGACATACATGTTTTTTTATTATTAATTTGAGTTACAGGTAATCCTCTACTTGCAACAATTCATTTAGTGACCATTCAAAGTTACATGATCAAAATTCAGATGCTTGGCAACTGACTTACATTTATCATAGTTGAAATGTTCCAGAGTCATGTGATCACCTTTTGTGACCTGACAAGTAAAATCAATGGGGCAGCCAGATTCATTTAACAACTGTGTTACTCACGTAATAACTGCAGTAATTCAGTTAACTATGGCAAAAAAAAAGTTGTAAGTGGAGCAAAATACACTTAACAAATGTTTCACTTAGAAACAGAAGTTTTGGGCTGAATTGTAGTCATAGGTTGAGGACTACTTGTATTTCTTTATGTGACTTGACTATCATCTTTCATTATTTTGGGTGTCTTACAGAGTTAAAAATATGAAAGCAATATAAAAATAACCAAAATTTAATAACACAAGGTCATTAAAACAATGACTAAGACCGTAAAAGATCATAATCTACAATCACTCTCAGGAAGAGTACAGCCCTTCTGTAGGCTTTACACCCAGTGCCAAATTCCCAGGCCAGATGGCAAAGTCATGTCTTTAGGCCCTTCCAGAAGGCCAGTCAGGTGGTTCATGCACACTAAACTGGGAGGGAATTTATTTGGTCTTCTTGTAGAGTCTTTGCGATTTGTAAATCATAGTTTACAATTTAGGGCATTCTATAAATCCAGCAGAATGTCTTTAAAGCTTGCCAATTTTTGACCAGTATATTATAAGATGAGTCTTACAGGCAGTAAAAGCAAATTTCCAAGTATTTCTTCCAGTGCAAATATTAAAAGTTAGAATGCATTGCCAGTGCAGATGAAGGTGGCCATATTGAAGAGAATAAACATGGGATGCTTCTTTGGCATGAATAATCATTAAAAACAAAGAGAAAATCACAGAATGAATGTGTGAAAAGTTCGGTGCCTATGCAATCCATAATAAGCAAGAGAAAAAAAGGGATGGGAGGGATGGAAACACTGCTCAGCATATGGCTCAAACAACATCAGCAGTACAAGCCACATAACCTAATGCTGATCCAGGAGAAGGCTACAAGTTTGTTTCATGACTTGAAACAGAAGGTTGGGGAAAGCATGGCAAGAACATTCTCCTCGCAAGTAATGGATGGTTCCTGCATTTCAGGCTTCATGTGAATATGCACAATGTGAAAGTGAGTGGAGATGTGGTGAGTGCAGAACAAGGATGCAGCAGCCCCGGAAGTTCCTGGAAGCCTTCAAGGAGATCATTGAGGGTGGTGGTTATTTGCCCAGCAAATACTTAGTATAGATAAAATAGCACTTTATGGGAAGAAAATGCCAGACAGAACATATATCAGTAAGAAGACAATGCCAGACTTCAAAACTGTGAAGGATAAGCTGTGATATTAGGCATCAGTGTTTCTAGTAATCTTGAGTCTAAAACTGCTGCTAGTTTACCAGTCGAAGAAGCCACAAGCTCTTATCTGAAAGAGTTCACTTCTTGTGTCAAGAGCTAACAAGAATGCTTGGGTCACCCCTCTCATTTTAGAGACTGGTTTTTCTACCATTTCATCCCAGAAGTAGAGAGGTATTGCTGTGAGTAAAACATAATGCCCCAGGTTATCCACCTTACCCAGAAAATTTCCACCCAAATAGATTATCCATCTGTCTCCAAACATTGTCTACTTCCTCTCAGCCTATCTGCTATATCGTAAACTATGAGGAAGAAAGGAAGGCCACTACCCAGGTTCACTGGACCACTTCATCAGGAAGGTAGGGAAATGTGCCATATCGGTTCTGGAGAATAAGCCAACCTCATCAACTCTCAGGTTTTATTCCAGTGCTGCTGGTTATATAGGGTAAAAGCTCTGCTGCTCATATTTTTTACACTAGATTGGATTTGTAGACAAAACAGACTAGCAACAGCCTCTGTTGCAGGAAATGTTTGTAACAACATGACCTGATAATTTTTTAAAAATCCAAAAGTGTCACATTTCTATGCATATTTCCCATATTTCATAGAGGATAGTATTAGAGAAAACTGGTTCATGTGATATGGAAAGGTTTGGTTAGCATCTAGATTTACTTTTTAAGAATATAAACATTTCATTAAACTAGGGACAGAACATTCTAGAGAATTCTGGACTATTCTGTTTTTCACCTCTGCGTGCCATTCTGAAATTTCCTTTGAATCTGTTCCATAAATATGATGTACCAAAAAAATGACCTAAACCATCTTTGGAATATCTTGCACAATTTCAATTTGGGAATTTATTTCCAAAAACCAGCAAATCACTTCTAGAATGTCATAATTTTTTTTGGATGTATGTTTTTATAACAGTGATGACTAACCTTTTCCGGTCAGAATGCCCAAAGCATGGGTGCACCTGAACCCCCAAAATGCAATGTGTGCGCCCCCCCTGCACACAGCCCACACCCCCACGCATACGCAACAGAGACCTGAAGACCAGCTGGTCAGCGGGAGGTACAGAACAGCTCATGTGCCATCAGAGAGGATACTACATGGCACCTCTGGCACGCCTGCCATAACATTTAGAAAGCTCTAAAGTCATCCTGAACATTTTATTCTGGAACCATCAAAATCTATATATCCTAATTACTGCTGATTGTTAGAAGATTTTTAGTAGCAGATATATTTAGTTATTTAAAGAAAACCTCTCCTATTCACTGTCTATCTATTTCACTGTATCTTCCTTTCTAAGGCAGTATTACTTATTACAAATGGTTTTATGCATTTGCGCTCAGACCTTGTTTATTTCAGTATTACTGCTCCCATACAGTTTGATAATAAACACAATCAGACTACAATATATAAAAATTATATTTAATCGAAGTGACATTCAGCAGTATTGGAGTGGAGGAATTACATGCCTCAAGGAACCATTGTCCCCCTCATTTGCATTCTGGAATCACCCAAGTATTACATTAAGAACACCTACCTTTTATGACAGAAAATTGCTTAAGAACAATGTTCCAAAAGCCAATTAGATGCAGATTACACCAGTGCATTAGACACCTCAAGGATAAGATGTGAAAAACTCAAAATGTCTCACATCGCTGACCTTGATAAATTTCACCACCTGCCAGATTATTTGCAGTCATATCCACATCTGGATACCCATGCACTAAATGGAAGAGCACTGGGTTGACCGCTAAGGAAAAATAACAAAAGAAAATATCCCATGTCTGCATAGGCTCTGATCTTTATTTTACACACTGAAAGTAAAGTGCTTTTTCCATAGTAAATAGATTTCAGAGTCAGTTAAAGGTTAATGCCTGCAATGCAAACAGCAATCAAGCAGTAAACCACTTTCTCAGCACGTGGTATCCTGAGCTTATGTTATGTCAATATTTTTTAAAGGGCAAGCAGACTGACCCCATGGAATTGTACTCTAGTTAACCTACTGTAAAGGCTCATCAAGGGCAAAAATAATAGAAAGATAAATGTAAGCCTAAAGAGAAAGGAATATCTATCAGTTTTAATTAATAAGAAAAAATATTTTAACTGACACATTCTAAACCAGTAATCAACCAAGGACAATCCTTCCAATTTTCCAATATATTCTGTACATTTTAATATATAAAGGCATGTATAGAAAATATTGATAGGTAAAGTATATGAGCAGAATAGCAACTTTCCTGAAGTTAATTATTGAACAAGTTATTTCCTGTCAATCCCCTATTCATGTTTCTCCCTTCCATCAAAGTAATTGTTTCTCTTCCTCTTATAACTTGTTATTTTATTCCTGAATTATCATTTGGATGCAAGGCATGATTTGAATCTATTCCAAATTCAGCTGGTTTAGCAGGAACTAGCGGTTTCCCAACTATGGAAACCATATGATCTTGAAGAGAACAGTAAAATATCTATTAATTCAAGTGTCAAGGAAAAAGTCTGAAATTTAAACCCCAAAGCACTGAGCTGTATATTATTATAGGCAGATCTTGTATACAGTAATAATTGGCTTCATTCTAGTCTGCAATATCTACACTAACCAAATCATGTGTGGATCTATTATTTATTTATTTATTTATTTGTTTGTTTGTTTATTTATTTATTTATTTATTTATTTATTTATTTATTTATTTATTTATTTATTTGGATTTATTGACCGCCCCCTCTCTCCGAAGAGACTCGGGGCGGTGTACAAGAATTTAAGAGCATATACATATATAACAATTATAAATAATAAAACTAAATTAAATGTTTTACCCTGTGTTAAAATATCTCGCTGGTACAGTAGATTAGGTTAGGCCAGGTCGGCCTGCTGGAAAAGATGGGTCTTTAATTGTTGACGGAAGGAGCGGAGGTCCGTAGTAGATCTAAGCTCGGGGGGGTAGGTCATTCCAGAGGGATGGGCCCGCCACAGAGAAGGACCTTCCCCTGGGAGCCGCCTGTTGGCATTGCCAGGAGGACAGCACCTGGAGAAGTCCCTCTCTGTGTAAGCGAATCGGTCGAAGGGATGTGTGGGATAGGATACAATCACGCAGATAGCTAGGACCCGTGCCATGGAGCGCTTTAAAGATGGTAATCAACATCTTGAAGCGCACCCGAAAGGCCATAGGTAGCCAGTGCAGCTCGCGCAGGAGCGGTGTTACGTGGGAGTACCTGGAGGTACCCATAATTACCCGCGCGGCCATATTCTGGACTAGCTGTAGTCGTCGGGTGCACCTCAAGGGGAGCCCCATGTAGAGAGCGTTACAGTAGTCTAGTCGGGAAGTCACGAGCACATGAGTGACTGTGCGAAAGGCATCCCGGTCCAATAGGGGCCACAACTGGCATTCCAGGCGAACCTGGCAGAATGCCCCCTTGGCCACGGCCATCACATGATCTTCCATAGACAGCCGAGTATCTAGGAGGACGCCTAAGTTGCGTGCCCGATCCACGGGGGCTAGAAGTTTACCCCCTATGGCCAGTGATGGGATCAACTGGTTGTACCGGGGCCACTCGGTCTTGGATGGGTTGAGTCTGAGTCTGTTCCTTCCCATCCAGCTCCGCACAGCTTCCAAACATCGGGACATCACTTCAACGGCATCGTTGGGGTGGTTTGGGGTAGATATGTACAACTGAGTATCATCAGCGTACAGATGGTACTCCACCCCAAAGCCACGGATGACCTCACCCAGTGGTTTCATATATATGTTGAACAGGAGTGGTGAGAGGACCGACCCCTGAGGAACCCCGCATGTGAGGGGTCTCGAGGTCTACCTCTGCCCCCCTGCCAACACAAATTGCGATCGATCGGAGAGGTAGGAGGAGAACCACCGTAAAACGGTGCCCCTCACCCCCAACCCCTCCAGTCGATGCAATAGGATACTATGGTCGATGGTATCGAAAGCCGCCGAGAGGTCTAATAGGACCAGGGTGGAGGAACAACCCCCATCTTTGGCCCTCCAGAGATCATCTACCAACGCGACCAATGCCGTCTTTGTGCTGTGACCGGGCCGGAAGCCGGACTGGCACGGGTCTAGATAGTCAATTCCCTCCAGGTGACAGGGAAACTGTTGTGTCACCACACTCTCTACAACCTTCGCCAGAAAGCGAAGGTTGGAGACAGGACGATAATTGACTAATAATCCTGGGTCCAGGGAAGGCTTCTTGAGGAGGGGCCTCACCACTGCCTCTTTCAAGACAGCGGGCAAGAACCCCTCACTCAAAGAAGCATTTACTACTTCCTGGAGCCATTTACAGCTATCACTGAGCAAGCCAACTCCAGAATAAAGGGTTGAAAGTCTAGAGAGCGTAGATTTACAATGTGCCACAGCTAGGATTTGCTAACATAACAAAACCTATTCTCACCGGTTTAGGAGCTACTGACCTCTGCTATTTCCAAGTTCATCCCTAACAATCACGTAAGACAGGAGGTTGCCTGGGAGCCTTCTGATTATTTTGAGGAATAAATCTCAAGATCTCAATTCATTTGAAGACATTCAGGTAGTCCTTGATTTACAACTATAACTGAGCCCAACATTTCTGAATGTTAAGTGAGACAGTTGTTAAGTGAGTTTTGCCCCAATTTTATGACCTTTCTTGCAACAGGTATTAAGTGAAT
This sequence comes from Rhabdophis nuchalis, assembly GCA_039707465.1. Taxonomy (NCBI): domain Eukaryota; kingdom Metazoa; phylum Chordata; class Lepidosauria; order Squamata; family Natricidae; genus Rhabdophis; species Rhabdophis nuchalis. Next base: position 25,221,202 of record CM077651.1, read on the forward strand.
CACTGCAGTGGCTAACTTAGTAACAAGATTGCAAAGTGAATCTGGCTTCCCCATTGACTTTGCTTGCCAGGAGGTCACAAAGAAGGGATCATGTGACCCTGAGACACTGCAACCATCATATGCATCCGAATTTTGATCCCGTGACTGTTGGAATGCTGCATTTCTCATAAGTGCGAAAAATGGTCATAAATCTCTTTTTTCAGTGTCATAATTTCAAATGATCACTAAATGACTCTTGTAAGTCAAGGACTACTTATATTTTTGAATTACATAAATCTGAACTGTAGACCACAGTTTTATTTTATTGTAAATCACAGTCCCTTGTGGGATGACAAGCATGTTTTAGGAAATTGTAGGTACCACAGCCAGCATTAGAACATGTTCATCATTCTGAGCCACAGGCCAATTTTACCACCCTGCCTGTAGAAAGAGTGCTAAATTCATTCAGCATATATAGCTGGTTTTTCCTCAGCTGTGCTGGACTAAAAATGGCCTCAGTAATATCACCCAGAAAAAAAAAGTATACAGAAGATATATATATAAAGAAAAGTTGGAAGGAAATCAGTTTTACTATACATCACAGCGGTAAAATGGAAAAGGACCAAGGCAGAGACTGGGATGGAAAAAGTTTTAGCAGAGATCCAAAGGGCATATTTTCATCAGTCCCATATTGGAAGGTAGGCAGATAGTAAAATTAAAGGTTCCCCTCGCACATATGTGCTAGTTGTTCCCAACTCTAGGGGATGGTGCTCATCCCAGTTTCAAAGCTGAAGAGCCAGCGCTGTCCGAAGAAGTCTCCATGGTAATGTTGCCAGCATAACTAAATGCTGTAGGCACACAGAACACTGTTACCTTCCCACTAAAGGCGGTCCCTATTTTTCTACTTGCATTTTTACATGCTTTTCTGCTAGGTTGGCAGAAGCTGGAACAAGTAATGGGAGCTCACTCTGTTATGCGGTGCTAGGGATTCGAACCAGCAAACTGCTGACCTTTCAGGGTCAGGGAATTTAGTTTTAATTGGGTTTTTTAGCACAGGGACGATCAATTTAATCTGCTTTTATTTATTGTATTTATTGTTTGTATATATTTTATATGTTTTAATTTCCCTGTGCACCGCTCCGAGTCCCCTTGGGGAGAGGACGCGGTATACAAAATTAAATATTATTATTATTATTTATTATTATTCTGATCGACAAGCTCAGCATTTTATCCACTGAGCCACCTATAAAGTTCCTATAACAGGCAGATACGGTAATAATGGTGCAAATAATAAAATAAAAATGATACAATGGACACTATATAAAGGTGTCTCTGTCCAGTCATGTCTGAGACTCTAGGGCACAGTACTTATCTCTGTTTCTTGGCCAAGGGAACCAGCATTGATGGAAGACATTTTCTGTGGTCATGTGGCCAGCGTGGCGCATATATATATATATATATGTTAGTATTATGAGCTGATCAATAAATAAATCAGAGAGACTAGGATAGATCTATTTCGAGCTTTTTAGCTCTCATCGGCTAGTCATACTCTTACTGGGATTCGAACCAGGGCTGAATTGCATATCAGGCAGGAGCCTTTAAACCAGCCAGCCTGGCTCTCCCAATTGCATCAGCTGAGACAGGAGGGTTAATATCTATCTTATAGATCTATCCTAGTCTCTCTGATTTATTTATTGATCAGCTCATAATACTAACACACATATTAATAAAAAAATTAACACAACGGAACTCATGGCTTTCTGTCTAGATGGTCTCTGGTGATGAGCCGAAAGGCAGAAAAGGAAAGTATGTCTCCTCCCTTAATTGGGGCTTAAACAGGGTGTTGTGAAACAATTATATATATATGTAAGTATGTATGTATGTATGTATATCACCACACACACACACACACACACACACACATATATATATGAGATAATATTTTTCACAGCTCCCGTTATGAGGCCCTTTTTTTTAAGGGAGGAGACAAGCTGCCTTCCTTCTCTGCCTTTCGACTCAACCCAGAGATCATCTAGACAGAGACCCAATGAGATTACTGCTGTGTGAAATTTTTTTAGATATGTGTTAGATTTTAGATATGTGTTAGATTTTAGATTTTTAGGAGCTGTGAAAAATATTCTCTCATTAATAGAGTCCTATAAATGGCTGATGTAATCAGGGAAACCGGATGGCTCAAGGCATAGAAAGGCTTGCCTGATATGCTGGAAAGTGCCGGTTCAAATCCCAGTAGAAGGAGTATGGCCAGCTGAAGAGGGCTAATAAGCCCGAAATGGATCCATCCTGGTCTCTTATTTATTAAATCAGCCCTTTAAAAATCTAACACATATCTAAAAAAAATTCACACAGCAGTAATCTCATTGGGTCTCTTACATATGTGAGTCCCGGAAGGGAGAAGGGCGGTATAAAAATTTAATTAATAATAATAATAATAATAATAATAATAATAATAACAACAACAACATATACACACGTATATACTAATCTATAGTAACTTACACCACCTTCATGTATTTATATTACATATAAACATTGTGCTATAATATGCTTGAACGAGGTCAGAGGATGGAGAACAATTTGAAGGATTAATTTCATCTTCAGAGTTTGAAGACCAATTACTTGTTGAGATTTTTGTTGTAAGAATAATTAAAATCAATATTTTTTATGTACACTTTAAAAAAAGCCGTTCCCTGGCTGTAAAAGCTTGATTGCAACAACACCGCAAGCAAAAGAAACAGTGGTCTTCTAAAGCCATATTTTGCAGTTCTAAAACAATCAGCCAATAAAGAATGCTACAAATATTCTAAATTTAACTTCTGCCCTTGCTAAATGTTGATTAAACCTGTCTCACCAGATGTGCTGGAACAAATTGTGAGAACTTGGTGTATCTGTTGATAAAGACAGGATAGCAGCCAAATTATTTATCTTTGACTTCTATGTAAAGTCTTGATATATTATACAACAAAATAGTTCAGTACTGACATCAGTTCCTTCCATGTATATAAAACACTGGAGCACAATAGCATTCTCTCTGTTTTCATTTGATCCACAGAGGGCTTTCTGCTTATAGGCCTCATTTTATACATAGGCAGCCACCTGCAGAGCAACATCAAAGGAAGCACCACACTGTGGCCACGGGAAACTGACTAGGATTATAGAGACAGAGAAAGAGGCTTCAACCAGCATGTCTTAAACCAGCTGGTTTGTAGAGTAAAAGCTTGATGCAGAAGAAAACTGCCTGATCCAAGTCATTTTTCCTCTGTTGCAAAAAAACAAGGGCACTTTATGCATGGAAGGAGCTAATTAAGATAGAAAGGAGGAGGAAAATACTTTACCCCAATCTTCCCAACAACCATAGCCCTTATAGTCCACACCATTCTGCTTCCAGTTAGAGACCCTAAATTCCACTGAAAACAGTAAGGGATGTTAAGTTGATTAAGCAGAAGCGAGGCTGTAGCCAAAGACATAATGTTGCATTGCATAGTAGATTAAAATATTTATTTACATAGTCATAAATTGCAAATGTTTGGGAAAGGACAGAAATTAACAAGGATTTTAAAATCAAGTTTTATTGTTATTTGCTTTTGCTGTATTATTTAATTATAATATTTCTCTACCAACTTTCTACAAAAATCTTCTAGGTTCATGTGTTCAATAAAACGACAGTTACAGAACAACATTGAGCCAATATAGTCAACAAGGAATAAATAAGAGCATTGATAAAAGATAAATTGAAGGATTTTGGTGAGGTGTGCTTAATGGGAATTGGAGAAAGGAACGAGCCGGCTTGCTAAACTTCATTTACTATTTATTTTATCCA